>JAWWLV010000001.1:103507577-103567373 GCA_035041135.1 Platyrinchus mystaceus
GGCCCCCCCCCCCCCCCCCCCCCCAGATTTCCTAAGAGAAATAACTGGTTGCTGCTTTGTGCTGTTGAAAGCTGTTTTTGATTTCTGGCCTGATGTTGTCATAGAAAGAGATCATGCCTTGAAAGCAAAATCATGTTAGTGAAACATTGATAGAGCATGATAATCAGTAGAAGGGGGCAAAACTTGGAAGTTATCAAGTATGGGGAAATTGAGTAGAGATGTGATAATGCAGTGTTGGTTGGGGGGATATTGAGCTGATGGTCCATATGCACAGATCTAATAACTGTTCAGCATTTGTACTGTCTTCGGTACTGACACAAAAGGAAGACCATCAGGCAGCCGACAGCAAATTCTTGTCAAAGGGTCTTTTTAAGTTGTACTCAGCATTCAGATTGTGGGCACCATGGATTAAGTGTTGAGATCACACCATGTCCATGCATTTTCTGTGTCAACACCCTGTCCTTTTGGCAGCCCCTTTGAGACTCATAGGGATTTCTGATATGAAGATTCAGTTGAACCAAATTCCTTAAATACCTTCTCAAACCTGTGCTGGTAACAGTCTTGTACTGGGTATTGTTTATAATCAGAGATCTGTTCATACCCAGGGAACATAAGTGGGTACTTTTGTACTGGGAGGTATGTGGTCCTCCTGGTTCCATGGCATCATTTCCCTCTCCTTCCTCTGCTGTCAGAAGTCATGGGTTATATGTGGGACAAGTGGGCAAATGAAAAGAAACAAATACTTCTTTCCCGTTTTCCACCAAGCAGTGATGAGAATGTCCCCCTGCAGCTTCCTGGTGGAGAGGGACAGGAATAAGAACTCAGGCCATTTTGTTTGCAGGACCCCAGCCAGGCCGTAGAGGGGATTGAGGAGTGAGGATTTCAGGATCTTCAAACTGTAGGTCTTCTATATAGAGTGGACTTTCCCTTTGTATCCATGTGACGTCCAGTACAACTCCTGTACACGTGCTCACGTGGAAAAAAACATTCAGTCTCCAAACTGAAAATTGCCACCACACACATTTTGTGACATACATATGTCTTTCTTCTCTCTGCTTGTGCAGCTTTTTTTCAGGATGGTTGAGGGCTGAGATAAGAACTTGTCAGTCCACAAAGAAGTAACTCAGGCACATAAATTGTTGTTGAGAGCATGAGCATAATGCTGCCTCTCCCTGCATCCTTACGTTTTTCATGAAAGTCCAGCTCTGGAGAAAGCAAGAGCTTCTCAGAGGGCTGAATGTCACACTCAGCTCAGAGAATTCACCTTGAAATTTGGTACTTGATTGAATTGGGAAAATTTGCCACATGGAGAAAGCATTACATCAGACACTAAGAAATCCATATAAATCCATATGTATGTATATATTTATATATATATTCATTCCCCACCAACTTAAAGTGCCAAATAGATATGTTTCCTCTAAGCTTGTAGTAGTACTTGACTTGGAAGCATAGGATCGTCTCTAAAAATGTATTGTGCATCAGCAAAGACTGAAACATCTTGCCTGGAAAAAACATATCTAGCTTTTAGAGCAGGACTATTCTGTAGGTTGTACTGATTATTGCTTTGTGCTGCATGACTGTGATTTTTGGCACACAGTGTCACATACCAAATTCCCAAAATAAAATGCTACATGATATTCTAAGAGTTCTTAGGAAACTTTAAAAAGAGATTCGTCTGCTGAGTGGGTACCTCTTCTGGTGAAGCCAAATGATGCAGTGGGAATGGTATAAAAGGAGAAAACTTTAGTCAGCAGATAATTAGTCTTCCCTAAATAAGTGCAAGGAGGAAAAAAAAGAAAACCTTCCATCAGTCTTGTGTTTGTAGAAGTAGCCAGCAATCCTGCTTTGATTGTAAAGGGTTTACAGCTTTATGTTTGAATAGCTAAAACATCTGTTCAGCGACATTGTGAAATCCTCATGTTCAGAACCCCTGATAAGGGGGACTGCTGAGCGATCGGCTCGTACAGGCTCTACAGGCAGCGAGGGCTGTACGTACAGTGGTCACCGCTTGCCTTCCCTCCTCCTGGTCAGAGGAAAACATAGGAGACGGCTACAATTTTACACGTGATTTTCCTTTGAGAGGGAGAGAGCAGGAAGTGCCTAGGAAATGGTTCATGACAGAAACCTGGAGTTTTAAATAGGAGAGCGGAGGAGGAGGAGGAGAGCTCATGGGCACATTTTGTGAACAGTTGAAACACTGACACCACAGCAGCAGGGGAGAACCAGACTTCTGCAAGAGCAAGCACACCCCAACCTATCCTGATGGAAGGAGAGACGGCACCCGAGGCCAGGAGAGCAGCCAGCAAAGCCACACGGATCGCCCTCGGTGTCTTTGTGAGTGGCACTGCTGTGCTTGGCACCGTGCTTTTCTTGGGTAAGTGAAAATGTTGGAACTAACCTGAACCCAACCCTCTCCAGCCTGTCTGCCTGGTGCCAGTGTTTGTGATTCACAACGTGTTTTGGGGAAAATCTTGATCTCCTCTTCCCCCATTCTGTATTATTTATCCTGAAGGGGATATGTGTCAGGAAAGAAGTTCTTGTGGGAATGCTAGAGCTGGAAGATGCAGTGGGAGCTCATGTAACTTTCTGAATGCTGAATTTAGATTTGGATACTCAGTTGAATGTGTTCGAGCTGGAATTGGGTTCTTTCACAGAATGGCCAGAAATGGGTAATATTATGCGGATCAGTAACGCTGATTACAAAATCACAGGTTGAGGCCAATGTGGAGTAATAATCTCTGTTTCCTGAAATTTAATCTGTAGTGCACACATTTTATGGAATCTTTTGGGTTTCCCTTCATTTGGTTTTCATTTAGAGCTTGACTAAAATTCCTGTAGAAAGCTTCAAATAGTGCTTATGTGTGCACATTTTTATATCTTTCTGTTCTTCTATGATGAATTGCAAAGTTACCTTTGCAAAAATTGTAAAGAGTGCATCTGGGATGAAATTAAAATGTTTTGATCAGATTTATAAGCTGTAACTAGAGGCAATAGAGAAGGAATTAGTTTTTCCTCTCCTGGATTTGGAATCAGATATAGATTGGTTTTGTTGCAATATCAAATGAAAGCATATGCCTACACTTCTGAAATGATATGAAGAAGTATAAATGTAGCCAGAAACTCCAAGCAGAGAAGAGGAAGAAGCATTGTATCCTGTAAGAACTTGCAGAAATGGATCTTCTTTTGGACTAATTCAGCCCAGCATGTCATTTCTTTAGACCAACACAGATTCCCCTAGGCTGGGGGAAACCCTGCCTCTAAGTATATCTTTTGCTTCCCTCCAATCCTGTATGATCTTGTTTGAAAGGTCTGCTTTGTTTATAATCACAACACAGAAGATGATGCCAGGTTTTCTGTAGAATATTTAAAGCTCCAGGCTCACACTTGGTTAGTGTTTGTCTGCTCTAGAGCAAATTCTGCAACATTTGCAGGCAAGTGACTTCTGTGTGAGTGATCCCAGTCAATTAAATGTGAGCAGGATTGAATCTTCAACTTCTTAGTGCAAAATATTTTTTCTAGGTGGAAAAAAACCCCAAAACATTTTCCATTTGAGACTGCAGTATAAACACCAGGGAGTAATAATGGAGAGACCTAATTTCTTTTTGTTTGCACTAGGTTGTTTGTTTATTGCTTGTAAAAAGCAATAGACATTTACCACGATAGCTTCTCACAGATATAAGTGCTTTATCCACAGACCAGGTGTGAAAATCCAAGCAAATATATTAATTCTTACAAACAGCTTTCCAAGTGAGCTGTGGTGTGTTCCATAGCCAGGGATTCAGTGTCAAATTTTCATTGGCATATCTGCTAAGAAAATAAAAATGCTGGCCTTGGGTCAACCAAAATGTTTTTAGGATTTTTTTGGAAATTGTCTGAAATTTTCAACCAAAACAATAAAGGAAAAAAAAAGTTTAATTGTTTTGGTCTAACATTTGGTCGATTAGGTGTTCCCATGTTTCATTGTGACACTGTGTTTTGTTTGCAAGTTTGAGATTAGGTCTTTTTTTAGTTTTATTAGACTGTAGAAAAGGAGATCATTATTTCTTGTCATTTCAGGTACCTCAAGATGTTCTTTTTTCTTCAGTTTTCATTTAATCTTCAAAACTTGCTGTTTCTGGTACACTTGAAATCAATTTTCCAACCTGAGGAGTGAAACATAGCATTCTCCTGCTTCTCTTGTTTCTTCTTCTCAGAGTTCCTACACCTCTAAGAAGAATGTGGGAGAATCATGTATTTATATTTACTGTTCCTTGCTCATACGAGCTGTGACTTCACTGTGGCTTCAGTGGGGAGCTATGAGGGGCATCCCGAGGGTCCTGCCTGCTGTGCTCTTGTCGGTGGTGTGGGCTATGGCAGGGATGAGCCACCTCCTCCCTGGGAGCTGGAACCAAAGCAAAGGGAAGATCACTCTCTAATTCTCTTTGGTGAGAAGTCAGGCAGCTTTGAACTTCAATTTGATAGCCTCTCTTCCTGACGTGGTAGCTCTTTGGGCTTCTCAGATTATAGGATTATTCACTTTATTTGCATCTGCACATTTGTATGCCTTTTCCTCTTAGATTTGTTTTGAAACTAAATACAGTTGTGTTTGCTTAAGAATCTGGAAACAGGTTTATAAAGGAAGAAGATGGGTCACTGAGGGTTATAACCAAAACTGTAGGTAATAATATAATGGTTAGCTCTCTTAACAATGAAAAGACAGGAGAACGAAACCATGCAAAGTTTTTTCGACCGAAATTAGCTGTTAATTAAAAGGCAAATGTTACTGCCAAAGTGTGTTGTTGGGGTTTTTTTATTTTTCTAATGATAAAGTTGTAAGTGGAGCAAAACCAGTTAAATGGTGTTTTGCTTTTGTTTGTAAGTATCAAATCCATATGGGCTGTTTCAGATTAAGAATGAAATGAGATCTGGAATTTCCCCTCCTTTCTCTGCTTTGTTAAGACAAAAAGTCTAGCAAACTTTCAAGACCTGGACAGATTCTAGAAGGCTAAATTCAGAGTGAGGAAAAAGGTGAGTTGGGAGGAGTGCAACGCTTAGCTTATAGGGACATTATTCATTATTTGTAATGTCTCAAAATCATGTTCGGGAGATCTCCATTTCTCTATTTTTTACTGTTCTTCAATATTCTAACCACAATCTTTGTATGCCTCAAGATCTCTCGTATTTTTTGGCTAATTTACAAAGGTAGTTAAGGTATTGTGTTTCACTGAGCCAGTGCAAGCTTTGGTAAAGCTGTCCAGCATAGTTTTACATTCTCAGCTTTTAAGAAAGTTTGATTGAAATTCAACTATTTCTGTCATTAAAGCTGTGAGGTTGGAAGAGGTGAAACAGCTTTATATTCAATTCTAGCTTTAGATTTTTTTCTAATAAAATTTTCCTGGACTGAAATACCATTTCACATTTTCCTGTCACTTTTGAACAATATATAACTACAGCAGAAATTGCTTTATAACTGTCAGCACTGCTAAAGTTACAGCACCATAACATATTCCAGTGGGGTTTTTTGTTTGTTTTGTGTTACTTGCTTTTTTGTTTTTGCCATGGACTGTTATCAAGATAATGGATATAATGAGACATTTCTTTGTGTCTGCTGAGCACATCTAGTAAGTCCTATTTCACCTGACCCTTGGGATTCTCCCTTCCTAATCCCAAGTATCAATTATCTGCATATTTGCTGCCTGACAGCAGTGTCTGAGATTAGCAATTCCTGTGCTTAAGTTTCAGTGGCAGTTGTAATACACATTTTTAAAAGATGAGCAAAATTAACTGACAATTTCATAGTTCTTCTCATCAAGGTTTTTGGAAGCAAATGCAATTACAATACTTTTGGGAGACAGTTCAGACAGAAACTGGGCTGTGCCTTATAGACCACAACTATCCTTGTGCCTATTACTATCTCTTTTATTCCAGACTGGAAAAAGGAGACACTGAATGCCTCCCCTCAGCACTGGGTTGTGCTGGGCAGTGCAGTGCTGCTGCAGGCCAGTGTGAGCCCCACAGCTTGGAGGAGCTGTGGAAGCCCTGCAGAGCGTGGCCAATGAGCTCTCTGTTGCATTGCTGGCTGCAAAAGGTGCAACTTTGTCTAGTGGAAGGTGTCTCTGCCCCATGGCAGGGGGGTTGGAACTACAGGATCTTTAAGGTCCCTTCCAAGCCACTCTATGATTCTGTGTTTGTAAGATCTCTGGAGGATGATAACAATGATGTATCTGTATCGTGTGGTGTTCACTGTCAGTGAGTAGGGCTGAAGTGATGCTGCTCCAGGCACTGTGCAAACTTACACTGGGATACACACTTGCTCTGTGCTGCCTGTGAGCAAAGAGAGGAGAAGGAGAAAGCAGGCCCAGGAAGGGGAAATTATTTGTATGAGCTGCAGTATTTACTTAATATACATTCTAAGTGTTCTCAATTAATGTAGTCAGAGATACACTGGGACCAGAGGTTGCACTGACATTTGAATGATTGAGTACACAACATTTGGCTGCAATTGTCAAAATTCATTGCAAATGATCTCATTATAGTTTTTCCATTTTGCAGTTAGCCAAGGTCTTATAAACTTTCATCCGAAGCAACAGTACTGTTTGACTGCAGAATGCATTGAAGCTGGTAAGCAGCAATTTTATCCTCTCAATTATATCATGATTATAGTATGTTAATGAGATATTTATGCCATTTAATTTTTCTTCTCCATTATACATTTTACTCAGAAAGCTTAATTAATGAGAGGGAAAGAACAACAACCCCAAGCTCTTTTAAAAGTCAAAGTTGCTTCAGTTCTGTTTATTTTGTACAGTTAAAGTTCATGTTTTAATTTGGTCTAATGCTAGTTTCACCAGGTTGACTCAAAGTTTCCCATAGGGTTTACATTTTTTTAATAGGAAACAAAATGTTGAGTGACTGGACCTTCAGGTGTACTTTCTTGCTTTCTTTGCAGCAGTCAGAAAACTAGCAAGTGAATTGTTAAGCACAGAGATGCTTTTGGGCCAGATCTGGCACACACTTTATATGGTTTTAAATGAAAAGAGGGTAGATTCAGACTAGTTACCCAGAAGAAATTTTTTATGATGAGGGTGGTGAAACACTGGCACAGGTTGCCCAGAGAAGTTGTGACCACCCCATTTCTGGAAATGTTCAAGGACAGGTGAGATGGGGCTCTGAGCAATCTGATCTAATTGAAGATATCCCTGATCATTGCAGGGGGTTGGACTAGGTGACCTTTAAGTGTTCCTTCCAATTCAACTGTTTTATGATTTGATGTTTAGGTACTCAAAAGCTACTGAGTCTCTGGCTTTTCAGACTGATTCCTCTCTTACCAGTTTGGCCTGCAAGAGAAACTGGTGGGGATACAGTCACAAAGTGGAGCTGAAAATACTACAGTTATCTTTTCCAATATATGGTAGATTAGAACTTTATTTGTTTTCTTGTGCAGTTATTCAGCTAAAAGTAAACAGTGTATAATTTCTGGAATGCTAATCACAGTCTACTTAATATGTATTGCTACTAAATTCCTCAGGCAATTAATTCTATCATGGCAACAATAGAGAGAGCTTGTCTTCAGGTGTCTGGCTCCAGCAGTTCTTGTTCCTGTAGTGCTAAATTCAGTCATCATTGCTGTATGGCATTCAAGAAGATTCATTGTAGATATTTTGTCTTTTTTGTTGTTGTTGTTGTCTATTTCTCATTAATCATCATTTCTGGACTGTAGCCTTGTGTAATTTTCTATTTAGGAAAAAGTGTTCCACAAAATCTAAGTGGTATCTTTTTTTACAGCTGCTGGCATCCTGAGCAAGATAAATCAATCCGTAGATCCGTGTGAGAACTTCTATCGATTTGCATGTGATGGCTGGATATATAATAACCCTATTCCTGAAGATATGTCAAACTATGGTGTTTATCCTTGGCTGAGACACAATGTGGACCTCAAACTAAAGGGTAAATGTGTCATTTCTGAAAGTATCTGATTGGCTTGTCACTGTAGCTTGTTAATTGGCTGGTTTTGAAATGACCAAAAGTCTGCACACTTCTGATCATTGGATCACATCCAACAGCCCAACTCGATGTTCTCTTTTAAGTATATTTTTGTTGTTTTTATTGAAAATCACATTGCGACAGTGAATTATAACAGAAACAGAAGTTGGGAGGAAGAATAGAACTGCTGGAAACTTCACCAGTTAAGAATGGAGGGGTGAAATGATACTCATTATACCAAAAGGAAAGATGAGGGGGTTTAACTCTTTCCCTCTTGCAGTAGCTGGTTAGACCAGAGTGCAGGAGCACAGCACACACGTTTATGAGTGTCCCAGAATCAGACAGTTGCCAGTCTGGTACAGCAGTCTAGCAGTGGCCAACAGCAGGAAATAATATAATAAGGCAAAACCAGAGTGATATTTTCCCGTATACTTACCTAGCTCTTGGCAGAGGCAATTCACAGACTTCCGGAGATGGAGGTTAGCTGGGTATTGGGTTTCCTTCACTTTGCCATTCAGGCTGCCACTGGAGTACCTGAGCTATCATCAGAGAAACAAAAGGCTGCTTAAGAATGTGTTTATGGAGGAAAAAATAGTCCCAGGGTGGAAATGTGTAGGAAGAGGGGTATTTTAATCTTCGTGTGACTGTGTTTGTGCTATACTCTGCACTGCAGCCACCTCATCAGGAAGCCCTGCAGACCAACTGGGAAGAAAGGATGGTGATTATTCTTAGGTAGGAAAACCCAGCCAGATTTTTATAGTCTTTGCTAAAAGTGAATCATATAAAAGAAGGGAGATGGGCAATATTTAATATTGTTGTTGGTGTGCTTGAGCATTGCACACCTAGAGCACATTATTGACCTCTTAGTAGACATCAGAGCCCATCCTGAGCTCACCATAGAACAGAGGTCAGTTTTAGGATGTTAAGCTTAAATGCAGCATTTCTTTTTCTTTGGATTTTGTATGTGTGTGTGTAGGCATCAAAGCCCTTCTCCATTTGCTTTCTTCAGTCATATCATATTCAATTTTCACATTGTTAAATATTTTAAAAGCTGCATTTGGTTTCAGAATATGGGCTTAGATTGTCAGGGTAGGATATGATCTCAAGATTTCTGTTTAAAGTCTGCTGAAGATGTCACAACCAAAGGAAAAGAAATATTGCCAGAGCCTGTTTTAAGTTATGCTTTGCATTCTAATTGTTCTGCTGCCAGAATTGGGCTGTATTAGATAACTGCACATCCTGCACGAACCACAGCCGCAAAAAGCCAGTCCTAATTGAATATAGAGTAGCAAACTGTGACTGTCATCCTTAATTTCCTCTTTTACAGAGCCTAATCAAGGACATCAAGCTAAGACACATTTTTATTTGGTTTTCTTTCTGCAGTCCCTTTAGAAGTTGTTAATCTGTAGGTAGAAAAACACAAGACAAAGAAAGAAACACCAAGTGCCAAGTATTTGCTTTATGGAAACTTCATATCAAAAAAAGAGTGTATAACTATTTTAATAAGAGGCCTAAACTGCTCCTTAGTATGAAACAGAGACAAAGATATTAAAATCTTGGTTGGTGTACAGCAGGTTTTTTTAATACAACATTTGCCATCTCCTCCTTAACTTAATAAACTTTTCAAAATATATTCCTTGTAATTAAAAAAGGAAAAGGGGAAAAAAAAGTGTTGGATATCAGTGTTGGTAGCTGAAATAACAAGGCATAGTTTCAGCCTCTATGTATATTTGTGTTTTCACTTGAGTTATTTCAATAATTTAGCTCAACATTGAGTTATTAATTTGTGTATGACGACAACCTTGCTAGAAAAAGTTTTAGCAAGAGGAATAACTCTTGCATAGAGAAGTAGTTATATGGCTGACTAGACCTTGGAAGCCAATTTAATTATTCCTTCTTTGAGAACTCTTAGTGGAACTTTGTACTTCATCGTAAATGTCCCTGCTTGACACTCAGTAGATTAAAAAAGCCCCAGTCTTTAAAGAGCTGATTATTACGCAAGTTCTATGTTCTGAAACATTTATCATATTAAAGAAAACAATTAATCTTGAAGTGATAACATGGCTTGGCCAGAAAGCCACATTTTTCATATTTGATATTCTTTGATGGTGTGATATAGATGGAAGCATTTATTCAGGCTATATATTAAAAAATGATGTTACTTATAATAAATTATTTGAACATCTAATCTGTTTTTTGGTCCCTGAATGTTCCTAAGCCTGTTCCTCTTCCTGAGAAAGGGAGTTTGGGCAAAGAACCTGTGGCCTTGGTCACACAACCATATCTTAAATATTCTTGAAGCTTAATATTTTTTTTGCTGCAGAAGATCTTCCAGTTGATAATGGGTATGATGTGTAAGAATTAATTTTTTCCTACCAAAAAAAGGTAGGTGTATCTGTATAACATCCTGAACCTTGCATTAGGTATTACTGGGTTTGAGAGCAAAGAATTTTTTTTTATTTCTTGAGGGCTTGAGGTTATAGACAAAGAAGAGCATATGACTTTGCAGGTGTCAGCTTCAAAAAAGTGTAGAACATTTTCTGTATCAGTGAAGGTCTGTGGTGCTCTAATAGGGAATTCCAAAGAGTGGAATGGCCATGGATCAATGGAAAATAGCTAAGAACTACTGGGTAGTAGATTTTTTGCCTGCATATCTTCGGTTGATTGAAGGAATTGGATAAGAAACATTTATTTCAGGGTTTTTCTAGATCTGTAAAACTTAATACAATATTTTAAAATATTTTTTAAAGATTTGGGTTTATAATGGGCTAAGAATATATATATATATATATATATATATATATATAGTGCTCCCATGGCTTTCTCTAGTGGTCTTGGGATGGATTCAAACTAAAACCATATCATCATTTCCCCTTTAATTTCTTTTCCGTGCTTTGTTTGAGGGTCACTTGGATTTCTTTTTCTGCTCTCAGAGGAATCCACAAACCACATGTGTAACTCACTTTGATCTCCTGGCTATACAAAATTAATAAAGTCCTATCCTGGCAAAAGTAGTGTTAGGTCTTTCCTTGGACGTGACCTACAGCAGGATTTCATGTTTTGTGGAGGAAGGTAAAGGAGATAAGTTTAGATAGACAGAAATATGTCAAAAGCAGAAACTTTTGGGTTTGGTTATGACCCAAATCCAGGTAATGGATATGTAATATTTAGTTTATAATTTCTTAGTTCCTTATAGAACTGGTCTGGAAGGACTGAGGTACTCTTGGAGGCCTTTAAAATGGAAAAAAATGGTTTGCCTGTGGCATGTGCTGTATGAATGAGAGTGATCTCAAACTGCAACAGTTTCAGTCAGGTCAAGACTGCAGTGTCTCTGTGAGTTAATAAATGTTTCTTCACTTACCATAATATTTTCTGCAAAGCTATTTGTGTTCTTGATGAACTTTTCTGTTTGATTTGCTGAACTCAATTAAGATTTTTGGGAGTGCTATTGTCTTATTGTTGAAATGGAAGTGGCTTTCTGTGGATAATTCAGAGCTGGAAGTCTGAGGCAAGTAAATAAGTACCTATTACCTGTGATGAATGTTGGTTATGAACCAAGCAGTTTCTTTTCCTTTCTCTGCAGTCTGCAGAACAATGGTGTACAGCTGGGTTATTATATTTTTTTCTCTGAGTGACCATGCAGGAAGCAATACATTGGGAAAAAAACCAAACAAGCAACAAAACAAAACTACACAAACATTCCTAAATCTCAACACTCCAAAGGAGCTGATTTTAATTATTTGAATAATTTGTTAACATGTCTTCCAGGCCTTTTAAATTTAATTTATGTATGTGGAAACCAGTTTACAAATTAAGTCTCCATACTGCTCCTGGCCCAGTGAGACACCTACTTCAGACTGATTTGCTGTGCTAAGCTTTGTAGCATGATTGTTTTCTGAATGTTGGTCTGCTGAAAACGAGGAATTTCTATCATGGCAAAGAGAAAGAAAAAGAGACCTTTTAGCAGGATATGGTGTGTGGGTTTTTTAAGAACATGAGACAGACAGCAAACAAAATAACTTGGCAGTGTAGGCAGCTTTTCCCAATATAATCTACAATGGTTTTCTTTGGAAAATGAATTCTTTATAAGTAAAACCAGTAAGGTAAGAATATCTCAGTTTGGAAATTTCTAATGTTTATCTATAGGGTGGTCCTTTCAGATCAATCCCAGAAGTTGGTGTTGAGCAGTTGCTGTTGAGTGGTTGCTGGCCTGGACAGAGGACCCTGTGCCACAGGGCTCTTTTAGAGCTGTTTTCTCTTCTTCCACCATCCACCTGGTGCTCAATTGGGCCCACTGGGATAACTTGGATGTGTCCCATGAAATCTGGAATGTAGCTGCTGACACTCATCCTCAGGTTTCTGTATTACCTGATCCATCTTTTGTGATTTGTTTACTTCAAAGGTAGCTAGTTGAAAGCTGTCCCAAGTAAGGGGAGAATACCAGCTATAAATAAAATAAAAGCTTCAGAGAATATTTATTTATTTGTCTCCAGTATCTTGTCGGATACCTGCTCCTGGATAACAAGATAGCAGCAAACACCAACAGCACTTAATGCTGTTTTGCTTGGATTTTTCTGCTATAAATGTGTCTCTTTTCAATTGTACAGACATTTTTTTCAGTGGTTCAGATCTTTCCTACAATGGCCTATTCATCTGAATGTGAGAAAAAACATAAGTGGCACAAGTGGCACAAGTCAGGTAAATTTCTCTGGGCAAGAAGTTAATAGCTGTTTGGTAAAATGAAGTACCTAAGTCAAAGGTGGAGAAGCCAGGACTTTTCCAGGCTTTGTGGCTGCTCAAAATGAAAGCTGTGTTTGTAATGGGTGATTTTGGGAAACCATGAATACAGAAAGGAGATAATTTTGGTTCCTGAATGAGGTTTTAAGGCAGCACAGTAACTGAGCCACAGGATTCCCACAGAATCTCCCTGATTGGGAGACTAGAATGGCATCCTCCTCTGAGACCTGGGCTACAACCAGAGTGGGGCACACTGCTCACTGCTGTTCCACATGTGGCACAATATTTCCCTTCTGTTTACAGTGAACCTCTGTTTTGGATGATATCTTCATAACTGTAGAGACTGAATTTCAAAATTGTTTGATGACTTTGTTTGAACTGGTAATTCTACAGAATGAGGATTGATACTTTGGAAGACAGGGCAGTTTGTGACATCTGATTCCCTTTTTCTGACAAAAAAAAGTACATTTCTGACAGAAAGCATGAACATGTTGAAAGTATTACTATAATGAAGTAAATGTAATGCTGCCATTTAGCATGGAGCTCCACCTGTATTGTAATAATTGGGAAACTTGCAATCCTGTGGTTGAAATGTGATTTAAACTCTTCTGCCTAACATTATAGTGACATGTGTTATCCCCTACAGCATAACACTGGGAGGCTAGAGGGGCATGGCAGGGAAAAGGGCAATACTACTCAAAAGAGTGAGATTTATTATTGAAATCAGGTTTATGAACAGAGGCTCTCACATCCCCATAAGATGATTTTTGGTTTAGTTACAGTTTGTGTGCAGCTATGTTGAATTTTGGAGGAACTCACATGATGGGCTTATCTTTTGATATACAAAACTTAGAGAATTTACAAAATGTTGAAATGGTAAACAAACAGCATTTCCATTTCAGAAATGTGCTGTATATTAGGGCACTGAACAGCATTAGGAGGCGTTTATGTAAGCACAGCTGTGTCAATGCTGTTTCCATGAGAACTTCCATATTGCTAAAGTGGATATTCAAGAAGAGAATTGGGGAGTTTCTTTTCAAGGGGTGAGGGGGAACCCTAGAATGTCAGTATATTAATTGGGTTTATTTGTGTAAATACAGCATCTTTTCATGAAATTGGTGTTTGGGAACATTTGCTTGATTTACTTGATTTATGTTCCTTGGAAATTAGAACCTATATGAATTGATTAATTACTAGATCTTCATGAATTCTTGTGGAAATGCATATTAATTATGTCCTCATTAATGCAAAATTAATTCATAATGATTAAATGTTCCATCCGAATGTCAGGAGAATTAATAATGATGGGCTGGCTGTTTTCAAGAGTCACTACTCTATCCATGGTGAGATGGACGCTGCCATCAAGAAACAGACTGATGGACATCAATTGTATCAAATACACTACGTATTTCCCTGAATTGATAAGGGAAATGTGTTGATGACTATTAAAGGCCTTAAAAAAACCCCCAAAAAACCCCAAAAAACCCCAAACCAGCCAAACAAACATAAAAACCCCCCAAAACAAACCAACAAAATGACCTTCTCCCCCCAGATCATAAAGTGGGTGGGGGAGACACAGTTTATCAAAACAAGACAGGCCTAGATTAAGGCATCAGCTCCACAAAGACCATTTTTTGTGACCATTCTTGTGAATGAGGAATGAGCTCATGGAGCTGCAGAATACATTGGTGTTTTTTATTAAAGAAAAAAAAGTTAATGGTAGGAAAAATATGGAAACTGTTATATTTAAGGCATATCTGAGGCTATGTAAACCAACACAAGGTCTTCCAAAAGGGACTATTAGCTCCATTCACTGACATCCTGGATGCTTCTGTCTTCCCAAGAGGTGGGAACATACAGTACAGCAGGTGATAGGGCAATCTAGGTGGTGTATAGTACTCTGCATTATTTCATATTCCTATGTGAACAAGGAGTTTGCCATTACAAAAGGCGCTTTGAGTGATTATTTCAAGTCCTTATGATTCTGGTGACTGAGTATTTGCAATGGGGACCTGAGAGAAAAAAGTAGTAGAAGGCTGGTTAAGAAGAAAATGGAAAAGACATGAGAGTGAAAATAATATATGCTTTGGTAAAATGTGAAAGATGCATTATAAGCACCAGAAAGGTGTATTGACTTGCTATTTTATTTTACTTTATACTCAAAGAGAAAAGCTTTAATTAGGCAAGGATAGTTTTAAGCATATGGAGAAAGATTATTGCAAGTGCTTAATGCTAGTTTGGTTTTCCATATATATATATTTAGCAAACAGTAGAGAACTGTGGTCTATAATGCATCAGAAACTCAAAAAAGGTATTTATAACATGCAGTGGAATAACTTTTGTACTGCCTTAGGCTTGGACTGCTTCCCTTGTCGCTTCCCTCTGAAACTGAGGATTGTTTACAGCCAGCAAGGAAAAAAAAGGGAAGAAGAGCCTTAATGTCAGTTAGGTGTCAGTACTTTTAACAATTATTTAACTACAGTCATGAGAAAGTTTTTCATTGCTTGTATCTTTAAAAAGTGTATTTTCGTATTTTGGAATTCTGGGAACAAGCTTTTATTTGTAAACCAATCATTTGCAGCTCACTTCTTGTAAAGAGTCAGGTGGGGAAGAGGACTCCAGACTGCTCATGTCAGACTTCGGGTAAGACACCTGAGTTAACAAGAAGCACTGCAGAGCAATTAGTAGAACTCGTAGTTTGCAAAAGTTAATAAATTTAAGTTGGCTCATATTTTAGGGAAGCCTCAAAAACCAAATACTGCTGTCAATAGTTAATAGAGAAAATGAGTTGTTTTGTACACTAAAGTTGCATATCAGGAGAAATTCTCAGAAAAACTTGTGTTTTAAAGGCTTTGAAATTACGTCTTTGAAGTTGGATTACACTGGTGTCAGGAGAGAGCTGTAAGTAGGCTTCTGCACATCCACTGAGGTTTGTCTCTGTGGTATTTTCCAGCAGATGAGATCTTGCTTTGCTCTTCTTCCAAGGCTTCCAGATGCAAAGCAGCTCTGAAATGGAAGCTGGACAGGTGCATTTTTGTGGGAGTTTGACCTGTGCTAATAAACCTGCCAGGAGGGATAAAGTTGTACAGAAACATTAAATATTACATCTTACAGCAGGAGATGTGCATGTCTTTTTCAGGAGATTCACTTCCTTTTAGAATATATATATGTGTGTATGTGTATATATATAAAAATACATTATATATAGACTTTCCTCTCCCCTGTATACTACTCTCCAGCAATAGGGATCAGGTTTCCAAACTGAGGAGAATAAAAATATATGTATCAGATTCTGTTCTTTGACTGTTTTGTGACCTGAACTGTTGCAGTCTTTAAAATTCATATTTTCATGTAGCAAGACAGCAGTGTTACCATTGTCGAGTGATCTCAACAGTCTTGTGTATAATTTTGGATGCTGTGGCCAGTGCTTTTATTTTGGGGTTGAACATTGTGTCCCTTGTAGGCACTATGAAACTTATCACTGCCAGCTCTCCTTCCCTTCATTTTGGGATCTGAAAAAAGGAATTGGAAACCAGATACTCTAAATGAACATCAGCTGGCCCCAAACCATTCTGAAATGATCACTCTTGGAACATGAGTTCCAAGCTCGTGTTACTTGATTAAGATTATACATTTAACTAGCTGTGATTTCTGTAACAGCAGCGTGGTTATGTAGTTTTTTTTGTGTGCCCTTTGGCATCCTGGCCAAATTTTTGCTCTGTGAACTGTACTGAACTTGACTTCTTAAATCTAGTGTGCTGAGAGTTTGAAGAAAGGGTGATACCTCCATGACACTGTTGGAATCCTCAGATAACCTTTGTGGGACAGTGCAGTTCGCAGTTTAGGGACCTCAGGGAATTACATTCTGCACACAGATGGTGTGCATTTGATTTGATTGCCAAACTCAAACCAAGGTTTGAGTAGGTTTTTCTCTACTTTTAGGTGGTAATTCCTCACAGAACATCCTTAAAACAACCTATTGCTGGCATCAGAGGATCTTCTGCAAATTTCCAAATGATAACTCGAGTTTTGTTTCTTCACAGAGGTAGCATGCAATAGTGCTAACCTAGGGAGCAAACAAAGCTTCTCAGTGATAGCTGGAGATGGGTGAACAGCTCTTTTAATTATTATTCTCATCAGTTTAGAAACCCAATCCCTACAGCTGTAGAGCAGCATAGAGGGGAGGGTGAAGAACAGCGTCTTTATTGCTCAAGAATTGAAAGAGAAATTCATTGTCATCAGGTGTTTGCAAATAAACTCCCTTTCCACAGGCAGAGTTCCTGCATTTTGGTCTAAGAAACTGAAGCTCATAAATATCCAATATGGAACAAATATCTGGCTGCTAGTTACTGCTACCAAAGGGAGAGCATGCTGTTGTGTGAGGTTTTGATAGGGTCTTACTGTGGATGTAGCTCATGAAAACATCTTCTGACTGTGGCCCACTGAATGAGTAGGTCCTTGGGGTGCTTTCTGAGTCTGATCCCGAAAAGAACGCATTATAAGTTGTTTTCGGTTTTAGTACTGAGCATCATCTGGGCAATACTGAGCAACTCCCACTATCACTGATATTAAAGGGACTGAAGGATGTTTACCGTCTCCAAAAGATCAAGCTCTTTGAGTATCTGGATCAAGTTCAGCAAGCTTTATACTCATAAAGGAGCACCATTGCTATCAGTAGGAGTTTGCCATGAATTAGATAAGCAGGAATCTGTGGCTCACTTTATCTGCAGCAGTGGATAATGGCTGTGTCTCCTTGGTTCCTCATGTCTAAGAGTGCTTTGAGATCTGTATCATAAATGTATAGAGTGCAATTCCAGGAGTAACTATTAGATTATTTCCTATGACCTTTCTTGTGTCATAGACAATTACATTAACCGTGTAATGCAGCTCAATAGCTTGTACTGGGATAAAATATAATTCACTTTGGAATAAAGTTTATCTTCCAAAAAAGCTTCAAGTCTTGAAAATGTTAGGGAGCAGAGAAGCCACTATCTCCTCTGCTTGCTGGTTCCATTGGTTAATCACTGTTACTGCTGAATTTGTCTTCATCTTCCAACGACTGGCTTTCTCTCTGACTTTTTTCAATAGACTAAAGACCTCTCTGGCACCAGGCATTTTCTAATGGTGCTTTCAAACTGATTCCATCACATCTCTTGTGAGAAAAATCATGTTTCCTCATTGCATGTTTTTTTTTAATCCCTCCCTTTTATTTCTCAAGCCAAAATAAAAACCCAATTGTTTTCATGTTTTTCTGCCCTCTGTCCAGCTGTCCAACATTGTTTTTACAATACAGGCAGCTGAAGGGCAGGGAGTGTTCCAGTCTGTCTCACCAGCCTGTGGACAACAATAAGATCATCTCCCCACTTTGGTACTTCTCTGGTTTTGCAGTCCAGGATTGCTGTCTGTTCTAGAATTGTGCTGGGAGTTCATGCTGAATTATTTGTCTGCTTCTAGCTTTTCACTCTTCCAGGGTTACAACTTTCCAGGAAATGGGATGTCCCCTGGGGTTCTTGTGTAATTTTTGTTTTGTTTAAAGTCCGAGCATATTGCCAGTGGGATGTTTGCACATGAAGTTGTTTTTCTTCAAAATACAAAGCATTATAATATATTTCAGATCATTGTCAGATACTACTGTGCAAACACTTCAGTTTGCATTTTCCACATAGAGCAAATGTTTGTAAAAGGATAAGGTCAGAGATTAGTGGAAAAAAAAATGCTAATATCTTTACTAGCACAATGTATTCTCCATATCTCGGGTTGGAAAGTGCAGAGAAAACTTATATTTTCTCTCTAAGATAGGAAGTAAGCTTCACGAATCATATGGTGTTTCTCAGGATTGCAGCTCAACTATATATGTAGAAAACTGTCTGATAGCACAAAGAATATATACAGTCTGCTGATCAGGACACTGATAAATTGAATCAATATTTCTAATTGGAATAAAGGGCATGTACGTTTCTTTTCTCTGCAAATCTGGCTTTACAATCCCTTTTTCATGCACTCCGTCAGAAGAGGGAGAGGTACAGGGTTTCTTGGTGCCACAAATAAAATACGGTGGTTGAAAAGCTGTGCAAGACAGTGGGCTGGAAAATCAACAAGGGCTGGAAATGGAAAGTAAGATTAAAGGTAAGACTTGGCCACAAGACTATCCTTAGCAGCTTCAGAATAGCATGCAGTTAAATAAATACTCACGCAAAGATTACTTTGTAATGTGCCTTGCTCTCACTTTTAACAGCAGATGATTGCTGTTTACTGGAGGGTAGTGAACCACAGGAAGTTGGCCTTTTTTAGCCCTCTTGCCCTGGAAAAGAACTATGTGCAGGCAACTCAATATAAACTCTCTTCCTTCCCTTCTCAGCTCCCCACCCCCAGCTGTGGCTTTTTTCCTTGACTATGTATCTGAGCATCTCCAGCTCAGACAAGTGAGGATCACTCCCAGCTGTGGAGTGGGTTTTTTTTTGCTGGTGGTGCTGAGTCTTTGTGTTTTGTACAAGAGCCAGGGAGCGCAGTGATTCAAACCTGCCTGACCTGGGGTGCCAGAAGTACCAGAACTTTGCAATGGGAACCTCCTGACCCTCAGCCCCTTGGTAGAAGAAACTGAATGGTGAAACAATTTGCAACCTCAGAAAGTTTAGGATGTCATGAACACCTTTAAACAGTTTCTGACTTTCAAGTGGTAGTTGCTTGATGAGATATGTTATTACAGTGCTGTGGAGTGGAATTGCCAATAGGCTTTGACACTTGCCATAACTAAGTTTTATGTGAAGGGAAACATAAATCTGGGCATCTGTGCATATGGAAACATGGACAGTGAGGTGCTGAGATCAGTGTCACAGGCCAAGATCTTTTTTTATCCCCAAGAGAATGACCTTGAAAATAATTTCAAAGTGAAGAAAGTAAAAAATGTCAGTGAAGAAGAGCTGCTTTTTTAGAAAAGCCACTCAAACGTATACTTGATATTTGGCCAAAGAAACATGATCCAAATTTCGTTCAGTGGCCTAAGCTGTGCTGGTTCACTTTGCTTGTTCTGGTGATTTTTGGTTATGATATTCTGCTTTGCAGTTGTGACAGGATAGTGTTGTAATTCAGTAGCAGCAATAAATTGTTAAATTTTAGTTGCTGTTAATAACAATTCTGTGCCTTTTCAGATGGTTGCAAATCAGCTTGGATTGTGGGGATTTTATAACCTCTGCAGCCAGATTGTCTAGCACTGTAACATTTAATTGGGATCTGACAGATGGGCTGTTATTTTAAGGGTGTTTTTCGATATTGTTGGAGTGACGTATATTTCCTCGTCTAATCAAAACCATTTATTCCTAAAAACTCTTATTTAAAGATAAATGTTTGGTATCCTAAAATGGAAGGTTGCTTTAGGGAATTAGAACTTTTAATTTGAAACAAGAAAACTGAGTTTAAAAAAAAAAGAAAAGAAAGGAAGCTGCAAGAAGAACAAACTCAATGTCCTTCTCAGTGCTAAGTGAGCTGCTTTAGTCAAAATGCTGGTAGCCCCGATCACCCTAACTAGGTCAGAGTTTAAGAAAACTGTGTTTTAAGAAAAGCCTCCTAGGCTGAACTTCTCGGTGGATTCATATGAATACACACAGTTCCTTAGTGAGGGGTGAGAGTAGCAGTTCAGAAAGGCAAAGTAGGGAACTAAACAGCAGGTCTGTGGGTATCTTATGAGGCTGAACATTTGGTTTCTGGTGGTCTTTCTCTTTCTATCCCTTGAAAGACCTTATAGGTTTTGTTTACATTTTGATGTCCAAACAGAAAATATCTGAAGCTATTACACTTTTTCAAGGTGGAAGGACAATCCTCCCAGACAGCTACAGTTCAGCTGATTTTTTTCAGAGGGGCTGAATTTGCTGTCTCTGTGTCCCTGACTGGCATTAGCCTTAGTGTAGCCAGAAATCCATGTCACGTGCCAAGAGATGGAATGCTCTTCAGAGAGTGCCTCTCCTTGCTGGCGAGACTGAGGGATGGCCCTGAGGCAGGTTTGATCAACGTGTGGAGGTCCTGGGGGAGCAGACTCTGAGCTGCAGCCTCCAAAACGCTGCCCTGCCGAAGCACAGAGTGCATCGACCCACACGATTAGATTTGCTCAGTGCAGGGGTGGGTTTGTCAGAGCCTGCAGCTATGGCCAGGCTACTCACAGTACCCAATAATGCTAATTTAAAGATAGCCTGATGTGTCTACATTGATTTCAATCACAGTAGTGACTTTCTTTCCACGGATAAGCAACCTGGAGACAGACTAATTGATTACATATATTTTTGATCAGTATGTTTTGCTTCTTGCCTTTTCTTGCTATTCATGTTTAAGAGTTTAAATACTCAAGGACATGTAAAATCCATATGTATTTGTGAGCTAAATAAGAAGCAAATTTCTAAATCTTGTATTTGGATTTTATACTAGCTACTGCAGAAATCATGTGGATGTGAGCAGTGCTCCAGGTTTGAGCTTCTAAACCTTTCTGAAAACTTGAGGTTCAAGCTGAGAAAGCTTTATAGCTTAAAGAACACTCATGGATCACATCCCCTATTTCAGTGTCCACAGGATTCAACCATCCTATTAAGTCTTTCCTGTTTGATAACTGGATTTTTTGTTATTGAAACCAAGAATTGTCTTCATAAAAGAATTCTGACAAATTGGGAGCATCTACCCCACCTCACTCTCTGCAGTAGTGCCATTTTTAAAACATGAACAGGTCTGATTATTGTACCAAGAATTGTGCACACTGAAGTTATGTGTCAGTGATTGGCATTGTATGGTATTTAACAAGCCGAAAAATAGTATCAATTTGAGGATTTGAAATCAAAGGTATTGAGAATCCTGTCCAGAAGTATTTTTAGGGAAAATCTTATCCATAATTAAAAGGGAATTATCTCATTAACTCTCTTAAGGATGCAAAAAAATGAGTTGGGCGTTGTTTGTTTTGGTTTAATTCTTCTTTTCTTTTTTAATGCCTCTGCATTTAGCCATAGCATGCGTATCTGCAGCTGCATCATGGCTGATTTACAACTTGGATGAAACAGTTTGAGGGAACTGAGAGGGGACTGCTGAGATTCAGATGGACTTTTCATGCTCCTTCTCTTTCATTACATAATGTAAGGAATGCAAAGAATGTAGACAGATGACAGCTTAAAAAAAGCTGTTTTGGCTTTTGAACACCAAGGATGTTTACACCTATAGTGTGGTATGAGTGTGTATGGTGCAGCTTTACAAACAGTAGTAGGACACTTGGTCTTCTGTGTCATTACCAAGACTGAGGTTGTGTGTGTTCGACAGACAACAGGACAGTTCTCTGCTGCTTTCTTTCAGCAGCAGCAGAGCTGGCAAAAGTGAATACCGGGGGTCTTGCTCCTGGGATTCTTTAACCTTCTCTGTTAGACCCTTATTTCATAATGTACCAGCACCAGCAGCGGAGCCACTTGAAAGAATTCCTGACTCCCTGACTTGTGTGATTGTTCCCACCCTCACCTCATGATTCCCTATCCCCTCAATTTGCTGAGAGTAACTGGTTGTGAGGACAGGTAATAAGCAGCATTTAAAGCACCCAGCTTTAAATCTTAAAAATAAATAAATTACAAAATCCTTTTCTGTTGGGGTTTGAAAAAGTTGTAATTATGTCTGTACTGCTGCTTAAAAAATATATATATGGAACCTCATCCTTAATTAAACAAATGCCATGATTAAAGCAAATGCTGAAGGAACCAAACGGTTTCTACATTTTCCAATGTATTGAAAAACAAACTTTTTTTTTCAGCATTGCTTGAGAAACCCATCAGCAAAAGACGAGACAGCGAAGCTGTGCAGAAGGCCAAGATCCTTTACGCATCCTGCATGAATGAGAGTAAGTGGCTTGATTTGAGAGGGGCATATGATCCTGATATATGTCCCTTCCAGCTCAGCATATTCAATGATTCTAAGATATATGAGTTCCCTGTGTTTATAAAAGCAGGGGTTTTATCTCTCTGCTGAGCTCTGTGCAGATGCATGGATTTTGCTGATACGGATTGAACTGAATGCAGAGGTTCTTCTACAGATTTCTGAAGCTGAGGTACACCCAGCCACAAGAAATCAGTTTTAGAGAGACCTCTGATTGTCAGGGAACTGTGAATAGATATTTATGTGTGCAAAAGAATGCTAAAACTGTGTCCCAGGGTTGTGGGGCTAGTGCCTGGGGTCAGTAAAGCAGAGGAGCTTTCAATGAAATTCTTATACTGACATTTTCAACAGCCTACAGCTCAGCACCTTCTATATTTCTCTAAATCCATTTAATCAAAACACTTCCCCAAGGCTGAATATAGACAGCCCTGGACTCTTTAACTTTGAGTTACCGGCTTTGAGTCAAGCAAGTTAGGATGGGAAGCCCTACAGCCCTGTTTGCAGTGCTCTTCTTCAGCTTGTAAATGCTGCTGTAAGGTGATGTACACTAGTTTGGGACACATCACTACCCTTATGTAGCTGCACAGGTGAAAGATGAGTTGGAAGTGCCCTTTGTCCTTCTGGATTGTGTGCAGTTGTGGTCACTGCAATATGAGAAAGATATTAAGCTATTAGAGAATGTCCAAAGGAGGGCAACCAAGATGGTGAAGGGCCTTGAGTGGAAGCTGAATGAGGAGTGGCTGAGGGCACTTGGTCTGTTCTGCCTGGAGAAGAGGAGACTGAGGGGAGACCTCATTGCAGTTACAACTTCCTTGTGAGGGGAAGAGGAGGGGCAGGCACTGATCTCTCCTCTCTGGTGACCAGTGACAGGACCCAAGGCAATGGCCTGAATTTGTGTCAGGGGAGGTTTAGATTGGATATTAAAAAAAGGTTCTTCACCCAGAGGGTGGCTGGGTGGTGGAACAGGCTCCCCAGGGAAGTGGTCACAGCACCAAGTGTAACAGAATTCAAGAAGTGTTTGGATGATACTCTCAGGCACACTCTGTGACTCTTGGGGATGGTTCTGTGCAGGGCTAGGGGTTGGACTCAGTGATCCTTGTGGGTCCCTTCCAACTCGGCATATTCTGTGATTCTGTTTTTTCCTGGACCATTTTCTTCCAGCATAGCCCAAGACTGACTGCCAGCAATTGAGACAGCCTGCCCTGCAGCCTTGGTACCAAGATACTGCCCCTCTAGCTTTGATTATGTACAATAACCAGCCCCTCCTTGGCCCCACAGAAACAATGAAGTTTCTATGCTTATTTCTGAATCAGATTTTTTTTTAACATTTACTTAATTCCAGCCTTTGCCTTTTTTGAAAGGTACTGATTTGCCCCTATTATTCTTAATACACATAAACTGGATTGGGCTCCTGTCTGCTGTGCTCACAGGCAGAGCAGAGGCTTTGGGTTTCAGCTATTGTGTTATGTCTTGCCTAGAAATCGATTGATGCCATTAAATCTTTGTCTTGTGTGGCTGCTGCAGCATTTGAATTATCTGGAATGTAATTGTTGTCACACTTTGGCATTTCAGATAAAATTGAAAAAGCTGATGTGAAGCCCCTGTTAAGTATCCTGAGGCATTCACCTTTCCGATGGCCTGTGTTGGAATCCAATATTGGACCTGAAGGACTGTGGTCAGAAAGGAGGTTTAGTTTAGTCCAAGCCTTGGCAACTCTTCGTGGCCAATACAGTAACTCTGTCTTCATCCGTTTATATGTGGCTGCTGATGACAAAATCTCCAATCAGTATATCCTGAAGGTACCATATAGCATATCTAGTAGGTTACTTCACATGTTATTTTATGGTCTTCTTTTTAAAAACATGTTTACATGCCAAATGTTTACACTTGATTATTGTTGTTATTATCTACTGACTCACAGATGTTCATAGGGGACAATTTATGGGAATGTAGAAGCCACTAGTAACCATATGCTATTGAAAAATATTTCCTACAGATTGTTTTTTTCTCTCTAATGGCAGGAAAAAAAATAAAAATAATGTTGCCATTAGACCAGTGTCCAGGGTCTATGTGCATGAGAATAAGAGGTCAGTATCGTGTTCTGGGTGTGTTCTGGGTGCTGCTTGTGACTCATTAGTTGCATGAAGAATGTGGAGGGGTTTGTCTGTGAAGATGAAGAATGGTAGCAGATATTCTGAACTTGAGCTATTTTTCTTAAGATGTAAACACATAATTTGATGCTTATATAGCAGCTTATGACACAGACATATCCAAAGCACTTTTCATCCGGAAATACAAAATTTACCTTTTTCCTGAAATGCTTTTACTTATAGATCAGACATTACCATTTGTTAACAGTGCATTACACAACAGTTTAGTGAGAAGAAGACCCAAGAAATGTTGCCTCCCTGTAGCCTGACAAAACTCCAGAGAAAATTGTATTATTGTGAGGTGTCACCACGGCAAGTCTGAGTGCCTGGGCCAAATGCATTGCTGTTTAAGAACTACAGATGAGTAGCCAGAGTAGATCAGCCCTCCGCTGCTGCATGAAAATAGGTTATGAAGGCAAGAGAGAAGGAGCAAATAAGAAAGTTATGATGCCATTCATCATAGCAAAACAGGATCTATGATCTTTGTTTTGCTGGCATCTGCGCTGGCTGTAGGAATGTAGGAATGTAGCCAAGAATACATTGTATTTAGAGATCAAACAGCAGTTAATTGTGTTGGTACTGCAGTGGATGTCAATTCTGAGTCAGTTCTTCAAAATGTCTTCTGACTTAGGCATTTAACTGGTATAAAGTTGAAGGGTAACTTTTCCCTGTCTCTGGGACGTTTTCCTGGACAGTCAACAGCAGATCAACAGTTTACTGTATGTAAGATGTCATTCTGCTAAGATGCTTTTAAGATCCTGTCAGGTTTTCTTTGGCTGGAGACTTGTTTAAAATAACTGAAACAGTAGAATCAGAGAGATGTTTAGTTAGGTATCTCCTGTCATAGTATTTCAATCCAAATCACCTGTTAGCAAAGGGCTGGGCAGGGATATCCTGACTGCTGGTCTCTTGGAAATGAATTATAACTATCAGTACCTTCTCTTGGTATGCTTAGTGGTGCCTAAGAATTAAGTATCTGAATAACCGAAGCACTACATGCTATGAATAATGTATTATTCCATAGGGCATTCTGTCATTAATTTGATTAAAATCTTGATCTACAGATGCATCAGCTAGTATTCTTCTTTGTCTGTGTTTATAACAAATTCCCAGGGGTGTAGATGTACCATGGAGTATTTCAATCTGCTTGTGAGAATGACTTTATTGCAAAATTCTTTTTGTTCAGCATTGCAAAATCATCAATGGATCATAAAAAAGTAAAAACTCCAAATAAAACTTTGTTCAGCATTCAATGTGATATTTTTTTTTCTTGAAGGCTAAAGAAGTTAGTTAACTTTTCTCTTTCTTTCTCATATTTGTTCTTTCTTGGTTTTAATGTGTTGTCAGATCTCAGTCTCAAGCCCAGAAAATTTGGATAAACATTTAATGTAACAGTCACATAACTGAAATAGACCAAATAGTCTGAAGTTAACTATTGCCAAGACACATGTACAAAAAGCATAAGCATATTGCTTCAATATGCTGAGAAAAGAAGGTGATACTGTTTTTCAAAGAACCAGATTTGCACTGAGCATCACAGTTGCTCTCCTTTTTGAGGATGATTTTATTTGTTTAAGGTGTATTTTAAAGACTGTGAACATGAGCTAGTGGAGGAAAAAGATTACATTTATTCATTCATTTTAGATTCTAAGATTTATTTATTTGGAACATTTTTATAAATGTGAAAAATGTGAACTATAAATGATTTAACCTAAATAACTTAGATAAAAAAAGACACATAAAATTGTATGAATAAATGCAATCTCTCTTTACTAGATGTGTCTTTTAAAAACAATTACAGCATCAAAACAATAATCTTAGAACATCAAAACTGTTGTTTCTGTTCCAATCAGTATCTTATTCAGAGTTTGGAAGCTGGTTGAATGAAGTTTTCAGCTTTGGCTTCCATGCCCTAGCCTAACTTCACTGCATTGAAAAGTTCTGGGAAATCTCAGTTCCCAGTAACAATTATAAAATATATGCTGTATTGTGAGTCTTGCCTGGTTAGGAATTTGAAACAGCATGCATAGATATTTCACTCAAAACTAAGTGCAGATCTTGAACTTGGAGGTCTGGTTTAGAAATTATCTTGAGGCCCTAATTCTAATATTAGGGTGATTGCAGGCCAGCAGATTTGATCCATGTTTAGATCAAAACGGTAAGTGAAAGTCAAAAGATCCATCTGGACCTACCAGGGACCTTTAGGTAATGTATTGAAGAGATAACAATATCCTGGGCATGCATGCAATCCTGGCTGGTATCCAGCTGTTTCATATCTGTTCCAAAGGCTAAATACAGCACCCAGTGCTGGTCTGGGGTGAAGCTCAAAAGTGTAATCTCAGTTTCAGTCAAGAAAAGCTAACGATGCCTTCCAGTTACACAGCAGCTAACATGCTCCAGCACCTGGTGGACATTTGGTCCATACACTAGGCTAGTGTGTCCCAAAGCTGGCTCTTGTGCCCCTGAAATGTGCATAGGATGAATGATCAACAGCACCAACTGTTTGATCCTGTAAACCCAGTCCTAATGCTAATGGAGCCATAAACACATATATGACATAGGTAATTCTTTTCTGTGGGTGGCTTAGATATTGCAGGGGGCAACTGAGGCTCCCCAGATCACAGTAATGTGATTTAGTTAATATCTGTCAGCACAGCATAACATTTGTCTGTTGTTTTGAATTCCTGTGGAGCTCAGGCTGTTGCAGTGTATTGTGTACGTATATTTGCACACATCTACTGTAACTGCCAGAGAAACTCTTCCAAGGTTGCTTATCAGTCTACCTTTGATTTCTGATGAATTTACCTATTAAATGTTGCTTCTTGTTATTTTTAACAGATTGACCAAGCAAGCCTCTCTCTGGCATCTCGAGAGGATTACCTAGAAAACACCACAGAAGCCAAATCTGTAAGTACTATCAATTGGAAATTAGAGTGGCCATTTTTCCCCTCAGCTTTTTTCATTGTTGGTTTTTTTTTTGTTGAGCTCCAAACTGAGAAAGGGCCGTGCATTGTATGGATTTAGATTTTTCAGGGTATCTTCTGTCAGAAAACACCACCACTACCACAAACACTTTTGCAAAGTTTCCTAAATGAAGATTTTTGTAAGATTTGGGGTCCCCATAGTTTTCTTCCCACTTGGAAGGGGCCTCCGGAGTTCATCTTGTCCAACTCCTCTGCTGAAGCAGGATTTACCTCTGGAATATACTGCTAGTGACTGGCCTCCAACTAGACTTTGTGCTGCTGATCACAACCCTCTGGACCTGGTCACTCAGCTCATTTTCAATCCACCTCAGCGTGCATTCCCCTACCCTGTACTTCTTAATCTTGGTAATCAACCACAACTGCTGTCCCCTCATCCACCAAGATATTAATGTAATTGTAGAAGGTTATTAGCCTGGTTAAGTATGATTTCCCCTTCATAAATCGATGCTCACTACCCGTGATCACCTTATCCTTCATGTGTTTGGAAATAGTTTCCAGGAGGATTTTCTACATTGCCTTCCCAGTAATTGATATGGGGCTGACCAGTCTGTAGTTCCATGGGTCTTCCCTTTTGGATTCCTTGAAGACAGGTGTGATGCTTGGTCTCTTCCACCCTTTTGCAGCCCCTCCCAGTAGCTATGACCTTCCAAATACTGTCCAGAGTGAAGTTGCAGTGGTATCAGCCAGTTCCCTCAGGGCTCATGAGTACAATCTTTCAGATTCCCTGGATCTGCTTATGTCTACTCTGTTTCCTAATGTGGTGGTCTTCCACTGAGTATAGGTCCTCCTTGCTCCAGACTTCCCCTCTGGACCCGGGGACCTGGGATTCCTAAAAGTCAGTCTTATCAGTAAAGACTAGAGCAAAGTTGGCATTGAGTAACTTTGTCTTTTCAGTGTAATTTGTCACCCTGCTCCATTTGGTAGTAGGTACATGTTCTCCCTCTTCTTCCTTTTCCTGTTACAGAGTTTTTCCCCATTGGTCTTCATATCCCTTGTCAGATGGAACTCCAGGTTGGCCTTGGCTTACCTAGCCATATCCCTACGAGATTTGTCAGCAATTTGTCCTGGGTATACAGCTTAGTTTCTTGCAGCGTTTCTGTGGACAGCAGTTGTGAAATAATGATGTGTATCAAAGGCTTTAATGTATCAATACTTGACTATGACAACAGCACCTTTTTCCCCCTCATTCAGTGAAGGCCTGTGGGCAAGTATCTGTCATGTGCAACCCAAAACTCAAAGAAAACAACCTCTGGGGTTATCTGGGGGGCAAGTCATTGCTACTGATTTTTTACGGCTTTGCTTCCCTTTTGAGTTTTCTGAGAGGTTAGTAAGTTTTTTAGTTATCTCTATCAGACTAGATGACGCCAGGATACAAAGAATGGTAGCTGCTGAAAGATTAAAGATGAAAATGTGTTGGGGTATATTTTTGCTGTTGTTGGACTGTGAACTGGTAGGAGTTGATGAGGAGCAATCTGATCCCTCCAAAATCTCTGAAAGATTATGCTCTGGGGGAAGCAGCACAGAAATCAATATAGTGTCATTATATATGGTGTATTTTGCTAACATTTGTGTACACACAGGGATTAAAGTGTGGTTTATTAGGATATCCTGGGAAGAGCAGAGAAAAGCACTGTAGCAGATACATGTGTTGAAGTGTGTGGCAGGAACACAGGAGAGAGCTCAGTGGAACATCCCTTTATCTCCCTATCTCCCTATCTCAGTCACTAAGCTTGCACTTGTATACAAGTGCTTCTACTGTCCTATGGTGATTACTGTATGAGTTGACCTAAAATATTATTGTACAGTCATACACATTGTCTAATCCATTTTTAAGAGCTGAAAGTGTCAGTCTAATCCAAGAAGTGTCATTTGCATTTCCTGAGGTTTGTACTCCCTGAACCACAGCAGGTATCTCTGTCTGTGATACACAGTATTTTTACGGTGTTATTTCTCTTCTTTAACTTCCTGAGAGCAGACATTCAAGGTAAGGAAAGCACAAGCTTGGCTGCTAAAGCATGAAAGTATTATACTCCTTGCTATAGCTGGGCATTTATGATTTACCGCTACACCTCTGCTCAAGAGCAAATCCACTTGTCACATCACTCTTTTTGTTCCTTTACAGTACCGAGATGCCTTTTTGCAGTTCATGGTTGATACAGCAGTGCTTCTGGGTGCAAATGCTTCACGTGCCGAATCTGATATGAAATCAGTTTTAAAACTGGAAGTTAAAATAGCAGAGGTTGGTAATCTAATGCTCTAATCTAGTGTTCTAGAATGTTGTTGCACAGATCATCTCTGTTGCCATCATGTAGCACGTACAGGATAACCAAATGACCAGGCCCAGTCACTGTGGGTTCATGAAAGACAGTTCCTGCTTGACTAACGTAATCTCCTTCTATGAAAAACTGACCCACTTAGGTGATGTGGGAAAGGCTGTGGATGTTGTCTACCTAAAGTTTAGTAAAGCCCTTGACACCGTTTCCCACAGCATTCTCCAGGACGAACAGGCTGCTCGAGAATGTTCTTCATTGGGTGAAAAATTGGCTGGATGGCTGGGCCCAGAGAGTGGTGGGGAACAGAGTTACACCCTGCTGGTGGCCGGTCACACGTGGTGTTCCCCAGAACTCAGTATTTGGGCCAGTCATGTTTAATATCTTTATTAATGATCTGGATGAGGGAACTGAGGGCACCCTCAAGTCAGTTTGCAGAGTACACCAAGTCAGGCAGCTGTATTGATCTACTGCAGGGTAGTAAGGCTTCACAGAGGGATCTTGACAGACCTGAACAGCCAAGGCCTATCGTATGAGGTTCAACAAGGCCAAGTGCCAGGCCCTGCACTTGGGTCACAACAACCCCATGCAACACTCCAGGCTTGGAGAAGAGTGGCTTGGAAGCTGCCTGGTGGAAAAGGACCTTGGGGTGCTTGGATGAACATGAGCCAGGTGGCCAAGAAGGCCAATGGTATCCTGACTTGTATCAGAAATAATGTGGCCAGCAGGACTAAGGCAGTGATTGCCCCCCTTTACCTGGCACTGGTGAGGCTGCACCTCAAATCTCACGTTCAGGTTTGGGATCCTTACTACAGGAAAAACACTGAGGTGCTCTGGAGCACAAGTCTTATGAGGAACAGCTGAGGGATCTGGAAGGAGGTTGTAGTGAGGTGTGGATCTGTCTGTTCTTCCAAGTATCAAGCAATAGGACAAGTGGAAATTGCCTCAAGTTGTGTCAGCGTAGATTTAGGTTGGATATTAGAAAAAATTCCTTCACCAAAATGGTTGTCAAGCACTGGAATAGCCTGCCCAGGTAAGTGATTGAGTCTCGATACCTGGAGGTATTTAAAAGACATGTAGATGTGGCACTTGAGGATACAGTTTTGTGGTGGACTTGGCAGTGATGGGTTAATGGTTGGACTCAATGATCTTGCATGTCTTTTCCAACCTAAGAGATTCTATGATACTCTAATTGTGAAGCTGGGTAGAATTTGAATCCCTGCTGTGTATCCGTGTTGAGAATATATTACCCTGTTGTTCAAGAAGCAGACTGGGCTGATTGTCTGTAGAAGAGTCTAAAAGCAGTGCAAGGCTGAGGTGGGATATTGGAGATGGTAGTGAGAGGGTTGGTGTTGACAGTAGCACCACCCTTAGTTCCTGAAGTGCTTTCATGGAGTACTCTGGGAGAGCAGATGATAAACTCCATGAGTTTTAATCTAAGGGGACCAACTGAATTCAGTAAAGCTAAGTGTATTTAAATCCGGTAGTTGGTTCTGACATTTACTTGGAGGCATTTTTACCCCCTTGTGTAGTTTAATGTATGCATTAGGCTTGTTACTGTCCGAAGGAGCATTTTTGTTCCTCTGTATCCCTCTTTCAGTATGGCTACTACCAGAATCCCATCCCTGGGAGCTGCAACTCCACTATCATTTCAAGTTTTTCTAAAGCTAAAGAGACGAGTTAGCCTCAATGTTGGGAAATCAGCAAAGTTTAGGACTACCAACTTGATAATGGTTTGCAGAACTGCCAGCTGAGCTGAGTATTCCTTTATATTGGCAAGGAAAGAGGCTATTCCCTCTGAAATGGTGGTCTCTTGTTAACAGAGAAGCCTATTGCACAGGACAGGGGATGCAGCAGGTGACTGTTATTTGGGTTCTGCTGTTGTAATCTACAGGAGGAAAGGCAGTGATGCTTTTTAATGGTGTGTTTTTACAGAAGTGAAAGCCATCCACAACAGTAGTAAGGCAGTGTTTCCATCTCTTCTGCTGAAAGGGATGAAATTTGTCAAACCTCTAAATAAAGCCCAATATTCAGCTTCAGTTACTTAGTGTGGATAGACTAATGAGCAAATACTTCATTGTGACCCAGTAGACTTGAAAAACAGTAAACATTTCTTCTGTTTATCGTTGATGTGATTAGAAGATGCATTGCTAGCTCTGGTAGCTCTAATGCTTGACTTAACAAGTGTCTTACAGAGCATACAAAGTATGTAGGTGAAGTTGCCATATAAGATGACACAGATCATGTAAAAACCCTCAGGATCATTAATGCACATCGTTATGTGACAAACCATGCTTGCTCATGGTTTCCTTTAGTATGAATAATCCTCCTCATGTCTGTCCAGATATTAGGTATGAGTCCAGGGATATGGATTATTACATAATCCCTAATGAGCACAATGATTATACATGTAAGCATTTTATTGTGATTCAAAGGAAGTAGTCCTGTTTGTCACTTAAGGTTTTACTGTATCCTGTATTCCCCTGCATTTGTTTTAAGTAAACATATATAATGGAGAGCTTGTATGCTCAAGAAGAGGCAGCAAGAATACTTTCGATATAAGGAGTGGCATGCTTTCAGAGAACTTGTTATGTACAAGGATGATTTTTATTAGGATTGAATGACTGAAGAAGGAGGGAAAGTTCTGAGAGGAAGAGAGTAAATGGGTTCAAGAAGAGTTTAAAGATTTGTCAGATAAATCAAATATTGCAGAAAGGGAGTAGAAAGCAATTTTTTATTTTTCTGTGTGGCTTAAGCAATAGTAAAACCGCAGACACTTACTGGAGAATTTTGGCTGGAGAACTGCCAGCTGTCTGGTTAGTCTGGCGTCAATCTCTGTCCTCTTTAAACTGCACAGCATACAGCTTGTTGTATAGGATTTACCTTAGAGGAGGGCTGGAATTGCCATCGGGAAGTTGTATTTCTCTTTAACACTGAGAAAAATTTGAGCTATGTCTTGTACTTGGTTTGTTTTTCTATTATGTACCAGAGGGCCACATTGGAGTCTGAATGTCCCTCTTGTCAGTTGTAAAAGGACTTGCTTTATATTTAGGATTTCTTTTGCTGAGTCCTTGGACTTTGACACCACAGAGGAACTTGAGGTCTGGCTCCTCTGGTCACCCAGATGAAAGGCCCGTTTGGGGAATGCTTTAATTCATGTCTGGCCTATGTACCTGGGTTTCCTGCTATGGAAATCAGGATGGTGGGGTGAAATGAGGAGAAACTTTTATGCATCTGGCTCTTCCCTCAGGTGGAGTAAGGCTAGCAAGAACATGTTCAGATCCAAGACATGAGCTGCACTTCCAGTATGCCTGTCTCAGGTTTGACCTTTTAAACCATACAGGTTGGAGCTGGCTTCTACTTGATATGATAGGATGAATAAGTACTAATGGTTTAGGTGTACTTTTATATCTTATGAATTAACATGTCTTTCCTTGGTATAATCAGAGCTGAAATTGGTCTAATATGTTCAATGAAGACATGTAGCTCATTAAATAAATTCACCAGTTATGAGTTAAATGAACTAAGTTCCATTTCTTCCAGTTGTCATCCTCAGAAAGGGAAGTAAATGCCCTAAATGCTTGGAAAACAGGTGGTGAGATATTTCTGCACTGGGATTATGATGGACAGTAATGACATAAGAGCAGGTCCCTGCAAGATAATCCTTGTTTTGATGGTTTTGTGGTTTTTCTTCTCTTCCCCAGATCATGATTCCATATGAAAATCGAACAAGTGAGGTGATGTACAATAAAATGAACATATCGGAGCTTAGTGCCATGATTCCACAGGTTGGTTGGGGATAATTGCAAAATTATTCTTTTAATATCTGACCTAAGTAATTAAAATGCCTTTAGTGTGCAGAGAAGTATGTTAAAGGAATATAATTAGGAATGTGTGTGCTCATTTACAATACATGTTCTTTTAAATACAGTTACAACTTTACTGAGGATTGAAAACACATGTAATGACCAAGTGCAACAGTTTCTAAACGTTTCATATGTAAAGCTTTGAAACCATTAGTTTTAAAGGTGCAATTTAGTTAATAAATCATCTCTCTTCATAATCTGATTTAACCAGCCTTCTCTTTGTCATTGCAGTTTGACTGGCTGGGATACATCAAGAAGGTGATTGACACCAAACTCTATCCTGAGCTTAAAGATATAGGTCCTTCAGAAAATGTGATTGTCCGTGTTCCCCAGTACTTCAAAGATTTATTCAGGATACTAGAAAATGAAAGGAAAAAGTAAGGATGATTTCACCCACACTTATAAGGGTATATCAAATGCTGGGCTTTTCCTATATTTTTCAGGAGTTTCAGGTATTCCTGGAATCAAGTCTCTGGGAAAATGGTCTGTTTGGTTTTGTCTGGATGAGGATATAGATATTATCTTGTGCGTAGCAGGAGAATTTGCAGTTTCAACACCTTTCTTCTTCTATGGAAAACTCAGGCTGCAGTAAAGCTGCATTTTCCAGATACATTCAGCATCTCCTACTTTTATAGGGTCTTGTATCTTGTGAAATGATTTGCATCCGTAGAACATAGTTGTAGAATGCAGGTAGCTCAGATTAAACATAATAGATGTACTTTACACAGGGAAGCAAGACAGCTTTGAGCAGTGATGAAAAAGCAACACCCCATTTGAAACATCATTATTGATGACATCTAAGGGATTTCTGTATAATTTGTTCTCTGCTGAGGCATGTTGCTGAACTTAAAAAAAAATATTGTTAAGCTGCTTTCTGTAAATATCAGTCTTTGCTGATTGTACAATATGGCCACAACTAAAAGTATGCTTCAGAATAAAAAAAACCCCACCAAACTAATTCAGAAGAGTTATTCTTATATTGTTGCTCTAAGTCTCTAGTGATGGAATGCTTACATTAATTCATAGTACCTGTAAAAGCAGCACCCACATCAAACGATAAGAAAAATAAAAATTACTGATTTTCCTACAGATCATCAAATATCCTTTCTTTATAAAATTCAGACAAATACCGTTAGTGTGCCATCAATCTTAATCTACTGAAGAAAGTCTTTTAAATTATTTGGGCTGTCCATGCTTTGTATCTCAAAGTTAGTTACATCAGTGGAGATAAAGCAGTGATTTAGAGGATGCACATCTAGCAAGACAACAGAGAATTGGTTATTCCCAGTATACAAATAGAGTTACATGCAAATATATTCTGTAACTACGGAGTAAATACTTGGAGACTTTTTTCCAGTAGTTTCTTATTCAGGGAAAATCTGAGTATTCAAGAGAAGTTAAGCCATCCTGTGTGTCATGGCAGGAGGAGGCTGGAGTAATGACCAGAAATAATGGCAACATCTGTCTTCAGCTCTCTGGCCCCACAGGTTGGGAGAATGGGGTTGGGCAAAAGTAATTTCTCATTCCAGTATGTTGATACTGCATATGTTGTAGCTGATAATGGTGTAGGCATTTTCTGCCTAGTCTTACCTTCAGAAATTTGCATCATAAAATGTTAGAAATGGCAAACAGTGCTTAAACTCAACCCAGCAGACTTCAAATTCTTGTGCGTAAAATGCGTCCCAACAGCCCTTGCATGATAACAAAGATCATGTTTATCTATTAGGTGATAATGTTCGTTACTTCAAATGTCAGAGTGCGCTCCAGAAGAAACCTTGTTATCTGGCCTGAGAAAATTAGGAACTCATCTTAATGTGAACTCCTAACAATGAGGTTAGGGTGAACTCTGAAAGCTTAACAAGGATATTTTCTTTTAGGTAATCTCATTTGTCATTCTCCATATGATATTTTAAAGGTTAAGTAAATGTAAAAATCTATGAATTTTATTTGTTACTGTAAATATCTATACCAATCAAATTCCTAATAAATCCTTAGATTTGGTTCAGTGTTTAGAACGTGAATTAAATTCTTATCATTTCAGGAGTTGCAGTGTCATTATGAAATGCAGGTACTTTCACAAAGTTCATGTTCTTTTTAGTTACAAATTTATCTCTAAACTATACTTTTATTCCAATGCCTTGTGCATCCTCTTCCCAGATGAGCACCCTGCTAGCATGGGTACAATTCAAAATGTCACCAAAAAAATGGTTCATGCCCCAGTGATCTGGTAAAGTACTCAATGAAGTTTGTTTCAAGTGGAGGGAAGAATAGAGTGAAAATTAAGTCTGATTACAGAGGCAGTTCTCTGTTTGGAGGTAGCAAGTCATACGGACTCAAAATCATTGCATTAAAAATTTCTCCCTCAGAGAACCTGCTGAGCAATCTTGAGTCATGAAATCATTCATATGGCCGTATTATTAGAAGGTGGTACATTGGCATGGTGTAGAGTGAATTTAGTAGACTTTTACTTGACTGCACATAACCAAGTTACTGTGTGGAGCTTGAAATAGGTGCAGCAGTGTGGTTCAGGGGTCTGTCTGAAGTTTTCAAGCCAGGGCACTGCTGTGACTCCAGTCAAGGAGCATGGCTCTCCGTAACAAGCTGCCCAAGAAGCTGAGCGACTAACCTGCAGGAGCTCTGGGATAGCTAGCCCAAGTCATGTCATGTGATTCTATGTGTTCAGTGCTGAAGTCACACTTTCTTCATAAGAAGTCTTCAGGGACTCCTTCGATTTTTTTGGTGTACAAAATTATTTAGTGGGGTTTATCTCTATTACAGGAGGAAGAGGTGTATGTATGTAGCTGTGATATAAATGAGCAACAGCAGAGCTCCAGTACAGCTGTGCCATGTGAGGGGGAGACAGAGCTGTGCTGGCACCAATTAAGTGCCCCTGTCATCTGTGTGCTGGTGCTTTATGTGAGCCATAAATAGGACACTGTAAATTGCATCCTTTTTGGAGATGTTTGCAGTGGTTGAAAGAAACAGCTTTATCGTTCTTACAGATACCAGAATGGATAACTAGTTTCATAGGATCAGAGGATGGTTTGGGTTGGAAGGGACCTTACAGACCGTCTAGTATCAACCCTCTTGCTGTGGACAGGAACACCTTTTACTAGACCAGGTTGCTCAAAACCACATTGTTAATCACCCACCTGTAAGGGGAAGGGCATCCCAGCCTTGAACACTTCCAGGAATGGGGCATCCACAACTTCTCTGAACAACTTGTTCAGTGCCTCATCCCCCTCACAGTAAAGAATTTCCTGCTATTATCAGATAAATCTATGTTTTTTCAGTTTTAAGGTTTGTCCTATCACTACATGCCCTTGTAAAAAGTCCCTTTCCAGTTTGCTTGTAGCCCCCTTTTCCTTTGTCTTACCTTACCCTATCTTTGCAGTCTGATACTGTTAATTGACAAGTACTTTAATTCCTATGGCATATGAGGAATTTTCTTTAGAGAAGGGTGGAGGCACTAGATCTCCTTTTTGGTCTTAGCCTGCCTCAGAAAAAAATTAGAGAGAGAAGTTAAAATAATTTGACTTGAACTAGTGCCTCTAGCAATAAGGCAGAAGTTTTTCAGTACTTATAATTTGATTCGTGACTCAATTCTAAATACAATTTTCAAACAGATCTAAAATTTGTGAAAGGGATCTTTTTCTTAAAATGTCAATTAATTTGTCCATCTATCTCATATTAAATCTGTCCTCTTTAATTGCTACCATGTCTGTTGATTAAAATATTGGAAACTCACAGAATTTTATATGAGCAACCTACTTTATTCCCAGACAGGACAGAGAGTACTTTAGTAAATATTCATAAGCACTGTTACAAATTTAACTGTCCCAGCAAACAAGCTCCCTACCACTTCCTTTGGGAGTGTGTGTCACAATAATGGTCATATTGGTTAAGAGTGAGCCTACATTTTTGTAACAGCCATTTGGAAGTTAAAATAGAGGGCTATGTACTGTACTCTTCTGAAAGGTTATAATAACAAATGCTCTGGTCTCATTCAAAAAGCAGAGAGGATTTTATTGGGGTTTTTTTTGTGTTGGATTTTGCTCCATGTGTAGAGGTTAACTTCTCTGAGCCTCAGTGAACTTATTTGTGAAACTGGGATGGAAATCACCCCGAGATAAGCATTGAAAGCATTTCATAAACAAAAAGTGTCAGTTTTTAAACCAACTGAAGATGACATGATTTGAAGTTTTTATAGTTAGCCTAAAAGTTAAAATAATCATCCCCAAAATAGATAAACAAATTCAGATAAATTACTATTTTATATTGTTTTAAAAGACAAACTAAAGAACACTACCCCTCAAACATGTAACAGCAACAAACCTCCTCAGCCTTTCCCCCTGTTACCCACCCACCCCGCAAATAAACACAACTCTGCACTTTGAAGTGAAACCTTCCTGTTTTATGCATTGTATGCATCAGTGAATTCTATTGTGATTACACGCAGGAGTTATTGCAGTCTCACAGACAGCTTGGTTTTAGGATGTGTCAGCCTTTTCCTTCCCAAGTTAAAACAAACCTCAGTTAATTGTGAGATATTTACTGCAACTGTCAGCTGCTTTCATTACTTACATCTGGCACAAACATTTCTGAATTCTTCTTGATATTTTTGTCTTTCAATAAGTCACCTTTTCGAGATTCATCCTTTACAAATTTCGATCTCTTATTCACTACCAATTTGGGAGAGGTTCCCCAACTTAAATGTAAGGACAAACATCACTATATGAGAACAAGAAGTACACAGAAGACAGAATTAATTTTTTGGTTGCAATTAAGTACCAAATTGTAATAAATAATTGGTTTATGATAGTGATCTGTTTGGATGAGGTTGTTTACCCAAGACTTTTGATCAAAATTAAATCTTTAAACCTTTTAATCTGTAGGACTTCCATATATGCTGTTTCAGATACACACAGTAGCTGCTGCAGGAGCATGGATGCTCTTCAGCTCCGTTGAAATATCTGAGGCAGATAGTTGTGAGGTTTATATAGTTTGAGTAATTTACAAAAACAATGAGAGATAAGTGTTTTTAGTGTGCTTCACTTGCCGTTGAGTGGGAAAATTCCACATTGTCACAAATATGTTAAGGGGAAATTCTGTACTTTCTGGTATTTCATAGCTTGAAATGAATTTTTAATGACCCAAAGCATTATCTCAAAATGGTTTGATCGTCTAAGCAGAGCTAACTATTTTGGCTTTTGCAACATGTACTGTCTTATAAATATACATTATTCATGCTAAAAAGCTTTTTCAGATCTGTTTTATGATTATTGTGGGCATTTAGGTGCACTATATGATATATCTGTTTACTAAAAGAGGGAATATGCCCAGAGTGAGAAATGCCACAATGCATCTTGAGCTGAAGGCCTTGTGTGGGTGGACTGGAGCTTGGTTAGAGGCAGAACTGAAGTTACGTCTCAGGAAAATACTGCTGTCAAGACAACATGCCCACAAAGTGTGTTTGTTATGTTATGTTATGATTCAGAGGAGGGAACCATATGGGATGTGTCTGTGAATGAAGCTAATGGAGTGACAATGTAGCAGCAGCTACATTGCCCCACACCCGTGGCAATGGGAGATTGCAGAAATGGGATTTTTAGAGGTGGAGGTGTTGTTCAGACAGTCCATAACAGCATCTTTGGTTGCAAAGAAGCAATTTTCCCACCTATGGAAAAGTCTATGGCCTGCCCAAAGTGTTATGTATATCCCAGTGTAGAGCAAACAATGTTTACATGTCCATAGCTTTAAAGCAATGACTGTCCTTGACAAAACATGTCATGTAAAAGAGAAGATGAGAATAATATGTATAGGCCATTATTGGTCTTGTTTCGAGACTGTTTAGAGTTGAATTGCATATTTCAGAATGCACCTTTACCTCATACAGCCACTGCTGAACAGGGGAAGAGATAAATCTAGACTACATAAATCCTCCAGTCAGGTGCTTGAAGTTTTAGAGAAGGGGCATGGACGTCAGGTCTCCTGGGAATTTTAAACAAGCTCTTCCTGGATCTCTCAGCCTCAATTCTTAGGAGATTTTTGTTACTGAGACTTCTCTTTTTTTGGTATTTCAATTATCTATCTGACAAAATAAGAGTGGTAATACTTTAATAACTCTGAGAGGAGTAGAAATTTTAAAGCATATTGATAACTTCTAATGAAAGATACAAATATGAGATAATGATAGTGTATATGGGATGGACTGTTATCTACTCTGTTACCATTTATGTGCCGTACTAATGAGGAGAGATAACACTCACTTTGATCTACAAAAGAAAAATCAGTTATCTCTGGATGGAACTTTTATGCAACTATTATAACACAGTTCTTGCCACTTCTAAGGAAAATGAAAGCTGCCTTTTGGAAAAGACATTACCTAAAAATGACATAAAAGGTGATGGACTTGTTATAAATAACCCCTGGAACATGGTTGTCATGGTGCAATTGCATAATAACTGGTTGCAATCATACAGATTTTCCTGTGTAATTGGGCTTTATCAATTTGGTCATCAATCACTAACTTTCAAGGTGAAATTTCCACCACTGAGGTGAAATGTTTGTAGAGATATTTCTCTGAGTGCTGTGTGGTACATCATGTGTTTAGATGTCTGATAAAAATATTTCTGATTTAACAGGACTCTTGCCAACTACCTGGTGTGGAGGATGGTTTATGCAAGGTTATTTAACCTCAGCAGACGTTTCCAGTATCGGTGGCTGGAATTTTCTAGGGTAAGTCAATGCTTTCATAGCATTTACAATGGTACTAGTGTTGACAGTATTGGTTACCCTCATAGTTGCTTTGTAAAACACAAAATGTTTTTTATGTTGGATGAATTTCTTGAATTTTTTTTTTTGGTGAAGACTAACTCTGAAACAATTGACATACATATTTTTGTATATGACACTAAGAGAAATGTCTTTTAGATTAAGTTAAATGGTTTTTGGGACCTACTCTTTAAAAATATTACTCTTCTTTTGCAGAAACTTGAAAGCTGGAATGTTTTTGAGTTAGGTTATGTGGGCTGTGACCTATGCTATTCCTGCAGGCCAAAACCATTTTTTTGAAAAACTTTCTGTTTATCCATGTGTGAATATAGCTGTGGTAAAACAGAAATCCTAAGATTTCAGGTTTTTTAAGCTTGCTCAAACCTCTCTCATGCTTCAATACCAACTTTACGTGAGCTCTGGCACATCCATACACAAGCCATTTCCACAAAGAAGATGATCAGAAGATGATCCCCCAGCTTGGGGATGAGGAAGAACCAGAAGACTGCACAAGCTATAAGAGCAGAACTAATTAGCTATTAATTAATATGGGCATTTATGTAAAACACGTGTATTTGCCTGAATGAACCCTGAGTAGAAAGCCACTTTGGTTTACGTAAAGAGCTGTCACACTGCCCACAGGATTACCAAAGATGAAACTGAAACTGATTGATGCTTCATCTTGTTTAGCCACTTTAGATGGTGAACTTTGTTTGCTACTATGAAAATTAGTTGTCTGGTGACATCATAATAGGAGGCTGGCGTGGTGCTGGCAGTGATATGGTACAGGAGGTGTGGGTGTTCTGTCCGCCCTGGTGAGGCATGAAAGTGACTAATTGAAGCACATATAATGTCTTTCCTTGGATAGTACTGGAATAGTTCTGAGCTGATCATATACCTAAAAATAAACACCAAAAGCTTGATCGAAACCACACAGGAAAAGCAGTCCCTTATACTTCTGAAATCATATTCAAATCAGTCTTGTTAAAGATGCTATTTTCTTCATGTAAATGTGAGAAACTAGCTGTCAGAACCACAGTGACTTGTTTGTAAGTGTGTCCCCTCCTGGGACATTCCTTGCTAGTCAGGTAAAATAGATTGATGCTGGCCATCAGCCAGTCTGCAACATAATACTGAGTTACATTGAATTATATAATGGCCAGAAAAATTCCTGAAAGGAAATGTAAAGCTTTGAACACTGTGCATTTTAATATGGTGACTAGCTGCTGTCACTTCTCTGGGTACTTTTTCCAGAAGTTTAGGGAGAAAATTAATTCAAGTTGATTCAACGCTTATTAATAATCTCATAAAGGCTGTCACAGAATCACAGAATGGTTCAGGTTGGAAGAGACCACAGTGGGTCATCTGGTCCAACCTCTCTGCTTAAGCAGGGCCATCCTATAACACAGGGCACAGGACTGCATCCAGACAGTTCTTGAATATCTCCAGTGAGGGATACTCCACAACCCCTCTGGGCGACCTGTTCCAGTGCATGGTCACCCACACAGTAATGAAGTTCTTCCTCCTATTCAGGTGGAATCTTCTGTGTATCAGTTTCTGCCCATTACCTCTTGTCCTATTTCTTAACACCTCTGAGAAGAGCCTGACTCCATCCTCTTAACACCTTCCCTTCAAATACTTATGGATATGGATGAGGTCCCCTCAGTCATTTCTTCTTGAGGCTAAGCAGGCCCAGCTCCCTCAGCCTTTCCTCATACGGGAGATGTTCCATTCCCTTAATCATATTTGTCTTCCTCCACTGGACCCGCTCCAGGAGCTCCTCTTGTACCGAGGAGCCCAGAACTGGACACAGCACTCCAGATGTGGCCTCACCAGGGCTGAGTAGAGGGACAGGATCACCTCCCCGACCTGCTGGCAATGCTCTTCCTAATGCAGCCCAGGATGCCTTCGGCCTTCTTGTGCACAAGGGCACTGCTGGCTCATGGACATCTTGTTGTCCCCCAGGACCCCCAGGTCCTTCTCCACAGAGCTGCTTTCCAGCAGGTCAGCTCCCAGCCTGTGCTGGTGCCTGGGGTTATTCTTCCCCAGGTGCAGGACTCTGCATTTGCCCTTGAATTTCAAACTCTTCTTTGCCCATTTCTCCAGCCTGTCAAGGCTCTTCTGAAGGGCTGCACAGCCCTCTGGGGTATCGGCCACTCCTCCCAGCTTTGTGTCATCAGTGAACTTGATCAGGAGGCATCTGCCTTTTCATCCCAGTCACTGATGAATACATTAAACAATTCTGGCCACATAAATGGTTGTGAAAGCCTACAGCACAGTAAGGGCAATGAGTCAGCAGCTCATTCCCATTATCTGCCCCTGGGACTGGGAGATGGAGATTCAGTTAAGTGCAGTAAACAGCAGTTGCTAATAGTTAATGGCTAAATTTAAGTGGAGTAAACAACTCAGTGGAACAGACTTCACAGGTCAGCAGAAAGAACATGAGAAATGGAGTCCAAGGCAAAGGCCTTTTTGTCTGGTCAGAGTATGGAAAACTAAAGGCACTTCAGGATCATAAGAAGGACCCACCAATCTCTTGCCAGTTAAGTGAATAAAAGATTGAATGGCTACTGAAAAGATATGACCATGAGATGAATTAGTGACCCTTAAAGGAAAGGATATATTTTATACATGCATTGTTTTATTAATTCAGTAAGCCTCACCTATCATAAGCATAGTATTTTTTTTCACCAGGTTTTAATTTTCTATTAGTGGCTTTTACAATTTATAGGTAGAAATCTTGGCATCAAGACCTTAAAATCTTTGCAAAGGGAGCGAAAAGACATGATGAAACTTCAAAAAAGCTTCAGATTGAGAAATAGGACAAACCTGCTGACTCTAGAGAAAGTGCTTTGAGAACCACGTCAGCAACTATCAGCAGCTCCTCTGCAGTGGTGCTTTGAGATCTAGTAAATGTGCAGTGGCACCTGGGGAAGAGATTGGTTAATTGTGTTGTGAAGTTCTGAATTGACTGGGAGGTCTTGAAACCTGCTATTTATAGTCACTGTTACTACCTGGAGTACTGTGTTTTAGAGTGGTACATTAATATTAGGAGGACCATTTGAGGGAGTTCTTGTTGGCTGTTGTAACATAAATATCAATAAACCAGCTGTGAGATATAATCTATTCCTCTCAGCTCTATTTTTATTGGTCTCACAGCCTTTGCTGCCTTTATGTCCTCTTTACAGTCAAGCCTCCCTCAAAATAATGATAATTATTATGTTGTAATAATAGTATGTCACAGTCTAAAAGCCAGCTCTGTCTCCTGGCTCTTTCTATGGCTGGTTTTGGAAGGATTTTCAAGCTCTGATGACTAATGCTATAACTCCCCTTCTTCCCCCTGCATCAGGAAAAAGCTCCATTGTGGGTTTACTGTGACTCCAGAGAGACATCTTCTTCTCTCTTTTTTTCTTATATTTTTTTTCAAGTGTTGTGCTATGTATGAGGGTTGAAGAATTTGGAAAAGGAGTTGATTTTCAAATTTGGCTCTGTTTAGAAAATAATATCATCATATATATTGGTTTGGCTAATATGTTTTTTTATAGAAGCAGTGTACTCTCTGTCATTGAAAATCTATTGCTGCACATACACTATTAATAAAAATCATTTGAAAATGCAATGCACTAGTGTATTTAAGTGTGAGTCATTGATTAAGTTTAATTACAGACAATATGATAGGGAAAATCAATCTTTGAACAACCAAAATATCTTACCTTCAGTGGCTGAGGGTTAAGCTGCTTTGGAATTTTCCAATGAAATCTTTTCCTGTTGAAAAAAAAAAAAAAATCCCAACCCTTCAGTTTTGCTGGATATCTAATATTGTGCTCAAAGGAGGAGAATAATGGGGGGAAAAAAGAGGCTCAGAAACTGCAAAATCAGTGCTTAAGAGGCTTATATAATCTGTGAGAGGCCAAAAATCCATATCCTATGTGATCTGGTCTGATGTTGATTGTACTCTCCTTTCACACAGCTGACAGGTGTTAGCTACTAGACTGGAATTTTGCTTTGGAAAACCTTAAGTTCCTTAAGTGGAAAGGGAACACTTTGAACCTTGAAAATAACAAAGGTTTCTTAAATCAATGCTTCTTATTGGTTACATGAACCATCTCATATTTTGTTTTGTGTAGGGTTCTTTTACAGGATCTACCTTGACAAACAAACGTAATTTAACTGGGTAAGCATCCACAGTAACAACATTCTTCCTGTGAGAAACAGAAACCAAGACAGCAAATGTTCTTGAGTTCTATTTTGCTTTGTTCGTTGGTGTGATGACCATTCTTGACTATGCCCTTTTGAAGCTCCTGTATGGTGGTGTAGGGACATCATCAGACCTGAAAATGTGTGTTTAATGACCATTTCTTTAGTAAAATATGCAAGGTGTTCTACCAACAATTTTCTACCACAACATGAAATGATTTTTAATTTTTTTTTGGGGGGGGACAGACATATATTCAGTGTTGTTGATGATTCAAACCTGCTTTTTCCCTGAAAATACTCTGCTTGAGAAAGGAACTGAAAACAACTATTTTACACAAATTGTGGTAAAAGCAGTTGGACAGGTAAATGACAAAACAGTGTGCACGTGTACCTACTGATGCTAGACATCATTAGTTCATGGCAGTGAGGGTTCTGGAAGAGATGTTTCATTAGGACTAACCTAATTTTCATGAGGACAGTCTCCTTAGGCTTCTCACCTAGACAGTGAAGAGAGAATCTTTTTCAGGAGATACAGCGGGGATTTTCTACAGGAAAGTGTCTTTCTACTTGACACAGAAAGAATATCAAGATTAGTCTAAATTTAGCAATTGGGAATGTCTTCCTATAACTAACACTCTAAGCCTAGCCTCTCTAAGTCATTACCATTGTACTGTTCCTAAGTTTAAAATCTTACAGCTATTTTGGGGTATTCAAAAGATTTGCCATAGCATTTGATGAAAGTAGAAATAACTGTAAAGTATCATTATTTTTTCCTTTTGGTAGCTATCTGACAAATATGCTTTAGACTATACTGTATGTGGGTGCAGAGTTGTTCTTCTTAAACCATATGATGTTATGGCTCCTGCCAACAGGTGATCCATGGGACCACAACTTTGCTGCCTCAGTGGGATAAATGTGTGGACCTTGTTGAAAATGCACTCCCCTACGTTGTGGGCAAGATGTTTGTGAATGCCCATTTTCAAGAAGACAAGAAAGAGATGGTGAGTCCTCTGCAATGTCTGTCTAGGAATTTTGGATTAGTGGCTTCCTCCTCACAAATTGCCTCTGATGTTAGAACAAAGTTTAAAAAGACATAAGATTCCTAAAAATGCTTTGATTGAATTAAAAAAAAAAAAGGACAAGGAGAAAATGAGAAAAGGGAACAAATTTGATGAAATGTTACCTTTTTGTCCATCTGGGCACTGCCCATTCTTTCCATCTGCATCCCTACAGATAATTATGTACCCACATCAAAACCAGGATGAACACTGTTAAATGGTGTAAATAATGACAGCCAGGCCGTTCAGGAATGGAGTGAGGGGCATTGATGAGAAATGTTTTAGTATAGCTAGAGTTACTTATTATGGTAAAGCTGTTACTGACTAATTAAAAAACTGGTCAAGATTGCTGTGCTTCCGGGCTGCTCTTTGAAAGCCGTGACTGTGCTACACCTGTAATCTAAGCAAGAAACATGTAAATGATGTCTGGCCCAATTAAGGGAAGCTTAAAGCCACATAGTGAGAGTGAATCAAATCTGTTTTGCTGAATGGTGAAAGGAAGTCTTCTTTCACACTGTTGAGTCCAGAGGATTGTTCATCCTCATTCTAAAACTTCAAAGATAGCTCCTTCATCACTTCTGTTAATAACGTATTCAAATTAATTACCCTTCACAATAATTTATGACTGATTTTCAGTTCATGTTTTTCTTACAAGGTTTTCCAATATCTGCTTTTACTGCCATTGATTTTCCAACAATAATCAGTTTTAAATTAACTAATTTAGTCATTGCACTTAGCTCTCAGTGCAGGAGAGGAACAGCCATTTAGGAAACGTGTGAAATAACATCCTGTGCTGGGAACAGCAGCTCTGTGATAGCCACACACTGTCTTGGCTAAGTAGCCTAAATTTGTCTGTTCGACTTTATCTACTCAGACTGCTTTGTCAGGGAAGGATTCCATTTTAGACAGCACACACTTACTTGGCTTGTCCAAATCTTTGTCATCTGTTTCCCTCTCAGGTTCTGCATTTCTTTTGCTATTTGCCTTCAGCTGGAGTTTCCTCTCTGAGATCCAGCTTTTCAGTCCCCTGCTTCCTGATAGAGTTTGTAATGTGCTATTTGGCCATTAAATGGCAAAAGTATGTCAGGGATATACAGTATGATATCCACACAGGATAAGTGGGAAGAGTAGGAGTGTAAGAAATGTATACTTTATGGAGGGGATGGAAACTTTTTCATCTTTATACGTGTGAGGGAAAATTCTGAGAAGCAGATAGAGAATAGAATGGTTTTCTGTTGAAATGTGACCTAATTAGAATGCTTCTTAGCATGTACATTCCTTTTAGACCAAAGCTTTGAAAAATTATCAGGTCTAAATTCGCAGTAGCATCCACAGAGAGAAATGCATATAAAATTCATAGTGTAGGTCACAACATTCGGCCTTAAAGTGAACTGCCCATGAAGATAAAATTAGATACAGGTGAAATTCATTGCATTCCATTTAGAAGTATGCTTTTCAAGTTAATAGTTTGTGGTGTTATCATTTTCATTTCACTAGTTTTCAGTTCTATTTCTCTTTCTTAAGAAAGCATGTGAGTAAAGCACTCTTATTTGTATAGGTTTTCTTTTTTTTTTTCTTTTTTTTTTTTTTTCCTGGCTCATGGCATGTATCTGTCTATGATAAGCAAATCCTGAGTTATGGATAATATGGATTCTTTTCCCCCATGTTTTGTGATTAATGTTTCATACCTTAGATACTTCTCTCCTTTTATCAAGAAAGACATTATTTGTGTCTAAATATAGCACTGTTTCTAACTCAGAGTGCCTGCAGTGTTTCTTACAGATACACCTGAGCAGTTTCAGTAATAACTTTGATAGCAGGAATAGGTTTCTCCCCTGCCCCCTGCAGCTACAGCTGCTGCATAAAGCCTAAGTATACACCAGCGCCCAGCTGCAGAGCTTGAGTCTGAACTTGTAACCTCCAAATACAGGGAGTTCACCTCATTAGTGCGCTAAGTTAATTGAGTCAGTGCTCTGTCATCAATATCTTCAAGTTGCCCAAATCCCTGGGATGCAGTTTACCGTGAATGTTGACTCTTCAGTCATATTTAATGCTAGACCTACTCCAGTTGTCCCATATTGCCTCTAAAAGTAAGAAAATGTTTTTTGAAAAGGGTAGGAAAAAATGAATAATCAAAGGAACTTTGCTATGTTTTGTTGTGCTGCACTGCAGATAAAGAGCAGTTCCAGATTAAAATGCACATCTGATACATAAATGACAATTTAGCTGAAGGTAATGTTACTTTCCAGGGCTTAGTCCCCGCTTTTAGTAACATTTCTGATCTACTAGATTTATAGAATAAAATTACATAAATCTCTGATACTTTCATTATTTTTAAATGTTACAGAACTGGTAACACAAAGCTCCAATAAGTCTTCATCTAATGGTTATCTGTCATGCCTTATGCTATTGCAGCTCTGGTTTGGTTTTTGCTAAAGGACTCAGGCAATGTCTGGATCCCCCTAATTGCCTCACTCTCACAGTATTCTCAGTGGCTATCTGTCATGAGGATAATTTTTTATATAAATAGAGGCAGCTGGTTGTGTAAACCTTTCTGGACTTCCAGACAGATGCATAGGCATGAGGGCTCTTTATACTCATATAATTCATCTCTTAGCCATTAGAATTATTGTTTTCTGTCATTTCAGGGTTTTCTTAGTGTGTGTGCTCACTAAACAATTCTATTATTATTTCTTTTACTTGCTTGGGATATGTTTGTGGCTTTGTAGAGGTGTCTGAAGAAGCAGCCAAGCTAAGATGGTTGTGGGTTTTCCTAGCTTTGCACAGATGTAAGCTGTCACTGGTAGTTCAAGACCACAGAATCAGTTAAGACTGATCAGTGTTGTGAGCCAGGGCCTCTATCCCTGCAGTAAGTTAAGGGTAGGAATACTTCACAAATGCAGCTAAATACAGGCCAAATATTTGTATACTGCTTTGTATTTGGATCATGATACTGTCAGCCCCAATTCAGTTCTTTGGCAGTATTTACAAGGCATGTCTTAGTCTGACATAAACCAAACAAGGCTACAGATGTTCTCTCTGCGGAAAAGGCTTTATTTGTGCAAATGCCTTGCAGCTGGCTCCTTCTGCATGGGCCAGTGATCTAGAACCTAAAGGTCAGAAATCTCCCCCAATGACTGCAAATCTCTCAGTATTTGTTATGATTTCAAGATGGATATTGTCACAAATGGGACATGAAAGAATAAGCAACAAACCAGTTGTGTGGTACCCCTTAAGGGAAAGAACACGGAAAAAACCTTACTTTAGGAAGAAGTGTCTGAGAACTGGAGAAAACAGAAATTAGGCTTTGAGAAAGGACAGCAGATACCATCTAATTTGAAATCATTTGTGGTCTAACCAAATCTACTGCTCCTATGTACAACAGATCTTTTCTTATAATGATTCTGACATGACATGTTTTATTGGAGAGGGATTTATTAAATGTTTTGCAGATGGAGGAGTTAACAGAAGGAATTCGCTGGGCTTTTATTGACATGTTGGAAAAGGAAAATGACTGGATGGACTCTGAAACAAAACGAAGAGCTCATGAGAAGGTAACAAGTATACATGTTGAATGAGTAAAATCCAGTTACGGTAAAGATTTGACTTGGGCAACAACAGAATGTCACGGACTGTACTTGAGGTTCCAGTTAATTACTCTTCATTTTATTTGTAAAGGGACATGTGCCACATTTGTTTTGGTAGAAGGTGAGCTGTCTGAGCTCCTGCTTCTCTGATGAAGTTGTTTTTCCTACCTTATTTTTCTTACCTTGCCTCCATCTGTCCCCATCTGGCTCTGGCTGATGCAGACTATGAGCTTGTTTCAGATTTGCCTGTACAGTGGCTTTTTTTGGCAAGGTCTTCATCTTGACTGGGATATCAGGGACATACCAATTTACAAACAGAAAATGGTGTCTAAAACATCTGGGACAGCTGAGAGTGTTTGCTGTGGAGATGGAGGATCCAGCCTAGAAGGGGATATGAGAATAGTCCAGGTTTCCTACTTTCTCCAGTGCCATGGTGGGAGGCCTGCCTTGAAAGCCATCTTTTAAGAGTGTAATGACCATCCCAGCTAAACATCCATTTCCCAATAGAATAATGCCAGTTATGAAGTGCTACGATCAAGGATAGTGTTACTGGTCCCCATTGCTTTCAGTTAGGGGGGCAATAGAATGCAGGAGGTAAAGATGAAGGCAGGAGGATGCATTCAAAACTTCCTTTTCACCCTCTTCCCACATTTACGGCATGTGATGTGTGGAAAGAAAGTTTGTCCAAATGCAGAGCTCTGTCCCCAGAGCACAGCAATTGGAAGAGGAATATAAAAAGCCAAGTGGAGGGCATTGTGTAGGTCTGTGTCCTTGTTTGTTGAGGCAATGGGATATCAGTGAATTAGTAAGAGCTCTCTTTGAAAAAACTGACATGCAAGGGCAGCTGAACTTGCTGCCCTTGACTGACTGACTTGCTGTCAATTCCTGCTCACTGTGCTTGAATGAAAATAGCAGTGTCTTGATTAAAAAGCAAACATGGCCTTCAAAGCTTTTTAGTAATTCTAATGAAAATGTTGTTGAGAAATTTTATCATTGGAAAGATTCAGATTTCATACACAGCCATTTACATTTTATACAGCAGTGCTCTTCATATACGTGCAAATGAAATAGAGCGGCATAAATGCACCAATAAACTCTATAGCAAGAGAACAATAGTAAAATGCCATTTATTTCCTGCTATTCTGATGGTAAATGGACTGCAGTTATTCCTTCTTACTGGCTGTTATGCTTGGGTTTTTTTACTAGAAATACCCTTAGAAATATAATGATCTGTAATTTAGATATTTATTAAAATTGGTGCAAAATAAGAGCAGGAAGATTTTCTAATCATTTCCTTGATAAGGATATTTCTATATAACAGTCTGCTTAATGATATTGTTCAAAATTTGCTACCTGCCTTTCATTAGGGAAACAACACAAACATTGCCACAGACTAAGGAACTCCCTAAAAAAACTCTCCCTTTTGCATTTTAAGGAGGGTTTTCCTCAGAAGGTAGGTTAGTTATTGGGTCAGTAGAGATGCCTGTTTTCCTCTGCTGACACACATTTTGGAAGCTTATGGTACTTTTCTCCCAGTTTAGGCATCTCATTGAAGTTTCTGAAGTTAGTGGGGTGAGTCTGGGACAAACTAAATTCAAGAAGTGCAGAAAAAATAAAACTACAGGCCACAGAACTAGCAAATGGATAGCAAATACTTTAAATCCATTCTCACTGACTTGAACAATCATTTTATAGTTTACTGACCTAGGAACCCCGTCAAGCTTGTAAGACACAAGCGTTATGTAAGGTCTTAGATATTGTAGCAACAACTATGTGGTAGGGTGTACAACTGTAAGTTTAATTTCACATTCACAGAAAAAGCTACTTGTCTGGAAGGAAAGAGACTAGAGAGACATTTTGGTAGATTTCCAGACATGGAGTGTATGCATATTTATTAAACATTAATTATTGCTAATGATAGATACTGGAACCCTTGGATGAGCATGTTTCTAATTCAAAAAATAGATTACTACGTGTATGGTCAGATAATTCACTGGGGAAATCTAAGGTTTATAGTACAACAGACACTTCAAAATGTGTTACACTGTTCTAATTAAATCTCATGAGCCCAGCACTTTATGCTGTTACTTTTTTGTTATTTAAGCTTTAATAAAGCAGCACAGACAACATGAATTTTATGGCAGAGATTGGTTGGTTGGTTGGTTGGTTGGTTGGCTAAAAAAAAACCCAGTATCACTTTATTATATAGATCTGTAAAAGTGATATTTCTTCATCAATAAATGTCATCAACATGCTGGATTCTGCACCAAGGATGGAGTAACAGCAGGCACCAAATGTAAGCTGGGAGAGGAGAGGCTGGAGGGCAGACCTGCAGGAAGGGATCTGGTAGTGCTGGCCGGCAGCAGGCTCGATGTGAGTCAGCAGTGTGTGCCCTGGCAGCCAAGAGGACAAACCCCATCCTGGGCTGCATCAAACACAGCACAACCAGGGGGGATCATCCCACTGTATTCAGCATTGGTGCAGCCTCACCTGGGAACTGTGTGTGGTTCAGAGCTCTCCTACTTAAGAAGAATCTGAAGATCCTTAAATGCATCCGAGGGAGGGCAACAAGACTGGTGAAATGGCTGGAAGGAATATCCTGTGAGGAGTGGCTAGGGAGTTTGGTTTGGAGAGAAAGAGGCTGAGACACCACCTCATTGCTCTTTACAGCTTCCTGAGATGGGGAAGTGGAGAGGGAGGTGCTGATGTCACCTTCTTGGGATCCAGTGATAGGATGTGTGGGAACAGTTCAAAGTTGCATTATCAGGAGAAGTTTATACTAGAAATTAGGAAGCATTTCTTTACCTAGAGAGCAGTTAAAGCCTGGAATAGGCTTCCTGGAGAGGTGGTCAATGCCCCAAGCCTGTGTGTGTGTGAGAGGCATTAGGACAATGCCCTTAGCAATGTGCTTTAACTTTTGGTCAGCCCTGAAGTGCTCAGGCTGTTGGACTAGATGTTCCTTGTAGGACCCTTCCAACTGAAATGTTCTATATCCTATTATATTCTATCAATTAAGTAAAGAAAGGAAGTTATTAGTTAGGTAAAGAATGTCTTGGTCTTTTTATGTTTTCGTCAGGGTCACATTGTCCCTTATAACAATGCAGATCAGAACTCCTGCCCTAAATTCTATAGCAGAATGTATGTTGCATGGAAATGACATAATTCATATATTTTGCTTTTCCTCTGTATTTTTAATCTCATTGCATTCTTGAAATGTTTGAATGCTCTGAAAAGAAATGAACTACAGAAACCTGGTGGTGGTTTTGTTTACTGGGCCTGCTGCGTGTGATCTATTTAATTTGTCTTTAGCTGTTTCCTTAACTACAGGCATATTAACAGGGTCATTAACAATGTTTTTTACTAATTTCCTGAAAGAAGAATGAAGTCAATGCAGGATTTGGGTGTCCGGACAGTGATCACAGAGAGCCTTGTGGTGATTGTATCTTTAGAGGACAACACTATAATGTGAATGACATGTCAGTTTTGAAAGATAATTAACTGCAAAGCCTCTGTGTGATTTGGATACTCGCTGTTTTGTGATTTCTGCTTCCTATTTTCTGACTGATGCCCACCTTTCTTTTGTGCTTGGCTGAGGCCAGATTTGTATACCTGTCTGTCAGCCTGATGCCTTGCAATCAAAGGAACCATCGACCTCCAAAGGACTTACAAAAGACCCTCTGGTAGAATCGATTCTTGAATTTGGCTTTAGGCAGCTTGTCAGCTCCCTGTCTGTGACTTTCTTTGTGTCTGTCCTGTTGTTTTAAGTTACTCAGAGAGGACACTACTAATTTGATGAGTCAAAGCATGTTAAAAGAATCAAATCTGCTGCTCCATGTGACATAGGGAACAATTGTCTTCCAGCCTTGATTTCTGAGAACCATCCCTTTAGCCCTTGTATACTTTGGAATTAAGGTTTTACATTCCCTTTGTGACAAAACAATATAATGAGGTAACATGTAATTATTTACCTCTATCCTTCCTCCATTCCTTTTTTTCTGTGATCGAAACATGACTTTAATCCAGACCATCTGAAGGCCAATCTTACAAAAAGTTTTTATCAGGGTTAGGCGACTCTGCCTTCACGTGCAGTTCTCACCTAGCTCTCTGGATGGAGCTCACGCTGCTTCCAAAGGAGCTCGAGTTGGAGAGAAGCGTTTGGCTCTGCGCTGTGATGTTTTCTGTCCTGTCCTTCCTCCTCTGCTCTATTCAAGCCTTGCTTTATTGTACTGTATTTGACTATCATCTCAAATTTGCTTGAAGTGTGCCTGTTAACTTCCCGAATTTTCAATGGAGTTCTCTGATAAACAGACAAACAAACAAACAAACAAACAACCCCCAAACCCCGAAAGGTTCCTCTTCTCAACCTTTTAATATCTCACTTTTTTAAGGGTCATTAAATTTTGGCCTCATTTGAGGAACAGAGAAATTACTGAGTGCAGCTCCAAGGGTGGGTCTGGCAAGAGTCTTCAAGTACATGGTCTGCAAGTTACCAAAGCTGAGCAGAGAGATCCCTGGTGAGCTCTGTGCCACCTTGCAGCCTCTGAGAAGGATAGCAGATGAGAGGTGGGGGGAGAGAGAAGGGATAGCCTCTTGTTTCCCTTACAGTGAAGGCACAGATTGCAGCCAGCTATGGCAGCCAAATGGTATTGACAGCTGTGTTTTGGCATGGTGGGCCACAGGGAAAAGGGAGAACCCACAACTGAAAATCCATTGACATAACTTGTGTGATGAAGGCTCACATCTTTAAAATGGTAATTTATTGCTGCTTCTCTTCAAAGGATAATTCAGTGGAAGATCATCCCTTGGATGTTAAATTATTCCCACTTCTGGGCAGGAACCATTATTTTATTAATCACTATTTTTCCTTCCTGAAATGTCCTTTGTGCTTGAGTTTAACTGGAGGCTTGAAAAAGAGACTTTTACACAAAATCTGTTTTCTGAAAGTTTGTGGTTCTCTTGTAAAATATTCTGTTAGGCTATGGCAAAGGAATAACTTCCTATTAAGAAGTCTGTTGTGTTTTTTTTTTTTGCTTTGCAGTACTATTTTTAAAACATGGATGATAAGCCAAAAAGGCTTGGTTTTCCTCTAGTAAGATTTTTCTGTAACATTATTAACCTCCTTAGGTCACGGAGCACAAATCCCAAGGTCACTGTGCAATCACTTTTTGCCTACTGAACTTGCATGCTGCTTTGCTTTATTTCTCTCTAAGGAAGTTGTGTATGCAACATTTGTTTTCTTCACAACTTTCTGAGTCTGAAGACTCAGGACTGAGTCAAGAGGAGCACAGGAAAATACATGGACAGTACTTAACTATAGGTGGCTCTCTCATGCAGTGTTAGGTGCCTTTGTTTAGCCTACAGGGTTTGTTCTGCTGCTTCAGAGAGCTATAGCAAACCTCCCTAAATAACACAGTGGAATTTAGGCCAATAGCCCTTAGGAAATCAAGAGCCATCTGTACAAGCCCTGATTTAACAAAGTATAGGTAGTTTAAAGGAGGTAGATGTCCGTGGGTTCTCCCACTGAAGCCATTCGTTTCTCAGCTGGAACTTACTGGCCGTATCCAGCCCTGCAGTCTATTATCTGAGTCCCTGCCATCTTTCCCTGTTCTCTGTGGTCTCTCTCTCTTCACATTTGGGTGATTTCACTGCCATACTGATCAGACCAGAGGTCCAATGTTTGCTTCGGACAGTGGCCAAGCAGTAGCAGATGTTTAGAGATGAATGTAAGGACAGGGGAAGCATAAAGGACACATTTCTGCTACCCTTTCCTGGCCTCTGACAATCTGCAGCTCAGTTGTTTCCTGAGCCAGAAGTGGTCTCTTTGTATTTATTCTTATTTTCCTGCTATGAGTTTGTCTAACGACTTTTTGAACCCACAACAATTTTAATCATCTGCAACTTCCCCAGGCAATGAGTTCCACTGCCTCACTGTGCTCTGTGTGAGAAAGCACCTCTTTTTGCTTGTCTGGAAAATGTCACCTTTTTTCCCTGTGTTTTTGTAGTGGGCAAACCAGACAATCTTCATTGCCTCTTCTTTGCTTGTGCTCACTTTTGCTTCTCTATAACCTTGGCACAAGAAATACATGCTGGGAGAATGGAGCCTCCTGCTTTTCTTCACAAAGCCTGTCCAGGGCATGCACTAGATACAGTTCTAAAAAATAACATTTCATTAAGATCTGAGGCATGCCCAGACAAAAATGCCAGGCACTACAGCTTCAGGAGCTGAAATTAATCTTGTTCAAAGCCATGCTAATTTTTCACAAAGATGACAAATCATCCAATCTTGAGAGTGGTCACTGGGTGCTCTGCAAAAATTAAAAATGCCTTTTGTTTCTTGTGGGGTTTGTGGACCCATCCTATGAAAAATAATGCAAAAATATGACAGAGGACCAGCCCTGAGTCTCAGTGCCTCCCTTATTTCAAGTAGGCTTTTTTTGTAATGAAGGCCAGCAGTTCTCAGAGAACTTCACAAAGTGTAAGACTGCTTCAGAGCACTTACAGCAGCTGCCAGACACACTTCAGAAGAGCTAAGAAAAGAGGGAGAATTTTCCAAAGGCTCTAATTGCATTTAGACACTTCATTCCTGTTCAAAAGCCAGTTGGGCTGACTGCTGACTTCCAAATTTACTGGTTTTACTAGAAAGTTTAAATCAGATATTCTTGAAACAACCTTGTCATTTCTAAACTGGGAAGTGTACTTTAGTTGAGTGCCAATGAAACCTTGGCCACACTTTTCCTTTGTGGAAGTGATCGTTCTGAAATTACAGAATCACAGAATCAAGTAGGTTAGAGAAGACCTCTGAGGTAATTGTTGTCTGGATTTGAAAATGTAAGGTTCTGCTTGTACTGCAGTAGTTGCATTGCAGGGAGCAATGAGCAAGTCTCCTCATAAGATTGAAATGAAGTTCAGAAAAGGCAGAGTCACTGCTTACCTACTCTGGAATTTGGTCAGGATTTGTAGGCTACCACTCCTGTACCATCACTGAGATAGCTGTTTGGAAAATGCCAATTTTTAGAGTAACATTTTTTCACCTGAAAGATACAGAGAATGTAAGGTACTTTCCTTCTAGACTATAAGTGTTCCATACTTTTCTCTGAATAAATATAGGTCTTCACTTTCCATCAAATTAACATTGCCTTTTTTTTTTAAGTAAAATATTTATTTCTCATCACAAACTGTAATTTTTGAACTTAAAGAATAATCTCTGACATCCTGAATTTAATTTAACCTTCTTAGGAGGACTGGGCTTTCCTGTTCAGTAACTACAGGAGATGTTCTTCTCCATTGGCCAGAGTTGAAACTAATAGCCATGGCACGTTTGCTTATCTCTTATCTCTGGGGTTAGATTGCTGCTGTCAGCTTCTCCCTTGTTATCTGGCTGCTGCTACTGCTCACTCAGTTGTGCAGGGATGTCAGTTCCATTAATAACCTGAGCACCGTGCAAACAGATAGTGGAAAACAGGTGAAGGGAGAGGAAATTGTATTTAACCCTGATCTCACTGCTGTCATTTTTCAGACTCTGCCGCGACTCCATAGGGCCAGAATGGGTGTGTGACATCAAAACACTTGTGACAAATCTCATGCTTGAAATAGAAGGAGGGAGACAGATGGACAGACACACCTGCAGATGCTTAGGGACCAGGGTGAATCTGAAGCTTTTGTGGCAGAAATGCAACATGAAAGCATTGGTATGCTAAAAGACAGATTAATTCTTCCAAAGGGCAAGAGATCCTTCACCATTCCTAGAAGCCTTGCACAGTTTCAGCTTTAACTTCCATTATCTTTTTCTGTTTTGATAAGTAAACCTGTCTCCTGTAGAGGTCCAGTTACAAAGACAGTGTAGTTCCCCAGGTCAGCAGCAAGAGATATTGAGGTATGGGAGACCCATTCTCTGCACGGAGAAGTCTACAAGGGCATGTTCAGGTTTCTGCTTAGCCTTCCCTGTTGATTTCCAATAAACACACATTTCCTGGCTGTGGTGATCTTCATGTCCTGTATATGGTCACCTGAGCCAGTGAGAGGGAAACTACCTGTTCCCTGGGAGCAGGCAAGAACCTCAGCAGGGCAGGGCCATGGGCTAGGACTGCAGCATGGACCCTCATTCCTGGGCACTGAGCTGTCCATGACCAGGAGCCTTAGCTAGCAGCACTTTACCTTGCTCAGGTATTGCACTAGTCATGGAGATCTGAAGCAAAGTTGTAAAATGTTTACAAGGCTTCAGGTATTGGTAGTGAGGGAGTTTACTTTTAAAGGAGCTTTCCCACAAGTCATCAGACTCAGGAATTTGTTCCTTTAGTGACCTTTCTGAAGCCAGGATGCTGTGCCTAAGAATAAACGCTTCCTCAGCTGCCCTCATGTTTGAGGGAGCTGTGAAGTGTCTTGTGCTCAGTTTTCTGTGTATGTGGTGAGCTTCGTCAATGTGAAAATACATAGATATAATTTATTTTAAAATAAAAATATGTAAAAATTTGGTATGGAGAGGAATTAGGTCTTGAGTAGAAAGTAGAGCATTTCCTGCATATAATGTTCCTATGTTCAGCAGCCTGTGTTTTTGTCTATGTATGCATCTGCTTTTCCCCCATATATTGCAAGGCATGGGCAACTGATGATATGCTTACTGATACACTGCTGGTCAGGGTCGCTGTACAAGCATGAGGAATTTCTCCTCAGAGATAAAACATACAAGTCCTGAGTAATGCTTGTGTTTAGGTTCTCAGTCACTATTTCAATTTGAGTAATGTTAAAAGGAGTCTCTGCCATGTCTGTTCCCAGCTGTATATAGACTGCAGCTGAAACTCTCTTGTGAAATGAGAAATGAAAAGGGAATTTTTCACGTGCTTTTCATTATTAAAAAAAAATAATTGCCCTGCAACCTTTGCTTAACCTTGAAAATATTAAATGAATATGAACTGATGCAAGCAGAGGCTAAGGTCAGAAGTTGGCCCTTTCTGGAACAAGTTATTCAAGGTTTTGCATAGAACTGAAAGAGAAACACTGTGGTAAATCATATCCCATACAATTGTGATGGGGAGAGAGCTTCCTTGCCTTTTCCCAGTCCCAGGGGCTTCCCCTCTCTCAGTGTTTGGTGCCAGAGATCTCTTCAGCACACTGGGTTTTTTGGGTCCCTGGGGACTTTCATTTTGCCAGTGATGTGGTTTTTGTTAAGCTTGCTGCTTGCCCAGAGCTAATACAAAAACAGCAGAAAACATTTTTGCAGCAAGGTGGGTGTGTTTCTACCAAGAGGTGGCGTGAAAGTGGGAGTATGGGTCAACTCATGAGGTGCTTTGGGGGTGAGCAGTGAAACAAATCCAGGAAGGAGTTTCTATTAAAAATGCAACATAATAATTTCTGCAGCTCACCAACACAATAAACCCCAGCAAAAGGTGTCTTCTTTTTTTTTTTTTTTTTTTTTTTTTTGTGCCATTGCAAATCCTTAGGATTCTGGTGCAAAATTTGTTCAGTAGGGATATCTAAGGTAATTTCAAAACACAAAGAGAATTTTCAGTTGGAGGAGTATTTGGTTGTTTGGTATGAGCTTTTCTGTTTTAAGAGACAGTTGTATTAGAAAACATAGAGTATTTCCCGAAAATAAAGGCATGAGAAGGTGACTTTTTAAAGTGCCAGGTATGTGTCCAATCTTAGCTCTGGTGCACAAGCTGTTAGAGCCCTGTCAAAGGCAGTTAAGCAGCATATACCATGAGACATATATATACCAGCAGGATACTAATGGTAGTCTGTGCCTTCAGACCACGACACTTTCTTCTGGCTTGTTTGAAGTGCAGCTGGAGATGCTCCTAGCTGTCCACACATAGGCATGCCCTAAGTGATCCACAGGTGTGCAGAGGGGAATCCAGAGCAGAAATCCCCATGCTGGAGCAGACTTGTCACTGCTGGTGTGGTGCCAGCTGTTTGCATATCTGGGCATCATCCTTTTTTTCTGGACCGTGGGCATCATTTCAGCTCCACTGAGAATCCAAAGACCCTTGAAACTGACCAAGGTGCTTTGGACAGGAATGGTGTTAAAAGGTGTTAAACACATCCTTTGCCAGGAACTGGGTTGTCCTGCTCTGCAGTATAAGTGCTCTTATGTATTGTATAATCAAAGATGAAGATGTTTTATGTGTTTCTTTTATGCCACAAAGAAATGTGTTTAATTTACAGAGCTGTTAATGAAAAACAGAATTTATATCTGTCATAAATAATATTCTGTACAAAATAATGGAATCATCGTAATTGTCATATATGGCCAGTCTTTGCGAACGAAGATTTGGGAAAGGTCTTTTTACCTTTCAAGCCTGCGCAATGGATTTTTTAGGTGAG
>JAWWLV010000001.1:103567473-103597459 GCA_035041135.1 Platyrinchus mystaceus
TGGATGGCCTTAGGGGCTGACGAGCTCCATCTACCTGGGGGAGTGTCCCTGACGGGTTCAGGAATCAAACCCGGGTCGCGGCAGTGAGAGCGCCGCATCTTAACCACTAGTCCACCAGGGGTCCCCCTAATTGTCATACAGAGGTTACAAATAGAAAGTGGAATTCAAATATAATGGGCAAACTAATTCTTTTTCCTTTTCCTCCAAAATGAAAGCAAAGCTGGCAGCAGAATGGGTTTGAAACCAAGATGGTAGGAGAAAATAGGAGTAGGTCTATTAATTGTACTGCTGCACTGAACTGAGTAGTTAATGCTTGTGAAAATATCACAGTCAATTAGTATATTTATATAAGTAAAACTGAAATAAATATACTAATTTCCCACTTTCTGTGACTTAATCCAGTTCTATTGCTAAAAAAAAAAAAAATTAATGTGGGATTAGTTTTAACTGAAAAGTTAATTCCAGTGAAACTATCATCTCCATGCTTGAACCAGTGACTGAGACTTTGTATTCCAGAGAGCCAGAAGTGAAAGGGGTTCAGGACAGAGTGGCACTGATGCACATTGTTGCTTTTTCTGGCTCTTCTGTCCACGGTAGTTCTACTAAACTTTTAGGTGCTTGTATCTTTATGCTTAGTAATAATAGTATTGTCTTGCTAGATAGTAGCTATTATGACTGAACATATAATCCCAGTGAACAGTTTGTTTAGAAATTGCTGTGTTCCTTTTCCTCTCTGTTTCCTAGGATTATAATGTGTTGTATGGTATTTGGAGTACATTAGGTAGTATTTTCTTGTAAGTTTTCTCTGAGTGAGGCTTTGGTTTCAAAATATGAGTCAGAGGAGGAGGTAACTAGTGAATCACATAGCTCTTCTCCTCTTTCCCACATCATGTGTCCCCAGAAATTTTCTTGTGCAAGTTCCAGCACTTGCTGGGTCTCTCCATGCAGTAGTGAGTGATTCAGCTCACTGATCTGGTGGAAAATTGGCTGGGGAAAAACTTGGTTAGATTTCTGCTGTGGTAGTGAATTTCACAGAAAGATGTGGCAAGGAGTTGAGGCAGCCTTTGGAGGCTGTGGGTGCAAGCAGTATGAGCAGAAGTATGGACAGAGATGAGAGGAACAGGGAAGAAGAGTGAGGACTAGGACATTTTTTCATTTGGCAGCACAAAGCTTTTAAATAGACTCAGCTGCTTTTGAAACTACAATGTGTATTTAACTGAAAGCCATTTTATGTGTATGTGATGGGTGTCATTATTCACTTAAATCACTAGATTTATTTTTTTTTCCCCTGGCCTCAAGCTATTACAAGAATGGAATGAGAGATATATTTTCTGTCTTCATAATCAATTATTTTAGAGCATTCAAAACAATTATTGTAATACAGAGGCGACGGTTATGGTGCAGTGTGAGGTGGTGGTATGTGAATTATTATTAAATGAAACACTAGCTCCTGAAAAGTCTACACAGCTTCTATTATTCTATTATTGTGATATGCAAATAAAAGAGGACAGTTAAAGCCAAGGTTTAAAAATAAATAGTTTAATGATTATCTATATTCTGGAATATGGATTACAGACAGTTCACTGCAGATCAAGTACTGTTAAAAAATGCCATTTCAGGCCAAGTGTTCATGTTTGAATTGCCACTTCACTTTTGATTGTAGTTGACAATGTGCAAATCCCTGAGATTACATGTGGCCCCACAAAGGAAATACTATGCATCATTGAGGTGAGCCCAGTCCATCTCTTACTCCAGTCAGTGGGTCACTTTTTACTGACATCTGAAGGACTCGGCTTTAGCCCTGTGTCAGAACTTTTCTGTGTTTTACCAAGATCCATAACTCCCTTTTCCTAGTTTTTCCATACATAAGACCTAGTTAGATGCAGTGATATTTATGCAGCAGTTTTACCAGATGGCTCTTGAATCATCTGTTTTCAATGAAAAATGAAAAGACCAGACACGTACATAAAGGCTGAATTAATCCTTGTAATTAAATGGAACATTACTTTGCCGTGAATGATTCTAGCTTTCAGAATGTATTTCATGCTAATTTTTCAGTGAACTGTAATTGTATTAATTTTTTATATATTTAGAAGCTTGAAAATGATCTTCACAAATTTATTTTGAGTCAAGTTGATATACAGAAGATCTGTGTCAGACTCATAAAACTTTGTCAGGGGTGAGATATATGTTTTGTTTTATTTTTTTCTTTACAGTAAGTACAATATATCAGTACTTAACGTTGCTAGCATATAAAATATCCAGATCATACTCTGAGTGGCAAAAAAGGCTCTCAGATGACTCACACACTAGGTTGTCAAGTGAGAATTTGAATAGACTGGAAACTAGGATGCTTTGGAGCATTGAAATACCTGTGCATTCCCACGATGGCAAGTTGTTAAGTCAAGAGTGAAGGTCTTTTATTATATTGTCTCCGCAGTAAACTGACTAGCAGTGCTCTCATTGTGAGAGAAAGACACACTGATGATAAAATCTCAGCTGTGTTGAAGTCAGTAGGGAAACTTCCATGCATAATGAGAGGTGAAGGTAGTAGTCCCACTCTGGGTCCTCTGCTCAAAGCCTTCTCTGGCTACTGGGGTGGAAAACAGTTATCATGACTTACTGAGCTGCTTCTCTGTGACACCCCCTGTGAGAGCCTCTTGCTGTCAGTGACAGAAGAAGAGTCCTGCAGTGATGAGTTTTCTTAATTTACTCAACAGCCCAACGCAGGCTGAGTGCTTAACAATTGCTGGGGGAAGTACCCCATCACCCTTTTTCTTCCTGTACACATGGCTATTTAATATGCAAATTAGAAAAAGGAATTAAATGAGCCTTTAAACCATAAAATTGTGCATGGTGTGTTTATGGTAGATTCATGTGCAATTGCCACATGGTTGGTTCCTGTACATTTGTCACATTTCATTTGAGGTCTCTGTATGCATATGTATGCCTCCTGGAATGCTGGTCCCTTAAAAATACTTTTAGTCTTATCAAGGAGAAAATGCTGACATTATTATCAAAGAGCAAGCCAACTGTAGAAGAGATTTCCACTTTCTTGTGCTGTATAAATAAGGAGTCTTCAAACTGCTGTTAAATATTACACAAGTGAACAGAAAAGATATGCACAGAAACAAGACTTCCAACATGCAAATTCAGAAACCTGCTCTTAATATGATAGTTTCTACCTTGTCAGTTGTGTAAATAAATTGGGCTGTGTGAGGGGCTCAGCTGAGCAGGTTTGCACCTGTTGCAAAGCCCCTAGGAGAAATCCCAGTTTGGAGTGATTAACAAGGACTTCAGAGGGCTTCCTGTGTCCTCTCATGGGTTTTGCTTTGGCCATGGGAAATAGTTTCCCCAGCCAAGAGCCACACGTCCTTCACTATCAGCATCAGCTTTGCCTTATTTGCTCAGATCTCTAAACCACACACATTGTGATAAGAACTTTTAAGTAACAAATGCAATAAAATAATGTTTTCCCCTTCTCTATCTATCTATCCTACAAAATACAGACAGCTTTAGACATTGATAAAGCATCAAAGTACTAGAAGCAGCATTACCTTTTGAGTTTGCTTTCAAAAATCTCTCCGGGACAAACTCTGTTATTCACTAGGGTTTTATATAGCCTTTATAAAAATTACCTCATATATAGTAGTGCCCAACTATTTTATTCTCGTGTTTGGAAATCTCAATCTCATGTCACAAAGCAAAAGTATGTGCCACAAGTGTGCCCAGCTCACTTGTGGTTATTTGTGAGATTACGTGATTATATTTGATCTTTAGTTCAACCTATGTCAGACCAGCTATTAAGGAGCCTGGAGGCATCATCTTCACCCTTAGAGGTGCTTGGTTAAAGAGTGAGGTCTAGAAGGGCCAAAACTTGGCAGTCCCAAGCTGCTGCCCTCAGGGAGCTGCTGTGGAAGAAGAGTGTGAGATGGATGTGGCAGATATTCCACAAAGATCCCAAAATGTCCATGCGGTGGAGATGGACATTGTTTTGGTTACAACCAGACAATTAACACCATGTGTTTAAGGGCAGAGCCCATCTCTCAGCAAAGAAGCACTGCAAGATCTAGGCTGGCTTTATACTCCTTTGCATTTACAGCTAGTGAGGCATGAATTTATTTGCTTCTATTTGGAGGACAGTATACAAATTAAGAGCGCTTTTAAAGGATGTAATCTAGCTCTAAACAAAAAAGGTTCTTTTATATGCCAAAACTGGAGCAAAAATTTTGGTCGATATTGTGCTGACTAAATCATTAGTAAAATGACATTGTACTGACAGAGTTAATCCTTACATTTGATTTAAAACCACTGTTGATTTTTTTAAATGTTGCGCTATAAATTGTTTTTAAAGGCTTTATTCTTCATCATATAAGTCAATTTTTAAATTAAATTTGTTTAATTCAAATCCTAAGGTTTTCAATTAAGTAGATTCAACACAAAGGTTACTGTGATTCAGATGGGTGCTCTGGAACTCATGCAGAACATTTGAGATTCACCGAACTTGTTTAAGCAGCTGACTTAGCAGAAATTAAAACTGATGAGTTTTGCTCTTTCCTTTTTCAAGGCTGTTTTTAACTAGGATTTAAACGTGGGAAATGGTAAAGGAAATTTTGCAGTTCCTTGCAAAGTTCATTCAGTTGGACCTGACACCACCACCAGGAAAAATACTAGACACTCCTGATTACCTACAAACTTGCAGATGAATAGTGCTCCCTCCCCAGCTTTTTATTCTCCCTCCTCCCCACAGCATTTAAAATATCTTGAAAGACTGCTAAACCTTCTGGAAAACTGAGAAAACATTCTGTTGATAGGTTATTTGGCTCATTTCATATTTCCCATTCAGCATTTTTCTTCCATTGCTTTTTTTATCACTAGAGCAATTTGCATGACAATGGGATCTTTCTTGCTTAAGAGATCATCTGCTCCTGCTGCTAATTTCCTACCTGAAGTTGTTATCTTCTGTTTGTGACATCTTAATTATCTCAACCACAATTAATTGTGATGTCACTAACAGAGGATTATGACTTTGGATTGGAAATGAGACTGAGAAATTCAAGGGGTTTGAAGAAACAGAAGGCCTTTTTTCTTGAAAAATATAAGGAGACAGAATTATTTTGGTTAAATGAAGGGAGTCCTCCATCAGCTTCCTCCTTACAGTAGTGGAACAGCCACTTCTAATTCTGGCTGTCATAGAAGGCTGTGTTGTATTGAGATACTGTGAAGGGGCAGAAGGGGGAAGGATATAATTGTGCAGGAAGGGGAATCTTCCCTTGAGTCGTCACCCCCTGAAGAGGGAAATTGAAGTTCGTGGACCCCAGAGAGGTCTGGGCTCTGCTTACAAGAACAGAATACAGGGTTGGTACGTCTGCAGTTAGTTTAGAGGCCAATTAATTTATTCCATTTCATATCTTGCAATATTCATTTGAGTTTTGGCATCTGAGTTTGAAGGACAAATTTCCAGAAGAGGGCTTTTTGAGGGCTGGAGGAAATTACAAAGACTTATGGGGAAAATACATTCAGCATCCTGAAAACATACAAAGTGAAAGCTTAGTGCTACCCTAGTCCATCATGGCTTTCATTTATTTACGGATTGTCACATTTCACATCTTGGCATGTAGTCTTATCTTTTTGTATCCTTTTGCTTTTTTTCTGGAAACTTCTGTTTCCACAGAGATTCTGGGTGTAAGGGTGGCCTTCTGGTGTTTTTGTGAGAAGAATACTCAGGCTGTTTATACATTCACACCATGATTTACAAAGTGGGAACACTCATCTACAGCTACTATCACTTCGCACTGGAGTGTTTACACAGATTGTGCATAAATGCTGGGACCAACTCATGACTAAAAGAGGAAAAAAACACAAAATTAGTGAAAAGGGAAGTGTCTTATTTTAACATTAGGGAAAGGACAAAGACTGTAGAGTGAAAGGGCAAAACTAGAGAACACAACAAAAATTAGTCCTGTAGTTTTAGGAAAGAACATTGTCCTTCAGAAGAGTGTGTGCCCATCCTCAGATGCAAACAGAAGTGGCCCTCAGTGGAAATACACCAGTCTGCACGTGCTGGGACCAGGGTTCATTCACGTCTGTGTATCAAATCTGCTTTAACAGTTGAATGTGTACCAGCTACTGTGCCATGGCAAAACAGGCCGTTTCCTGTTGTCCTTTGGAAAACATTGTAAAAACAGGCATTTGACCACCTGATTAGCACAAGAACTGGTAGGGAAAATCAGCTGTTAAGATTTTGCAGTCAGACACATTGCTGTAACTACGCAAAAGCTCTGCAGGCAACAACAGACCCACTGTGATAATCTGACAACAGAATCTGGACCCTCTGCATTGTGATGCTGAGCTCATTTGTGGCACTAAGTTTACCTTGTAGGCTAGCTGGTTTGAAGTTAAATTAGGATGCCTCCAGGGAAGTATAATAATGCAAAATGGAAACAGAGCAGGGAAAAAAAAAGCCGTATGTTGATAAGTGGTTTTATCTGTCAGCACTTTTTTTCTCATTTTCTTTTTCAAAGGCAAAAGCAGTTATGGCAAAAGTTGGTTACCCTCAGTTTATAATGAATGACACATATATTAATGAAGACATCAAAACAGTAAGTGTCAGACTTGCAGCTTTCTTCATTTAATATTGCAGCTATTCTTTGCTGTCTAAAATCAAAGCTTGTCTTTTGTTTGGTGTGCACCTGCAGTTTTGCTTGTCTGGTTATTTTTATTTTATTTTTTAATTAAGTGTGCTAGCTCTCATGTCTAAATTGTCAATGCTGGCGTGCCTAAATGAGATCATGACGCTTGTGGGGAGTAAAATGCACCTGTGTGCAAAGAACCTTCCTGATATTAAGCATTTTAAAGGTTAAGCATACACTGTAAGAAATTTTGCATTTAGTTATAAAAATGAAACAAACCAAAAGCATTTCTTCTCCAAATAATGGTCTTAAAAACCACAACAAGCATTTTACCTCAGAATATAACAATTTATGATTCCCTATATAGGCTCTCCAGGCTATGAATTTTATTTATGATTCTTGCTTATAATTGTGTTGAGATGTCCTAATCAATGTATGGGCCTATTGTGCTGGCTGCTGGCCAAAGATACTGTGGGGGGTCTCCTTCCTGACCCAGTATCTATTCAGCCTAACTAAGGCAGGAAGGCAAATTATTATTATTATTCTTATTACTACTACTACTATTATCAACAACAACAACAATATATGTTACCATTTTCCAACTGTGGAATGCATGTGATGAATTGTATTACTGGAAGTCAGAGGCAAAGTCGAACCATAAATTCAGTCCTGAACCAGTAAAATACAAGAGGCATAGTCATCTTTGCCAGAACACATGAACAAACACTAAACAGAGACCTAGTTTATTGAGAAAACTTTGAAGAACCAACTCTACCAGCCCAGTCCTTGTTTGTGGGAAGTGCAGGGTGAGATGGTGCTGTGAAGACAGTGTAATGAGACAGAGCATTTGCCCAGATAAGTGGCAATGTCTGGTGAAAAATACTTGTTAATCATGGTTGCAAAACCATAGTTTACATCTGAAATGCAACTTTCTCTCAAATCCTAGGATTGTTTTAAGCTGATGACAGGGATATCATCTGGATTTATGAACTATTAACATTCCTTTTGCTTGCATGGTTATTTGTACATGTATGTGTAATTGCTATTGGATTCGGAAACTTATGGAAGCATGGAGCCCTATGGCTGTATATATTTAATGTGAGAAACAGTAAGAAAGCAGTGGCAGAACCCTCAGAGGGCACAGAATATGAAATATTTGTTATAAAATGTAAAGCAAAGAGGACTTTGTAAAGTTGTTAGAAGTGGTTTTAAAATGCAGTTCTAAAAATAAAAGTAAGCCTATTTCCTCCTGGAAAAGAGAAATTCCATCTGCAATCCACTGTTGAGTGCTTATGATTCCTTCAGCACCTCTCTGCACAGGGTAGAGCCTTTCCAGGATTCCAGACCTGTGTGTACATCCGTTCCACTGCTGCATTTTAAGTAAAAGATCATAAAATATTTATTCTTCCTGCCAAAATGTTAAAATTCTAATTGCTTTCATACTTGCTAAAAAATTAGGTGATTATCTTGTAAAAAATAGAAGTTATGCTTTTTATATCAGCTTTTGTTTCTTTGGATGTGCTTTTAAAATGTCTGTGCTTTATCCATACAGCTGAAGTTCACAGAAAGTGACTATTTTGGCAATGTATTGCAAACTCGCAAATACGCAGCCCAATCTGATTTCTACTGGCTCAGAAAAGAAGTTCCAAAAACAGAGTGAGTAGACAAAAGGCAAATTTACATACTCTTCTAACAATGTTTTAATTTATATTATCTAATTTACACAAGTACCATTATATATTAATTTTAATAGAATTATATACATGGCAACATATTATGATACAAAAAACCTATGGGCAAACCCCCCTGTTATTCAGAATCTCCTGTGGACATTTTTTTTTTTTTTAATTCTAGGTATCCCTGCTCAGATGCACAGTATCATATTCTTGCAGCTTAAACTTAATTTAATGAAAAAAGGGGTAATTGAATCGCAATTAAAAATGGATTATGTCTCTTGGTCACAGTTAGAGTTTGAAATGGTACCTCAGGGATTTATGAAATACATTTTGTAAGAATGTTATTATAGGAATGTTATTATTAGTAATATAAATCAGCATTGTTAGTTACCTGCTGTTGATAGCAATGGTACAGAATGAAACACAATTTAATTTACATATGTTATTTTTATTTATTTGTAAACACGAGAGTGCAGATTGTGTCACAAACTGTCATAAAATACATGAGAGAATCAGTCTCTTTTTTTACTGGTGGGTAATCAAATCCTTAAAATGCAAATTAAAACCTAAGCAGAACCTAATTAGTGTAATCACAATACTTAAAAATGACTCCTTCTACACACAGACTTTAAAATTGGTGCTGCTGCTGAGCTCCTGTGCTGGTATTTCCTTAGGACTCCAGAAAATCCTACTGAAACTGAGCCATACCTTGTTCTGGGGGTGGCTCCATGTTATCCACGAGGAAGGCAGAGAATGTTAGCAGGACATCCCAGTTAGAGTGTTCTAATTTGGCCCCATGTATTCAAGGGACTATTTATACCTTAATTTTAAGTTTGAATTTTACCTTCTCATCACAGCTTTCTCTGACATTGCACTGGTTAATCCCAGGGAGTCATTTTAGGGATTTTCCTGGATGTCAGGATTAGATCATAATAATATTTTCTCTTCAGAGTAACAGTTCCAAGAGAGCAGTGAAATAACACTTGCCTCTCTATGGCAATTGTGATCAGCAACCTCCTCCTCGTGATCAGCATTGGGGCAGCACTAATGCAGACTGTGTAGATTCCTGGCATGGTGGGAAAACTCCCCTGTAAGGAAATTAACTGGGAGGTAGCCCCTGACTCAAGGACTGCAGTATGAAAACTGTGGCATGGGTATGCTTAAAAAATGAAGGGTTTATCCCATTGCCCACTACCAAGATAGAACACTTTCTCATGCTTGTCTTAACCATCTTATTTCCAGGACCATGTAACAACCAGCCCCTTCATCACTGCTGTGCTTTTCTTGTCATCCCTCAGGGCACATTCTGGCCTGGGGGTGGCAGTTTGATTTTTGGTTTCTTTCCTTTGTTAGCACACCTATATGCTCTGCCTTCTGCAGGACTGGAGGTAATTCCACCTGAGCCCTGGTGGAAAGGAATAATTAGGGTTCCTGCTGGGAGATTATTCAGTCTCTGCAACTGCTCAGTGGTAGAAAAGGGCCCTGAAAGTGGTGCCACTCTGTTTGCTGAGTGGTACCAAGACACAGAGAGACACGGCTGCCTCCAGTAAATTTTTGAAAATTTGTTAAAATAAACCAATGAGTCCCACTCACCAGTCTGAGACATGGCCTCAAAAATATGAGCCACTTTTTAGCCACTTGCCACTTTTAAACTCTCATGCTTTCTGTTGCTTTTACATATCTTATTTTCTTTCTGTTTCCTCCCCCTTTCTTTCTTTCTCTCTCTCTTTTTTTTTGTTTTTGTTTTTCTAAACTTTTACATTTAATAGAACACCACAGATCTTTTGGTGAAGCTTGGTGCTGTGTTAATGGATAATTACCCTTGGGATTTTGTTTCTGTTTAGTTTATTTCTTCTTTTCCCTACTTTAGTAGCTTTTTGCATAGCATTTATATTTAGAGATAGATATTACAATATTGTCAAAGTTGTGGACTGAAAAATATAAATAAGAAAATGAGTGTTTAAGGAAATAAGTTACCAGCTAGTAAAGTAATTACACCCAAAAAGTAAAACACAATATTCTTCTAGCAGATGGTCCCTGTTACTCAACAATATTATTTTAAACTGCAACGACTTTCCTCAGCACAGTCAACTAATGGAAAATCAAAATGATGGTTCACACAAAGCACCAGAGAAACCCCATGAGGGGAAGGACAGAGGAGCTGGGGGATACAAGACAAAGGAGTTTGATAAAACAAGGCGGAATGTGGATATCAAAATAGAAATTAATTATTTTGGAAAATCAACAGGTTTTTAATCTAAAAAGAGAAAAAAACCCCAACCTAGCAGGAGTAATTACCAAAAATCTTTGTTTTCTGTTCTGTTCCTTCCGTCTCTTGCAGTTATCTACCTGACAGGAACAAGGAGCATGTATAAAGTCAGATGAGGCATTGCTCAGGGTGTGGGTGTGGGACCTACTGGTACCAAACAGCTGTGACAAGGTATTGGGATGCTAGAGTTGCCTGTTCTGCATATCCCAGCAGCCAGGTTCCCCTTGGGCACCACGGCTGCGGGAGGTGTAACTTGCTGTCCTCAACTCCCACTTTGGATGCCAGCTGCCATTGTCACAGCTGGCTGGGGAGATGGCTGTCATCTTCACAGCTGGCTCTATTGAACAAGAAAAAAAGTGCTCAGGTATCAGCAGAGAGACAAACAAAAGGGATTTGTGCAGGTGCTGATGAATATGGTGCACAAAACAGCACAGGTTACATTGAGAGGGGTGGATAGAGGAGGTGAGGCTGGGAGGGGGCAGTGTGGGAGGATGAGCACCAGGTGTGAGGACAATTATTATAACCCAGGTGAGACACAGCTAGAGCAAATGGAAGTGCAAGACAGTACAGGGGGAAGTGATTGCCATGTGGAAGGGAGAAATAAAGGAGAGTCAGTTTTAGTTGCATTTGCTTATCCATATCCATGGAGCCATACACATTCATACATATATGTGTATGTATATACAAACACACACCTGATGCACCTTTTTATCAGTGATTGATATCATACTTAACACTGATATCACACTTGTAAATAACAAGGCATCAGAGGACTTCTTGGGCATACCACTTCATTATTATTCATCTCTGTCCATTGAAGTCAGGACATAATCTAAGATTTTTAGACCTGGACAAATCATTCATTTTTCACTCAGCTTTCAGTGCTGGGGATGTAGACATCTGATATTCTTATCAGAGGACGCAAAGAAGTTGTGCTATGAGAGGATTCCTGGGTTTTCTCCAGGACCTATTCCTGTTTTTCTTGACCACACACTATGGTTGGTAAGCCCTGGATCTTGATTTGACACAGAGGAAGGCAGCTCTGAGAGGGGCTGGGTTGGATGCTGTTAAGGACACTGTAAAAGCTCCTTCTGCAAAAAAGGGAAAAGCAGCCATGAAAAGCACCTGGCAGGCTGTTGGAGAGACACTGCTGGAGAGCTCAGAAATGGTGTGGGTAGGACTCGCCCTAGAGAGGAGAGGCTGGAAAGGAGTCTCTCCTGGAGCCTTGTCCTGGTTTCTGAACCTTGTTTTAAGCACTGAAGTGGCACTGAAGGCTGGGCCCAGATTTACCATCCAAGTTTCTTGCCCAGCCCTAAGGGAGACAGATGGCAGCCTGGCCTAGGATGCTAATCTTCTGTTTCTACACGAGAAAATGTTTAAAATAGATGAACAATGAAAACAGGAAATACACTTTTGAAAGTCACCTTGAAGGTTGCCTCCCATTTAGAAGTTTGTTTTAATAGTACTTTCTTGGGAAAACATTTTCCAGCATCCAACAGCTTTGTACAAATTTTCACTTCTAACCAGCTAAAGTGTGTTGAACATTCACAAGTTCATTTTCCTACGATTGTTTTTTTTAAATTTCTTACTTCAGATGTTGAACAGCAAACTGAGTGTTTTCTTATAACTCAGAAAGTTGAGAAAACAAATTGCAACTTACCTTTGTGCTTTACAGAAAATGAAATAAATTAATAAGCTTTTTTCTGTAATGTAAATGTTCCCAGTCGCCTTTCTTCATGACTGGCAATGTACCACTCTTAACTCAGAAAGGAAGATATGGAGAAAATTGTAGCCTAAAGAAACCCAAACTACGAGAGTATCTGCCTCATTTGCTATCCCACTGTAGGTTTCAGGTTACGTTTCTACAAGAGAAGTCTCAAAATTGTTGAGTCTGCAGCATTAGGTTTTGACTGCTACAGGAGTTGATAGGTAATGCTACAAGACATCATTCAAAGCCAGTCCTTTTTCACATGCATATATCAAACAACAAACAATTCTAGACCTTTTTATTTGTTTACTTTTTGATAAATAAGAGCTTGGAATGTGTTATGCCTATCTCTTTTTTTCTATCCTTCTGTTAGTAGATAAATTTCAGTAGCGCTGAAATTCTAACCAGATCTAGAGCAAGTGGCCAGGCAACCTGACTTCAAACAGGAATGAGAGAGTTATTTCTAAAATTTCTTTACCTTAGAATAAAAATGGGTGCAAACTTGTCCTGTTAGAGAGGTGTCACTTGCCAATGAAGAGCTCTTTGACCACTGCTTGTGGTAGTTCCTGTCTTCAACTAGCTGTGGTAATCTCCCAGGGCTGCAGCAGCAAAGAAGGTGGGGAAGAGAGCAAAGCACATTAGTCTGTTTTGAAGAATCTCTTATCTGTCTCAGGCCCTTGATTCTCTAACCAGAAATGAGAGGCTAAGAAGAATTTGCAAAAAGGGAGGATTTGCTGTCCCACAAGCCTTCTTCATGCTTAAAAGTTGCTGTTTGTGAGAACAGAAAGGCTGTTGTAAGTAGAACAAGCCAACAAGGTGAGGTGGAAGTCAGAATACTATGTGTCTTTGATCAAACTTAAATGTAAATTAAATTTAAGTGTTGAGTGTTTCAGGTGCATCCTTTTCAGATTGGTTCTCTGTCAGAAAAGGGGCAGTCCCCCAGACCTACTGCTAAGCCTGGAGAACAGGTCCCAGAGCATATGTGGCAGGCTTGCATCCTTCAAAACAGTTCAGATAATTGCTGCTGTGAATAAACATGAAATTGAAATGTAGTTGATTAAGCCACCTAATTTTTTTCTTTATCGCCTCACCGTACACATTCTTCCTTCAATTTTCCATTATCTCAGTACATTACCTCTAACATTTAATCTCCTTATTATGGAGAAAACATAAAACATACCGGAAAACAAACTCCCCCTGCTCCTCCCATTCACAATCTCCTAATAAACAAAACAGGGAGAGTTATCTGTGGCAATTAGAGCCTATAATGTGATGGATGGTTAAGATATGTGCATGACAGCATTGTTGTTGCCTTCATTGATTAGTTTTTCTATTTGATGCATTGTAAAATAAGCTGCTTAGTTTGAAGAATAAGAGAAGCAGTTAAATTTATCAATAAAACACAAAATGCTGCCATTTTAAAAGTCTTCCCTTTGTTACATGGTTTACGTGAGGACATCAGTTGTCAGAAAAACAGTCAGGATCTACAGATGACTCATTTATTTGATGGTGCCATTTTAAAACACAGATTGTGTACATGATGGTTACTGATATCATATATTTTCCATGTTCTCATAGATCTTCCTTTGTCTTACTCTTTGTTTTGCTGCTCCTGTCTCTTCTCTTTGAAAGACATTTTCCAAAGCAAGTATATTGCATTCATGTAGCTTTACAAAACTTTTGATTAATGCATTCCTTAAGACATCAGGATGTTCCCGCTTGGAGATTTACTGGACTCAGTTCTAATTTATTATGAATTAACCACTAATTCTCATCATCTTTATTTCTTTTATCTCAGTTCTTCCTTACAAAATGATAAGGTGAAATCTTGGGCTCACTGAACTCAGGGTTTCATCTGAGGCGATTTGGATCTTGCTGAAGTCAACTGAGATTTTGCAGTCTGTGATTGAAGCCACTGTCAATATATGTGAGCTTAAGCTAAGGAGATTCTTAAATCCCATTTGTAGAATCATAGAATATTGTGAGTTGGAATGGACCCACAAGGATCATCCATGTCCAATCCTATCCAAATCTAGGTTTTCCTCCGGTATGTATAAGAAATCAAACCATGAGAAGAAATGCTTTGCAATTGGTTTATTTGTTTAGGAGCACACTGATGGCCATGTTGTGTAAGGTACAGGACACGAAACTCTTCATTTTGAATTTATGTTCCCAGAAAGTACCAGCTTGTGTTGCTGGCATAAACCTAACTGTTCAAGTAGCTGTTCAGCAAAGCCTCTGAAGCCATTACACTCATTTCAAAATGCTCTCTAATTTCAACAGGGAGTTTCTCCACACATGATTGAAAGCCACCCAAGAGAGTTTTCACAGCTGTTGTCAGTGTGGCAGCCTCTGCTGCGTGAACTTCAGTTCATCAGCACGGCAGACCTCTCAAGCATAGTGGTCACCTAGAAATTAAACAGATTAGGTAATAGAAAGATTAAGAATCACTCCAGTTGAGCATTCACTGGCTGTAGGCACTTAAACTCAGTGAACAATAGATTTCAATGTTCTAGAAAGTGTAGGTAGCATGTGTTGAAATGGAGAAATACTTAAACTTTAATGTATTCTAGATGCTTAATATTTTTACTTCCTTCTACTGCGTTCAATTTTTATCTTTACTCCTTTTATTTATAGAGATGAGTAAGTGTACTGACAGATATACTCTTTTGCTCTTACTACAGGTGGTTTACAAGCCCAACTACTGTAAATGCTTTTTATAGTGCATCTACCAACCAGATCAGTAAGTATCTGACTTCAGAGCCTAATTATATAGTGCCTGTTTGGGAATGTATGTATCAAGCTTCAGATAACAGCTGTACCATTTGTGTTGTTTGTCACTGAAAATTAAAAGTTCAAACGTGGTAATTCAGCTGTGAGACTTAGGTGAGAGGATAGCTCTGTAAAACTTAAGGCTGCCACAAATTTGAACTCCTGTTGCTCGATGAGTTACCCCATGTTAGCTGAGTTGCAGTGACTATGTGTGTGTGCTCTGTCCATTGTAAATGGTAGCTTAAATCACTTTTATTAAGGCTTAGTTCTTCTGTCTTCCATTTTCTGTAACAAAAACATGAGTACACATACCTCCATAAATATACAGTGATAACAATTCTGTCCTCTGGTAGATATGTAGCAATAAATGACTAGAGGAGACTGTGATATAGACCAGAAAACCTAAGAAGGGGTGTCCAGTGGATTTGTTCAATACCTTCAAGGACAAAGAGGTAGCTAACTTAAAATTCTTACCTTTATAGTTTGATGAAATTATTTTGTATGTACATTACTATCTTATTCTAATTTTAGTTACTGGTTGTTTTTAGATAACATAAATTCTGATGTGGAAACATATAAAGTAAAAGAGTTGAGTTCTTAAAAGATGTGTATAGATTTGGTTGTTCATTTCTGTTTGCTTTAATGGGACTTTAAAATTCTCTACTAGTATTTCAGTGTACAACAGAGTCACCTTTACCCTGGCACTTCTCTTTGCTCTTATTAGCTTTGGATGTTGAATCAGCCTTCTTGTTCTATGCCATCAGGGTCTGGAAAGTGCCTGCCATCATCTCTGTGATCTTGGTCCCCAGAGACAGGAGTATCAAAAATTGCTGGGTGACTCCCCCTTTTTCTTCTGGATCTCTTTCTGTAGCAGAGAGAAGTAGTTTTTGAAAGGCACAAAATTAATGTATCACACTGAAGAAGTTACAGCAGAGGAACGGCAATCTGAGTCTGCTGATATCTGCTTCTACCAATTTCTGTAAACAATTTTGCCTTCAAACCACTCACTTAAATTCTTTTGTGTCTAAGTGAGCTCATTTGTTAAGTGTGTATAATAATTAGGCAGCTCTTTTGATTAAAATTAGTTCTAGGTTTAGATAGTTCTGCCTTAATTAGAGGGCTGCCATCATTAAGCAGTCACATTTTTGCTGATCATCTGAGGGAGCACTTGAGGCTCCCCTGAGCTGGTCACAGCTCTGAGGTGCCCATGAAGCATGTCAGCTGCTCTTCCCGAAGAGCTCAGCGCCAGACACCACTGGTGCTGAAGATGCATCATGTGAGTGGAGAGGAAGCCCAGTCAGAGTGAAATGAAGACCATCGCTGTTATATCTTCTTTAATATTGTATTCTTTCAAGTTGCAGCAGTGCTCAGCTCCCTCGGCCTCCCTGCCATGGCACATTAGAGAAAACTGTAATGAAAGGCTGGGGTCACTGAAAATTTCACACTCACTGTGTCTAACAGTGTCACAAGGCAGAGAGCTTTCAAGTGTAACGCCTCACTCGTGGGTGTAGAGGCAATTGTATGTTCTGCTGTAACTTCTGGCCTTCTTGTTCTGCTGGCACATGACATGGAAGCTAAGACAGTGCTACTCACAGTCCTTTTAGAACTGTTTCAAAGAGGAAAAGGATTAATTTAATTTCTGAACAAAACCATCTTCTACCAGAGAGAGGTACAGATGTAATCATGCCCTAAAAATGATGTGCAACAGGAGAGAAGAGTCAAAGAAAGGCACAGCACAGTCTTTCACTGCTGGCTGGTGTGTTTTTGTTGGGGAAAAGGCCCTGTGAGACGTGGGAGGAACATTCTCAGGTCTGAAGTTGCTGATAAATATTTGACACATCACTACTGAGTTCCCATTAATGCTGCTGGGAAAGAACTGCTCTGCTGGAGAATGAAGTTTGCAAGCCTATGCATATTCGTATTGCGTGATGTATTTGCTGGGTAAATCTCACTGGGCAAATCTCACATCCAGCAGTTCCAACCTTACTGCTTTGCAGCTGTGTTTTCAGTACTAATCCACACAAAGTTCAGAGGGACTAGTCACACGCTACAAAAGCTGTAGCATTTTTAAAGGCCTAGTTAAACAACAGGAAAAAAACCCCCTCTATTAACCAGAATAATTTGAGAATAAGAATTAAGCACGAGCTCTAACAAGTGAAATTTAAAGTTGCGATGTAGCAAGCCCACAAAGATTTTGAGGACCAACTTTCTAAGAGCATAAGAACTAATAATAGAACCTTCTTTCAAATACACTGAAAGAGGAAAGTATCTAAGGCATACAAGTAAGATAATTCATTGCATTGGAAGAGTTTGGGAACTTCTAATCCTGGAGCTTTTTCTTATGAGAAGTAAGTCCCAGAAAGTGTTTAAAATCTAGTGTCAATAGAAGGTACTGGAGAAGAAATTCATACAATGAACTGTGACAAATATAAGGACCAGATAATATTCTCCCAGGTATTTCAAAGGAACCTAGATAAGAAGTTGGTGAACAACCAGCTTTGATATATAGCTTATCACTTATAGTGGCCTCAGCACAGGAAGAATAGGTGTGCCAAGTGTCAAATCCTTTTTCTTTTCAAAAGAGAGTTCATGGGGATCTGCATAAAAAGTAATTTTCTAGCCCTATAGGAAGGAATTTGGTCATGACTACAACATGATTGAATGGACAGAAGGAATAAGCTTATGATATAATGGTGAAGAGTGAATGTGAGTATGTAAGTCACTTTTTGCTTTTTCTTTTGCAAAAAAAATGCTTTCTTAGTCTACTAGAATTTTTTTGAAATTCAGAAAGCAAGTAAGTATGCTTGATATACTGTATTTATTTCCATAGAACACTTATGATGGGGATCTATCCCAATGCTATTACCTGGATGTTGTCATGGGACAACAAAGAAAGTCCTTTCATAAATTAACAGCTGGATTTTAGTGTGTTCAAGGCTCATCTATTTTTGCTCTTTGTAAGTGAGTTTACTAAGCGGAATTTGAGAAATAACAATTTTAAAATACATAATAGAATTTGATTATGGAAAGCAGTGTTTCTGCATTAACTGGAAAACACTTGGTTCCAAAAGTTGATTCTAAAAATTAAGACTCTTTAGTTTGAAAATGGAAATGTACTGTGTGATGATGTCAGCATAATCACAGCAACTCCCAACTTGTTTAGTCACTGAAGGCTTTGTGGAAGGGTTTAGAGGAAAAACAATATCAGTGCCTTAACCCGTGGATTCTGAAAAGGAGCGATCATCAGGTACCTGCAGACGTGGAGGGGAATGTGGAGGTCCTGATCACTTCTGAACTTTAGCAGATGCTTCTGCTTTCAGTGCTCAGAGTGCAAGGAGGTCTCTGACACTCCTGATGGAAGGATCACAAATTCTTCTGTCTCTGTAGTCTGTATCACTGACATAAGCCTTAAAAAATCACTGCAATCTCCATACAAGTCCGTGTGATCTTCATATACATGCAATGTGTTAGTGTTCTAAATTTGACCACTTGGCTACTCAATTATTGGAAGAAAAAGTCTTTTTTCACTAAAAGAGAAAATTAATAGAGAATAGAAAATAGATTATTTGGGAAAATATTTAGATTTGTGAGAATACAGCAAACCTTATGTATGCAGTACATGTACTGAATTTTGCTGCATTTAGTGCAAACAGCCTTTATGTTTGCTATCACTTTATTTAATTTTTGTTACTAAACTATTGATAGCTTGAACGACCAAAATTCTGTGAATATCTCCAAAGAAGAAATAAGTAGCTGTGTCTAGGTAAGATGTCCTGCAGAGAGCAGAGTTTAAAAATACGGTACATATAATTTATCTTATTGTTATACAAATTTAGTCCTGATGTTCTCTTTACATGCATTTTATTTATTTATTTTCTCTTTTTCCATAATTCAAAGTGACTTAGATTAACTACTATGCATGTTTCTAATGGTTGTTAATAACTTTTCAATCCTAGTTTGGATAATTTTTCAATTTTCTGTGCATTTGCTTGTCAATTTCCCCTCAATTATAAGTACTTAATAGGGACAACAGGTATGTGTCATTGCTTTTAGAGTCTCAAATTGTATCTAAGTACACTTCATATAATTTAAGCAGCATGAATACTATCTTTTTAATTATCATAATTGGAACACCAAAAACACATTCCTAAAGGATTAGTTTATTTTAATGCACTCTAGAGCAGTCAACAAATATGTGCTGAAAATAGACACAAGTGATGATCAAAGTATGGTAGCATACTTCTGTTCAAGAAAAGGTTTTATTTCATTGCAGCACTAAAATATTGCTCCTTGAATATGTTAAGGACAGAAGAGAACTCTTCATCAGACATTTGGTGTGTTTAATTTTTTTCCCCATACTTATGTGTCTAGAATATATCAAAAAAAGTAATATTTACTTGTTGTGAACAGTAATGGAAAGGAGATTTACAGTGAACTGAAACAAATATAAGCAACACACTTATGAGGTGTAAGTTTGAATAGATATAATGGATAGAAGGGAATTGTTCATCAGACATTTGGTGTGTTTAATTTTTTTTTTCTCCATACTTATGCCTCTAGAATATATCAAAAAAAGTAACATTTATGGGTTATGAGCAGTAATGAAAAGGAGATTTACAGTGAACTGAAACAAATATAAGCAACACTTGAGCTGTAAGTTTGAATAGATGTACTGGATAATTAACTAATATTGATATTATCTCTGTAAGTTTATATCTATGCTCTTTCTAAGTCATTTGTGCTGGTACTGCAGTTCTTTAGTGAAAGTCAAGAGGCCTCTTTAGAGAGCGGCTTCATTACATGTTACAGGAAGGAGATATAATCTACAACAGAATTTAAAAATTGCATTCAAATTAGCATCCATAGAGAAAACCACAGATGAGAGCTCATATTAGCCAGTAAGTATCATCTTTACAGGAAGCATTAGGCAGATACTGATGCTGGCAGCTTACTGATGCTGTGAGTTGCAAGGGAGAACTCTTATCTTGCCAGGAGCCAGGGAAGTGCTGGCAAACAGCACACGGTGCTGTGGCCAGGGGAGGACAAGGGGCCTGCACATAGGGGCACTTTCTCTTCCCTTAAGAACCACACTAATTGGAAGGTTATTGATGAAGTAGTTTCAAGTGTGCCGTTAGTTTCCAGGAGGTTAATGAACATAACGGATTTGGACTGAACATTTTCTGAGCCCTGTTATTAAGTAAGCTTTAAGTGTTCTTAAGTGAGCCCTCATTTTCAATTTTCCCTATTTACTAATGACCACTATTCTCTTTTATTTAATTATGGTCACAAGTGAGATGATGCATGATCCTTACATCCATTCTTTGTTTTTTTCATCCTAAAATTCTTATCTATGAATGTATAAAATAGAACTTTTTCTTTGGTTCCACCCCCCTCTCCCCCCCTCCCCACCGGGGAATTTAGTGAGGTTTTTTCCTTACAAAATAAAGATTAAAATTTCTGGAAAAAACAGATGTTTTCACAAGTTTTCTAGTCCCTTAGCACAGAGAATTCATTGGCCCCTCACAAACCATGTCATGTTTCTCCTCCTGTTTGCCCCACTGAGTTTGGGAAATACTGGGTTCTCTCTTTTTCATGAGCAGCAAAGAGCCTCTTGTCAGGTGAAGTAGAAACTGAGCCAAGAATTGAACCAGAGGCTGCTGAGTCCTTTGCTTTAAGATCATCACTTTCCTTTACCTCTTTAATGAACTTATTCACAACTCTTCATAAGGTTAAGCTTTGTATTCATGCATAGCATGGAACAGTTACTGTGCCTTACACAATTGATATTTTCTATCCCTACACAATTTTTCTTTTGTATTCTCTTTGTCCACTGAATAAAACTTGAAATTAAGTGTAGGATTCGGGTCCGTGTTATGACAAGAGTTTGATCCCTGTCACCTACACATAGATGCTCAAAGCTGTCTATGGTGCTCGATAGTGTTTGATATGTTTTCTCATGTGTGTTGTATCTGAGAGAGAACTTGCAGGAGACCCTTGCCATCAAGACTGACAGCTAGAGGCCAAACAGGATATGCAAAGCCATCACTGGGATGAGATTCAGTTGTCCAAATACAAGTCTGTGGAACCATTTTAAACAAATGTATCCTGCCCTTTGTGCTGTTTTTAGATAACTAACCAACTCCCTAGCTGTCTTCACCTTTAATTCCGTATGTGAATTCAATATCCTTTGATTACTGACTAGCAGTTAGTCTTCTGCTTATATCTTATCCCTTTAAAACTCTACATTTCCTTCAGTGATACTTGAAAAAACAAATTACAGCTTTTAAACACATCTGAGAATTGCCAGTACAACAATTGGCAGAGTACCCTGTATATCACACAGTTTAGCACAGCTGTCTCCCCTATCTGTTACTTACATATGGGGATTTACTAAGCTGTCAGAAGTTGCTTTAAACAAACCAGTCTAATTATTGGAAATTGTAAAGGCACTAACTTGGAATAAGGCTTTGCCTTAGATCTTGCCTTGCTCAGTTAAAAACATCAAGCAATATAACTGCATAATGTAAGTGAACTATAACTTTTGAATTCATATTTAGATTTGAACTCCAAATTTCCTCATGATATGGCAAGTCATCTCATGTGTTTTTAGTTTACATCATCCATTATTAGTCTACATTGTTTCAGTGAACTGTCAGATCAAATGTGATTGCATGTGAACTAATAATATTACACTGAGTTTAAGGTTATTCATCTGCAAAATGTGTATAATAATACCATGAAGGTATTCATTATATTCATTAATGGCAGTAAAGCCCCTGTAAAAATGGAAAAAGAAAAGCTTCAAGTTTTAAATACATCCTAACAAGCTTTATGGCACCTTGCTGTGGGGAGATCCTGAAAATGATATAATGGATAAAATAAAGCTAGAAACCTTCAATTACATTAAAAGTAGCCTGTGCCGGTAGGGCACTGTCAGAGCTACAAGATCAGCATAAATTCAGAGTGAAATATTTGCAGTAAGCCAGAATGTACTCTACTGCTTGAAATGCCCCTGCATTCCAGAGCAGTAAGGTGAGTAAGAGGAAAGTTCAATAAAGAGTCACTGTCCAAGCATCCAAGCACAGGGGTTTGGAAAGCCAAACCTCCCTGGAGATGAATCTGGCAAGGGATGTGAAGGACAACAAGAAACATTTCCAGAAGTGTAGCTGCAACAGCAGAAAGTCTAGGGAAAATGTAGTCCCAGTGCTGAATGAGGGCAGGGGACCTGGTAACAAAGGAGATTTGCCCTCAGTGGAGGAGGAGTAGGTTAGGGAACGTTTAAACAGAGTGGGCATACACAAGCCCATGGGCTCTGACAGGGTGCACCTCTGAACTGACTGATGATGTTGTGATGCCACTCTTGGTAATCTTTGAAAGGTTATGGTGATTAGGAAAGGTTCCTGAGAACTGGAAGAAAGCAAATGTCACTCCTATCTTCAAGAAGGAAGATCTAGGGAATTACAAGCTAGTAAGCCTCATATCAGTCCCTGTGTATATGATAAAGTAAATCCTAGAAGCAGTTTCCTTGACCAGCTTTCTACAATGAGATTACTAGCTCAGTGGATGAGGAGAGAGATGTGAATGTGATTCATTCTTTAGCAGGAATATCAGCATTGTCTCCCCTAACGTTCTCAAATGCAAGCTGCGGAAGAGTGGGCTACTCAAGTGGATAGTCAGGTGGATTGACAACTGCTTAAACTTATAGGCTTAAAGGGCTGTGATCAGAACATCTGGGCTCTAAAGTGTTGCAACCAGTGGCATAAAGTCCATCTAGCCTGGCTGTGCCACCTTGCCACTGGTAAGATGCATGGATGTAGGGCACCAGTGCTGTTCTGTGACAGCCTGAACTCAGCTGTCTACAAACCAGTGCTCTTGTTGCATGTGACACCAGTGTCTCTCTCAGAATGATGTCCAGTGACATTGCTCCAAATGTAGGTAGGTTGTAAGAGGGAAGTCAAGACCTGCAAGTCCAGGCCCTAATTATAAGAGATAGATTTGTGTGGGGTCTGTAATAAAACAACACTGTTGGTCAGTAATGGCCTTTAGTGTAGGCTCTGAGCCTGCACTAGCTATATAGTGCAGAGAGAGACTTTCAGCCTCTGTCTCTCTTCTGTGGCTGTGTAGAGGGAGAAGGGTGCACTACAGGCTAAATTTGTGGTGAAATGTTGATTCAAATTACATTCCCAGTGCCTGTATCCATTCCTTAAGATGTGAAATTCTCTGAAGTCTGTCTGTCTTATTCCTTCGATCAGTCCTTAGCTTGCTTGAACTCCAGTGGCATATAAATAATCCCATTAGTATTTATTGCAACTGCAGCCTCCTATGAGCTCTCTGAATTTTGTCATTAATTCTTTTAGGTGCAATATGCCAAGCAAAAAAGAAACAGACTTCACAAGGGAATTGCTTAAATTGAGGAATTCAAACCAGCACAAAATAAGAAACTGTCAGGTGATCTATCTCCTATTACAATTTCAAGGACTTTCTGGGTCTAGGACATTGTTATCCTTGCTCCCTCCAAGGATGATGTAGTTGATGCTTGCCTGAGGGAGACATTGCATAAAAAGGGATGCCATGTGTTGCCAATTCCAAATTTGTTCTTTCTAGTTTTGCAATAGTGGACAAGACTGTCCCTCATTTAGTGCTACTAACCTCTGGAGAACAGTACCCCTTTCCTATAATAGCTGCCAAAGAATCACTTTCAAAACCAGACAATTATTTTTCTTAAAAAAACCCAAACAACCCCTTGGGGTAATTTATTCCAGTTTCCTGAACTTTTCTGAGACGTGTATTAAATTATACTGGCTTCTCACTCTGCTTTGGCCTGAAAATACTTCCTAAGCTTCCTTTAGTGCAATCAAACTGCAGAGGTGTTTCATATAGATACCCAGAAGCAGGAGCCACTTGTTCAACCAGCACTTTGCTCAGTGATGTCTTGCCTAAAATGGATCCTTACTCCGAGTAAAATAATTATCAATCTGTTATGTGGATTCAGCGTTGGAGCTTCTTACCCTTCATTCACATGACTTATTCAGTGAAAACTTTATCTCATGGCTTAACTCATAGATGATCATATTTTGTAGCTGTATGAGCCTGAGTGAAGGTTACACCTTCTGTAAATAATGTATATTACCTCTACTGCAGACAAGTGCAAATTTAATATTCAGTTCTATACCTGGACAAAATAATTGCAGCTCCTTAAAAGATCTTGATAGCCTCTTGGTGTGGTGACAGGCACACAGGATTGTGTGATCATTAAACATGATTTGTGGAGTGATTGTGCTACCTTGGTTCATACCATCTTCAGTGTGGGCTCATTTGTTAATTTTGGCCATGATTCCTCTCATCTGCAGTTGCAGGGAAAGGACCATTCGAATCATTCAGAGTGAGCAGAACCTAATCATTCCAAAACCTTTTCTGAGGTTCAATGTTTGGAAGGAACCGGTTCAGATTAGATTTCCAGCTCTTAACACCAGCCCTTAACTTAGTGCTCTAACAAGCAATTTTCATCAGGTTGAATGGATGTACCACTGCTGTGAGATGTTTAAAAACATGCATAGTAAATACTCTTCTCTGTGCACCAGGAGGCAAAAAGGCTTAGATCAGGAAAACTTTGTACCTGATATTGGTAAAACTGTGTTTTATGGCGCTGGAAAAGCAAATGATAACATGCTTGAAACAACAAAGTAACATCTGGAGAAGTAAAAATAAAAAATGCAAACAACACTCAGAAAATAAGTTTGAAACACATGCTTTTTGTAAGGTAATTGCAAATAGGTAATCAAGGAAGCCACAGAGGAGCAACAGAAAAAAGCAGACAGGCGGGCCAGGAGTACATGTCACTTGCCACATCATTTCACATGAATTGCACTCAGCATACTGTTTTATTTGTTTGTTTGTTTTTAAATTTTTTTTTTAAAGTACATTTTTAAAAGACTTTGTAAGGAAAAAACAAAGATCTTGCCTGACACTTTATCTCAGATATAAAGAAATCTATGACCAACCTATCAACAAAAGACTGAATAGGGTAAGAATTGAGTGAATATAGTTTTTGTTTTGACCTGAGTGTTCGGGTGACTTATTAAAGGGAGACCCATAGGCTGAACAAGCAGATCCTGGGAAAACAGGTGAATCACCTGAAGAAAATGGTTCTTCCTCAGCAAGGTGATGTCCATGTGGGGTAACCTTCAAAGTAGGTGTATGCTTGTGCTTAATAGATGGGAGTTTGTGATCCAAGACAGTAAACTCCACATTTGTGACTGGAAGGGTAGCACTTTTCACCATGTTATAAAAACTTTGACCATAGATGTCTGCTTTATTTAGCAGCTCTTTGGGGTGTTAAACTTTTACCATATGCAGCTCCACTGTCTTCAGTACCCTGGCACTGAAATGTTACCCTGGAATTAAAAATAGATGTGTGACTTTGAATTTGAGGAACAATTTTGATTCCTGTGTAATCAGTTAGTCTATCAGAAGCAGCCAGGTAATTCCTGTAGTTAGACTGACCCTACAGCCTTAATAATCTACAGCTCTAGTTTACCAAAGTTCCTAACTATGTTCATTTACCTTTGGTTTTCAAAGACTAAGTAAAATTAGGCTTGCATTTTATCACTTTCATGTTTTCTCTGCACTGAAGCCTCACTAAGCTAACACCATTTGAATTCTTGTTGCATTTTACCTATATATTGTTTGTTGATTTGTCAACACATATGAGGGTAATTCCAGCATTCTTCACAGGAAACACTGTATGTTTTTTTCACAGGAACATGTCTTACTCACACAGACAATGTGTGTAGCTATGAATTAAAATAAAGTTCTTGCAGTGTGGAATCTTATTGCCATTGTGTCCTGGAGGAAGGAGGATCTCTGCTGCCTCTCAAATATTCACCTTCTGAAACGAAACAAATGAGGTCATTAGATGGGCATTGTGACAGTTATTCAGCTGTACTGAATTTACCTCACTATATATATATTTTTTTTTTTAATTTTTTTTTTTTCCTATTGCAGGATTCCCAGCAGGAGAACTACAAAAACCTTTCTTTTGGGGAACAGAATATCCCAGGTAAGTTCTGCACCAGGGACCCTCATACACCTGAGAATGAGGAATAACAGGGAAAAGTATTGCAGATACATATAGACAATGTAGAGGGCATGCAGAAGAAGGCTACTCTTGCTGTAGGGAAAGCTTGGCCCTTGGGTTGTATGTTCTCACCTGCTGTGACTTGCTTTTACCATTGAAAGAACTGACTTTGAGAAGTGCTACCTTGTGTGATAACTTTTCTTACCCTTGGGAGCCATATGTGTTGCAGTCAGTTGTCTTAAACTGATGACTGATTTCTCACAGGAATTGCTAATTAAATGCACCCAAGCGGAAGTGTTTCAATACTGAAGCATGAAGACGGAGCAGTGTGCACATGGCAGGTATTAAAAGGAATTGTAAATCAGGTAACTAACACTTCCTGAACAGAAGTGAATACCCTGAGAAGCCAATTATTATCAATTTATTGGTCACTTTCTGGTAATATCTAAAATTAACACTGAGCCTTTGTTTGTGCCTGTTGAGGTGCATGAGAATATCTCCATGTGCATAAGTGATCACTTGAGCTGACCCATGTGCTGCTGTAGCTGAGGAAGAGTAATTATAGGTCACACACATTTAATTTTGAAAAATCACTGCTTTTGTGCAGTTCAATAACTTTCTATTTTAGGGCAGGATAAGACCATGAAAAGTTTCTGTTGGCAGTTTCTGAAAGTTATTTTGGAGTTATATAAAGGCAGTTACTGGTGAAACATATCCTTAATAATTCTTGGTTAAAAAAAAAATCAAACTTTGAAGATTTTGAGTTTGCCATCTTGCAATCTGGATTGTGTCCTTGTAAACAGAAAATTTAGCAATATCTGTAGAAAGACATGTTTAATTTAGGAACAAAATAATTTGCATTTAAAGAGAATTCTTATGAGCCAGGTGACTTTCTAAGTGGTAATTGGGGATAGAAGGAAGTCCTTTCTTGTTAAGGTGAACCCTTTTTCTGTTATGGTTATTGCAGGCCTGTTTCCAGCTTTGCTTTCTGAAGAGATTTCTCTGTATTCTGACCTTCTGCCAAAGTGATAAAATTGTGGTTCTTTCGAAGTATTATACTTTGCTCATTTCTCATCTTTAAAGGTTACCTTAGCTTAAATTGGTTTTGCTTGAGTACATATCAAAATGAAATTTAGTAAACAAATGTAGCTGGTTTATATCAGACAACAGATTGCTTTTGTCCTTGAAATATTCTGGATGTTTTCTGTCTGCTTAGGGGAAGGAGTACATGGCAGTGGAAGAGAAAAAACATCAAAAAGTCATCAGCGCTTGCTGGTAAACTGATTTAGCAAATATTTAACATTTAGTGGCATTTTAGTGTCCGGTTCCAGCATAACCACCAAAAACCAGTTACATCTATTTGCATAAAGGAAAGCGTAGTTATCAGACATCTCAGTACATGAAATAACATACCATTCAAATGCCATAATTCATAGTTATGAGCCTTCACTGCCAGATATATTGAAATAGAGAGTTCAAACTACCTGACTTGGTAGCTTCCTTACAGTTCTCTGAGCCTCCCCAGTCCCAGAAAGTTCCCCTTTAACACGGTGTCTGCTGGGCTGCACCTAATTCTCTCCATCTCTATCCAACTGTGACCAGAAGTGAAAAGCATGAACAGTGCTATGAAAATTTCTGGCCAATAATTGAAATGAACAAAATGCTGAAGGGGGTTCCCAGAAGCAAAGGCCAAAATTCACCCCAAACTTCACCCCATCTTTTGGAGGTATGGAAAGATGTAGGAGTGCCAGAACACAGCCTGTTCTTTGTGCCTGCCACTCACGGAGACTGAGAAGTTTAGAGGAAAACCAAGATGTATTTAGTAATAAGGCTTGGTTCTTGATCTTATTAAGTGTTTTATGCCATTATATTTATACTTCTCCAGCTACAAAAGATCCCGTATAACCACTTCACTTCAGATGTGGAAAACAAGTCTAACATAGTGCATTTATTATGGGTAATTATCACTGTGTGCTACACAAGATAACAAATTTATCGCACAAAAGGCTGATATTTCCATTGCTGAAACATATAATTTTAACCAGCATTTTTTAGAGAAGGTTTGTAATAGCACTTGGGGGGAAAAACAGTAGGGAAGATTTCATCACATGCTTGAAAGTACCTTTCATGAAAGAAAAAACCAAAGTGAACGATTGTCATGTAAGCAGAGGGAATTAAATGATATAATACTTTTTGGGTATGTCTGAGATGAGCAATTAGTGTACTATGGATCATTAGGTCCAGTAATAACATGTTATTTCAAAACCCTCTGCCTTTCTTCTATTTCAATACAATGCGTTAGAAATACTATAAGCCATTTTGAAGTATAGCATCTCAACAACTGAAATAATTAAAACCATAAAAACCAACTTAACAAATGAAAGACGCATTTAGTAGATCACCTACCCACATGATATCCACTGCATTAAAAAGGTGTTAAAAAGCCTGAACCTTTCCCTCTTTCATCCCTATTTCTCTCAGATGCATTTTTATGTGGATATAACAAGGAAAATACAATTAATTGCCAATCAGGAATATAAAATATTTCTTTCTATTCTGTTTCTTCAGTACATTAGATCTGACTGTGTATCATGCCCTATTCCAGGACAGATGCAAGGAAATTGTATGACCTTAATTTTTAAAACAGAGTGGAGATCTGTTTAGTGCTCTACAGAGTATTGGCTTTGTTGCATGCCAAGGAAGAATGTTTGGAGCCAACAATATGGAAACCTACTGCAGCTTTTGATCTCCTCTTTTTGATGGTGGTGCTGACAGAATAGTTACACCTATAACTTTATCCTATTCTCAGTTAGAATATGCACAATACAGTCAGCTGAAGGAGATATTTTGGAGCTCATATGATGCTAGTAAGGGATTTTGTTAGAAGAGTGAAACATCACAATGCTTTCAGAGTTTTAGATTAAACGTTGCTTTTAAACAAGGAAGTGTTTAACATGAAGACTTTCAACAACTTTAAGTAAAAATTGTGCAGGTGTGATTTTCCTTTCCCGCCCCTTTTAAATAAATAATGATATTTCCTGAGGTCTGTTGTCCTTTAGTGTTCATGAGTGTGGACACTTTCTGAGAAAACATTTTCTTTGTGTTACAGGTCATTAAGTTATGGTGCCATAGGAGTAATTGTTGGCCACGAGTTTACTCATGGATTTGACAGCAATGGTGAGTGTTTAACTGTATGTTGATAACTGTTTTTTACAGAGCTGACAGATTAGAAAGCTGACTTCTATATGCTTTACTTTTATTGTTTGGGATTTTTTTAACCATGCTGAGTTGTGTGAAAAAATTATAAAGTTGTATATATTAGATTTATTTACATAGAATCTTGCTTGTCTGAACTGGATTTTGGTAAGAAACGCAACAAGTTTGATTCTTTCTGTTTGTCTTGAATGGAAACTAAATCAGCAACAGATTCAGAAAGTCCTGACAGGGGGGAGTGGGAAGGGCAAAGGGATAACTTCTGATTCATAAAAATTACTTCCAAGAAAACTTTTCATTTCAGCTTTAACATTTTACAGAAGACAATTATGAAACTTTTAAAATACAATACCGGAACAAGAGTAGTACAAAAAAGATGTTGCAAAATACTAAACTTAAAGAAAAAAAAAAAGAGGAGAGAGGGGGGAAAAAGAATGGTCTGAAAATGTCAATCCAGTTGTCCTGACAAAGTGGGTGGAGTGGGCCATTACCACTATCTAGCTTTGGCTATCTCATCACAGTAAAGTACTTTTAAAACAACAACAACAACAAAACAATAAAACCCAACAACCAACCAACCAAACAAAAAACCCCTGCACTTATCAATATTTCAATATTTGTTTGTTTCATAGGGGTTTT
>JAWWLV010000001.1:103597559-103613080 GCA_035041135.1 Platyrinchus mystaceus
TTAAAACAACAACAACAACAAAACAAAAAAACCCAAACAAACCAACCACCCAACCAAAAAAAAAAAAAAAAAAAAGGAAAGAAAGTCTTGTATCCTGATATCCTGTTGGCACCGCTCTACAACATTTTGTGTCAGCAACACTCCAGAATGAGGATATTTTCCTTCATAAACTCCCACCTCCTGAGTATGTAAGTATCTAATCTCCACCTTGTCTCCTGCAAATCAGAAAGGAGCCTAAGATTTGATTCCCTAAGCAGACTCCAACTTTTTGCCAGGTACTTGCCTTCCAAATATAGAAATAAATACATCTCTGGGGAATTTGTCATCTTGAACAAGGGAGCACACAGGGAAAAAGAAAAGAAATAAAAAGATGGAAGAAAACATCTTAAGTACTTGGTATCATGTCTATCAGTTGCTCCTTACCTCTTTTCATCCACATGGACAGCTAAACCTGCTTTCAAAGGAGTCCAAACATGTCTTGTGTCTGACTGGCTGGAGTCATGATGGAGATTAGATACTCTTCTGCAAATGATGGGAGCAGGGATCTGACGCTGAAACTTCCATGAGCCAGTACTATAACCATCAGCCTGGGGAATGGGATGTATGTATTCTCCTTGTTTCCATAAGTAGTTTCCAAATGTTCTGGGTTTGCTCCAAAACAAAAAATGGAAACTTTAGAAGTTTCCATGAAATGGGTTGTTTTTCTGACCAAGTGTAGAATTAATTAATAATAAATTGGTTATCATCACATTTGCAGAATCAAAGACATATGGGCCGAGGATGAGAAATACTCACAATTATACTTTCAAGAAAGCTCTAATGCCTCTTACACTATGTAATTATAGAATGTGCTATAGAACTCATTAGTCATTACTATCTTTCTCTGCAAATGCAAATGATGACAATAGAATGCCAGCTTTTCACTGCTCTACTTGAGCAGCAAGCATGGGTAGAGCCCTTCTCTAATCTTCGTTCGCGAAGCCTGGCCATGATAATGATGAGCGGGGTCAAGATTTTGCTCACTGATCCTATCCATTTTGTACACACATTTGCATGAGGACATTCACCTCTCATTTCTCTGCAGGTGATAGATTCCTAAACTGGAAAAGTTTTCTCCTGCAAAAACATTTGTTTTCTTTCTTTCCTTTTTGAGGTCGGAAATATGACAAAAATGGAAACTTAGACCCTTGGTGGACAACTAACTCTGAAGAAAAATTTAAAGAGAAAACAAAGTGCATGATTGATCAATACAACAATTACTACTGGAAGAGAGCTGGCTTATATGTATGTAAACCACCAGTGACTGAAAACAGTAGTACATTAGGAGTTTTGGTTGTTGTGCCTTTTTTTTTTTTAAGTTCTCTTTTTATAAATCCCAGTGTATTGGGATATTAGGCTCCCATCTTCATTTCTCACAACAAATGATTTTTTGAAGTGAATAATTGCGTTAAAAATTGTCTGTCAGGTTTGATTAGTCCAGTCAAATACCACTACCCACGCCCTGGTGACAGGGTTAAACTACTTCTCCCCATCACACTGTTTTGGAATCAGAGGAAAAAGATGAAGCCACTCAGCAGGGCTGGTCTAATTATTGTGAGCATGTTAAATGTTTTCTGAAGATGAGGTCTGTAATGAAAACTGAGCAGTCACTCTTTTTAGAAAGAATATAATAGCACGTTTTATAGATAGAATTCTGTGCAATTCTGCCTGTTATTTATTGCGGCTATAAAATGGATGTATAAACCCTACTTTATTTTAGATTCAACTCTGGCAGTTTCTTCCATGCATGCACACAGACCCCATTTGTATGTCTAATCAAAGGAGTATGATAGCAGTAGCTCATAGGAAAGGATTGAGAAAGAAAGTGCAAGGGAATGATTTCTGTTTCATTCTTTATCAGAGCTATGGGCTTCCCTGAAAATGTGCACATTATATGTATGTCCAAAGTGAAGATAAATAGGATAAATCCCAGACCTTCAGAAATTAATAGCTGAAATTCCAGTAATGTTGGTTGGGACATGATTTTAATCTTAATTTTCAGGATAAAATACATACTCCAGTCCCCACTTGATTCTGTCACCTCTATTTACATTTTAGAAATACTGTTTCATCTTTGCCTTTTAAGAATAGAGAGGTCACATGGAATGCTCAGTAATAATTTTAACACTTTTCCCAGGCTGTTTGTGTTAGTCTCAGAGACAACAAAGCTGTGTTGTGGTCCAGTCTGAAGTCCAGCAACTCAGACCTGAAGTACTTCCTATAAGCTAATTTACAAATAAAAATCCTCAGGCGCATTCCTGAATATCTATAGGACAAAAACTGTCAATACAAAAATGACACTTAAAGAAGGTCATTAAAACCTTTCCCAGGGATGTGGCTGAGCCCTTTCCACGCCTCTGCCACTGACTTAGCCATTACCTTTATCTTCTGCACTGTCTCTTGAGGTGAGATAGGTCTGAATTTCTTCTCCAGTGTAGCTACTGCCTTTGAAGTCCATGGATGAGCTTACTAGAGCGATCACGTTACCCACACCCTTGTCATCCCATTCCTTCTATTTCCACAGGATAACCAAAAGCACTTTTTAGATGATAGAAAAATCTTCATATTTTCTGCCATATTTTATAGCTTTCATATGAAGAGCTATGCAAGCAAAGATCTTCTTTTATTTATTTTTTTCCTGTCACTTGCATCAATATTCTGCAGGGTTTTTACCCCTGTATGAATATCTTTCATGGATCAAGAAACCCATTTATTCTTCTTCCTTCTCTTCTGGTTTACAATAAAAATGTCTCCACAAGAGAAGCATAATGAAAGAAAAAGTGGATATAGAAATAGCTTCAGAGTGCAATAATCACACAAAGTCATCTCATCAAATAAAGGGCTTATCGTGGTCCCTGAGCCCTGTCACAAACTGTCTGCACAGACTAGTCTCAAATACTTGATCCAGAGATGCCTGAGGTCAGCAGAAAGACTTCTTCCACTTATTAAAATGACCTGTGGCCCAAGTGTCACTGTTAGGTTACTCTCATCTTACACTATAAATCAGTCCTTCACAAGGCAACTGCAAGGAAAGGCCAAAAAAAGGCAGCTGGTGTGTGTGAATGTTCCCGGGTGTCCCAGCACCTTTGCTCCTGAAAGCTTCTCTTTCACCTCCATCTCCAGACTCCTGAGGGGAGGGGAGAGCTGAGAGGAAAGAGTTGGCCTCTCCTCTAATGCTCCCATTTCTGCTTTAGTGCACCCTTGGGTGTAACATTTTACCCAAGGCATCAAGCAACCTGTCTTGAGTCCAATCTGGGTGCTCATCTGTACTGAGTACGTATCTATCTCCTTGATCTTTTTACCTTTTCTGCTCCATTTACCCCATTTTTAGCATCCTGGAGCTAAGGTGAGCCCACTCTGCTGATCCCTGTGGCATGGGAAAGCCTATAGCTGCAGGCCAGCATTGACCTTCACAGCTCTGCTAAAAACTCTGCTCAATTATTTTGCTTATTCAAGGCATAATAGGGAGCAAAACTGCTTAATTACAATTACAGTTGGTAACACTAAGACCTTAGTCGGTTGGGTGAGCAGAGGTAATGCTGATCTAGCAGAAATTAGGATTTCTTCATAATGGTATTGCACTTGGTAGTGTCAGGAGACCAGGTTTCTCACGAAGTTTATATAGTGCTGCTTCTTGCAATATATCCTTGTTGCTATTGCTCTTGCTCTTGGAATCAATACCGGGGAGAAGCAACAGGAATCTTCTTTGCAGATATTTTTAGAGCACTGAATATACTATCAGTTTTAATTCTGTCTCTGACAGCTATTTTTAATTATGCTTGTTTATGTTATGACTTAAAAGTTATTTTAGTATCGCAGTATTACATGAAGAGTTATGTAGAGAAATAAATATAACCTTTTAGAGCGAAGTTTAAAAAAGGGGCTACTGGATCTCACATGTAACCAGATAAAAAGAGTCCTCAGGGGAAAATTATTGATGCTCAGATCAAAGATCAGGGACTGGATTCTTGAGTGAATTTTATCTACTATATTTTGTGCTACATAGATCTAGGACCAGAGCCAGAAAATTGTTTACTGACAGTTTTCCCACTGAAACCCCGTTTGCTTAACCAAAGTTATGATTGTTGAAATTGGCTGAGGTCATTCTCTCCTTGTTTTACTTTTTCTCATTTTTGAAGTTATCAAGAAGGAAGTTCAGAGATGGGTCAAATGACTGATGTTCTTTCGTTCTGTCAGGTAAAAGGAAAGAGGACTTTGGCAGAAAACATTGCAGATAATGGAGGTTTGAGAGAAGCTTTCAGGGTAAGTAGATGAAAAATATCTGAAACATAGCAGTGTGAAAAAAAAGCTGTGGTTATCTTCATATTACTGAAAGGCACTTAGTATCTCTTTTTTATCAGGCATACAGGAAATGGATTACAGAAAAGAGGGGAGGAGAAGAAGAGCCTTTACTGCCAGGCCTTGAGTTCACACACAACCAGCTTTTCTTTCTGAGTTATGCCCATGTGAGTAGCACAAATGTGTTTCAAGTCCCCATCTATTTAACCTGCACAATGTGCAGTGCAGAGATGAGCCTGCTTTGTTTCAACAATCTACATGATCCAAACCCAAACTTTTCAGAATATAAGCAGAGACTTCTCATGGGACTATTATTTCTTTTCTCTTTTTCTCTTTGTCCTCATCTATCCATTGTGCCTGAACTGCTGAAATTATTTTTGGGTTTGCACAGTATTGTTACAGCAGCTTAGCCTCCTTCAGTTTTCACAATTTTCAACTTCCCAATTTTCTGATGCTTGCAATACACAGTGGTTTCTAACTGCTTCCACCACAGACTCCTGTTGAAAATGTACCACCACTATTTGTTACTGTTAATGTTGTTCAAGGAAACTAAGCAGCAGTGAAGAGAGTCTTAGCTTATTTTTTCCCATCTGTACACTAAATACGTTGTAACAAAACTTTGATAATGGGTGTGAATATTTTAGAAAAAAAGATGTAGAGGTTGGAGAAGATCAGAAATTATTTATTTGGTTAAAAAAGTTGAGAAAAACTCCCTACATGAGAAGTAAAAGTTGGACTATAAAACTTTGTGCACAAGTGGAAGGAATGAAATCATCCCAAACTGAAGAAAAAGCACCCAATGCAACCAGTCCAGGCTGCAAATCATTTCTCTGGTGAGAGCAGTGTAGCAGCTTATGGACCTGTGGCCATTTCAATTTGACAATATTGAGCAAAGAAAAGATTCCACTTTGGTCATTTATGGTGTATTAAGTTTCACACTGTGTGAGTTTTTCTCCAAGAAATTTTTGAAGTTATAGGGGTATTACAGGATCACTGCAGCAATTGCATGTCCAGTGGACCCTCATAGGGAAGACATGCACAGCGAGAGCAGGGTAGGCAAGGTACCCCTGAGCTCAGCCTATTTCCACAGAGCTCCAGACGCTGAATAGTCTTATTCAAACTGTCAAGGCTGTCTTCAGCCAGACAAAATTGCACTGAAGTCCACTGAAATCCTATGGGCTATCTGGCTTAAAGGATTTTGTTGATAGGAATATTCAATGCAGGGAGTTGGGTAAGGCAGGGGCAGCTCAAATGAGATTTTTCATGCAATGGATACGGCATAAGAGAGATTATTCAGTTGTGCAAATATTCTATCTACCCTGTTTTGTAGTCAGTTACAAATGGGTTAAGTATCTTATCAGAATTAGTGAATTACTGATGAAAATGTGGAAAAAATGTAATTTCAAAAGAAACTGACATTTCAATGTGGAATAAATATGTCAGGTAATGTATCTGCAATTCTAGAGATGATAAGCATCATTACCTTTTATGTATATATATGTATATATATGTACCTTTTATACAAATTACATAGCTTTGAGACCAAGAAGTATGCTTGGTAATTATTAAAGTGTGAGATGCTGCAGCACAAGCTAAAAAGCAAGCTACCATTATAGAGAACTTCAAAAAAAGAACTAGTAAAGTGGCTGTGATTAGATGATGGGATAGAGTGGGTAGGGAAAAACAGTGGGTGGATCTTTTAGAGGATTTGAAAAACAAGAGAATATACCAACAGAAAACTGCAGGTTAGCAAAGGTGAGACAAAGAAGGAATTTATGGTCTTTCCATTTAATGCATTCTATAAGTAATAGGCATCTTAAGAACAGTGACATTACATTCTGCTTTAATTACAAAGTCATCCCAGATAATGTGCCTGTTTCTTTTTTTTTTATTTTTTTATTAGGTAAGATGCAACTCCTTTAGACCAGAATCTGCGAGGGAGCAAATATATACTGGAGCTCACAGCCCTCCACAGTTCAGGTAGTGCAAATAATGTATTTCCTCGGTATACATAGAGAATCAATCACTGCAGAACAGAAGTGCAGAAATTTAGCATTTTAAGAGGGGGTTAAGAGCAAGCACAAAATTGGACTGTGCTCTTGGTTTAGATTGAAATTGAACTGGTTTTATTAGCTTATCTTTCACTATTACAAATGCTCTTCTGTAAAATTGAGGAGCTTGCATCTACCTTCAAAAGTATTTGAACCAGAATGCCCTCTGATCCCTGTTATGTCCTGTAATCATGGCCTGAGTATGTAAAATGCCTCATCTATCACTTTCTTTCCCTAAACAATTCTAGTTCAGAAAACAGTAAATAGTAAGAGAGTCCTTGATTTAATCTGCCTGAGTTCATTAAAAGCTTCTAAGTGACTACCTTGAATTATATTGATAATGAAAAGCAAAACATGCCCTGTAAATTCAGTTTGAGACTAAACTCTTCCACTGGCCTTCAAGTGACACTTTGCTTGAAGGAGTTGAGATAGTCCAGCCATAACAGAGTAACTGTGTCTTTGCCCAAAGGGCTTCCCACAGGCTCCCCTAACCACAGACACTCATGAACTCCAAGGAGAGGTTGGAAGAGGGGTAAGTTTTAAAGTAGGAACTAGGAACTAGGAAGCCAGAGTTTATTTCTCTACTTCTTCACAGAGCTTGTGTGACCAAGAACAAGTTGTTTCTGTTGGGATTCATGTTGGTTGCATTTACTTAACTAAGAATTGTATGTTTGCCCTCAGTCAAGTACTACATTACCTCTTTATTTGGAGGAAGGATGTTAACTCCACAAGCTGATTCATAGTGGAAGTGTCTCCAATACAATACTATATATATATATATGTATATATAATCTTTCATCAGGTAATAAATTTAAATTACTTAGACTCTGCAAGTACATCTTTCTATTTATTACCAAGGGATCTCAGGGTAACCTGTTCAGGGAAAGGTGTCTCTACTATAGTTCAGCGGGATGAAATCCAGACAGTCCACTCTGATTTCACAGTTAATATGTGTCAATATCAAACCATGGATAGAAAAGTGGCATGCATGCACACATAAAGATATTTTGCTAGATAGATTCTGGTTTTATTTCTTTTTAATTGGCAGATTTTCAGTATGAACATGTGTCTTAGCTATATTTGGATGCAAATTTCACACTGAAGTCCCTGGTATGGCAGGCAGAATTCCCACCAACTTCAGCAGCAATTCTGCATGACCAGCTCTTGCCGTTCCAGTCCCTGAATATGTGTCCGCAATATTTTTACAGTAAAACTGTATATCGTGTTTGAAGCCTAACCTCATTTTGTAATCCTCCCTACAAAACTGACCTTTAGACATTTTTGTGCCAGATGACTGCAAATTTTCTTACTCACAGAAAGCCTAATCAATGTAATAATAATGTTTTCCACCATGCTGTGCTATGCTGAGAAGCTGATTGTCTGCCATATAGAAAAATGCCTTCTCAATGCATAACAAAGACAATAGAAAGACACACAATTAATAACTCAGTAGATACTTTTCTGTTCTTAACTCAGGAAACTCTTTAATACCATTGCAAATTTCAGGTTAGTAAGTTCCAGGATGCTTAAATGCATAGGAAAAAGCAGCAAACAGCACAATCTTAATCTAGCAATGGTAAAATAAAAATTTCTAACAGCATCAAATAATGAAGACATGCAAGCAGAAGCCGTGATTGCATACAAATGCAATGAAGGTGCCAGTCTTTGATGCTGACACATTGTCTATCTTGTGTGAGGCAGAGATGTGCTGCTCTTTCAGTGTCACACTGCCTGTGGTGGAAGCAAGAGAGCTTGGGAGCTGGTCAGGGTGGAAGGCTCAGAAAATATATTTCCAAAATATCAGAGGAGCTGAGATGCTCACAGGTGTAAGGCTGAGCTGCCCAACAAGAAGGTCTAACAGCCCCCTCAGGCTGTGAAGTCCCAGCATGTGTGTGCACATGGTGAGCAGAGTGTGTTGTTATGAGAGGCTGGCTGACGTGATCCAAATGAAACCACTGCCAGCACAACCCCAGTGTGTGCTTACATGCACATGCCTGTTGGACTGCAGCAGCTGGCAGGTGCTGGAGGAAGGATTTCACTGTGCAAGGCTATTGCTGATCTCCCACCCTTGCTGACAAGGGTCAGATTAGCAAATTGTTCTAGAGGACATAGTATCACAAAATGCATTTCTTTTTCATTGAGTTTTTAGAAATGCAAGATGCTTCTCAAAGCACCAAACAAAATGAGATTGTCTTAATATTAATTTTAACTGGCAGTGCTTCTCCTGAACTTTTTGGTTTTATTTGTGGAAAAATTATATGAAAGCCTGAAAATTCAATCCCAAGTGAACAAACTGAAACACTTGCAGACCTGTAGTGTTTAACAGAAGGCAAGCTGCATGTTCATCCCTTTTCTCTTTGCAGAGTTATCGGAGCCATGAGCAACTTTGAAGAGTTCCGTAAAGCTTTCAATTGCCCAAGGAATACGACGATGAACCGAGGGGCAGAATCCTGCCGGCTCTGGTAGATGTCCCTGCCAGGTCTTCTGTCAAGAGGAGTCTGCAATGTGCAAAGTGAACTGCTGAGCTCAAGCCCACTGCTAGAGTTTCAAAATAACGTTCTGAAATCTGGAGAGGTGTTACTTCAAATGCATCTTCCTTATCCATGTTGATGACCATCATGGATCTAATCATCCCTATTTAGAGCCTAGAAACACTCCAAATAGAAGAGGTTTCCTTTAATGATAATAATAAAAGGCAACTCCTTTTATCCATAAAAGTACTCCTGCTCATCTGCAGTTGCATTGCTTTTGATGGATAACTGCCATTATCAATTCTAATTCCTGATTTATGGTTGAGCAAGAGGTAAATGCTAAAATCCAGTTTTAATCTATTGCTCTGCAGGGGTGCTGTGCAGAATGCTCCCACACAAAATTTATTCTTTCTGGATGAAGAAATTCATGAGACCTGCTATAAAGCCAGATCTGATCTGCTGAGTGATACAACATTTTCATAACTTAAACTGTCACAGCCCAGCATGCCATAAACGATGTTGTGTGATGTAAAGACACAAGACTTTATATAAATTCAGTTTAATATGTCAGATTAGTGCCTCAGGTTTTGGAACAGTTTCAAGCTGAGAAAGTACCTTGTGGTATCCATCTGCTACTACTAAAACACAAAGGATACTTGTCAGATCGTGGCCTCTTCTAATTTTAGAACAGCTTATGTTAAAAATCGATGTATGACGAAAATCAAAGGCTTGCAGAGGGAATTCCCAGAACCATGATACTCATAAATATTGCAGCATTTACTCCTGTTTACACTGTGGATAGTTTTTTTCCCAGGGGGTGATTTTTACCTTGTGCTGAAGATAAATACTATACCAGTTGCAAATTATTTTATTGTTGGGTCTTACAGAGGATTGTAAGTCACTACTTACTTGCATCTTTCCCCTCATGTTCTGGATGGGGCAGGATGATTTGTGATTTTAAAGAAAGAAGAATATGTGACAGAAAAACAGATTACCAGCAGCATTTGACTTGTCTGGATAAAAAGAGCACTTTAGGAATAGAGGACTTATAAATACACTAAAAATGCAAGCCAGTTGAGTTTTTAATTTGATTTCGAAAAATATTCATGAAGACACATTTCACTGAAGAGAAAAACACATAACTATCACTGGGACACACACACACAAACCAACTCTTTTCTAACAGAAAGATACTTATTTAAGTGATATATATTTATACCTTGTGCATTAACTCATTTTTACAAGGTGGAATTTCTTTAGATTTAATTACTGAAAATCCATATAGGTCTCTGTGTGTATGTACTTTTATATATACAAAATATATAAATTCTTCTATATGCTTAAATTTTATTTTATCAGTATAGAAATGTTAGTAAGTTAAACTTTGTTTACAAGGATTTGACAAGCATTGTTGGATAAAGAATTGGTTGGATGGTCACATGCAGCGAATAGTTATCAATGGCTCAGACTCCTGACGGACACCAGTGACAAGCGCTGTCCCTCAGAGGTTCTTATTTGGACCGGTGTTATTTAACAGCTTAATTAATGACATAGAAAAACGGATCAGATGCACCCACAGCAAGTTTGCAGATGACACCAAACTGACCAGTGTGGTTGCCACACCTGAAGGACGGGATGTCATCCAGAGGGACCTGGACAAGCTCAAGAAGTGGGCCCGTGGAAATCTCATGAAGTTTAACAAGACCAAGTGCAAGGTGCTGCACCTGAGTCAGGGCAACCCCCATTATCAATTCAAGAGGATGAATAGATCAGGAGCAGCCCTGTTGAGAAGGACTTGGGGCTGCTGGTGGGTAAGAGGCTGACCATGGTCTGGCCATGTGCACTTGCAGCCTAGAAAGCCAATTGTATCCTGGGCTGCATCCAAAGCAGCGTGGCCAGCAGGTTGAGGGAGGGGATTCTGTCCCTCTGTTCCACTCTGGTGAGATCCCACCTGGAGAACTACATCCAGCTCTGGGGTCCCCAGCACAGGAAGGACATTGACCTGTTGGAGTGAGTCCAGAGGAGGCCACCAATATGGCTGGAGGACTGGAGCACCTCTGCTATGAGGAAAGGCTGAGAGAACTGAGATTGTTCAACCTGGAGAAGAGAAAGCCTTGGGGTGACCTATTTACAGCTTTCCAGTCCCTGAAGGGAGCATACAAGAAGGATAGAGACACTATTTACAAGGACATTTAGTGACAGAAGAAGGGGGAATAGTTTCAAACTGAAAGAGAGTAATTTTGGATTAGATATTTGGAGGAAGTTCTTTTCTGTGAGGGTGGTAGGACACTAAAACAGGTGGCCCAGAGAAGTTGTGGATGCTGCATCCCTGGAAGTGTTCAAGGTCATGTTGGAGGGGGCTCTGAGCAACCTGGTCTAGTGGAAGGTAGCAGGTTGGAATTAGATGACTTTTAAGGCCTTTTATAACACAAGTCATTCTATGATTTTATGATTGTCCATCAGTCAAGGCGGAGGAAGGTTTACTGAAGCTAAGTAACAAGCAAATGGCATTATTTTCTTATGTTTCTTTAGAAAGAAGGGGGACATAATGGAAACATAATTTATGGAAAAAGATAGGATCTCAGACTACCTTGCAGAGCAAAGGAAGAAGACATTCCTGAACTCAAGGCTCTATTGCCACTTCTATTGAAACAAAATATTGTGGTTTGGAACCAGAACATTCTTTTATCAATTTTCCCTGACGAAGTCAAAGTTTTCTTAAGAGGAAAAGCATTTTTGCTTCCTTCATGCGAGCTCTGTTCCTGAGTTCCATGGAATACAATATATCATTTGAATTGCCACTACTAAATATTTTTCCTAGAGATATTTTTCACATCAATTTTGAGGGCAGTATTTTCATAGAGCTTTTCCTCAAACAAGCACATATGGGTCTTCGGCAAAGGGATACTGTTTGCCTGCTAATAGGAAAGTTCCTTAGCAAATTGAGTGCTGTAGTGACTTCATTTCTGTGCTTATATGAGCACTGACACAACTTGATGTTGATTGCTTTGGATCAACAGCACAAAGTTCAGGGTTGACATCCTGGCCCCATTAAAGGTAGTGACAATACGGTCGTTGTCCTCAGAAGAGTCAGGACATCAAGTCAAACACTTATCTAAATTTGCTAAATTACTGGACTATGAAAAGATGGTTTCACAATCGTCAACTTTAAATTTTCTAATTTTATCTCTCAAATCAGAGATGCATTTCCAAGAACTCCTCTCTCACGGTTATTTTCCAGTGGGGCAGATTCTGTGTCTTGTTGTTTGTGGGGTTGTTTCTCTGTACTGGAGCGCAATTTCTTCTAAATGTCTGACATTTCTTGCCTTAAATGTCATTCTTCCTGCTCCTTGCTAGGCTCAGGTCCTTCATGTTTAATACCAAGGATTTTTGAACTGTGGTATGTGTATTCCCAACAGCAAAGGAATCACTGCAAACTCTTTCATCCTTGCTAGGACATCTCCTGTAGGAGGAAGAGGACAAGTTCTGGGCTGGGGGAATATAGGAAGCTAAAGAATTTGAGGAAAATGCACTAGAAGAGAAGAAGAACGCATATGACCAGATTTTGTACTCTGATTTTAGCAGTTGAGAGGGCACCTACACACTGCCAGGAAAGTCAGAAGTCCTTGCTGCTGACTGGCACATTCATCAGTAGTATCCTAGTTTGGGGAATCCTTGCTGTTGACTCAGGTTTTCAGTGCCTTGGGCTTAGGTCTCGCATGTGTCCGCACAAGGATCCTGGCCTGCCTCACCTGCCTGCTTTTTACCTCAAACCAAACAGCTGATTATGCAATCTACAGTTCATTTTGAAGTCAGCTACTTTCATATCATTTGCAAAGAAAAGCAGAAGGTAATTAAACATGTTCTTAAAACTTTTGTCACCAAGAACAGCCAAGACATTAGTGATTGTTTGTGAGGGCTCTTCTCATTGTCTCTCTTTTATCAGACTACTTGGCTATGCTTTGTTTTCTTTCATGTTGGGCCTCCTGGGTCTGTGCTAGCAGTGCCTTGCTGTGTTGCTCTCAGGTTCACTTATTATATCTATGCAAAAGGATCCTTCATCATACATATTCTTTTTCTAGAGCTTTTAAATTGTTACTTTTCTCAATTGCCAGTAATATTGTGAAATGCTTCTTCGTGTTGGCTCAGTAATCTTCTATTTCAGTGACTAGGAGGGGAAGGGTCACCTATGAACAAAACATTTTTATCTGTGTAAATTTGAAGAGATATTTTTCTACTGTGTAGACATAAAGAAACAACCTCCTCTCCTGTCCCATGTCCCCTTCTTAAGGCCCTAGAAATATGGAAACATTCTATTCTAGTCTAGTCTAGTCTAGTCTAGTCTATTCCTTCTTTTTCTGCATTAACCCTGAAATGCAAAAACACCACCTTATACACTGTGAGTATTTCTGCTGATCCTGTTGTGAAGGAGTTAACTTTACACAAGTAGCTCTCTAAAAAAGGCAGCTGTGCTATTCACCTGTGAAAACTGCTTAGGTACATAAACAATGTCCAAGCTGGGCCTGGATGCTGAAGGACCAAAAAATTCAGGTGCATTATAAAGATCTGCCTCATGCCCTGTGCAGGGGGACTTCACCATTCTTTAGGCTGAAATGCTATCATGACACTAATTGGTTGAATTATTTATAAAATAATCAGGTAGGTTTGCATATAAGTTTTTATTGTTATATGCATTGTTATGTCAACTTCTCATTGCATATTATATGGAGAATTATACAAAGTTAAAAGTCTTTTCTGTTTAATTCTTTTTAATCTGGATTTTTATTTGATTGTCCACTGTACATTTTAATTTTTCTTCTTGCATACTGTATTGATTGACTGTTTTAAACACAATTGTATTAGCCAATAAAAGCTGAAGAGATGAAGAATTTTCCTATGCTCACAGTATGGCAAGAGCTGCTTGGCTTGGCACTGTCCAACTCTACAATGTTACTTCTGTAATATATAATCTTAATAACATGTAATAAAGAGCATAATGATGTGGCCCCAGGTTCTCCAGGACACTGTTACTGCTTGACAGGCTAAGAAGGACCTCCTTTCTTAGAAAGTTGCATAGTCATCCTCAGCCAGTGTTTATTAAACTCCACTTGCCCTCATTACCCTGCTGGAGGCAATTAAAATGAACATATGATGAACTGTTGTGGACAGGACTGGATGCTGAAAAAATAGGAGAGGGCCAGAAAGCCTTCCCCAAGTCCATTCCTGTCTCAGCCCATTCTTTGCTTTTCAGGTGCTTTGAAGCATTTTCTGGAAGTGTTTTTGATAGGATAGCCCTTGTGCCATGCCTGCATTTGAACTTTAGCTCAGCGCATCCTGAACTTCATGAGCCTGACCCGGCACTTGTCAAGGGCTGTTTGGGCACAGGGATTGTGCCAAGGCCTTATACATCACCAACTTGGCTTTTCTAGGCTAAGTGCCCCATTTCTTGGGCTCTGTCCAGTTTCCCGACACTGCTTGGGTGGCCATAAGCAGTGGTACTGGCCCACTTCAAGGCAGCATAAAGCCTATGAGCATCAAGGAGCATTTGTGCCTGGTGGGGACAATGACTGACGCTGGCCTTGCTGCATCTCTTGAATGATGCTCTGTGGTGACACAGGCTCTCCACGCAGCTCTTGGGTTTGGGGTGGCAGGGAGATTTTGTCTTCAAAAAGCCTGCATCACTTCTGTCACCTACTGTACCATGCAGCCTTACAGCATTTCAGTGGGCAAAAACAAAGGTTTCTGTGGAGGAAGATGAATGAACAAAGCAAAGGTTGGGGTCAGAGGATGAAACCAGCCTCAGCGTAAGGAAAATGTCTTGCTTAACTCTCATGGATTTATCAGCATCTTGGAAAGATGCTTCAACAATGTCTACAGATTGCCCTGAGGAATTCAGAATTTAACTGCTACAGTAAGAGCCTGCTTCACTAATCAGACAATTTAATCCCATTTAAAGTGTAATATATATTGATAAAAAAAAAGAAAAGAAATGAAAGATACCCGAGGGATTCCTCAGCACAGCATTATATTTTATTAAATATTACATCAAAGTTGGAAGTTACTGAGAATCAAGATAATGTGTTACACTAAATTGTGATCAAAGAAAGAGATATAATGATATAATTTTAATCATCCATAAGCACCAAAGCTGAAAGAGCTCTATGTACCAGGTTAAACACATACACAGATGCATAGAGTAACTGTGGTTGTGAACTTAGATGCGCATTTTTCAAAATGTCTCTAAAAGTTTTATCATATCCATATTTATTGTCCAAACTGGTGAAAAAGTGACCTGCTTAACAAAGCTTGTGGAGAGCCTTCAAAAGGAATTTTAAATGTTTTCTACCACAAAGTTTTTTTAACATAGCAGCGCTGCTGTGAATAATGACTGGTTTGGTTGTTTTATTTGGATGATGCATACTCCTCTTCCAAAATGTGAGCAGCACATATTTCAGTATAGGAATCTGAAAAAAACATGATGTCACATCCTCTTAAACACTAAGAAAGTATTTGGGTAAAACCAGGAAAAACAATTATGTTCTCAAATACAACAATTAGGGAAACGTGAGCATATGCCATGATATGCACGCACGTGGCCAGTCTTCGCGAACGAAGATCTGGGAAAGGTCTTTTTACCTTTCAAGCCTGCGCAATGGATTTT
>JAWWLV010000001.1:103613180-103640101 GCA_035041135.1 Platyrinchus mystaceus
AGGACGTAGGTTTGTTTCGAGTGACCTTCTCTTAGATGGATGGCCTTAGGGGCTGACGAGCTCCATCTGCCCGGGGGTTTGTCCCTGAAGCAGGACCAGGAATCGAACCTGTGACCTTGGTGCTGAGAGTGCAGCGTCTTAACCGCTAGACCACCAGGGGTCCCCGCCATGATATGCAACGAGAAATAAAAAGCTCTTGTAGAAAAGGCAGTTGCCAAACTGGGCTATGGGAATGGTTTACAAACTTGACAGATAATTTCTGCTGGGAGGGAGATCTCCTGAGTGCAGGAGACCTGTTTGCCTTTGTAACTTATTGAGGAGTGTGTCTGTGTTACAGCTCAGTCCTTTGGTGGGGCTTGTAGTGCTGTGCCTCCTCAGAGGTCACTCCAATGAGCCATAGGGCTTGGAGGGCTATTTGCTTTCTCTTGGGCACCCAGGAAGGCTGTGTCTGCAATTCTGCCAGTGATTTCTAGCTTTATGCATCTTTTTTGTTCATTTCACCAAAGCACACACATCGTATGAATCAATCAATCTCCATGTCACGGCATTTTAACTGACAAAAGCAGTGCTTTTATAGGTCCATGCTGCAAAACAATGCAGTGCTGCTGCATCACAAAAACACCTGTGTGTTTTGTGGAATAGGGCTGCTCTTTATCAGACAACACATACGCTTTCATGTCATTCTGCTAAAATGGGGCATCAGTGGTTTGACTGGAAAGAAGAGAGAAAAATACAGTGACCCCTGAATAGAACAATAAATACAAATTATAAACTCTTTAGTGTAGTAAATCAGTAACAGATTTTACAAAGCATTAGTACAAGTACTGCTATAAAAGATTTTATGTATATATATATATATACACACACATATATATGTATATACATGGGCACAGCACGGGAAGTCCATGCTATGTGAGTATATATAAAAATGTCAGAAATATGAATTAATTTTAAACAAATAGAGTTTCAGGGTAAAATTCTGACCTCAGTGAATTCATTGAGTGATTAATATCTGTGGGGCCAGCATTTTACTCCATCTGGATAACTGCACATAGAGTTTATTGATTTATAATTACTTGGGACACACATTTTCTTCTAGATAAAAAAAAATTCTAGCCTCTGACATTTTCAAAATGTGCCCTGTCCTCGGTCATTTGCATAGGACTGACTCTGTTTGCTCTTGTTTAGCAGATATTGCATTTTCATATTTTTAAACATTTTAAGAGTTACTTTATCACCATTTCAGAATTGCAGAGCAGCTTTTTCAACTTGACTTTTCCAGACACGGTTCTATTAATCATTAAAGTAAACTGGATGTGTCCTACTGGACTGAGTGTAGGCTTATTTATGACACTGGAGTGGTTTTTTTCTTTTTTTGTCTCCATGAGACAGAAAAAATTTGTGTTACTGGAGTTGGTGCCTGTGCAGGGACGGTGCTGCTGGGGTGTGGGGTGGCTGGGGAGGAGTGGGTGGTTTACCACAGGCATATAAAGCTGCTTGCCAAGAAGGCAGTGTGTGCTTGCCCTGTGCACCTTGTGCTACATTCAAGACATTAAAATGGTACCACTCAGCAAAACAGAAATTTTTTGTCCCAACCAAGAAATTAAAGTAAATTTCTTGGGAAAATCAAAAAGATGGGAAAACTCAAGCCATCCTGCTGACGGAGGCCAGTAATAAAAGCACCTGCATCTTGATTGTGCAAAATCCAGCAGTGTTATAGCTGATGGCATCTGCAGAACTGCCTCTCCCTGTAGGTGTGTCTTTCCCTTTGTTTTGAGATGAGTCTCAAAAAAAAAAAATCTCAAAAAAGCATCTCAGCTGGATGGGCTGAGCGAGGAACAAAACCCCTCACTATGGGGAGGGCAGCGCAGTAGGAGGGCTTGGTAGGAAACAGGACACCCCCATGCTACCCAGAGAAGAATCATAGACTCACCTAGGCCAGAAAAGATGCTTAATCTAACATTGCCAAGTCCACCACTAAACCATGTTTCTAAATGCTACATCTACCTGTCCTTTAAATACCTCCAGTGATGGTGACTCAACCACTTTCCTGGGGAGTCAGCAGCAGCTCCAGCACCACTTCCCACTTTAGCAGTGGGTACAATGCTTCCTCCTCACTATAACCCCATTCAGTTAAACTTTCTGCTTCCTTAGAAAAGCCTGCCTGTGCAAAAAAACAAATGAAATGGGGAAGAGGAAGGGGCTTGGCCCAGAAAGGTCTGCTTAAGCAGCTGGGCACACCTTGTTTTGCATGAGCACTGACACAGGCAATGGCACGAGGACTGGTGTGCCACCTCCCCATCTCCCAGAGTTCACAGCATTCACTCTCCCTCCCTGTGCATGTATGTGAAATGCATATGTGCAGCACTCATGTGTGCAGTGCCTGTGTGCAGTGTGTGTACACACGGTGTACACGTGCAGTGCATGTGCACGGTGTGCTCTGCCCACCAGCTTCTCCTCATCCCTTCTCCCTCACAGATCACAGCCAGGCAGGAGTGGGAAGCAAGCAGTATAGTCCTTTCCCAAGCCCCCTCAGATGGGCTAATTCCCTGGAAGGCACAGCTTGCAGCAGCAGCATATAGCAGCACTACCTCATCCCAGCCTCAGACTGCAGAAAGGTGTCAGGTCATTTTAGAAACAATATAAAACCATTTCTCCTATTAGCCTGTGTTGAAGTAAAATGTCATGGTCTGACTTCAGCTTAATAATTACTATTTCAGCTCTTCAATGTAGGATAGAAGGGGAAAATATGGAACCTTTCTTTAGTGAACATTTTCATTCTTTCAGCTCGGTTTTCCTTTGTTCTGCCTCAGTTCAGTGACAGCCAGCAGCTCAGACCTGCTAGCACAGTAGTCCTTGCAGAAACATGTGTTGAGACAATCACTGTGTCTGTATTCAGCATGCTTATTCAGCTTTGTTTTAATAAATCCAGTAATAGACTTTCAGAGGCAATGAAGAGAAAAGAATAATTTGGAAACAAAGCTGTTAAAAGAATACAATGCACACACAGTAGAGAAGAGTGTGATTTTGGAGGTCTGTGCAGCTGTTTTATTTCTTTAGAGGGTTTTAATCAACCTCATTACACAGGGAAGCAAAGGGATTTTAAAACCAGTGTGGTGATAATCAGTCAGTAGAGAAAACAAAGAGGCGTTTTCCCTTTCTCCTATCCCTCACTTTTGTTTTCTCTCTTTCTTGTGATTTTACAAGTGAAAGTGTCAGATTACCTCATTTTAATTAGAAAAGTATTCATGCTGGGGTTTTGCTAGAGAAGCAATTTCAGTCTTTGTCCACTATATCATTTAATCAAAGATATCCTAAATGCCTTCAAGATTGCCATGGCAGCACCAATCTGATTGCCATCAGTGTAATGGCTTTCCCAGTGGATTGGAAAAAACCTGTAATTGGACATGAGCCCATCCTTTCAAGTGGGATTAGCAGCTCTGCTGCAGTCATCCCCTAAATTTCAGTGTCTGATGTTTTTGTCTTGCTCCTTGTGTGCTTACTGCCACAAAGCAACACTCTGGTGCCTTCTTTTGAGTTGAGCTATACAGGCACAGCCAAGGGAAGGAGTGTGGAGCTGCACTGCTGTGAGAGGCCACCTCTCTGTGTTATTGGGAGCAACTGGTGTTTGGTTAAACCTGGGGCTGACCCTCCACCGTTCCTTAAAAAAGAGAAGTGTGTGTGGTGAGAATTTGCTACTTGTCATTCCTAAGGGCTTTTAAATGGATTTATCCAACATCCTGCTCCTACCTACACCTTCTCCCCAATGGCATGCATATCAGGACCCTTAAGCCAAGGATGGGCAGCATTTTCCCTTCCTCAGCAGCCACCTTCTGCAGATCCCACCTGGTGGCCTGGGGCTTGGCTCCTCTCCTGTCCTCCAGCCCCTCATCGTGCATCAGCACACCAGCACTGCCGACTCACACAGCTCTTCCTGCAGACCACCCACAAGCAGGACCTTTCACCACAGTGAAAACCTGGCCTCCCTGTGCTGCACCAGAGGATTAAAGAGCCTTCAGGCTCACTCCTGTGAGATGATTTCACACAGGAAGATATGGGCTTACAAAATGGCTGATCTGGGCTTGATGCCTGCTGTGAAAAACTTTCATTTTAAGGTATTTCTAGATTGGTTTGTTGGATTGGTGTTATACTAGGTGACAGCTCAGGAAACAAAGACAAATCAGGTGGAATTGAAGGTGACAGGTCCTTCTCTTAAGGTGATTGAGTGAAATGTCCTTGGTGTCAAGAGTACAGTGGGGGAGGCTCCAAACAAAAGAACAGAAACACTGAATGTCTCCTCATCAAAGTTAGATTTCCCAGGAGTTCAGAGGGCACATGAAGAGTGCCCAAGACTTGCTTGGTTTTGCTGGTGCAGAGGGTGGATATCACCATAAAATACAATTCGTCAGAAGCAACCTTTACTCCTGAAAAGATTTTGCTTTGATATATGTGATTTTAAAAACAATTTTCAGATAATTATGAAAGGAATTGGCTAACTACATTATGTAGTACAGGAACTGAAAGAGCCCTGCTCTCTGTGTCAAGATGACACACAGGAGGTATGATTGTAAGTGTGGTAAAACAGAGAAGTGAAAATGTGATAGAAATCCTGAATGTTTAAAAGCAAGGGTTTAAAAGCTGCTCTCACAAGATGCACAAAAGGAGGCAGGTACTGGGTGGAATTTGAGTCAAAATATGCAGCAAGAATACATCTAGGAAGACCTAAAATGACCCCCTCATGAAAGCCCTTTCATTTGCCAGGCAAACCTTCTAGGCCTTTACTAAAGTGACTAGACACTCATTAAACAAGAGGGCATCAGCCAAAATACCATATGAAATGAGAAACAGAAAGCTGATTCTCAAGCTGATACAGGAAGAGGCTGCAGGAGCTAAAATGTTAATGTGCAACTAGATGTGGGCTTTGTTTTAGTGGAAAATGAAGGGAAACTGGGACTCTTTCCTTATGCGTCACTGAAGGAAGTAAAAAAAAAAAAAAAAAAGAGAGATAAAACATTTGCCATCAAAGACAAGAGGAAATAATTTTGGCAAGATAGCTGATATGAATTCTACTCTTAGCTCTACAGTGACAACCGCAGGCTGGAAAGTGACTTGAAAAAAAAATACAAGAGACCAGTCCTCTTTTGTTAGTCACTGTTTTCTCTTCCTGCTATTTTCACCCCTGATGTATTTAATAAAAAAATGTCACAAATTTCTCATAGCAAAGACAGTGAATATGTTGAACCCTCTACGAACTACAGTGTAGTTCACATGAAATATGAAGGTTAATGCCTGGCAGCAAACTAAAATCTTTGAAGGAAAGATTGGGAATACATTTTATCTTGTCCTAGGGTTTTTATATTTATATGTTGGAAGCATTTTAGTCCTTCATTGTGAAGACTATAACCCTTTTTTTCCAAAATTTTGATTGCACCAAGATTCTCCTAGGAAGTCCTTAGGGAGCAAGGATTTGAAGAACACAGTGCTTTGTCCCTTGAGTGTGTGCTCAACCATGGATTTTTTTTTTTTTCCAGAGCTGTCTTTCATCTTTCCAAACAATGATGTTCCATACTTTACAGAAGTGGTAGCAATCCCAATCATCTGAATTCAATTCTGGGCAGCTTAATTAATAAAGTGCTTATCTTATGCCCCATGGGAAAAAAAAACCACAAAGTTTTCCGTGAAAATAGATATAATGTGCTGACAGAATATTAAAATACAATTGGTAATTAATGTGCATTGGGAATTAAAAATATAGAGCAGGAGTCAGAGTTTGGGAAAAGATTTGAGTTGCACAGCAACAAAAGAGAACAATGATTTTTCTTCCTCTAATGTCTCTTATAAGATGAATTTTCTATGAGCTGTTTTCTTTCAGGATTTGAAATCTTCTATGGAGGATTGACATCTGGAAATTGTCCCTTTCCATCTGGTTGCTGCTTCCAAGTCTTGAAAGATTTAGATGCATTTGTCTCGTTCCCTTGCGTGAATGGCTCCAGTGAGTTCTTCCTAAGAGTTTTCCTTCCTACCAATGGGATGAATTTAACTAATTTACTGTAATATAAGAAAACATAGAGATACCAGAAGAGCAGCTGGAGTTTAAATTAGCAAGGGATGTGAAGGGCAAGAAGAAGGGCTTCTATAACAGAATTTAAAAAGGAAAACTAAAGAAATTGTGAGCCTGCTGCTGAATGCAGTAGAGATTGAGGGGCAAAGGACATGGAAAGGCAGAGAGAGTTGGTGCCTTTTTGCCTTTTATGTTGCTGGAGACTTGCCTTCAGACCTGGTTGCAGAGTCTGTGAGAGCGCAGCAACACCCAGAGGAGATGAAGATGAAGTAAGGGAGCACTCAAGCAAGTTGGACATATACAAGCCAGATGGAGCAGATGGGATGTCTCTAGGAGCAGCAGACAAGTGGGCCAATGTCACCATGTGGCTGCTCCATAGCAGCTTTGGAAAGGCATGACAAAGTTTATAGAGCAAGTCCTCTTAGAGGTCCCATCCTGGTGCTTGAATGTCAAAAAAGTTGACTGCAAACAGCCAGCATGGAGTTACCAGCAGCATATTGTACCTGATGGAACTGATTGCCTCCTGTGACAAGATCGATGACTCACAACGAGGAGAGAGTAGTGGATGTTGTATATTTTGACATTGGCAAAGCCTTTGGTGTGGTTTTCCATAGTATCCTGGTAGCCAAATTGGCGAGATATGTTTGGCTAAGTAGACAATAAGGAATGAAGTGAATGGATAATTTCCTGGACTATGGGTCTTAAAGAATTTTAATCAATAGTACAGTGTTGGTGGTCACTAGTGATGGTCTTCAGGGACTGACGATTGGAACACGACTGAAGTTAATTTTTAGCACTGTCAGTTGAAAAGCAGTGATTTTTAAAATTACTTTGAATAAATACTTTGTGAGACTATTTCTTGTGAACTGACTGTAGTCAGTGGCTTGCTTACCATGGCTTTATCTCAGATGTTTGCTTATCCAGTGTGACACCCAATCTGTGCTCAGTGACCTAAATGTATGGCACTGATCCTCTTCTTTGGTGGAAGGCTCCAATTAGTACTGCATTTCTCTACAAAACGCATTTTCTTTAATTGTAGAATAAAATTAATTAATTCTGGGAACTAATTTACATTGTAACAAGTATTATTTCAACATATTATTAGTTATTATCTAGAGAATGGCTGGCAGCACCATGTCACAGGCTAGTTCTTCCTAGTTGTGACTTGCAAGGTTTTGGGGTTTTTTTGAGGGACAAGGCTAATGCACTCTGGCCATTACTACATACCTAGCAATTGCAAAGGACATAACTACTTGACTTCAGGATTTTCATTAGTAAAATTGCTATTCTCAGAATTCTGAAAGGGCTAGACTGCTTCTCCACAAACTCATTTTTATCATCAAGCTCACAATACTGTTTCTGTCTCTGCTGACATATATTGATCCTAAGTTTTCACGACAGAGATAATGGCTTTGCTAATGGCACAGTAAGTATCACAATTTACATCAGCTATAAATCATCAAGCATCTCAAGAGCATATAATCTACCATGAATGAGCTGAGTCATAAATTGTGTCCCTGTGCCAGTCCAGCAAACCTATATCACTTATCTCTCCCCAGCCTCCACATTTCAAAGTGCTACAGGGAAAAAAAATAAAAAAAGACCACAGATAACTCTAGAAATTGATTTCCAGACATGTAACAACACATCTAAGAAAGGTCAGCGAGTAAACTCCTTCGTGGGGTTGTTGGCAAAATAAAGTAAAATTGACACAAATGGAAAAAAAAAGGATGACAGCAAATTTGTCTATCTACCCCCTGGCTTTCAAATACACCTGCGGCCTCATCATTTAGGAGGAAAGAGATAAAGCTCAGAGAGCACCACACACACGGACAATGCATTAAACTGGACTCTTTGTCCTTCATCATGAGAAGCTGGTTTTGTCTTCAGAAGTGGTATGGCACTTTCCCAGCATGCTGTGGAGTAGTTCTTCATGAGCAGCCAAGGAGTTAATTTAAATGATGTTCTTTCTGCTCCCTGCCAGAAAGATGAGCCTTCTTGGCCAGGGCAGAGGGCAGAATGACCTGCTGCTGCAAGGGACAAAAATGCAGCCTCATTTTACATAACTACTTTAAAAAATTTAAGCTGTCATGCTTCAAGACACAAGGACTTGACTGAATGCAGGGAGCAACCCCTGGTCAGTTTTCCACTAATCTCTGTCCTGACTGCCGTGCATTTTATCTGTGTCTGACATTGACAAATGCAGTGGTTGTAAAAGCCTTCAGTAAAAGGAAAAGATTGAGGTAGGGAAGCAAATTAACACAAAGTTTAGCCTCAAGCTATTCTCTGCTAGATGTTTTCCTGGCATTCCTTCTGCTGGGGCAGTGCTGCTTGGGGACTCAGGACTCTCTGTGCTGTGCTCTGCCATGTGGGCTTTTAAATTAGTTGGTATCCGGCCAGACTCTCCATTTTTCTCTATCATGAGCACTAGTAGTGCTCATGATTGTCAGGGTTTCAGTTCAGACTTTCCAAACCTGTGCCTAAACTGTAGTGTGTAATCTATATCTCCTCAGTCACATTGGGCTCTTGCATATTTTAGCTTGGGTTGAAACAGATCAGTCTCCTGGACGGTTTATCAGGTTTGCAAAAATGAATTGCACTCTTTTCATGGGTTTATTTAGGGTCTTGGTGGAATTAGCAATGCAAGCCTAGTTTTGCTGATCATAGAATGGTTTGGGCTGAAAGTGAACTTAAAGATCATACAGTTCCAACCCCCCTCCCCAGGGATGCGACCCACTAGATCAGGTTGCCCAGAGCAACAAGAAGTGAGTCTATAGAACAGTCAGCTGCAGTGCTGCCTTTTAGTATAGCTTGAATGGCAATCTGAGTCCATGCAGAGCATTTTTAAATGCTGTGATATCACTCTTAGGCAAGGAAAACCCAACAGATCACCCCACACATGCTGAAGAAAGGTTTTCAGCTAATTGTGGAGGATGATAATTTCAATTAGCAGGCTATATTATGCAAACAGCTAACACTAACCTTGATATGAACTGCACTAAGCTATTTTGAGGGGTAGGTGTTCACAAATAGCAGTTACATCTCTTGATAATTGCAAGTATCTCATATTATTTAGAAATATTTCTAATGAAAGTTGGTGCTGTTAGTATAGACTGTGCATATGCTAAAATTTGCACATAATAACACTGAGTTAAGTTGTTGAATCATGAAACATTTGGCTAATTTTCTTCATTGTTGTTTGCTGAAGCTTAGCAAAGCCACGAGAACCCCAAGTCACCCTGATTTCCTCAAAGTCATTGTAAAATCCTTTGCTATTCTGAGCAGAGGGGTGCAAGCTAGTGTATGGAATTTTCTTATTTTATACAATGCAGAAAGTTAAGCAAAAGTATTTTTTTGAAGACAACAGTAAGCACAAACCCTATTAAGTTCCCTTCACATTTAACCTGTGCAGTTGTTTCCGGGTGTTTTTTTTTTACTTAAACTGTCCCTATATAAAGCCTGCTGTCAAGCACAGGTTTCTTGGAAACAGAACAATTACTAACTAGAATGCCTTCAAATTCACAACTATGTCATGATGGAATTTTCTGCCCTGCTTTGTATGTTCCATTTTAAAATAATAACTCATTTTCTTTGTATGAACTTTCATATTTGAATAGTCCCTCGAACTGTAAAATAAAGTACATTTTGAAATGTTTTACTCTTAAATAATACTATAGTTAGTATATGTTTCATGACAAAGTTTCTCAAGATTTTTATCATTCCTTTTTCTAAGGAGTACTCAGTCAAGTTCAGCTGTTCTAGGTCTGGAACAAGAGAACTACTGTGTGATAAGTTTGTGATGCAGTGTGCTTGCAGTGCAATGGGAGCATCGTAGCTCCATAGAAAGCCACAGGTAATTAAGTAGAACTGGTCTCTCCGCAAAAATGTTTTTCAGCTATGAAACATTGTACAGAACTTTCCTCTTTCTTTTAAAAGCCTGAACATTTGGAAAGAACTAAAGCTATTTTTTTATTTTTATTTTTCTTCAGCAAGATTGTTTTAGGTGGAGGCTATATTTCAAGAAAATATTTTCAAAAAGAAAATAGAAGAAATTTTTATAGTAGTTGCCACCTCTTTTTGTTTCATCTTCTAAGTCAAATAGTTTGCTTTGGACCTTTACTCACAGATTGCTGTGATAAATAATAGATGCTGTGCTATTTGTTAAATGCTATTTTTAAGTTCTTTCTATTTCAGCAAATCCTGCCCTTTTCTAATATTAAGAAATCTCCATGGTTGGTATCTAAAAATATTTTTCAGCTTAAGAAAAATGATCTTCTTTCCTTTACTCATTTGTTCTTGGCAACAAGTTTATGGGTGCATTTCAGCAAAAAAGAAATTAATGCCAGGATTGGGACTCCCTTGATATCACTGCAGAGTGGTGGGTGGGAGGAGGGAAAAAAAGAAAGAAATGATTGCCTCTCTATTTATAGAGTATTATCTGCACATCACTGATTCTGCACAGATGTCTGTCAATGACATAGATGCTACTTCAGAAATTACTTAAACAGCTGCATTCCAGGCAGAGGAGACAATTAACAAATGGATTTGGGTTGCAGAAACATTTAGTTTGGTGACAGATGTTTGGATACAATCTTACTTTTCATTTATGGAATAAATGCTCTTAATCTGATTCCCTCTTATTATTTGCCAGAAGAACATAAGTAATTATCTTTTAGGTGAATGTGTTTATATCGCAATCTAAGAGTCAATAATTTATTATTTTACTAGGAGAAAAGAGATGCCTTTGAAGTACTATTTGACTAACCACAGACCTTGTCTCTGGGCAAAGGACAAGCACAATGTTTGATGAGGGAAAATACAAAATCTGAGGCACAGGGGTTACCTTCCACAAAGAGGACAGACCTTCTCAGGGAGCGCTTTTGGAGGAGTATGTTGAGCCACCCCATACAAATGTCCCTTAGGGGGATGTATACTCCATTTTTCATGTTTCCAAACCCACCCAAAGTAAATTTCTTTCTGGAAATTCACTAGTAAATTAATGAGTCCTAGATTGTTATATAAACATTTGCCTAGAAAATAATTCTTTACATAATAATAAACCACTGGATTTCCAAGGGGAACCTGGGACAAATTCAATATCCAGGATTTTGCCCAGCCTCAGATTAGGTAACCTATTGGTGCCTTCTAGTCTTAAAATCTACACATACTCAACAATTCCCTGGATAACTTTCAGATTCTAATAATGAGTGCCGCCATATCCTGTTTAAAAAAAGTTCTTCAGAAATACCCTGGATAAGGGTTTACATTGCTTGGTAGGTCCCTATCATTTGTCAGTGACTGAAACAAACCTGAAGTGATTAGGATTGCATTACTTATTTTTGCAGTTATTTGCCTGACCATATTTTTTTGTCCAGCTTTGTTTAATAATCTATGTGGTTGTTACAGATCAGCTGGCATTGACACAGGGATGGGGTGAAGGAGATGAGGCAAGGGGAACTGGAAAGGCATTTCAGGGAGTGTGGGGAGCAAGGCAAGTGCAATGGGAAGGAACTGGCTGTTGTGATTTGAAGCATGTGGTATGTGTTAGCATGGAGCAAAATACATGCAGGGAGCTAATGGAGCTGGTGTAGTCCCTCAGAGGAGTTAATTTAAGTACACTGGATATTTTAACTACCTTTTTTAAAGCCTGAAATAATTTGGTTCTAATTTCTGAGCAGGGACTTGCAGCCCACACAGCAGTAAGTCTTGATAATTATTAATTATATGTTTTTCCTCTGTTGTCTATGACCTTGTTTGTAAAAGCTCTGTAGTAAGGCTAGAATATTAAGAGGTTTATGGGCTCTGGCATACCACCTAGCTGGAAAAGAAGAAAATATTTAAAGAGCAAATGGATAATATGAAGTATAACCTTGAATTTGCCCCCTTTCAGAAGGCACTGAAACCTGGAGCGCACTCATCCAGTGCACATGATCACTAAAGGAGCAAGCAGGTAATCTTCTGGTTTAGCTACAATTAAAATTTACACACACTCCCATCTTACAGCCTGATCTAAAATGGCAGCAGTTGGCAGAGGCATATGGCAAACTGCCCATGGAGGGAATTCTAGCTTGAAAATCTACCTTAGCTTTGTCCTTGCAGAGACCCAGATACCACGGCTTTAGCTCAAGCATTAGAGTGTATTACAAAGGGAAAGACTCAAATACCATGGGGAACCCAAATTAAATCTGAAGGGGAGAAGCTTTGGTACAAAGGTTTTGTTTCTACTTAATCTCCATTACCTTGTAAGGAGCTGCATTACCCTCCTACTACAAGATCACTGTGTTTCTCTCCAAATGTGCATATTAGTCTAACAATCCAGCCTTCTGTCAATGTGAACACTTAGATTGGTTTTAATGTTGTACTTACTTAGAGAAATGCTGCTATCTGATCTTTCTCCAAAAGAGACTCCCCCCAAAATAATTTTTTATGAAGCAACTTGACTAGCAATAGGAGAAAAATGTCATGGAAACACTGAAAGCAGTTTGCTTGCCAAAGTTACCACTGGACCTGGATTTCATGATGCTGAAAAGATACGTATTGCTTTTGACTGCTCTGAAAAATCAATAGGCCTTCAATCCTTGACACATGCAGAAGAAAGCATTTCTTTTTTAGCTCTGTCTTGCTTTTCTTCCACAGGTTTGGAACATAACGTCATTCTCTGCATGGTAGCTCATACAGTAAGTGAATTATTGCACTGTTGTTGGGAAGAGGCCCTGAAGAAGTTCAGGCACTATAAAACCAGTGCCCACCCACACTTTATTTTTAACATTATTGCACAACACAAGCAGAGAATAGCTCAAATTAAGTTAGAAATCTCAAACCTTTTTTCTCCTGTCCTTTTGACTAACAATTTAATGTGCTTCTCAGCTCTTTAAATTGCAGAAAGTGATCTCACTAGAGTAGCAAACTTCTGTGATAAAGATTTATGTACAATTATGACTAGTAAGAGAGCAAAAAGAAAAGCAATTTCATGAAAGCATAGATGCCTGTTGCAAAAGGCAGATTGGCTGAGAAAGTTAGGAAAAGAATAAGGCAGATTGGCTGAGAAAATTAGGAAAAGAATAAGACACTTTCTTGTCTGAATGATATTTAAACACATTTCTGCTTGCAGTGTGATGACTTCTGTAAAGAGGTCACAGCTGACTCTCAGAGCTGCTTGGAAAATGGAAGAAATTATGAATTCTGCTGTCATCTTGTTTTGTCTTTGTTGTCTCCATATTTGCTTCATTTCTAACTTGTGCCTTTTTGGTGAATCCATAGATGTATTTTGTCTGAGATGAAGATCTGCCTTTCTGTGTGACTGAGCTCTCTAGCTGCCAGTGAATATGGAAGCAATGTATAACAAGACAACAATGCTTTGGCTCCTCCTGGTGAGGACTAGAAACTGAGAACAGTTAGCAGGACCCCTGACATTCAGATTAAGGGCTGCCAAAAATTTCTGTCTGGGAAAGACTTGGAATAGATTGCACCTGGGATATTAATTTTATTTCAGAAATAAAGTAGCTAGCTAGTGTGAGAAAATAAAGGTTGGATAAAAATAGGAAGAGAAGGGAGACCATTACTGTGCCCACCTGCTGCCAGTCAACTGTGAGGCATCAACACTAGATACAGCTCCTGCAGCTTATGAGCACATTGAAGGCAAAAGCAGAAGCACAGGTGGAAAATCTGGCACCAAGAAAAAGCAACAGAATCTTGAAACTAACTTTGGTGTCACCAATGGTTTGGCCCTCAGTTCTCAGGGGAGCAACAATTATTAGTGGAGTCTGCCTGGATGGGCTTTAGAGAGCTGCAAATCTCAGGGGGAGCCATTTTCCCGGCAGAAAAACTCTGTCTGCAACACAAACTCAGGTTTGACTGGGTGTATTTCTGGATCAGTTCCAACGGGGACTGCAATGCAGTTCTTGTACCCTTTATAGTGGTTTATAGGAAAACAGACCACCTGGAGCATCATGTCTGCTCTTCCACTTCCTTATTCTTAAGGCCAACCTACATTCCTTTCCTTAATAACTGCTCATAAGTCTCAAGTGATTCAAATTTTCTTGTCTTCCTCTCAATTTAGTTAAATCATAATTTACAAGCCCAGGTGTGACTTAGGCAAAAAATATAATTAATGCACCATTACTTTATTTGTACTCCCTGCACCCACTGTTACACTTCCAGTTAAATATTCTTATAAAATACATAAGTGCTAGAAAAGTTAGCACAGGGTTATGTAAACAAAGCAGCTGGCCTAGAGGAAGATTTATCCTGCTGTAGTTTGTTATCATAAGGATTTTGCTCCACTAAATTGAGCATACAGTGAGAGAACTGTCCACATCAATGAATGAAAATTCCTCAGCAAAGGGAAATCACCATGGAACAAATGCAACCTATAACAAGCTCTTTACACAGTGTGCACTTCTGACTGTAGTCACTTGGACTCAGATATATTTTGAACACTGTGCCCCAGGTTATTACACTTCCAGTGCATGTCAGGGATATTACTGATGCTTTAAATCTTGAGCTTTTTATGGCAATATCATACAGAATCACATACCTGTCACTTCACAGTATAAGAGCACATAGAGTTAATGATGATAAGATCTTTTCTTAATGTTCTCTTCAGGTCCTAAAACTTTGGTGATTTTTTTTTTTTACTAAAATTAATGTGTTTCTTATTTGGTAGTATTAGAGTGCCTATAACTACAGCTGTCCATAGCAGTCACCTATGGCAGAAGAATAAGGGTTATTCACCTTTAATGTGTGATTCAGACATGAGAAATTGGGTGTCTGTTAACAAAGTTGATGTCAATGAAAATCTACTTTTAAAATAAGCCATTTACATCAGTGAAGAAAGATGGCAGTGTAGTGAGAACATATTGTCTGCCACAACCAGACCCTATTAGGTCTGGCTATAGCCTTCCTATGGTATTATGAGCAGGACAGCTAATCGCTCAGTGCCTCTGTTTCTCAGCTCTATAATAAAGGTGATAATTCTTTGCCAGGCTATTCCTTTTTTCTTGTCTCTTCAAGGCATAGTCTGTGCTGTGTAGGACCATCTTAGAGTGTATTATTTTTATAGCAGTAGTACCTTCAAACATGAAATGTAGGCTAAAGCATCTCGTTTTGTTGTTATCACTATAATAAAAAAGTGCCTATTTTAGATTTAACAGGGGCTTCAACACAGAATACAGCTGCTAAGTGAGCCATCTATTTAGAATTACTTTTGGATTAATATACATAAGGTTTTAAATAACTTCAATTTTTGAATGATCTCCGATGGCATTTTGCTAACGAAGGGTAAAATCTTCAAGTTTTACCTTTCTAAGGTTGCTTGCCTGGCTAGAATGTTTTAGCATATGGGTCCTCCTGCGTTAATTTTGGATATGCAAAGCATGGAGGGTGCTGTTTTTTCTTTGCCAAAAAGAAAAATTTCTAAGCATATAAAGGAAACATAATGTTCAAAGCTATTGCCTTGAATTACACAGCAGCACTTAGAATCACTCATGTTTATCACCATTTGCCACCCTACTCTAAACGGGATTGTGGAGGGGATTTTTTCCTCCACTAATGGTTAACAGTGGGACATGCTGGATGAAGGGAAGATGTTCTGCAGTGTTAAAACATCCAAACAGGAAGTAAGGCAGAAAGTGGAGACACATAAAAGCGTGAACTGAAGGCAATTTAAGAGGGGTCAGCAGTGCAGCCTGTCCCACTGCAGGCAGTGGCAGGCAGAAAGTGGTGAGAGGCATTGGCAGGAAGTTGCATGGAAGTGCAATGGTCCCGAGTGGGATGCTGGCATTGGGGGACTGTGCAGGACAGAGAGCTTATGAAAACACCTTGACCTGCTTATGTTACACAGGTAACATGTTTTGAAAGTTTCACATTGCCTGCAATCTTTTAGAGCCTTTTGGGCATTTCATATTCACAACCAGCTCTACTGTGTGTTTCCCTTGGCTGCTTTCCTTCCACACTTTCCTACTCCATTGCTCAGTTGGATATGCTGAAGGATTTGTGTCACGGGAAAGGGTAGTAGCCCGGTTGTATTTTCTGTTGGCTTATTGTATTACGGTCCTCTATGGTCTGTGTTTCTCTGGGTCAGGCAGACTCATATGGCACATCTTGCCAAAAGCAGTGGAAAGGATGGGAGAGGCTTTCACACCTGGAGGGGCCCTGGAGGCATATGTGAACACAGACAGGGCCTATGTGGTTCTTTCAGACAGAGGGGTGGGCTAGTTAACTTTATTAACTAGCTTTTATTAAGCCAGAAATGGTTTTTAGCTTTGTAGATCTTTTTACTTTGGCCTGGCTGTTTGTGTATTAACTTGGAAGGTTCAATAAATTCCAGTCTATGCTTGTAAGGTTTGAATCACCATGCTGTCCTGCACCTTAACCTTTTTTCTTGCAGCTAATAAATGAAGACCTTTCTGTTCTCCACAGGACCACAAGCATACTTTTTTTTAGGCAGCATATTGCTTCTTCTCCTTTCCTCCTCCTGCAGTTTCTTTGTAAAAGACAAGATGCCTTTGCAGTGAGCCACAGGGAGGCATATTTTCTTCCTAGATGCAGTTTTAACCTGCATGATCCAAGGTACAAATGCCATGTTTTGTATAAACGCGGGGAAGTGGCTGTAACGAAGGATCAATACCAAGAGTAGAACTATCTCCCCCATTTGCAAATTATCAATAAAAGGCCTGGGGTTTAATGATTTGTCTCTCATTCAAAAATAACCAGTCAGGGAAAGACTGTAAATTAATCACAGCAGATTCACCAAGAAGGTATGGATGCTAATGCCTGGAAATTTTACAGACAGGGCGAGGGGAGTCCATGAGCCTTCAGGAGGATCCAGTGAACAGCCTTGGCAGGGTGCTGCCAGGAGCAACCCACCAGGGAAATGCCAGTCAGGTGAGTTTTAAATCCTGCCAGCAAGGCAGACTGCATGGGGCAGTGACAAGGCCTCACCACAGGTCCAGTGACAGAGAACCTGCAAGTGCTCTCTAGTAGAGAGTAGAGCAGCAAACAGCATCCCTGTTCTCCTGGTCTGGGGACTTAATTACAACGTTGTCACCAGACTACCTTTTACATGTGCCTATAGACCTAATTACTCTGGATTTCCTTGCTGCTTGGGGTTTGATATGCCTGGTACATCGGGGAACGTCTGTCCCAGAGCCTTCACATGGCATTTGCATTCTCCTAAAGAAGCATTCTATCTTTCCCTGGAAAATTCATGATCCAGCAGAGTATCTAAAATGTGTTCTTCTGTCTCCTTTTATTTTAAACGCAAGCAGTAGTGTGCCACTGCACTTTACCACAAACACAGAAGTGTTCATTTGGTTAGATTTGCTCTAAAAATGCCTTACAGATCAATACTTACACTGAGCTCTGGTGGGAAACCATCTTCTGCCTGACTGTCCATCAGCGTTAGCCTCTCTTCAGACCCATTCAAGCCTCACAGAAATACCTAGGAATACTGCAAATCTTTATGTATGTGACTTTTCACCAAAATGGTAGCTTTTCCTTTTGGATCTGGCTCTTCCTCACCATATAGTAGTTTTAAGGTTCATGATAGTTCTTGGGCTTGGAAAACCCTCAAGAGTTGTATTTCTGGGGATTTGCGATATCCTGCCTGGCATGAGGCAGCCGTGGGCTGGCTGCTGGTACCGTTTTCCACAGCCTCAGCTGAGAGTGGGCACTTGGAACTGCTGGGGACTGCAAGGGCTGTCCAGCAGCAGTGAGATTTTTGGTGCAGAAACCTTCCACATTGATAAAGATTGTCATTTCTGTGCAAGTTTCCTTTGAGCATCTCTTTAGCATTCCCCCAGGTTTTAAAAGGTTTTAAGGTTATTCATGTGACAAAGATCAAGCTGCTAGTACCCTGTCTTTGCTGAATATAGCTGTGCAGTCCTGCAGATAAATACCTGACTCCTCCAGCCGGGTAGGTTATCCCTCCATGTCTAATCTGTCACAAAAGATTTGTGTTTGAAAGCAAAATAACTGCTTTCTTATTTTATTTTTTATTACTGTAAATCTGTCAAAGGGAAGCAGCTGGAGCAGAGCTCTACACCCAGAGGGAAGAGAAGAAAAAATATTGTTGTGATGGGAAACTCAGCTAAATCGTTTAAATTAAGAATTACTGACACTGTGGCTGCTGGAGGTGCAAATAGAACACCTAACTGCTTGAAACAAGAGTCTGGGAAAAGTCAGAGTAGTTGAGCAAAAAAGAAGTTGTGGATAACACTACCTCTTCTCTGCCACTTGCTAACCTAAGATTTTCCTCATCAAAACACCATGGGGTATTGTATTGTACAGAAACAGTTGATTTACTGTTGAACCATAAGGCTGGAGTTTGAAGAAGCTGAATATATCAGAGAAGGAAGTCAAGGCTCAAGTTTCACATTGTGTCATCCAATGCTTCTGTGTGTGGCCTCACAGCTACGAAACCTCCCTCAGCCTCATGCAACAGCAGCATCTGATTCAGCAGTGAGCAAGAACTACGTCACTTGTCCTAGGACACCAAGAAGGCTCTGCACTGGAGTATGTCCATGTCAGGATGCAGAGGTATTCTGAACCAGTACATTAGCCAGACCTGATGTCTTTCCTGACATCAGATATCAAGGGACGTATCCATCTACCTTTTAAATCACAAGATGAAATCAAATGATGGTGTGAAGTACCACCAAGATTAATTCAGAGATGAGCATGCAAGCAAAAGCACTGGACATCTGACAGCAAAGTTCACACTAGAGGCAGAGCAAAGCCAGGACCATGGTGTATCTCCCCACAGGTGCAGGGAAGGATCAGGCACTGCAGCTGCTGGCTGGGTGGGGAGGTGGGGAAACCAAAGAGCTGGTGGCAAGGGGGTGCTGGGATGACTGAGCTGCTGGCAAGGGGGTGCTGGGATGACTGAGCTGCTGAGGTAGGTACCTTTAGTTCACACCAGGACCTTCCTCAGCTGCCTTGAGGTACATATGGATCTCTAATTTCCCAGCTGCTCCAATAGGTATCTCCTGGGGAACCCTTCTCAGGTCTGCTTCATGCTGAAACACCTGTGTGTCAGCTGTGTCAGTGGTCGGTATAGTTTTGCTTCTGGGTTATAGTGAGCTACACAGCAGCAAAATGGTGAACCTGGTAAATGACATCAGCCAGATGTTTTCAGAAATTGCTCTCCAGCTCCAGACACTGAGAAAGGGGGAAGGCAAAGGGGTGTCCCCAGTCTGCATCTGAACTATGCAGGAGGGCAAGGTGGCTTTGGGATATGGTGGGGCACACACACAGAGCCACTGTTCCTGCTGCCAGGAGAAGCAGCTGTGCCAGGGAAGCATGAGGAGCCTTGTTGCAGCAGCAGGAGCTGCCCCACAGAAATGGGAGACCTTATCTTAGCTCCCCTCACCGCCCTAGGTAATACAAATGCTGGAGTGAGTTCCTTCTATTCCCCAAGCAATTTCTTTCTAGTAACAGATGTTACATCAATTCAGGACTTTAACTCCTGTTGAGAGCTGCTTTACTGCATAGGCAGGCTCCTGGAAGACCATTAAACTGTTCCTAAAGAAAGACATGAAAGTCTGGACAAATTGGTGAAGATTGTGATACAAAATGATGTTGCACTTCACTGCAGAAGGCTCCTTCCCTCCTGAGCAAAGACCAATGTACTGACCTATAAGGGGACTCGACTGCAGCACTTTCCATCAAAGTTAAATTCACAATTTGGAGTTAGACATTCACCTTCCCCAAGTAATTAAATAAAGACATCAGCAAGGACTTCAGCAGAGACAGCACCCTACCTGGAAATACAAAAAGGTGGATGTAAAATTCTTGTGTGTGAAAAGGCAATATTGATTGCAGACTGGATGTGAGGGAGCACACAGGCAGTATGACTGAACAAGTGTGTACATGCCTCAGTATTTATGATAATTACACTTTGAAGGTCAAAGTGTGTCTGAGATGTAATTTACTGCATTGATCTCAAATCTCTTTCCATAAAGAGTATTTCTATGTTACAGAAAACTTTCCCCCACTCCTGCACGTGCCACCTGGTTGACAGTGGGAGCTTTGCCCGTGTGTCCTGAGCGAACATGACCCACCTTTGAACCCCCATTCCAAGCATGCCAGCTATGTTGAACTAGGAAATGTGAGATTATTATAACCCCCCAAATGAGTGAGCACTAATTACTCAAATGAAACAAACTATTTTTTATGAACAGAACACAAGACACTAAACATTTCAATAATGACAGCTTCACATTTCTTTAAAGTCATTATTGCCCTGCGCTATGAATACACTTAGATTTCAGTCTCTCCTCCAGTGGTCACAAAACCAAATTTAATATGTCTTTTTTTTTTTTTTCCCCCTCCTATAAATATATGCTATCCAGTGTGGTACCTCCAAGGCACACATTTCATTTTTATTAGCTGGGCAGTGTGAGTCATGCTATTAATCGGTAGCAGTAGCAACACATCACCAGACTGTCCTTTGCTGCATAGCCTATATTTAGAAAGGGAATGAGACTGCTGCTGGGTTATATAATGATGCAGCTATTTATAGATCTCCATTATACCTAGAGAGCACTATCCTGCCATCTGAACTGAGAGCAGCCAGGCTGATAGAGGTGTGATTATAGACTTGGCATGTTCCCTACCTTTCCCCTAGACATATTTGCAATTTTGTTTACATGCCATTATTTCTGTTTACTTCACCTGTGGTACAAGTACCTGTGAAATCCTGTGTTCAGGCAAAAAAAAACCCCTAACATTTTAGAACCTGCTATTACTTGTGGAAAGGTAAAACACACAGTCAAAATGACAAAAAAACCCCTATATTTTCATTTACCTTCCTTTCTAGTTGTGTGAACTTAGTCAAATGGAGCTGCCTTAAAAATACACCCATATTTCTAGTAACACTGCACTAAAATGCTCAGATTCTGAGGTTTTTCCACTTTTTTTTTTTTTTTAATATGATTTTTGGTGGCTAGCAGTGGAAAAAGCAATGAAAAACAGATGACTTATTGTTGGGGCTGAACAAACATACGGATAGGGGAGGCAAGCATTTGTGTTGGAGGTAGAAATGTGGTTTCTGCTGTATCTAGCATGTCTCACAACAAAATACTGGTTCAGTCCTCCACAGCAGTTGGTTCAGATGAAATACATTTTCAGACGAGTAGTTGCAAAGCAGATATTAACAGTTTAAGATGAGCTAAACAAAAAGGGTTCAGGGCACAGTCTCGATGCTTGCACACCTGAGGCATTTCAGATGTTGGATGTTCATTTGTAAATTGTCTAGAACTCTCATTTTACTTGTAGAATAGTAAATAGACCAGATTCGTGCCCTGGCCTCTTGGTGCCTACAGCATTCCAAAGAGAAGCCTCAGCCCTGGCTGGAACTGCTGAAGCAATGCAGTCAGCTCACACTAAGGCACAGTCATCCCACAGTAGTGCGCTGGCTGTGGGAAAGCAAAAGGCTTTGCAGCTGGTACAAAACTGGAAGGAGTGTCTGGTGAACAAGAGGGTCATACTGAAATCCTCAGCAATCCTCACCAGAGGGTCATGCTGAAATCCCAGAGGGACCTCAACAGGTGGGAGAAATGGGCTGTCAGGAACCTTGAGAAGTTTAACCAGGGAAAGTGTCAAGTCCTGCCTCTGGGGAGGAACAACCAGTACATGCCAGGGGCCATCTGGCTCAGAAGCATCTTTGCAGAGAAGGATGAGGGTGTCCTGGTGGACACCAGGTTTGTTAGGACCCAGAAATTTGCCCTACCTACAAAAAATGCCAACAGCACCAGGGGCTGCAATAGGCAGAGTGTCACCTGCAGGTCCAGGAAAGTAACTCTGCCCTGGTGAGACACATCTGGACTGATGGGGGTTGAACTTGACCATCTCTGGAAGTGTCCTCACACCTCAGTCTGCATAAAGGACTGGGAAGGCTGTTCCTCAACTGCAGAATCACTACCTTGATCTTTAAGGTCCCTTCAAACACAAGCTTTTTTAGGTTCTATACCTGCCCAATAGGACAGTGTTAGCATGGGGCAGTGAGTGCCAGGCACTGCTTGCTGGAGAAATCCGTGTCATTGGAGTGGATCCTCTGTGGGTCCTCTATGCAGGAAACAGACAGGGTAAGGTATGTCACCAATGGATCTGTGGGATTTAAAGTGTCAAGAGCAGAGCTACCAAAGGCAGCCTGGTTTTCAGTTCCCGTCAAATGCCTGCCTCCAAGAGGGATGCAACACATACTCTGGAGTTGTGCAGCTTCTCTATTAGTAAAGCAGGCAGATGCTTGTCCTGCTGTGTAATAACTCAGCAGTTAAAGCTCTCCAACGGGCTGTGGAAAATTTGAATTTGTCCCTTTCTCTGCTCCCAGGAATTTATAGCCTTGGGGCACAAGTAAGGGCGGCTCAGAGCCCCGCTGGTTGAAGCCCAGTGGCACACAACTACTCAGGAGAGACCAGTGACAAGCTGTTGCAGTGGCTAAAAGTAATCAGCTCCTAGATGGAGAAGTTAAATGTGTTTTCTTCCAGCTCCCTGTTTTTCCATGCATTTTTTTCTCTTCTAGCCCATGGAGGTTCACGCACCAGAGTGGAACACACGGAACTCCTGAGCAGTAAGTCCAGGTGTGTTTGTGCTGTTGAGTGTAACTGTGCTTGGCAGGGTATGAAGTCCAGCTGTTGCTGTTTAGCTGCTGTGTGCAGGCTGGGTTATGTGATGTCAGGAGTCGTGACGAGGCAAGCAGCGAATACACTGAGGTCTGTGTCTGGCAGCAAGTGTGCTGATGTCTAATAAGAACATTTCTCTGTCTCCTTTTCTCTTTTTGGTCTTCCCTTTCTTTTCTTATCTCCCCCTCTTCTCTCATTAGGGTGTTAAATGTGTCTCTTTTAACTCTATTCAGAGACCCAATGTTCACAGAGCTGGCAAAAGTAGGAGACTCTTAAAATGTCTGTAAAAGTTGCTTGAAATTAGCTACTGACTCAACGGTTTTCAGGCAAATATGGACACAGGCACACTCAGTGAAATCACATAAACATCAAGAAAACAGGATTAAAAATAATTCCTTGTAGTACCAAAATAGTTTATCTATGTACCTATAGTACTAGTTAACTAGTATTATGATCTCGTACCTGTGCCTAGGAGTTGTGTTTTGCTAGATTCGCCACAGCCTATGTCACCACAGGCCACTGTTTAGAGCAAGCAAAATAGTTCCAGCTTATATCATCGTGTACTATTTAAAGTGCTTAAAATACTAACCATCAGATATCAGCCTCTTCAATGCAATTATAAACAGCTTGTTTCTGCAAATTGAGATAGGTAACGATACAAAAACTAATGAAATGGCACACATTTTGTTCCTGGCCAGGGTTGCGTTTCTCTCGGGCCCCAGGATTTATTAAATTCTCTCCTCCCTTTTTGCTTGTACCTGCAAGGCATGCATAAGTACCACAAGAGAATTACAATAATAAGAGGGGCACCGTCAATCTGATGGCCATTAAAATATGGTCACTGACCAAATCCCTTAATATACTGAGTTACTGCTGTTGGCTTTAAACACTCTTTGGAGAGGATTAACTGCAAAGCATGTTAAACCAAGGGCATATCTCTCATCCTCAGCTGCCACAAATGGGATGTAAGTTTTGCATACAGAAGAAAGGAGAAGGATTTTGACAGCTGGAGATGCTTATCTTCCCTTACCACAGGGAAGGCTGGACAAGATGCTGCCTGCCACCTATCCAGGCTGACATTATCTACACATCAGCGAAGGTGCTGAATGTCAGTCTGTGATAACTGGGGAGCATTTGCTTCCATATGCAGAGGAGTTTGCCACTGCACAACAGCAGCAGATCATGTTTTTTGGAGCAGGGCAGGGGAAGGAAAGCACAAAGCATGCATTCAGAATGCCCATCATCTTCATAAATTATTTTGATGACTGTTTATTAAAACATGCAACAATATTACAAAAGTCTATGTTAGCTAGAAATCATTATCCATAATATTTTATTAATCCATTGATATTTAACTTGCTCTAAGCCTCTTGTTAATGTATGGAATTTGATTTACCGAGGCAGGTATAGTAAAAAAAATACCTTTTCTTGCACAATGACAATAGGTCAAACTGTTGTGGAAGACAAGAACTGTTGCTGAAATGTAACAGCTTTTTAATGTCCTGGAAGCAATTCAGGCTGATCTGTTCTGACGGGAGGTGGCACAAGCACTAGCTGTCGAGCCACTGTGGAGGGGGTGGGTGCCATTCTGTTAACACTTGATGGGTCTTTGAGGTCCAGAATGCCTCTCTGTTTGGAGCTTTTCCAGATCCTACAGAGATGTTCTCAGAATATAATAATTTAAAAACTATAATACCCCATCAGAACATTATTTTGGTGTAATATTACTCCATGAACCATGTTTGCATGTTGTGCCGTGTCTTAACAGCTGTATCCTCCTGTGGTCTAGGTCACTGCTCATGCTTCTTGGCTGGGGAATCCCTTCACCAGTAAATAATATGTCTTCTCTATCCTGGTAGTCTCTTGAAACAAGGATGTTTATGCAGAAAAGAGTTCTCAGTTTTATTTCCTCACTGTGTAACTGTGAATGTCAGACTCAAGAGATCAGGCTTCAGTGAGGCCAGGTAAGGAATAATCTCCAAAACTTCTCTTTCTGCTGCACCATAATGAAACTGGGGATAGTAATGACACAGGGTAAGGGCAGGTAAGTGAAAACTGAGCTTTCTAACCCTGTGACTTACTGTCAGTCAGTCACCTGGGGAGAAAAATAGCAGACATCACTTCCAGTTACAGGGACTGATGGTGCATTTTTGCAACCACAACGAACTATCCCCCTCCTCTGCCAAATGAACAAACAAACTCAAAAAAACCCACCCCAAGCCCCACAGTCCAGGGTCAGTAGCCAGATCCTTTTTCCTGTGGGAGTGGTCACCACATCCATCTACTGTACGGGCCTTTCTGTCCCAGGATTGTTCCATTGATGACTGTGCACAGCAATCACTTTGAAGAGTAAAAGCACTTTTACCAGCCTCACCAAGCATTTAAGAAGACTGGAACTCATTCAGCTGTGTACCTCCCTTCTGCAGAGGAGAGCCGCTCTGTTCCCACGTGAATGGAGGCATGTACACTCCAGAGGTGAGTAGGAATTCGGGTGTGTTACTATGTTTAAAGTGAAATTCAGAGAATCATTTGAGTTGGAAAAGACCTCTAAGATCATTGAGTCCCACCATTAATCCAGCACTGCCAAGTCCACCACTAAACCATGTCTCTAAACACTACATTTACACATTTTATGAACACTTCCAAAAACGGTGATTCTACCACATTGCTGGGCAGCCTGCTGCAATGCTTGACCATGCTTTCAGTGTAAAAATTTTACCTAATTTCAATACAACCATATTGTCAACGCAGTTGATTGACCCAGGAGATCTACTGACCGGGCCAAATGCTGGTATCTGCTGTAGGTGAACCCCCTTGACCCTGCTGACTGGACTGAGTAGGGTCAAGGTTCATGCAATTAAATGCAGCAAATAATTATTAAATTATTCTGGTGTTATGTCCTGTCTCCCTCCAGGAGTCTGAGGTCTTCCCTAAGCTTCACATCTCATCAGTCAGCCCTGTGTGGGTGTCTTGGCTGTTTTTGAGCATCTCAAGTGGCACCAGGACGTGATGCTGGGGAGCTGAACTGGAACCTGACTTCCCACTGCTTATAATCAGGGTCTGGGCATGTTGTTCACATCTTGACACTTCACAAACCATACTTAACTTTAGGTATCACATCAGGCCAGCAAGATCTCACTGCTAATGCTTCCCACTGGCAAACTCTTGGAAACTTCCCTCTCAGACTAGGTTTTTGACTCTTGGGGTTCTCAGCTGGCTGACATGGCACTTAGACCCTAGAAATCTCTGAACTCCAGGTTTTAGCTTTGGCTCCCAGAGTTATGGATTTACAGCAGAAAAAGGGAAAAAACAAACTCCTACTCTTTATGAGAGCAGGGCTTGAAATGTGGGGCAGGCAGAGATGAATGGGGCAGTGCAAAAGGTGTGGCAGCGAAGTCTCATTGCTTTACTAAGCAGACCTCTTGGCAGACCTGCTTTTCTTTAATCATTGTTGAGTGTATTCTCACTGAAATGTCTACATATGATCCCTCAAATGTATAAACAATTTTTTTTTGTTTAATAGACACATAGCTAGTAAAGTAGTGACTGCTCATTCTTGCTTAAGTGCTGGCAGGAGCTTGAATAGTTGGGAATAGCTGGTATAAAGGGTTTGAGGTCAGGATCTTTGGAGATTTTAAAATTTTAAACTAGTTTTAGTATGTTGTCTCTCCCTTCCCCTAATTAGCGGGCTTTGTATTTCAGAATCCTGCTGTGCATAAAAGTTAAGCCTTACCTAAAGGAAAATAAAACTGCCCTTTAGCAGATACATTGCTTTTCAAAGCAAATTGGTTTCACTATATTTGGAAGCCCATATGTGCTGAAAAAATCCTCTGACTGAAAAGAGTTACTCAAAGCCCATAAAATAAATGTACAGTAAACGTTCATGAGCTCAAACCAGGGAGCTGTTCAGTTGAACTGCAGGAGACATAACACAACTGTAGAACATTGTTTTCTCCTTTCCTTCACTTTTTGCTCATTACTATGTAAAGCAGCTGTTATCTAATGGTAAAAACAAGTTATCTGGCTATATCCCTTCTGAGGTATTTACAAAACTGATACAATGCAAATTAAGCAAATTCTGAGGCTTCCCTCAGCTTTTCAGCTACCTGTTTTTAAAGACTCCTGTTTTATACTGCAAAGCTGATTCATAAGCAGCATGTCCTTTTGTGGCACTTGGTTTGGGGCACTCCTTGGGCACATACCTATGCTTCACATTTTTCTTGAATCTTAGGAGACCC
>JAWWLV010000001.1:103648014-103662366 GCA_035041135.1 Platyrinchus mystaceus
ATGTTCAGATGAGAGTAATAAGGGCTGGACTGGAGGAGGGCGCACAAACCAAAAGTAACATGGTGCAGGTCATTTGCAATGAAGACATAGGCTACATTCAGCCTTTGGGAAGATAGGTTTTCACACTTTTAATGGACAGTAAAATCATATCTGAATAAAACATGGGAAATGTTAGCAGCTGAAAGGCAAAATCCTCTGACTAATGAAGTCTCCTCTGACTGGCTATTACAGACCTGACAGAGGGACAGGAGCTGTTGATTACTGTTAACAAAGTTTCTTGAGAGGGCTGAGCTTTGCTGGATTTAGTGCATAAGAACAGCTGTAATGAGGAGAGTGTCTGCCATCCTGTGCATATGAAGGAAAGAGGGAGAAAGAGGAAGGAGAAAAGTGTGTTTAGCAGTTGGCATGAGTCAGCATGACTCTGCTGGCTTTGGCAGAGCTCTGGTGGAGCCCTCCTGAGTCACTCATATGTAAGAAGAAGGGTTAATGACTGAGATTGCATAAAGACATACAAGAACTTTATATGGATAACTGTACAGACTGATAGTTGTAACTGTTATTTTCTGACAAAGAAGGAAGCTACGAATCTGTCAATTTTTCCAGAGGGGTTGCCATCAACTATATATGGGGTCTGACTTTAGAATGTGGAGGATATTGGCTTCAGTGGAGCTCTGCCAAGAGTATTAAATGGCAAACAAACAGGAGCAGCTACAAATTGAGACTGGAGATTTTGTTCAGAATAGAGTGAATGATCCAAGCTGTTTTTTTGCAGTAGAATCCTGACTGGCTTGCTTCTTAAATTCTCAGGACATTGTGACCTGAGGGCATTGAAACGTAACAACTGAAAGTGGTGGGGCAGTTTATCATTTGAATTTGTCTGAACGTGAGGAAAAGTTTCAAACCAGGGTGAAAATCATTAATTCACAAGAATGTGTGCTGAATTAACTGTTTTATTCTGCTTTTAATAGACAAAAGTGCCATTTATTGATTAGAAAGGAGCACATCACCCTATTATTCCTTGACATTCCATAACTCCAGGACACTCAACCATTTCTGCATTAACAAGAACATATTGAAGAAATATTCCAAAACAAGACTTTTTGGATTATTTCCCAAAAGCTCCAAATACAATCATAATGTTCTTCAAATTATCATAAGCATTGATTTCTTCTTAATTTTAAATGGGTACACTATGACAGTAAACCATTTTAACTTTACTTATTCAATAGCAATATTTTTAGAGAAAACTCTCTAATTAGCTTTTGTGTTTTCCATTTGCTGCTTAGTGGTGATAAATGAGATATAATTCAGGCCAAAATTGGCATCATTGGAGAATTATGCTGAAGAAACCACTCTTTTAAATTTGAACTTAACTAGTCTCTTCTCAATGAGATGAAACGTATTTCTGTCTGACATAGTGGGTCATATCTCAAGTCACATGCATTGAATTTCAGGCAGGAAAATGCTAACAGCTTTAATGTTCCCATACTCAATTTGACAGAGGCAAATAACTGAATTTTTATGGGAAAAAGGTTGGATTTGGAGTAAATGTTTGTTTCTGAGTGATAATAAAGGAAAGACTGATGTGATGATCATATTTGATAGTGTTTAGGGAAAATGATGATGCATCTGTCTCTTTGATTGATTTTATTCTAGCCAAAGCTGGCAATATAGAATCCTGGGAATACAACTGCAATTTTTTTCCCCAAAAATTCTTCGATTCTTCATTGTGAGAATGATATAACAAAATTAATCAGGCATGCATGGAGTACGTGTGTTTATATGTGTGTATGAAAGAGAGATTTTGGATTTAGAAAGAGGCAAATTACTGACAGACTATAAATCCATTTCAATGAAATTTTAGATCCTTTGCCTGCAAGATGGTTAAAAATTACTCAATCACCTACCTTGAGGAGCACCTTGAAGCCAGAATTTTTTGGGTCACATGGAGGGAACCATGTCCTGCTGTGCTCTGATGGGTCAGACCAAAAAGCCAATGAATTCAGAAATCATCACAGTCACTCTAGGCCATTCAAATTGATTTAAAATTTGATATATTTTAATATTTCCTTTCAGATTCAAGTCAGCTGTGGGTTATGGAAGATGGAGGTACTAGAATTTTTGAAATATTTTCAGACAAGCAAATCACTGTACGTTTTGACTAAAACTGTTATCAGCAAAACCATTAATATTGCTAATTACATCTCTACTTTTAGATTTCAGAATTAATAGTTTGATGGAGATGAATGGGAAAAATCACACCTCAGGTCTTTTGCTCCAGGCTTTTCCAGATGCCTTTTATAACCACAAAAGTTATCATCTACTTCCATGAGCTGCAGCAGTAATACGGTCTGCACACAAGTGCAAAGGAACACAAATGCTTTAATATTGAATGGGGTCTGAGAGCAGAGCAAGGCTTTGCATGTCTGGGACATTGGAGCCCTCCAAGCATACCTCTCTACTTTGGCTCCTCTGCTACCTGGTCAGTGGGTGGTGTATGCTGCAGCCTTTTCATCCATGGGGTTATTTAGAGCTTCTCTCTCTCTGATCCAGCCCCTGATTTTCAAGAAATTGGTAAAAACACATAATTTTTATATGATTGTCCTTATGTTAAATTTGGATACTGTCCCAAGTGTAAAATCTGTTAGAATCAAGTAAATAGATATTTAATGTACTTAAATGCACACAAGAAACTTCTCTCAACAAGCAGGGTAGACAACAGACCATCTCTTCGTGTAGCATCAGGACGTGCATACACCATTTTCTTCCAGCTGAGAGTTAGGGCTGTATCTCTTCCCTGACAAAGGCTTTGACAATAGATGATAAACCCATCAGTGCTAGACGGAGTCAGCCCTGTCTTGGGGACAGTGAAGTGCATGCCAGGTTTGTAACCTTCGACAACACCTTTCTGAGCCTGTGGTGCTTTTCGAGTTTTGTTCGAGATTCAGGGTTGTAAAATTCCTTCTCCCTTAGCGCACCTGCTGCTTAGTGCCTGTGTCTTACTATTTCAGTTTGCTACCAACCTTTACTCCCCTCCCCTCCCCTTCCCTCCCCTCTTTCTATAAAACCTGTGGAACCAAATCAGCTAATTGGGAAAGAACTGACTATTGTGCTGACTCATACCCATCAACAGCTCTCTTAACAAACTTGTGAATGGAGGATGAGAATTACTGCTGCTGGTCCATAAGGAGCAAAATAACTGTTGATACTCAGATCCACAGCTAAACAGAAGTGGCAGTGGGGACAAAACAAAATATTTCCATTTGCAAATTGACTCAACTGATACAGAGTACTCATAAAGAAAGAATGCCATTGTAAAGGTACTTCTTAGGCACTAGCAGAATTTAAGCAAAAACTCTGCTTACACCTCATTGCAAAATGCTCTCACAAGCTAAAAGGGCACCATTGGATCAGCGTAAATATCCATTACTTGAGCTTTTTCCACCTATTCAGTCACTGTGAAAAGGAGGTGAAAATGACCGGTGTCTTGCCCTCTAGATGGGAAGTGAAATTTCCTCACTTTTAGACCCCTTCCCAAAGGAGAAATGAAGTAATGTGATACTCAGAGCAGCAACACTTAACATTTAAGGCTCGTTGAATTCACAGCTGCTGCACTAGGTATCTGGTCTTACACACACCAGGCAACAGGGCTAAGCAGCACTGTGCATGTTCACAGTAGCTGGCAGGCTGTGGGGAACACTGCCTTTCCTGGTTAGCTGAAAAGACTGAAGAACAGAGTTTTCTATGTTTTTTTCCCTCAGGGTTAGGTTTAGACTCACTTCAGGTCAACCAGAAAGTACCTGTTAGTCTCTGGGAGGGTGAATATTTATATCTTCTTGCTCATAGTTTTCTTTTTTTAAAGACTGAGGTGGTGGAAGTCCTTTCTAGTGGTGACTGGAGACCACCCTGAGCAGCGCTGGGATGCTCAGTGTTCAGCCCCATTGCTGGCTAAACATCCCTCCTGGGCGGCAGCAGGGGAGGAAGCAAAGAGAGAGAAAATAACTCTGCTGTCAGTAATTTAATGCCTACCTGCCATTAATGTGTTCTCAGAGCAGTGAGGACTTTTCCTCTCTCAAGGAGATTTTGGCAAGGATGCCTATTTTATGTTTATGGATGCAATGGCAGGTTATGTCAGGGACCAGCCCAGTGTTTTTTGTTATTGTTAAATATATTGACTATGTCTGTCTTCTATTTTTTATTAAGTGTTGTTCCAGGTGAATTAGTATAGCAGAAGAGTCCCATATTCACATGTTTTCAGATAGGTTTAGATGTCATATGGAAAGTGACATTGTTCCTGTTAACTTCAAGGAAACGTAAAAACGAGAAACTCATCCTCACACATAAGACGCTATTAATTAGGTCAGATATAATCTATTGCCTAATGAGATCCTTTGGACTTTGAACATAGCCTCTGTTTTATTCAGAGCTTTAGATACACTTCAGTGTACTGAATACAGATGATTACTGTGATGATATAGGACTAAGAGTGTCCCTGTAACACCATCAACTCCAGAAGACAGTCTGGATTGCACCACACCATTATCATTGCCCCATAAAAAAACAAAACCCAAGTGCTGAAGAGTGTCAAGAACAGACCTTTGATCGGTTGCAATCTGAATTTATGCTATTTAATAAATAGGGAATTCTGTAATGGGAAATCAAGTGACAGAAGTTTTCAACATACCTCCTTTTCTTCTTTGGGGTTTTATCTAACATTTTTAATCATGCTTGTGGGCTTTATTAAACAATAATTCATTCTGGACCTGATCCAAAGACCATTTAAGTCGCTGAAGGCAATCCCCTGTAATTCAGCTACCATTCACTAAAAAGGGCCTTGGATCAGTCCTAACAACTATAAAGTCCGTGCTGGAAAAGCTCATCCCCAGACTGTGTAGCAGCTCTGTATCAGTGTGACCAGCAAATTAATACTGGAAATTTCAGTTTCTTTTCTCTGTGTTGATTAAGATTGTCATGTAAATTTTCCCATCTGCACTTTATTAAATAGATATGTTAAGATGAGCAGCTGTGATCCCCAGGGTTGACTCTGGGGTACCATAATAACCACATTCAATGGTCTATTAAGTGTCAAAAGGAGTCAATCCTTCTTTACTCCTTTCAGACTGCACCTGGAAAGCTGGCATGGACATAGAAATTATTTTTTCCCCATTAAAGAAGCGACATACATTCACAGAGACCATGAAAAGGGTGCTATTGTGGATGTTTACAAGATACAATATGATGCAGAGCTCCTTCAGGTCCTCCACAGGAGTTTCAGGGAAACAACCAAAAAAAAAGAGATATGAATGCTACCCATGTCTCCCTTCAGTGTGGATTCAGATTCTTCACAATAAGAGCTAAATTTACAAAAAGGCTTCCCTATGATTTCTGCTTCTGCACACACAGCTTTTTCACTCTGACTTTTATATAAAGGATGGATTCTAAATGCACAAATCCAGCTGTACTCCATTTTTTAAGGCATGTAAGAGTTTGTGTCTACATAAATTATTAACACAAACCTTTGTGAAAAATTTTTGCTGTCAACTGCACTGCACATACAAGTAAAAATCACGTTTTGAATCCAAGAGTCCTTTAAAGAGTCAACTTTTTAAAATGGTTTCTCTTCCATTAATTTAAAATTTGCTCTTTTCCATTAATTTTAAGAACGTCTATGCAGCAACTATAATCTGTAGAGTTTAATGTCAAAAAAACTTGCATTCTGCCCTTTTTATCCCCAGCTTTCTAGCAGATATGCATGGGCTTTGTCTTGAAAACATCTTTTCTTCATTTCATATCCTTCTTACTGTAATTTTTCAAATTCTCTAAATGAACTAGCACCATTTCCCAAAGGCTGATGTAGAATGTTTAGGGCCAGACCATCCTGTCATTTCCATATAGCCTTGCACAGAGATTGGTGAGGGAGCAGTGGGCAGCAGGGAAACTCTACCAGTCCAGAAGAGCACAGATATGTTTTCCACTTCAGTGATGAAGAATGATTCTTGAAAGCAACAAAAAGCTGATTTGAAAAAAAACACAAAAACCAAAACAAAAAACCAAAACCAAACAAAACAACAAATTCTCAACACACCATCTTGTATGGAACATTTTAACAACAAACCATGTCTCTTTATCCTACTGAAGAAAACATTATCAATGTAAATTTCCATTTACATTAGGGAGAAATCAGCATTTAAATACTGTGGTTAAATTATTTTGTATATCATGTTTGTCAACCAAAAACTTGAAATCAGCCTGGTTTGTTTCTCAGGCTATTGGTCGAGAATAAAGCCCCAACAAATTCTGTAAAAATTTCCATTATTGATCTAGATTCTGCTTTTTATAATCGCTATAAAAATAAGCTAATTAAAGAAGCCATTTCTATTTTAAAGAAACCATTAGTATTGAAATATGTTAAATCACAAAAATGTAGTTTAGTTTTATTTGCCTTTTTATTTTTATATTTTTTTCCAGGCAGCATGGATATGCCAGAGATTTAATAGGAAAAATGTTATTGTGAAAGATGTGATCCAGAACATTACTAACCCATGTATGATGGCCAATGCCTTAGTAATGTTTGGCTGAAGTAATGAGGAGGCTTAATGGACCAAAAGTAGGAGTGTTATAGGATAGCTGGCTAATTTTCTCACAGTCTTGATTTTTATTACCCTGACAATTATGTTATAAGCAAAAAGTTTAAATAATCGTGCTAATTGCATTGATTAGTGATTGCTACAGCATCTCCCAGTAATGATCAGATCTGTCCTAGGGTGTCTCACCATCTTTTCACAGCCAGCTCTGCTCACGAGAAGGTGTTTCACACCACTGAAATTTTACTGGTCAGAGCAGAGCTCTGCTGGCCTATACCAGTGACTTCCTCTATTCTACTGGGAGGTCTGTGTGTGCTATATTTGCACCTAAGGGCAACGCTTGAGGTAAGTTTTGAAGGAATCGGGGATGGGTTTAAACCTCACTCAGGCTCACACTCCAGGTTACATTTGCTTCCTGATTCATCCTTGAGTCTACAAAAATTGGATTATATGTACAAAGATGTGGATTATACTCATTAAGGCCAGGGAGCACCAGATGATTTGAAATGCACCATTACATCCTGGATAAAGACATAGGATGAGCTCAGCTGACTGTGGGAGATCTCCCTGCCCTCAGCCTGCCAATGGCCAACCTTTCTCTGTGGGGCACAGTAAAGCAATTGGTGACACCTTTTCTGAGTTCAGCTCTCAGCCACAACAGCATCTTGTGGCACAATTTATGCACTGTGTAAGGTAGACTTAAAAAAAAAAACCCATCATGATGGTGCGTCTGGTACCAAACCTGAAGGCTGTGAGGCATTTGAAGCCAGCCCAATGGCTGAATCCACACCCATATCACATTTTCTTATTATGGTCTCTTTTGCATGAGTCATTCACTTGATTTGAGGGTGAATTAAGGTGATGCCTCTGTGCTGTGGGCCATATGAGGTAGTGTTTCACCACACATTCACACAGGGTTTGTGCAAACCCCATCAGGATTTCTGAAGGGAAAGTGATTTCCTCCATCAACTACAAAGGATTTAGAGGCTGGCTTCTTAAATGTATAAAGGCTATGTTTACTCAGCTCTTCTTTGTGTCCTTACATTAAATAGCAAAAAACCCAAACCAAAGCAATAAACACTTAAACCAGTTGAAATGTCCAACAAGTGAAACCAAAAAGGCTAGCCTAGGCTGAAAATAAGCCCTCTGCTTTTTTCTCACCATATTGAACACAACTCCTTGTTGAACTGCTTTTTTTTTATATTTCCACGTCTTTTATTCTTTACCACCTTCTCTACGGTATTCCTCTTCATCTGCACATCATGCCTAATTCATCACTGGCTGCATATGCATTCATCCAGCAAGAAGTCAAGCCCCCATTCTACTCCTTGGGACAGAAAGGTTTATCTTTCTTTGGATAGGAGGTTCATGCACACATTTTTTCTCCAAAGGAAGAATAAATAGAGAACTGAACCTTTGAAAGAGTGGTGCATTTTAGAGGACAACTCATGACTAATTTGGGCTTTAAGTAAATTAAAAAAAAAACCCAACACCTGAAATCTACTTTAAAGTCATGTCAATATAATTTTGAGGGGCTTCTCCTTTCATTGTAGTGGATCTAAGCAGAATTCATATACGAGCCTTGATAGAAGAAATTGTCACTTACTATGTGGCTGTTCACCAGTTTGCCCAGTAAAGCCCAGAACAACCATTTAAATATCAATGTAAGAGACCAGTTGGTTTCAGAGGAGAGAGGAACTCAGCTGAATAGCAAGCTTCAAAGACCAGATTATGGTCAAGCAGAGGAAGAGAGCTCTGAGGGACAAATGATGTTTTTCATGCATCTGTGAATGTTGATTGATGAGCTATGTGATAAAAAAGAGCTGTTTTCCCTGATTTAGTTTCTTCTTGGTAAGACAGTCTATAGTCTTGCAGGTCTTCATGTGGTTTTGCAACAAAAAGTTTAAAAAAATGTAAAATATTATTTTTTATTTATTACAGAATTTGGGGGTAGTTCTACCTAGTATTGGTCAGCATGATAAATTTGACTGCAAACCTAACATTTTGGACTGCTTCCTACTTCAGTGCTAAAGGAAAGTAAAGCACTTAAGAAGTTTATATATAAATATTAGGCTTAGAAATCTATGCCCTTAGAAGAACTTCTTCAGTACTGGCAGAGGTTGTTTATTTCCTTCTAGGTATATACAGCCATGGATTCCCCCTGGAGACCTGGTACCAGCTGAAGATAGTTCCTTTCTTGAACAAAACCCAGCAGCAAAGAGAAGATATTGGTAGTTAGAGATTTCACCTAAAAAAATGAACTTTTGTCTCTCAGTGTAATATACAGAATTCAGTCTTAACTCCGAGGGCAATAGGCAATCACCACTGGATACTGCCCAAGCAGTAAATCCAGTTTTCTGAAACTGTTCAGATTGAACTGCAGATATGCATGAAGGAGTCCATGATGTCCAGCCAGAGCCATTATAGGGTAACTCTGCTTGCATTCACAAATTTCAGAAAAAAATATAAAAAAATTATGCATGTAAGCAAAATCTGCGTTAGAGCCTGAGTACATCCCACATAACATTGTGTTACTCCATAGCAATTCAGTAGTTCTGAAAGTACTTATGCAGCATCAGAAGTCTCACAAAGTGCTCTTATTACCTAAAATTACATTTTCTGTAATCTATCATGAAAGGAGAGACTTCCTCCAAATTATCTTCACTTCTGATAAAAAACACTTTGCAGCTTTCAAAAAGGTGCAGAATAATAGAAAATTCACAGTCAGTTCAAAATCAGAGACCATTAATAAATACCTTTCCTGAGACTGATTTCCCAGAACAGCTAAGAGAGGGACCACTCCTCCTGGATTTTCACACACAAGGAAACTCTCATGGAGAAAGGGACTGTCAAATAATTGAAGAAGGAATGGGTAAGGGCAGATTAAATTTTATCTGTGTATGCACAACTTAGAAACAATAACAATATGGGTCCTGGATGTGGCTCATCCTAATGTGGGGATCCAGAAGCCAAGCTGACTTTTTTCCTGAAGAATGCGGTTTAATTTTTTTTTTTTGCAGCTAAGTGTCACCGACTAATTAAAATATATTGGCACAATTCTTGCAGGTTATTGTTCCATGTGGCTGTACTTCTTAGATGGGAATTTGTAAGCAGGTCATGACTAAAAGCTATACAAATGCATTCAGCTATTCAAATATTCAAAATATATCATGCTATATTTATTGGAAACAAAGTCTGACAATATTATGTGTATACTAGGAACTGATAATGAAACATTGCATTGCATTGGCAATGGCAGTGTCAGCAACAGAGAAATTACAAACCTTAAATATTTATATAGTAAAATGAAATGCAGCTATTAATGCTTCCAAGATGCATGCACTGCAGTGCTATAGATAGACATGAAGAATAGAGTTTTGGAATATCTCTAACAGGACAATTTATCATTTTGCAGAATAGCTCCACATCTGTGGAAACACAGTCTTAAAGAAATTAGAAAAAGAGTTGCAAAGGTCTGAACACAAAAAATGGATGTTCCTAAGGCTTAAATACACAATGGAAAATGAATGTCATAAGTAACCCATTTTTCTGGATTGCTGATTTATTTATATTGATTTAAAAACAGTAACTACACATATTTCTTTAAAATGCTTTGGAAGCCAGTGGTACTTACGGTCCTTCAGAAGATCATATACTTATTTTCTTTTTGTTACTTTCATTCTTTGAAAAACTACCATTTCAATGGTTATTATTTTTTCATTTGAGAAGACTAGGAATAAACCAAACAGCCCTTAAACATAGAATTAATGGTGCTTAATCTCAGTTGGGTTTTTATTGTTGTTGCTGGAAGAAATCCTGAAGTCCTGTGTACAGCATGAAGAGGAACCTCGAGAGGATACAGGATCTGGGCCCATTATACCATTTCCCTCTGCAGCCTCATGGAGCAAAGCTTCCTGGAGCAGTCCCAACTTCCTCAACTACTATAAACACAAAGACTACAGGAGGACTGGGATTTCTCTTTACTTATTCCCAAAATGGGACTAACTATGGTGATTTCTGCCCAGTGACGAGAAAAACCTGGCTTATTGCAACACCAAAGTTAGTAATTTAAAGTCTTGGAAAGCTACCCATATTGACTTAATTTTCAGTCATCTTGTTTGAGCTGGTGTAAAATTATAGCGTTTTTTAGAGACAAGAAGGACTAAGGGTATGGTTTGGAGCCCTGTGCTTCAGTTTCTTGTCTCTGCATTTATTTTTTGGTTGTTGTTTAGTGTAAGTTCACTTCAACCAGCTGGAAAGGTGAACTAAGAAAGGGTCTCCTCTCTTCTAAGTGAGGCTATGAGTGACGGCCAGAGCAGTGTAAATCAGACCAATTACCAACTAGGGCTGCTTTCCTCTTCTCTTGTCCTGCACGGGCTGGTACCAGGAGAGCATCCAGATGAGACCTAACCCAGCAAAATGAAGCAGTGCTCAGTCTGAGGCTAGAAGAGATCCCCTAACATCCTACCACACAACCAGGTGAACTTCAGCATCAGCTCAGGCAAGGATGGAATTGAGTACTGCTGTGATACTCTCAGGTTACATCATCTTAAATTGCTAGGAAAACACAAGCTTGGTGCTCATACAGCTATGACAGAGCCTTTAGTGATTTTTGCCTCCTTAGCTCAGCTTCAGAAGAAGCAGCCATGAGGTAACCAGGATGAATATCAGAGTCCAATCATTTGGTATGAACAATATACGCAAAATGCTATTTTTTCCCCATTACTGTATCTCTTGACTCTGAAAAACCAGTGGAAAAAGAAGAGAATGTATTGTGCAAGTTTGGTTTGGGGTCTTTTTGTCACTTATTTTCTTTGTCATGCATTTGACAAAATGTATCTTTTGTTCTGCATTTCGTCAGGACAGACATCAGATCCATTCTGAAGGCTATGGAACAATGAATCCAGCATGCTGCAAACAGGCAACACATCCACACTTGTGTTACATGGTTCTGAGGCTGTCCAGGCACTGGGAACCCATGATGGCAGAAGGGGAGGTTTGATCTGTTGATTCTGAGACGAGCATGTTCTATGCTTAAAACCACAGTCGTGGTTTCTGCGCTGTGACCTTCTAGAAAATGGATTGATACCCTGCTGGATGTCTCACACATCACCAAACAGCTGCAGGGACCTGTGTGTATGCAGTGATCCTCAGGTCTTCAAAGTTTAGCCAAACCTACAAGATTATTTAAAAGCAAAGGTACTTGTATTGAGCTTCACAGTCTCTGAGCCGAATTTAGTCTGTCATTCAATCCCTGTCCTTTTTCCAACTGTAAGCTTCCAGACTTGAAAAAAAGCCCAGACCTTTTTCCTTATACAGGCACAGAAATGCTATTGCTAAGCTTAGTTCCTGTGCCATCATACACAAAGAAATATGACGTCATGTTAGTAGAACTTTATAGTGCCTAAATTGCATATTTTGCTTCTTATCTTACAAATAATGTGGCATCTTTGGGGATGATGGCCATTTACAATTCCGAGTGTGGATCTTCCATGCCACGTCTAATAGTTGTTCTGCATTTCCTCCTCAAAGTTTCTGTTCATCAAGAAAAGTATCATTTTACCAAAAAAAATTGAAATTGTTTTAGAAATATACTTCTAGAAATTTTGGCTGATTCCAACTTTTAGGCTTAACCATCCCTTAGCTTTCACATTTGAACCCAGCTAACAGATACTTTTCAGCCTGGATCTGTCTCTACTGTTTGCTCTTCTATAATCCAAGTAATCCACTTGATTAAACTAAGCAGAGAAATCCAGGGAATTCAGATGATTTTAGGGTCAGAAAATACCACAGCACTCAAACCAAAAAGTTGCAGTAATGATTTCCTTTGCACAAAAGGGCATAAGTCTTGTCCTCTAACTTTAGTAAATGGGAAGGTCCAGGCAATAAGGAAAAATATACTTGCATTATGCATATTCTTCATGTGTAAAAGACTCTCAGTGGGAAATACTGTGGTAGAACTAGTCATGAATACTTTAATGCCTTTTGGGAATTTGCAATCAAATGTCTGTTACATTTTAAGAAAAATCCTTCTTGGTTGAATGTGTCCCAGTAGGTTTGCCTGATCCTGGACTGGGGCTTCCCTTTTGCCTTTAAAGTGAAATATCAAATTACAATTTGCAAGTAAATTGGCAGTCTACAGTGATATCAGTATATCATCTGATACATACAAGCATTTGCAGAGCTCAGGGAAACAGCTCTCTGCATTCTCAAATGCTGGAGTATTTCAAATACTTACAAGAGTGTCAGCAACAGCATTTTAACCCTACTTCCCAATGGGCAGTGGCAGGAGGAAGTAGAAGAATATTTTACATCCCATATTTCACATCACAGCAAAATCCAATACAAGCAGTGGAGTATTCATACATATTTTAAGACTTGCCATTATTCTGTAGAGGATTTAGTTTATTAAGTAATGGCTCATTGCAAGAAAACTTAGAATATTTCATATCAAATATTGTTTTTCTCCAGAATTTTTCTGTGTTTTGTTTTTGTTGTTGTTGCGAGTTTTCATTTGGGTTTTTTTGGTTGGTGACACACACACAAACAAACCCTTGTTCAAAATGGGGCAGGACATTTTCAAAGGAAAAAAAAATTAGGATAAATATAATCTTAAAATCTAGGTAATATTTAATCTGATATCATATTTCAAAATAGCACTGCATATATGTATGTATAAAAGCAAATTATATATGCTTATACTTTGATGATGAAAATTAATAGATGAATAACATGTTCATCAATCAGAGAAACAACATAGTAATCAGTATAAAGGAATAAGGAGAGTTTTATAAGTCATTTTATTATACAGTGTCATAACTTTGACAGGCATAATGAATGTTGGTTAATTTTATTACCTAATGCCATGGATGAACATTCAAAAAAGACAAAAGGCAAAGAATTGAAAATTTGAGATGAATTTTGATTACCCTCATGATAGTTTATAAATATATAAGATATACTATCTTATGACACACTTCTTACATTTCTCTTACTGTTACACAGCTGAGCTCTCACTCTCTTTAGTTTTACAAGGATTAAAAGTATCCCCACTACCTGATATTGGTAGCTTTACTGTGGCATTACAATATTTGCAGCATCTGATGTCTGTAATTTAATGCTGTACAGAGGGCAATAATTCTCTGTTCTGCTGAGCTTGTTTGGCAAAACATGATGCTTTAACCCAATTTTGATGCAGTTCGTGGAGAGCAAGAAAACACAGATACAGCAATGCCTATCAAAGAAGCTGAACAGACCTGCATGGCAATGACACTGAAGCACTTCCCTGCCATAATGTGTACTTGTGTTTTCATCTGGGAGTGACTTCATTCCATATAGACATTCCAAACGTTTGCTTACTAGGATGGTTGGTTTAAGCTTGCTTCCAGGATATGATTGTAACAACACTCCACAAACAAACACAAAAATCCCTCAATCTAGATCTTAAATGACTGTGGAACATTTTAAAGTGGCTTAGACACTTTGAGCTAAATTTGTAATGGCATTTATGGAGCTCTGTGATGGCTCTTAGTCAAACTATTTGATGGCAATCTGCTCGAGTTCACATTTCAGCTCCTATTGCTTCTGCATCCAACACATACCTTTGCTTTCCCTAAGCAGCACCTGACAGGCCTGGTTTTCCCAGCCCTCATTCCCCAACAAAATTTAACAAAGCTGACAGTGAGCAGTAAACATTTACATAACATCAGATTTCAAATCCATTACGAGCATAAGCTTTCTAGCTGAGCCCAAGAGCTTTTCAGGGACA
>JAWWLV010000001.1:103662466-103672749 GCA_035041135.1 Platyrinchus mystaceus
ACATTTACATAACATCAGATTTCAAATCCATTACGAGCATAAGCTTTCTAGCTGAGCCCAAGAGCTTTTCAGGGACACTGGCTGTGCATCTCTTGGAGATTTCCCATTCTGTCTCCTTGGGCAGAGGCAGAGTCATTTGTGCCACAGTGAAACAAAGCATACTCATGTACACTCATTTTCAGTGGGTTTGGATTTGTTTGGTTGGTTTGTGTTTTTTGTTGTTTTGGTTTTTGTTTGTTTCATTTGTGGTTTTTTTGTTTGTTTGTTTTGGTTGGGGGGTTTTTTGTGTTTTTGTTTTGTTTTGTTGGTTTTTTGGTTTGGTTTGGTTTGGTTTTTTTCCCCATTTGACACCCATAAGGAAAATATTCCCTTTATGCCCTTCCTTTTGGGACCTGGAGGAAGTCAAGCATTCTTTTTTGTACAACATCTATCAGCAGTAGCAAGCCATGTGTCACACAGAACCATTTTGGAATAGCATGGTAGTTTTTAAGTGTGGATAGTATTAGAGGTACACGTTGCCTCAATTTTTTTTAACAATGTGAGGTTTCAAAGCAAACTGATGAATTCTATGTGGCTTTCTATAAATCCATGCCTCATCCTCCCTGGAGTATTATCTATTTACTTTCCTCTGTGCTGCCTAACATAAAAGCATCTTTGATGTTGAACAAATGTAAGCAAATTTTACTCTTAGTTGTTTTGCAAAGAACGGGGTAGAGACAGATAAAATATTAGCAGCCCAGATCATGCTATGAATGACACATTTCAAATATCTTACCAGATCAATTATCTCTCTTGTATACTTTGGACACACAAGACAACACAGAGAGATAATCTAAGTCTCTCAATTTAACTTCTTGGCATATTTCCATTTGTTTTCTTAAAATGTGTACCTGAAACTCATTAAAATTCAATAAGGGTCACTTCTTTCTGCTTGATAATCTTATTTCTCTTCTTTCTGACACTAGTAGTCTGTCAAGAAAGCTTTAAATGCGAGATTCATCTAAAACCAAGATTAATTAAATCTTTCAGCATTAGCACCTTTATTTTGCTTCTGTTAAAGGGGCTTAGGTAACTTTTCTTCTTTCTCCTTGAAACCTCATCATAACATTCATTAGTACTTCCTTATGATTCATATAATTCAGAAATTGGTTATGATATGTTGTGCTGTGTCAGTTAAAATAACTTCTCCCTACTGAACAAGCAGGAGTCCAGGTGCAGAAAGAAATCTGCAGTTTTGCAGGCAAGCCCTTCTATGAGATAATATTTAATTAGTAGAGTTTACATTTTCATCACAGTTGTTGGTTAATGAATCGTTTGGAAACCAGACATACTTTTGTTTGAATCAATACCATTGTTGTAACTATCCACCTACTAATTCAGCTGGTAATTTTTAGTGGATGCAATGTTCATGACTGATTGCTTTGTATGCCAAGGCCAGTTATCTGTGTTAAATGCAGTGGTTTCCTTCTTATGAGTAAAAGATCGAAATGTTTTAAACAGAGCAGTAAAGAATAATGAACTTCAGGCATCAGATTTAGATCAATACCTGCAGTTTGGCAAAGCAGACAACTGAGACATACCAACTCCTGACAGCGGTACAAGTGCTTATGATTAATCAATATTTTAAACTTGGTTAGTCAGAGAGAGATGGGGTCCTATTCATAAGGATATACACACATTAATTCTTTCATAATTTACCATATATGACACGTTTAAACCATAAAGTCATGGTAAAGGAACAAACTAGTTTTTCACAGTATGTCTGTCTTATTCAATGAATTAAAATAACCTGTGTTGACTTACTGACAGTTATTCAGCATTTTGTTTTCCCTTTATCGCTCCGTGTATATTCCAAACCATATTTATTTCACACAGTGCAGTCTCACTTCCAAGACAGACTTACTCAAGTTCTCACACCACTTCTATGGTTTTTATACCTGGTTTTTAAGCCTCATAGGTGTGTCCATAGACCCTCAACTCTTTACGGAAGATTTCCATCTACGTGGACCCAAAATAAAAAGAGATTCAAATCATCCTGTAGAATTGACTTCTCCTTCTAACTATTTCCCAATCTGTTAATGTTTGTGCCATCTGAAAACAGTACCAGCAATGACTCATATTTTCTTCCGTGTCACAGATGAGAATATTAAACTGCAGCAAGCTAAAAGCAGATCTTTGGGTGAGCTGACTGTTGACAATCCTTTTGGGTGGTGACTTTTTTTCAGTTGGTCTTGTAATTTGAGATGTATCATTCAGTCAGTATAACTATCCACTTACAAAAGGTTACATTCTATTTCATATAATGCTATTATTTTAAGCAAATAGTATTAGATCAAATGCTTTTAGAAATCTGCTGATATCTATCTTTTCTACCAATTAAGAGCCCTGCTTGACAGAGAATTTTTTGAAAAGTATTGCCTTTGAAAACCAAATTATAAGCTACAATTTTTATTGAGATTCCGGTCAAAGTGATGACATAAGCAGGATTGAAAAAAAAACTCAAAAGAATATTTAAAGTGTAAAAGATGTGAAAATTAAGTTCAAAAGCTATTAAATACCTTTTTTTTCTCCATCCCTGCACAAAAGTTATTTTCTACAGCCGTTTTCCCAGAGAAGTGGATATTTGTTGTTCTTTCTGCAACCAGCTAAAATCAAGGATTTATTATCAATTTGAGAAATTTTATGAAAAAACCCATAATATCCATAAAAAAATAAGCAATTTTGCCACAAAAGGTCAAACAAGCAAAGCTAATTGGTCTACTCAATTATGCATTAACAGACCTGTTCAACAAAGTAATTTGCAAGTGTCCTCTGAGTATCATTGGTTGCTAGGGCTCATCTACTTTATCAAGAACTGGCTCAGATAAAGGAAAAAAGATTTTCAGTCTCCTAAGCTATTCTGAGATGCCACTTGCTTATTTTTTTTTCTGACATGAGTTTACACAGTACGCCTTGAGCGATATCTGTCCGGAACCTTCAGATTCAAGGTCAACATCGATGGAATCTCAGCTCTGGGTTGTTTAAGAACCCCAAGAGTGTGGAGCCTGACCTCAGCCCTAAGAAGGAGTGGAAAGTCTTCACCATTTACAGAAATGGTGTCTGTCTGCCTGCTCCTGAGACTTCAGCCCTTATCCGTACCTCCCTCTTTCCCAAGGTTTATGTGCCTGCTACATCCTACTGGCACTTTTACTGCTTCAGTGGCATCACCAACTGTAACAGGAACACAGCAACAATGATTATGTCCTTTTCAATCTGATTTGTAGTGGCTAAATCCAATTCTATTTAATTTGAAGATTTTATCTGAGCTTTTACTTGCTATCCAGAGACTCAAGGAGCTGAAAATGGCTTACCATTAATTATGAATATCTGTGAGAAACAGAAATCCAATGACAAATTGTGCTGCCAAACCCCCTTGATGCCTAGTACATGTTGGTCATGCTTATTTTATTCCCACAGAGTGGTTTGTCTGTCATACTGCTATCAGCTTCTTTTATGATCACTTTTGAGCTTATATTATTTTTGATTAGCTCATGTTTTAGATCATTAGTTCAACAAATAACCTGTAGCCCAGTGACAGATAATCTGTGTTGAGTGAGCATCATTCAACCAAATCCTGACAATTCCCCTTGATTTAGTTTTTAATAGTAATTTTAAACACTTTAAAGAATAAGTTAAATGAACATGAAAATTGTTCTCAGTTTCATATTTTGTATATCCATCATCCATTAGACACCCACTCTGAGCTCCACATGCTAATCAATCATTTTGTGCAAGTTATTATATTTGCATTACATAAAGAGATAAACACACTTTCATTTTTCAAGTGCTATTGTACCTGTTATTCTTTCTTGTATGCATAGCCAATGACCACAGCAATAAGTTAATACTAAAAATGACCTTTGAATGTCATTAATTTATTGATTTTTAAGTTTCCATACAGTTCAATGTTGCACAAATGGATTTTAAATCACCTACTGACCTATGCCTCTCCTCTCAAATCCTCCGATTTTCTGAGAAAAAATTGGCTTTGGGGCACGTAATTCTTAATGGAAAGACATTGTTTGGGCATTGCTCAAAAGTGCTAATGCAAAGAACAGTGTCCTCCTTCAGCACAGATGGTCCATGGAGGAAAATCAGCTAATTATAACCCTGGATAAATGGTTATCTTATTACAGAAGTTAAAAAAAATCCTAGCAAAATCCTACTTGTAATTTTGTGCTCTATAGTTTCCTATCAAAACCGAGAGGAAAGAGCAAGAGGAACATTGAGGTAGGGGAAATATTCAAAAGCTGCCTTCCACTAAGGTCCGTGCCCTGATTATAAAATCATAGAACAATTTAGAATAGAAAACACCTATAAGATCATTAAGTTCCATCATTAACCTAACAATGCCAAGTCCACCACTAAACCCTGTCCCTAAGTGCCACATCAACACATCTAAATACCTTCAGGGATGGTGACTCTACCACTTTCCTGGGAAGCCTGATGGTTCACAACCCTTTAGGTGAAAACATTTTTCCTAATATTCAGTGTAGTCCCCCCCCGCCCTCCAGCATAAAGTGAGGCCATTTCCTCTCATTCTATCACTTGTAATTTGGGAGAAGGGATCGACACACTCCTCACTACAACCTCCTTTCAGGTAGCTGTATAGAATGAGAAGTTCATCCTGAGCCTCCTTTTCTCCCAGATCCTTCAGCTGCTTCTCATAAGACATGTGCTCCAGACCCTTCACCTACTCTTTTGCCCTTCTCTGGACACACTCCAGCACCTCAAAGTCTGTCTTGTCATGAGGGGTCCAAAACTGAACACAAGAATCAATCCAAATGGATGGGTGGATGGCTGGATGGAGAGCAAGTGATTCAATTCAAAGTGTGGCATGACACTTACACATATTAAAATGGGATGAATCAGGACAATGAAATACTCTGATGCTATTACTAGTCAGCTCGTACCTTTCTGAAAAGAAGTAAAATTCTCAGAAGCAAAACAAAACCTCACAAAATTGAAAAATGATATTTTGAGTTCATGGCAGTCATTGTCTCCAGACAATTTTATTTCATTTCCTTTCACATCTTCCTAATGCTGCTTGCTCATGCAAGTTAACACTGTAATTTCAAGAAAGTGGCATAATATGGAATTGAAGATTTTGAAAGTTTCATCTTAAGAACAGTATATCCACTGAACTTCGCCTAATTTGAAAGCTTGGCTTCTTAACAGCAGTTATTTCTCAGTCTTTCCTGAAAATGTATGAGTTGTGCACAATTAGTGGATTTGTTTACATTTTGCTTGAATAATCTTTTTTCCTAAACCTGTACAGTGAATTTACTGGCTTTTCAGTGCTAAAAGACCAAATATCTTCCTTTCTCCCCAGTTTCTTTTGTTTTTAACTATCACTGACAGTGGAAGATGAACCATTAGAGATGGCAAATCTCCCTGTGAGGCACGTTTAGTTTAAGATGTATTTCTCTTGCAAGAAGGAGGACACAGAAAAAAACATCTTCTGAGAGACCTCTGAAGAAGGATACAAACAATTCTGTTGTAAATCACCAAAGGCAAGTACATGTTTTTGAAAATGCCATGGGAGAAGTAATATGTACATGCAAAAATTTCTTGTTGAACCCCAAGCTCAACAGCATTCTCTGCTTCTGCTCAAAAAGATGACAAGAGCATGCCACAGATTCACACATAGTTATAAAGTGAATGTGCTCACGCAAAACACTTTTCTTTTTCAGAGTGGAGGAAATCTGTTGTGTGTGTCAGATATTGAATGCTCTAGGGATACCAGTCATGATATCCATTATTATCAGCCAATAAATCCTCTTGTTACTCTTCAGGGAATTTCAGCAAAAGGATGGATGGAAAACTATTTCTGACAGAGGGAATGCCTCAATGAAATGAATAAATGCTTGAATTACCAACCTCCTGGCCCTTGCACCATATGGGAGAAAATAGTTGTCTAATTTAGCCATATGTTACATAAATTAAGTCAATGATCACAGGTTAAATATCAAATTATATATATATATAAATATATATATGTAATAATTAGCATCACCTAGACTAAGACATACTGTTTAAAAAGTAAATAGTCATAACGTCCAAGTATATGAAACAAAATGACTACATTTATATTTAGGCATCTAATGATAGAACTTTTGCAGAAATAGCATAATGTGTTCTGCTCCCACTGCCAGAATCTGGCTGGAGAGCAGAGTGCAGAGATAATTCAACGTATTATATCAACTAGAAATGTATTAGGTAATCTCTCAAACTGTTTTCTGCTTTATGACTTAAATTGATAGCTAAACATCAATGTTCATGTTGAATACTTTCAAAGTTTCTATTGCATGTCAAGAAATTCAGCTTTTCCTTGGAAATCAAGTGCAGTGATAGTTTCTGCTTTAAAAAAAAAAAAAAAAAAGAGACAAGTGATGCTTGGAGAATGCTGGCAACAAGACCCTTTCCGAAAGAAAACGAACTGATAACCTAGCAAGTATGATTCTTTGTTGTACAGAAAACACTAAAGCAACTTTTCTGTTTTATCAGGTCCTGATACAAGAGCTGCAAAATGCTGCACATCTGATCTTGCTTTAAGTCACATGTAGATTTAAAAATTACTTGATAATACTTTATATGTTACCAAGTAGCATGCAGCAAGGTAACTCAAATCCGTATCTTCAAACTGATTCCAATCTCACACTGACTTTGTATCAGTAGAGCATGGTTGATATCAATTATATTACTTTGCTGATTTATACTGATACCAATTCAATCAGGAAGACTCATGATAAGTAGATTGAGAAGGACTGTATATCATGCGCTCTCCCTCTTGCTTTTGGCTAGAGGTACTAAATCAATTTTCTAAAGTGCCATATATCTTTATAACTGTGGATTTTCGTCTCCATTAGCTCCAATTATTCTTGTTTCCCTGCCTGTCATTTTTCATGAATGCTTCACAAACATTATTGCAGTGGCAAATTACCATTGCCCTTTCTTGACTTCAAAATTAGCGTAAATGTTTGTAGCATTGTTATATGGCAGGCATCCTCAAACTATGGCCCACGGGCCAGAACCGGCCCCCGAAGCTCCCGAATCCGGCCCGCGCCCGCCTTCCCCGCCGCCATGACTTAATCCGCGCCTCGTTCTCCGCCTGCCTCCAGGGGGCGCCTCTCGCATACAATCTGGCCCGCGAGCAGTCTGTGGGAAGTGAAAACGGCCCCCCGCCTAAAAAGTTTGAGAGCCCTTGCTATATGGTAATACTGGAATAAAATCTGAATGTTAACATAGACAGGGAGATATTGTACCAGGCAGGTAATCACAGACTGAAGCTACAGTTCAGAACATGTCTGAACAGAGTATGTTCAGAACACCTCGGGATGTGTTTCCTCATCCCTGGACCCATCAAAACTGAAAGCTGTTGGGAGGTTGACTGGATTCATGGACAAGAAAAAAATTACTAAAAATTCCAAGAGTTACTTGTTGTCTTCTTCATATTTGACTGTAAAAAAAAAAAAAAAAGTGACAGAAAGTAGGCCAAGAGTAGAGAATAAGAGTCTTTGGATAAAATTACTAAAGAGACATACTCATTGGCTGTCACTCTCTCAGTCCTATGCAGTCTTTACTGGTATCAGTTGATTGACTCATTGCTGCCTATTGATTTTAACTTTTCAAAAATTTTTTTCTAATTCATTATTCCATCTGACTGTTGTTCCTCATTTATAGCTAACTTTTGATCCGCCCAGTGTGTCTTCTCTTGCCAAATAATTTTGTTTCACTTGTGCCTGTGTTCACATCTTCCTATGTCAGCTGAATTTGTGAGAGAACTTTGTCACAAGGGAGGCTCATGACAAAAGGTGGATCTCTTTTGCCATGCAATTCATGTAACACCCTTTCTGATTCTGACACTTAGATAACACCCTCAGAGTGGTGGTGCTGGTTTTGTAGCTACTGATGTCAGCACCAGAAGAAATACCACTGTGGTGGGCAGGGACCGGAGCTGACCATATCACTGACCAGCTGCAGCTCTAGACCTGACTTGGAGAGCCAGAAAAGCAGTCCTGACCAGCCTGACATGGTTCTGCTAGAGACCTGCTAGAGTCCAGATTTTTTTCTAGATACTTATCTATTAGACTGGAGATTAAATCTCCACAGTTTCCAGCTCTACTTGTAAAAAGTCTGAGGCACCAGGAGACCAGTTGTTTTACCAAGGAAGGAGGCTTCTCACTACACTTAGTGCTCCAGAAGATGGTTTGGAAAGCACAAAACAAAATCTGTAGACACTGATGGTTTTCCAGCTTGGTCCTCAAACACAGACAGCTGTAGACAAACCAAAAAAGAGGCTGAGCCTGAAGCCCATGTGGGCCTATCCTCAGTCTCAAGCAGAAGTGGGCTAGCCAGGCACATGGCACTGATACTGAGACCACAGCTTTGTGCTTAGCAGCAGAGTCAGGGGGGACTTGTCTGACCCCAGGGCAGTTGTTCAGTGGTGTTTAGCTGGTCTGGTTACTCCTGAAAGCTGCAGTGAGTGGTAATTCTCATGTGGGCCAGGAGCTGCTGCTAGACAGACACCCACACTCCCAGGTGTAAGACAGACATTCTGGTTTGCATGGAGAAAGCAGAATAGCAAGACTAAACTGACAGAAGAGCTAACTTTCTGCTGTTTGAAGACTCCAAAATTCATAACCACATTACACTTACGACATTGAAGCAGACAGCAATCCCATTCTCTGCTAAGGTGTTCACATTTATGAGCTGACCTTGAACTCCGTGCACCCCCTCACAAAAACACCCACTGACTTCAGTTCCCCGTCTGGACTGTGGGAATGACTAATCCCCCATCTTTTCCTTGGTGCCATGTGCCAGCCAAAGGAGAATAAAGAGAACAAATACATGAACGTTCATGTGTACAAAAGAGAATAGAAATTTTATTATCTCATAGGCAGCCATAGCTCCACATGGCTCAAGCAGCAGAAGTCTTCTGATGAATCCCTGAGAGTCTGCTGCCAAATTCTTCTGTATGTTCAATAGTTGCAGCAGGATTTCCAGGCTCATACGAAGTGAGATCACCTGGCACAGGTACCATTTCTTCCCATGCCTGTTTAATGATGATACCCAGGCCCTTCAGCCTGCTAGGCTTAAATATTTGTGAACCATCACTACAAAGAGGAACAAGCACAAACAAAGATTCCTGAAGGAACCCTGAACAGCTGCAGGGTATCCTCCCTGGTATAAATGACATTGCTGGTGATTCCACTTGCAGCAGTTTTTATTTTAGATATAAAGGATATACCTGACACCTGGAATCTATTTTGACAGAGGGAGGAGCATTATCACTATGTTTCCCTCAGGGGCATCACTTTATCACCATACAGAAAACAATGTTTCTTGGGTCATTTCTGAGGGCATTGTAAGAAATGCTTGGAGCAACAGAATTTGAGATATAAAAAAGGCTCCCCCGAGTGTGAGGAGCCCGCATGATGAATTGCAGAGATGGGGGGTGTTGGTTAAATTCACAGTGTCTGGCAGATCTGCCTATGCCTGGTCAGCTCCTCGAACCTACTGCTCAGTGGGCTCTGCATAATCCATTGCCTTAACACGTGGGATGAGTTGACCTCAGCTGTGGGGCAGGTATGCTCCTGTCTCATACAGACCTGGCCAAGACCTTTGTGGGTATAACAAATTATAAGGCAAAACCTTTTTTTGGTGACATTGCCCTGCAGATTTCCCATAAAATGGAGATGGTGAGACTTGCTGCAGTTCGATAAAATCTCATAAAATAGACCTTGGAGCTGCAGTTCCCTCAAGATCCATGTAACATAGCAGACTCTGGGGATATGTCCCCGTTCTCCAGGTGAAAGGAGTTAGTTAATACGGCTCCTGGCATTTGTCAGAATTTATGAGGGTGGTGTTTTCTTTTGCAGCTGAACCAAAACTGTACCTGTAATTTACTTATCTGTCTCAGGATGGCTCTTGATGGGCAGGAAAGAAGAAAGGCCTGTAGGTAGTTCAGATGGGCAGCAATGAGGAAAGGATAATTCTAATAAACGTCTTCTGCTGGTAAGCACATAACTCAGACCTGAAGATCATTTCCAGGTCTTTTGTAATTCAGAAAACCCCCATATTGGAGACTTTGAGCTCAAGCAAGTGCGACGGTTGAGTGGATGGGGAAGGGGGAAACTCCGGGATCGGAGGCTTTTCAGCCCCAGGGCCCGGAGGGGTGCGGTGCTCCCCCCTCCCCCCAGCCACGCGGTCCCATGGCGGCGGCTGCAGGGACCGCACACACA
>JAWWLV010000001.1:103672849-103715926 GCA_035041135.1 Platyrinchus mystaceus
GATTAAAGGGTGGGCTCAGTTCAGCGCAGGCTGTGTCTCACCTAAAAAATCCATTGCGCGGGCTTGAAAGGTAAAAAGACCTTTCCCAGATCTTCGTTCACGAAGACTGGCCACTTATTATTAAAGCACTTTAGCTGAAAAACAGGGCATTTGAGAAATCAGAAATACAACAGAAATGCCAGAGGGTGCACTCTTTAATGTCTCTGCAAAAGCAGAAAAAGAACTACTACCTAATTTCTATACTATTTGTTTTAATTCAAACAGAAATAAAACCCACTGATTTGTGGTTCAGGTAGTCCACTTGTTCTTCATTAAAGCAGCCACTTTAGTTAACAGATTTATAAAAAAGTCTAATCATTACAACTTTCTGAACCCTTGCAGATTTTGGCTTATCAGTAATCTTGGCTGTGCAATAGGAAGTATATTCTATCTATAGTTAATGACCTTAGGTTCCTGTTGTGATAAAAAACTACAGAAAAAATTCAATGCCACCCATTCACCCCTAATATTTGCACAAATTGCCTTTGCCTAGAAAGGAAATGCTCTTTTATTTTGTTTTGTGCTTCTCTAACTTCTTCAGGAAATGAGGAGTAGTGCCTTTTCTGGCAGCAACAATTAAATAAGCAAGTTTGTGGAAAATTACACAGCATCTTACATTTTTAATCCAGTTGCATGAAGCTATAGTCCTGCAGTGATCCCCAGCATGGGTCTGCTGTTTTGTAAGAGCAGCAAGTGGCAGAGCTGATCTGCTAGAGGCACTATATATGATAATTGCATACAGGTTAAGTGTTTTGCAAATTAGCAGTGCTTCATCATCCACTTTCTCTTTACTGCCCATTCAGGTTTGCATACAGAGTGTGCTGAAGGTGACTTGTCTAATCTGCAGCAGCTGGAACATCCTGCCATCCCCACAAAATCATTTTCTCTCATTTTCAAATGGAGTTTATGGAGATGGTTGTTCTGCCAGAAGTGACACATGGCACCATGGATTTTGTCAAGGAGGAACTTAATTTCTGCTGATGTGTTTCTTATGTAATAAGACTCCAAGGAAGTCATGTTTCCTGCCTGTCAGCTGTCAGTGTGTAGCAATGAGTGGTCCTCTTTTTCACCCATGGAAAACAGAGCATGCAAGTGCAAGGACAAAATAGCAAGTTGTTATTCTGTCCCTCCCTGTCTCCTGTTTGGCTCTGGATTCATGCAAGAATTTAGATCTTTTGAGTGCTACCTCTGCCCCCTATGGCAGGGGTAATTGTAAGTGGATCCTAAATTCATGATGGCATTTAGGCATGAGACTTCCTGTAAGTGTTACTGGCACCCCACTTTCCTGAAAGCTCCTCAATTGCTTCACCTTCAGGTAGCTCAAACTCTTGGTGCCATTTGTACTCCCAGTAACCACCTTTACTTCTCTATATTTCTGATGTCAGGGTAGGCAGACCAGGGGAGCCCTGACCACACAGGGGGGCTCAAGCACCAAAATCAGATTTAAAGCCCAGAAGCATTTCACGAGTGTTTCTCTGTGTCTCCTGGGCCCAGGTCCTGGCCTGGTGGCCATGCTCTGAATGATCTCAGCCTAGCAAGGGAGGAGGGCATGGGAAAACATGTGTGCAGTTTGCACAGACTGACCCATCCTTTCAGGTGAAGCTAAGGATGAATTATCTTCCCAGTCAGCTGTGGATTGGGCCCAGAGAACTTGTGGATGCCTCACCCCTGGAAGTGTTCAAGGCCAAGCTGGATGGGGCTTGGAGCAACCTGGTCTAGTGGAAGGTGTCCCTTACCATGGCAGGAGGCTTGGAACTAAATGGTCTTTAAGGTCCCTTCCAACCCAAACCATTCTATTGATATATGATCTCTGATCTCTGTGGAGAGCATCCAGCTATGAAGCCAATGTGTTCCTGCAGAAGCAGCTAAATGCATCAGTGCAGGGCTACAAATCCATCCCAACAAACACAATCACTTGGCATACTCGAGTTTCCCATTGACCAGACTTCTTTTTGTAAATATTTCTTACTCTTAGTAGATCCCTGCATGCCAATTTCCTGGGAAATTCATTCACTGCTTGCTGGATGAAGTGTTTCTTCTTTTTTTCTTGTTTTTTTTCTTTTTTTTTTTCCATTTCAAAATTAAAATAGCAAGTCCCTTTATACGTGCTCAAAATTGAATAACAAAAGACTACAGAGAGTATGGGGCTGAAAAATATTGGATGCCTTCTCAGTATGCCATCACTAAACTGCAGGATGAAGGATCCTGATCAAGGAAGTGCTGCTTGTTGATGCCAGGAGGATATCCATCCACCAGCTCTGTATCCTGGTTTCTGTGACAGAAATATGGTAACCTAAGCCAAAGGGAAATTTCAGCATGAACAGGCCCTAGGCTGGACAAGCAAAACTTAGCATAGGACACTGTTTACTTCTGCCCTAGAAATCAGGTATCATCTAGAGAGTGTCTTCTTTTCCAATAGGTGATTTACTAGTTCTTTCCACTTTTTCTAATATCTGGATATAATTTTATAATTTTACTTTTCCTGATTTACTTTTAGAGTGAAAAAATGAGAGGAAGAATTGTTCAAGAATATCTAAGAAAACCTTGCATTAATTCCTAATATAAAAATTAACAGCCAAGTGTTTGAGTTCTATTGATCACAGGTGAAGTATTTTAGAGCACTTTAATTTTAATTTTGCTCCTATTTATCTGGATACTATAACTAGAAATTTCAAAAGTCTTTGGCACTTCTACCTGGGGTCAAAATTTCAAAATCATGCAGTGTCAGGTTACAGGAAAGTGCACATGATCCACTTCCCCATAGGTTACCAAGTGATCAAACAGCTGTCAGAACATTTGTTTCTTACAGCACTAGCTCTGTGATACTGAATAATTTGCATCTTTAGCTAATTGGTTGCTCCCCCTGGAAAGGAGTCACAGCAGTGATTTTGAAGGATGTTTCCTGTTGGCCATGCTCTTTTTACTAGTATTGCAGCTTTCCAGCTCTGTTATACCTGTCTCACTCCCCAGTCTTTTGTCCTTGCAGAATTATGTGAAGATCAAGTAATAATGAGGATACAGAGAGAAATTCAGGCTCTGATTCAAAGCAATTGATAAGTACAAACTTAAAGATGTCGACTCAATGAGCTCTTGATGCTCTACGGCTTCAGAAAAAAAAATGAATGGCTTTTTTCTACTTTTCCATGATATGGTAAGAATGATGTGCCCATAGTGAGCTACCAAAGGTAGTATGTTGGACTTATACACAAACACAGGCAATATAGGTTTTACTGTTCAGCCTTTTCCTTGTTCCTTCCAGGGAGCAACAAGGACTTAGCAGAGGAAATTCTGTGCTAAAGCAGATCCTCTCCACCAGGCTGATTTTTTGCTATCCACAAGAAGGCACAGCCCACTCGGCAGGCTGATGCAGACCAGCTGCACTTAAGTGAGTGCAGATTCATCTAATTTTGGTGCTATTAACTGGCACATACAGCCAGAGCCCTGACTGCTGGGGCTGCTGAAAAAGCAGTGCCACAACTTGTACCTTGCTGACAGATCCCAAGTTAGCGCCGATGGCTGCACTGCACCATGTAACACACCTGCACAAATTCTTGCCCTGGGAGCGATCACTGATGAATAGACTTCAGACACAGTGAAAGACTGACACAAAAAATATTGCTGTCTCTGCTGGATTTGCTCTGTCATTGAAGACAGAGGGATTGTATTTTTTGTTCTCTGTGCTGTTAGTGCAGCACCTTTAATTAGAACAACTTTGAGATACAAAATGGAAAGGGGGAAAGAAAAGGTAATCACTACTCCAGTAATTGGATCTCAGTTCTCTCATTAAGATTTGAATCAAAGTCACTTTCTCTTAGAGAAACCCTGTATTCTTAGTTCCTTTCCCCCCCCCCCTTTTTTTTTCCCCTGTAAAGGCAGATTTTTGAATCTCAGCCACATTATTTTAAAGTTTCCTCAGAAGACACAGGTTAATTTCCACAATAGTTTCAGCTGATGTTTGGCAGCTCCCTTGCTGGCTTTGAGTCACCATTGCTTGCAGCCGCTGTAACTGTTTACTGCTTTTAGTACAGGAGGATCCCACTTCCTTTTTCATCCTTCCACTTGCATTGGCATATGTAGAAATCTGTGTGTAGACTGGAAATCTGTATGTCAATTGGCAGCAGTAACTATGACTTTCTTAAAATAGGGCTGCAATAACAAGCTGGGCTTTGCTGCAGGAGCTACACTTCCTCGTGATTCCACTGAATGCCTTTGGGGTAACCAACTCAGCCTCTGCCCCAGTGTTGTGTTATGGTTACTTCCTCTAGCCCTATGGACTGGATTCACCAACCAGTCAATAGTTCTCTTCTAGGTGAAAAAAAATTTGGCAATTGGTTCTCAGGATTGTTGCCCTGTGCCCACAGGTGGTGTTAGGTAGAGTCTGGCAGGTCTTTGGGGGGTGGCCTGCCTGGCTTTTGTCTGCCCTCTACATTATGTATAATGTTCACTTGTGTTGTGACGTGGTGTCCACAGGTACTACAGGTTGCTGCAGACCCAATAAAGAAATGGATTTTGCAGGAATGCAGTTTATAAACTGGCAATATGTTGGACTGAAATTATGTCATCCTTCCTCTGGGAGTGGCTGACTCCTTTACTCTCTCAGTCAAAGGGAGGAGTTTCCTCTTTCCTCATCCTCCGCCAGAGGGTCCTCATGGCTGCTGGGTGGCAGAGGGAAACTCCAGTCAGTCATACTCGAGTTATGAAGGCCCTGGACAGGAATCCAATGTCACCATGCTGCAGTGAGGGGACAGGAAGAATCCTGAGGCTGCTGGAATGTCCAAAGACCTGAGAGAAGAATGTGGATGGGCTCTTCTTGGAGAGCTCTATTCACACCAGTAGACACTGGTCATGCAATTGCAAGATCCATGGACTACTGTATTACTTGCTTTGACTGTAAATAAACTATATTTGGGCGGTTGCTCATGACCCAGGAAGCAGGCCCATGTGAATGGGGCCCACTTAAAGAGGATTGTACATAGGATGTAGAAAGAGAATCCTATAGTCATCATTCCAACTTGCCAACATTCACATATTGGCCTTACTCAGGTGGACAGGCCACCTTATCTAACCTGGAAAAGGACCACGTTGTAAACTATATGTGTTCAATATCAAAGAACTAGGGTACCAAAAGTGCCAGACCTGCAACCAAAACTTAGTTGAGATCCTTGAATAGACCTTCAGAGGTGAGCAAAATCTTATTTTTCTCTGGCACTTTATGTGAATCACTTGCTGAAAGACCATTTGGCTGAGGAGGCTCAGTTTGGGTACAGAACAGCACTTTGGGGTGACTCTCCTGATTTCTGAAGTCCACCTCCATCCTTCCACAGGCCTCCACACCACAGCTGTGCTGAGAATTATCTCTATGCACTGGTAGGAAAATCCATGCAGTGGCCCTTTAATCTGACATTTTCCTGGACCTTTAGAGTGTACTTCAATGAGATAATGCAAGATGCGTGTTCTCTCTAGGTGTCTAAGGTAACAGAAAGAGATTATGTTCAGTGCTTAGTAAGAGGCATTTTCCATTTGCAGCATTCAACTTTATTTAGCTGTAATGCATGAAAAAATTGACCCATGTGGGTTTTAATCTAGCAATTTAATTGTACCCCTGAAGTGTCAGTGTGATGAGCATCGTGGATTTTGGCACTGTTGACATTTCTTTTAAGCAGATGACAGTTTGAAAGGATGGTAGAATGTCCTTTTATCGCTGCAACAGATAAATATGTTACTGAGTGATGGAAACAGCTTTACACACTGGCAAGTGACAGAAAAGAAAGTGGTGGGAGAAAAGGCACAAAAGGCAAGACAAATTTAAATAAACAATGAAGCACAAAACATAGAGCTGTTTTTAAAGCCTCTCTGATGAATTCACACTGTGAATAATTGGTGCAGTTGACCAATAATTGTCAGTGAGAAAATTACAAGACTCTTAAAGCTTCCTCAGAAATGTCTTTAGAACAGTGGATCTTGGATGTGTACAGTGGCAAAGCTGAAGGGAGACAAGGACCTTTGGCACAGCACAAGAAGAGTGGCTCTTACAGCACAGACGCTGATGTTCCAAATCATGTCCCCTCCCTCATCAATTTTTTAATAAACCATTTTGTTTGTTGGCCTGAGTGTCTCAGGCAACCAAGTATAGTGCTTTCTGAGAGAGCAAGACCTAGGAATTTTCTAGAAAAATACTTTTTTCATGGTCAGAACAATATTTTCCAGAAGTGAGCTGTGGCAGAAGTAAACAGGAAGTAAAGGGTGAGGAAATGTTCTGGATGAGGATCACCAGGACTATAGAAAACATGAAACCTGTGATTTTAAGGGGCTTGGGTTGCTGTGGGAAATTGCCAAAGCAACATTTTTCTGAAAATCTTTAAGATTTTCAGCAACATACTGTGACATTGACAATATGTTTTCTCATGCCCCCAAATTATCTGAATAGCTAGCACCTAGTGAGAAACTCAGTTGAGACTGTAAAGCATGAAAGACACAGGCACCTATTGAGTCACCTGAAATCAGGCAACCAATTTTCCATATTTATCAACCTAGACAAGCAAAATACTCTGCCAGCTCAGGAAGATCTTTGGACTGAGAATCCATTGTAACCTTTCATATCTCAGGTTCTGTAATTGCTGATTTTTTCCTCATTGTGTACTTTCAAGGTCTGAAAAATAGAGTTTGAATGCAGATAATGCTAATTCAATCACATGCAAGCACCTGTCTAGCATATATGTATGTTAGCTTATCACTGGCTATCAACTAGCTGTCAGATGACTTGGCAGAGTGAGGAAATCCATTACCAATGGAGCAATAGGTTTCCAAAAAGCATTTAAATGGGACCCTAGAAAGAGTAAATGTGAAAAAACCTGCTGTCCGCATCTAAAAGAGCTTTTGCATTTTTTTTTTTAATAGGAAATTTGTTTGAGGAAGTGATAAATCTAAGGACACAATTATTGCAAATGTAAAATAATTTCCTCATCCATTTTACAAATATTTTATTCCCCCTACCCCCTACAAAAAAAAAAGCTGCTAATACTTTCTTTGGAGAGAGAAAAGGAAATGCAAACGGCATTAATCTATGAGACATGTAATGGGAGGGGATCTTTCTTCTCTCTTGCCACAAATAATGAATCATAGAAGTTTTATGGAACATAATTATGTCACTGAGATGATGATATGAATGTTTTCTTCAATCTAACATGATTTTTGTGAAACCATTATGTTATTTGAAAAGTACTGCAGAACTCAAGTCTGGTCTATTTTTAAAATGATAGATTAAACAGAAAATTTGTAATTAAATATTATTCTGGTTGCTTTGCCACAAAAAGATAAAAGGCCAAATGTCAATTTGAAATTAAACTCATATGGTAGCTGAGCAAACAATAAAGGGATGTATCACTAAGCAAATTATAGCAGTGTGGGATATCCTGATTATCTTTGATTTATTGTTGTTAAAGCACTAGCCAAATGTAACTCTCAGTCATACTGTGTTTCACAACAACATTTTTGGAGAACTTGAGGCAATAAAAGCACGGAAGTTTATGCTCACTACGTACCCAGGAAGTCTTAATGGCTGTTTAATAGAGATTTGAAGCAGTTGCAAAAAGGGCCTCAGCATTGTGATACTCAGATACTTGCAAAGCCTTAAACTTACTGCACTACAGACCAGGAGTGGGTGATGCTGTGCCAGCTATATAAGTCTGTGCTTCCTACCTGCTTAGTGCTCAGAGTTAAGAAGCTTCTTGTGGCATCTACAAGACCCAGCTTACCAAGCAAGGAGATACTTAAACCAGTCCAAAGAGAAAACTAAGAGGAGGGTACTGCTGGAAATTTTGAGATCAACTTTCAAATGTGGGCGTTGTCTTCAGAACCATCTCAAGCTAATGTGTGCAGACAGGCTCAGGACCACCACTGCACCACAGGTGAACACACTCCTCCTCTGGGACGGAAGACAAGAAATTGTCTCTTTCACACAGTTCCTAAGCATGTAAGAGCAGACCTGCTCTGTTTTCTTGATCCTCTGCAGCACAGCTTCTATCCTTAACTTTTTCACCTTAGGAAGAAGGAGTGGTCCTTTCTTTTCACCATCAGAGCATTTCTATAACAGTAGCAAATTAGATACCACAAGTGTAGGTTTCAATTAATTTCAGGGCCAGGATAAATAAGATTTTTTTAACACATGCTTTCTAAGAAAATGCATTGCAGAAAACCTATCATACCAAAAAGTATATCCAATGCCTCTGCCTCCTCTCCTTCTTCTTCCTGTGAGTGAATGGAAGGCTACCAGTGCTGTTTAGGTGTTATCTGAGTATGCCAAGTAAGCAAAGCTCTTCAGGAGACTGTGGTGGTGGCCTTTGCCAAATAGGTAGGTGGGCTTTGTGTTCAGTGCACTTAAGATGGTGATATTTGTCAGTGTATGCAATAGTAAAACTCCATTTAAGTGAGCTTGCTATGGAAAATTAGGAGACTGCCATCTCTTAAGTGCCTTAACGAGAGTAAGTAGGGTTTTCTTGGATCATGTTGTTGGAGTAAGGTGTGTTACCTCTAAGTCACACTTGATGTGACAATAGTTCTTTTAGATCTCACCCTAAAAGTTTTGCTGTAGCAGGGAGAAGACCTGTACTGGAGAGAACCTGAAGCTGCTGAGGTCCAAATCTTATTCCGAACTGGAACAAAATCCCTTTGCAAGTTAGTGGATCTTCTTTTTATGTTAGGAGTTAAAACATAGGCAAAATATGTAGGAACATACACCTTTGTGTGGAGTTTAGGAGCAATAATGGAAAAGACTTAAAGTTCATGTTGAAACAAAGTCTTGTGCAGCTACGGATTTTAATTTTCTTTGTCATGCTCCCTTTTAATTTTTTTTTTCTGTGGACTGTTAAAAACATTAAAATGGAGGTAAAAATCTCGGGACAGTATATTTAAGTCTATTCATGATATATGTGATTCTTTTTTTTTCCTTCCAGACATATTTAGTGCTCGCTCTCCCAGGGCTCCATAGAACACCAGTTCCAATCCTTTCAAAGAGCTCCCTGTAGCCTTTCTCCCCAGTTTTTCCAGATTCTATTAGCCAGAGGCACTTTTTTTCCCCTGCATGCCTGTTGTTTTCATGACAGATATATTCAGATACATTTTTCATTTTCCCTTACATAGAGGTAAAGTTTGAGACCCTAAGGGCTTCCAAGAAAAATGCAAAAATAGCATGAGAAGGAAGATTCCAGACAGTTTTACTTCGATCTGGGTAGAAGCAGCAAGATTTTTAGCTCATTTAGTCTACCTTTTCAAAGTCTTCATTTTTTGAAAGTATTTTTAAGACAGAATCTGGATTTTCAAATTAGTTTTTCATTCCTGTCTTTGAAAAAAATCCTGTCCATCAGTGGATCTAAGTGTAAGCAGTGGGAGTGGGGTCATGGCGGGGTGGTGGAAAACAGCAAGACTTTTGAAGCTTTGATGTAATTAATGCTTGTTCCACTGTCTGCTGGTAGAGCAGAAACCTGGACTTTTCTCATGGTCTCAGCACCTCCCCACTATTTGTGGCCATTGCTGTGACTGCCTCCGTTCCTCCTCAGCTCCTCTCCAGCTTCCCTGCTCTTAGGGCTAGGGTTCCCCTTTAACACCTCTCTAACAGATATTGCATTGTCCAGTTGAATCCCTAATTACTATTTCATCTGGCATATTTTCTACAAATCCTTAAAAAAAAAAATAACCTCAGGCTTTGTCTCCCTGGATCTCCTACCCTTATCTATGTTGAACACCTTCCCAGGCCACCTTCCCAGATTACAGAGACATTTCAGGCTTGAATTAATCCTTTCCTCTGTCTGGGTTTGCACTTGTACACTTTCCTCACAGTGTACCTTGGGAAGCTTTTCTTTTCTGCCTTGATGTAGTGCAGATGGATGCAATGTCTAGAGAAGAAGGAGATCTATAGGGAAGTGCCATTAATTTAAATATGTTTTTAAGCATGGATCAGAGCCTTTCATGAAGGCAAATCATAAGAGACAGAAAGAGCAGGAATCATCAGTCAAACAAACCAAAAAAGCTAAAGAAAGTATTTTGTCAAGTCATACATATCTGCCTTTTTCCTTAAGCCCTTCCTTCCTACATAAAACAGATAGCCTGATCTCAAAAATAAACCTCAAAAATAAAGTGAATTACTAGAGCTGCGAAGACAACCTCCCTTCTTTACAAATGTATATAGAGCTGAGGGTCAGAAAGCATGAGGCAGAAGGAGCTGTGGGGGCAGCACAGGCAGCATGATGACAAATGAGGTGGCACTTGCTGGGTGCCAAAATGATTCCCCTTGTCACAGTGTTTGCCAGAGATCAGGAGGCAGATGTATCCCAAACAGATCTTTTCTGGGGACAGAGAATGAAACAGAAAAGAAAGCACTGCAAATACCTGAACGTTAGACAAAAAAAGGTGTGTCTGGGGGGAGTCAAACAAAAACTCCTTCTATGCTGAATTTCCTTCAGCTCAAATTCTGACAGAGGCTGTGGTAATGGTGTGACTTTTATGTGTCTTGCCAACACGGAGATAACGTGCAAGGGTTTGTGCTCTCAGTTAAACACAGGTTGCTTTTCAGTCTTATTATACTACTGCAGTTACTACTAATGCTACTAAAATATAAAACAGGTCCATCCCAGTCTGATGATCACCAGATGAATTTTAAACCAGACTAGTCTCCTGCATATAAAAGGTAATAAAACCACTCAATAATGGTGTGCGATAACTTCCCCTACTATCTGCTGCTGAGAAAAACGCAAATGTGATCACTGCCTTGAATTCAAACCCGGAAAACTGCTAAAATGCCAAAAAGAAATGGGCCTTTGAATAATGACTGAAAGCTTTAGTCCTTCCTTCAAGTAATGAGTCTGGCAGCATTAGTGTAATGTGCTTCATATCCTTTGAAAAATAAACATTTCTAGTTTAGATACAATCTAAGTGAGCTTGGAAATTAAAATAATTCTTCTTTGGTTTCAAATTAGATGGATTGGCCATGTCTGAGCATTACTGCTGCTTAATTTAAGATGACATATTGGCCTGGCATGTTCATTTTTAATGTGGGAAGCTGTGTTTATAAATAAGACCTTTCATCTCAGGGACAGAAGTTTCAATTTTTTGAAAACTAGTAGAGATCTATTTAAATGGTATCTTGCACACTGCTCAGGCTGGGTACCCTGAGAACATGTGAATTTGTCTTACTTATGATAAATGGACCCACGAATAGTAATACTTTCAGTTTTTGCCTCCTGCAGCTCTTCATGCCATGAAGCATTCAAGATAAAGCATTTATTGGATGCTTTGACAGCACTGAGGAAGGTGTGCATTTGATTGACATCTTTTAAAATATTTCTGGCCTGACATTTTCATTTCATATCCTCTAAAGGAGGTATGCATCATACGGACAACATCCATGGAAATTTGTCCTCACCAGTTACAAAAAGAAAAGCCATCCTTAACAGTGCCATGGGAAATGTATCCTAGAGGCATTTCTAGTCTCATTTCTTCCAGTTTTCTGATAGTTTCTAAAAAATGGCTGCTATTTTGGCCACCAGGAACTGAAGCAAAGGAGTAGGTAGGCTCCATCTGCCTTCCTTGATAGGTAACCTCAAGGTAAGCTTGCGACAGCATTGAGCACAGTACAAAGACAGCAACCAGGGCCACTCTCATTCCAAGTCATCCTACATTTTACATGCTAATGTAGAAGTTGGAGCACTAACTGAGAAAACAAAGCACCTTGATCTCAAACCCTCCCCTGGCTAAGAGTATTTCCCAGAGAAAGTTCTGCACCACCAAGATAAGGACAAGCTGTGGTGAGGACAGTGACAATTTTTATTTGATCAAATCGTAGTTGAATCTGATGGAAGGAGACAGTCCTAGGCCCATGTGCTCCTGAACAAGGGGACACTGCTAGGACACAGCTGTATGGGGTGTGCCTCAGGAGCGGTGGGGTGCTCAAAGCCTGGCTGTGCTACAGGCTGGAAGACATGGAAGACTTTGTGAGTCTCACAAAATGTGTGAGTTCACTTTCGATTCATGAGCAATGATACTGATCCCAGTAACATACCAACAGTCAGCACCAACATCAGAAGCAAACAAATCACTTGTTCCTGCGGTCCTCAAATACCACCTCTCTGCTTCAAACAGGTGCAGTTTTGGTTGACCAACAATTCAAAAGTAATTCAAAAACTACCATTGAAATGTATATTCCTTAGGAGAGTAGGGTAGAAAGTAATCTTTGACAGGCAGAATCCAGTTATTCTTTTAGTTTGATAATCCTTTTCCTAGCAGTTGCTCAGCAGAGATAAGCAGGAATTGTATCCAAATCACAATTGCAACAAAGCCATCCCTGCACACTGAACATTTTCAGCACTTGCTGGTGAGAGTTCTGCTATTTTGGAAGCCCTCTTCTAAAGGGAAGTAGCCCAGTTATTCGATATGCTGGAAATGCAACTGAGTTGCATTCCAATTCCATGAGATGGAAGAGCTGGGCTACAAAAGAGAAGACAACTAGTCAGAGGATATAATTTTATCATGTGTACTGGAGCCCATGGCCAGTATGCCATGCACTGGAGCATACTGAAGGGCTACTTTAGGTCTGGAGTGAAAACCTGGAAAGTCTGAGAATCAGCAGGTAGCTTTGTGACTGGGAAAAGCTGACTGGCAGGTTTGAAGTACATTGTCTTCTAAGGCTGGGGAAAGCCTCTTGCAAAGAGACTGTGTCCAGGGTTACTCTTGCTTTAGTGAGGAGGGGATCTCCCATTTTTCTTCTGTGCTTATATTCAGCCCTTGCAAATAAAACATTGAAACTGCAGCTCCATTGGAAAGAAGCTGCAAAGTTGCTCTGGATTTTAGACAGCTGCTTTCAGCAGTCTCCATAAGAAGACCATACAAAGCTCAGCTAAAGCCAAACTGCCATGAAACACCATGAAACATCCAATAAAGACTTCTCTTTCTGTAATGTGCAGGCAGTAGCAATGAGATATTAGTCCAAGGGACTCTATATCAAGTTGGGGCTGTGCTGGGAAACAAAATTGCTGCTGTCAGTTATTTGCAGTTAAGGCACAAATACAGCAGGGGGAAATGCCAAATGCTTTTACAGTGCCCTAATGACCATGAGTCAAGAGCATTATTTATGTTTGGGGAAAAACCACAGTGTTGCATCTAGCAAGGTAAAGCACCATCGCTGCCACCAGTCACCACATGTTTTCACCTGCTGACCTGCTGCCTTTGGGGGGGCCCGAAAGCAAAGCTCAGGGGACAAGGGTCTTCACACCCGCGAGCAGCACTGAGCTGCTCTGTTAAGATCAGTACTGGGCTGGTGCCTCTGCATGTCGGCTGTACCAGTATCCAGCCACCCTCCTCTCCCGCCTCCTACCTTGGTGGCACCACTGTGCCCCTGCCCAGACAGGTAGAGTGTGAAGGGAAGGAAGCCTGTAGGTGAGCTCGCCTTCCAGTCTTGATTGATAGAGAATGGGCTCCTTGGCGGGCACTCTTATGGAAATATTTGTACCCATAAAACTGAAAAAGGCATGGAAACCCCTAATAACATGTCTAAGATAAATACTTTCAGAGCTCTGTGCATTGTAAGGTTGTACTATTGACAAGAAAGTCTTGTAAACCTTTAAAAGGAGTTAAACAAGATTTTTCACCAAGATACAGAAATTTGCTCTTCTTTCAGTGACTGATTTATTATAACCTCGTCTATTTTATCGCCAGTAGCTGCAAGTGAGCCAGCAAAAACCAGAAGATGGATGTAAAAAATGAGATCGAATAATTTTATATTATTTTTAATTTCCAGAAACAGGAACTAAATTAATTAGACTGTTAGATTCTGCTTGTAGCAGCTAAACAATCTCATAATTTAGTAGCTGGAGAGCTACTAAAACGAACTTCAGTTGCTAAACTTGTGTATGATTTCATTTTCCCATACGTTCAAAAATTATCAGGATTTCTTCTCAAAAAATGTTTGAAAGACTGCTGACACATTTAGAAGTGTCTATTCTTCTATTCTTCAATGGTGGTTTTTTTCCCCTTTCTATTATGGATTAGGATCCTTTTTGACCTTCTAAATTTTAAATTTTTATGTCTATAGATCATATTAATTTGAATATAATAATTTAGAACTCCTTAGACGTCTGCTGTCATTTCATTCATGAGTTGCATTCACAGTGTACAGAAAGAAAGTATGCGGCAATTTTCTTTTAATTTTTTCCACTATCCTAAAATGCAGAATTATTGGAATTTACCAGATTTGGACCAGGGATAAGAATCCCTTCAGGCTTGAATTTCAGATTGCTTTCCTAATAATGTTATATCCATAATGCAGAGTTTAATTATTATACTCAATGAGATATTCGGAAGATTTTCACTTTTATAGAGCTGCTAAAACTGTAGTTACAGTTAATTAATACTACAATAATCAACCAGTCTTTATGTCTGGGTCAGATTTCATAAATGTAGTCCCGCAAAATCCACACCTGAACTCTGTAGTTACTTGGACTGCCTTCATAGCTGTTAGGAGAGAAAGCGACTGATCTGTCCTCAGCAAGACCCTGAAGCTAGTTCCTGCCTTAGGGGTGTCCATGTCCCTGGTTAGGCAGGGAGCATAGCTCCCTGGTGCCTCAGTTTTAGGTAGATGAAGTTAGGTAAAAAGGAGTTATACTTCCATTTCTTGGGATTAATGCAGCTTTTTTTTTTTTAATGGAACAAAGTATTCTCTTTATTTTGGTAATTTCTAGCCATGTTAAACCTTATGGGAATTATACACAAGTAAACCATCAGAAGAGAGCATCAATCCATGGCACAAATTTGATTAACGAGATTTTGAAGTAAATAATACAATTTTGATTTATATGTCTTAGATTTTCTTGCCTGGTGCCTGTCTTCCCTGTGGAAGACTGCCTCAAGATATGGCTTTTTCAGTTCATATACTCATAAATATAGGAGTACACCTACTATTAGGGTTACCACTCCTATTAATAATATGTTCTGTTTAAAATGTTCATGGAGAAAGGGTATACTAAACTGATGTTACATCTTTTTTCAAGGTTCATGTCATGCAGTTAAAGAAGTGTATTTGAAGAGATTTATGAATGAAATGCATTCTCAATACGTGTGGTATATCATTGGGTTGGATTCTTAGTTTATTTATTTTTACTGAAAGTCATATCTCAGTAATGTTAAAATCCAAATTTTTGATCCTCAAACAGTGATATCTTAAAAGTACCTAACACTTCTTGAAACTGGGTCCCTTGAGACTACAATATAGTGATAAATCAAAGAAAGGGTCAGGACCAAAAAACTTGTCCAAGTTTTTTTTGTGGTTATATCAGGTTATATACAAAAAGTTAATTTAATCATAGTATTAAGTATTTATATAAGTATTTCAAATGGTTATTTTCAATATATGTTTCAGAGAGGTATTTTGAATGTTGTATACCATGAGGCCTGTAGCAGTAAGACCATTAAGTATCTGTGTATAGGGATCTTTGATGTGAAAAGATCAAAGGGTAAGATGAAAAAAATTAAAATATGACTGTGTTTGATGCTCCTGCAGTCTGCCAAATATTGCAAATTGAAACAGAGGATTTATTTGAAATATAATGTTTGAAGAGCATCAAGGATTACAGAGCCCTGTGAGCGGTGGTAAGGGCATCTTGACCACAGACAGTTTTTCCATGTATCCTCCCAAATGTCAAATGGAAAGGGTTTGAAAGGCACAGTCAAATCTGGCAAAACAGCAAATGGTTATGGGACTGGTGCCACAGCCAGGGGTTTGGCTACTTGGATAATGGGACTTGCTTTGAGAAGCCTGGTCTGCTGAGGCCTGATGTGGCCCATCTGTCAGAGAAGGGGAAGAGCATCTTCAGCCACAGGTTTGCTAAGCTGGGGAAGAGGCTTTAAACTACAGTTTAAAGGTGAGAAGAAATCTTGATTCATCCCACTCCTACTAGTTTGATGCCAGGGCCAGGAAGAAATGACCAGAGCCTGGACAGGGTTTACAGAATAGCAGGAGCACCTGAAGAGCAGCAGCAAGGAATTCCAGCCACTCCAGCCCATAAATCAGCTTCACTGAGAATCATAGAAGCATAAAATCATTAAGGGTGGAAAAGACCTCCAAGACCATTGGGTCCAGCCTTTGACCAAACACCACCATGTTAACAAAACTGTAGCACTAAGTGCTATGACTAAGTTTCTTGAACCCTTCCATGGATGGTGACTCCACCACTTCCCTGGGCAGCCCATTCTGATGCTTAACCACCCTTTCAGAGAAGAAATTCTTCCTGATGTCTAACCTGAATTTCCCCTACTGCAGCCTGAGGTCATTTCCTCTCATCCTGTCACTAGTAGCCTGAGAGAAGAGGCTGACCCCCACCTGGCCACAACCTCCTCTGAGGTAGTTGTAGAGAGTGGTAAGGTCTCCCCTAAGACTCCTTTTTTTCCAGGCTAAACAACCTCAGCTCCCTCAGCTGCTCCTCATACGACATGCTCTCTAGACCCTTCACCAGCTTCATTGCCCCCTTTGAGGGTCCATCTTAAGCGTCTCTGGAAACACACAAAGCATTGGGAATAAACAGGAGGAATTACTGCTGTGTGCACACCTGCAAGACTATGATCTTATTGGCATCACAGAGATGTGGTGGGATGACTCCTGTGACGGGAGTGTCTGAATGCAAGGATACAGGCTTTTTAGGTAGGACAAGCAGGGAGACCAGAGTAACAAGAAATGTTAGGGAATATGTTTTACTTCAAACAAGCACATACTTTTCCAGCTGCAGACGTATCATTCAGTTCCTAAATTCTGTTCTGTAAAAGAATCATTGTACCTTATCTTTAAATACAGCTCTATTCAGAGGATACAGCCTGGAAAAATGATGCCTTATTCGTGAAATTGTTGCTATAGTCTAGTCAATTAAGATCCTAATGTCTAGGTTTTTTAGCCAGTTTTGACTGGCTAAAAAACATTTAGAATTCAGATTGTGTTTTTAGTAAATGTAGCATCAACTGTGAAATGAAAATCAGGGTTTTGCCTTTTTCTTTTTTTTTTTTTTTTAATAATTCAAGGGGTTTTTTTTATGAATGAAAGAAATTGCAGTCCTAAAAAAGTCAAAGCATGTAATCAGAACTTGTAAAATATTCCATTCTGTTTTATGACATCTCAACTCCAATCAAATAAATGGAGCCAGAAAGAACTGGAGACTTGATTGACTATTTAAAGGAAAAGCTGTCAGTTTGATTACAGGCAAGTGAACAGACACATTACTAAATGTAAACTGCATTTAATTTTATTATGCAAGCAGCTTTAATAACAAGCCCCAAATAAGTTATGCCAACTGAAATACTAGATGCAATTGCATACAGATTTTTGATACTGAGTGGGGGCTACAGGTCATAGCTGTTTTCAATTTAAGTTTTCTAAATTTATTAGGAAGCAAAAGGTAATTAAAAATGAGTGAACATCAGAGGAAAAAAACCTCATATTATGTTGTTTCAGACAAAAGTGGTAGAGATTTCAAGTAGGTTGGTAACAACAGATTCTTACAGTACTGTGAAGAAATGTCCTTATGGTACTTCTATTCAAAAATTTGCAGCATTTTTCTACCATTTTGCTCTGGTTTCATTTCCCATGTGTAAATAATTTTGAAATTCAAAATGACTCATGAAGTGTGGTAGATATTTGACACTGAGCTTGTGCAGAGTTTTGGAGGTCCACCCACTGAAGGAGGCAAGACGTACCATTTCTTAGAATCATAAAATCATTTCGGACTGAAGAGACCTCTAAGACTACCAAGTCCAACCATGAACCCAGCACTGCCAAGTCCACCACTAAGCCCTATCCCTAAATGCCACATCTACGTGTCTTTTAAATACATCCAGGGATGGTGATTCCACCACATCCCTGGGCAGCCTGTTCCAGTGCTCGACAACTCCTTTCGTGAAGAAATTTTTCCGAATATCCAACCTATATCTCCCCTGGAGCAACTTGAGGCCGTTTCCTATAATTCTTCCTGGTTAGGAGAAATCATTCTTTTCACTCACTTTTCTGCCCAGAGAAGATAGTTCAAACCAGACTCAGCTGAGAACCTCAAAATGCTGGGCTATACAGCTGGTGTAACCCAAAAGTGGACTTTGCAGCAGTGGCAACAGTTTTGTGTTGCTGTGTGTTGGGGAAAAGTCAGACTTGAGCTAGGTTCTCTCACACCCCATGGGACCCTGGCTGGACAAGCCGAAGAGCCCATCTCTCCCTGCTTATTTCTTCCTCCTGACCCAGCCAGCAACACAGTTATAGACTTGGAGCTGCTCCAGTACTGTACAACTGAGAGAAATGGAGAATTACAGCATGTGATGTATGTCAGACAAAACCCAGGAGGGGTCACTTCGATGGGGGAGATGGGCAGGGATGGCAGCTACAGGACACAATATGATTCTGAGCAAGAGAGCAGCACAGCTCCCTATCTGCACACTTCTCAATGCAGAGAAAGAGGAAAAAAATGTTGATGGGTTTGCAGGTTTCACTCAGGGAGACTGTGGTAAAACAATGAGCCCAAGCAGTAGATGGTACATTCTCACAGCAATGATATCTCACAGCAATTCTGTTGTAGGCTTTGTTTTGTTGGCTTTGTTGTGCTGGTTTATAAAAAAAAAAAAGGAAAATTTTTAGTCACTGGAGGGGAAGCTGGCAAAGCCCAGAGATCAGCGATCACAATCTGATTACATTCAGTGTGGAAAAACAGAGAATAATCTGATTGACAGTCTTATTTTTCTGGCTTCTCAGAGGATTCTTCAGAAACTTAGATGATTAAAAAGTCATGGATGTACAGTAGAAAAAAAATGTAACGTTTAGCTAAAAGCTCCTTTTAGTTCAGTAACAAAATGAAGATGATAAATTGAGCAGCAAATGTTGCAAAGAGGAAGGGGAGGAGTAGACAGCAGCCAGTGTAAAGACAGTGTAAATTTCTGGAGCACAGAAAGTCAAAAGGGAAGAACTTTGGAAGAGATACAACTGAGTGGCAGGGTGAATGGTAGTAGGGAATTAAAACAACTGTATTAGAAGAAAAAGAAATCTTAGTGATACTAAATTTACCTGTCACAAGGAAGAATAGTGACAGCACAGCTAGTAATGAAGGAAAATAGTACAGTTTTCAATAATAATTTTTGTCTGGAAGGAAGCAGAAAAGCTCACTTATTCATGAAGACAGAAGAATACATGTTTATTATTCAAAAGACACTAAAAAAAGATGTTATTTTCATCTGTCAGCTATTTTTAAAGCTAGCTGGCCTGAGTAAATATCAGCATAAAAGAGCTAGGCAAGGAGCTCTGTGACTGATGTACATACCTTCAGTACTAACAAAAGTGCTTAACAAAATTCCACACAGTAAGTGTTCAGACCTGACCAGCAGCCTGTTGTGAGAAATTGCAGAGTACAGTTATTCTGACTTCAACCCCAGGCAAATGTAAAAATTAATTGATAATGATCAGAGCAATGAAAGTCAGTCAACACAATTTGACTGCAACAAGACTTGTCAAAACAAACCTGATCTCATTCTGCAGTGAGGTTACTTCCTGTCTGATTGCTGTACTATATATACATAACAGATGTAAGGGATGTATATTTATTTTTTATCATTACACACACACACATGCACCAGTTGAGAAATTGGCACTTTACAATATCAATAACCTTACACTAAACAGTTTTAAGATCTCAAAGGGCAATCCATGAGGACATCTCTTAAGTGATTTTCACCAAAATTACTGCTAAGTGATACTCTTCATCATTTCTAGTTGTGTTCTAGGAACAAATATAAAATCATTCCTAATACAATTTGGCTTAAGCCTACATACAGGAATTAATCTAATGATGTCTACAGCAATGAGGGCAGAGAATCAACAGAGAATGCACCCAATAGACCATAAGTTGAGTCCAAATTACTAAAACAGAGCCAAAAGAAAAGCTGTACATGTAGGAACATGGGATGCAGGCCATACAAAGAGATTAAGACCCTCTGTTCCAGCACATGGAAAAAGATTTCAGTATCTTAAATGAGAAACTGAATATTACTCCAGAAGGTAACAGTTCTGGCCTACATTTTAAAGGAAATTAAAATTATTTGGGACCAAATTATTGAAATTATTGAAAATTATTAAATTAAATCAAATAAAGTTTAGTTAAAAATATTCAAATTTCTTTCAGTGAAAAACTAAGGAATGTCTATCTTGTCAAAGAGAGGACTGCAAAATGACATGAGAAATGACTGAGAAATCGCCTTGCTGGGGAAAAGATGCAAAAGGACTCAATTTTAGCAAAGATCAGGACATAGAGAATGGTTGAATATCGGGACCAGCCACAGACAGCTAAGAAATAAGACACAAACTTCTTCTAAATATGACAGGTCTTGACCACAGGAGCAAGGCATTAGAGGAATAAATTTGATAACCACAAGTCAGGATTAATTGGCTCTCTGGAACCTGTGCTTCAGTTAACCATGAGTAACTGGTCTCCAGGCAGGGATAATGGGGCCAATTTTAAGCCTTTGTGTGCAGACAGTCAGCCTGCTTGTTCAAAGGTTCCCCTCTAATCTTAAGGACAAAAACCTGGCAAAACAAAAGATAAAAGATAGGTGTCAGAAGGATAAATGCTGAAAGTAAGTATTAGAGGATGTTTAAAGCATGTAAACTATAGAGAAGATAGTAGGAATCACTACACCTTGGGTAAATACCAGTATAATTTTGATTTTGCAAAGATCTTAAGCATGGTTTTGGCTTTATTAGATTTGGATGTTTAAGTCTTCAGTGTTTCAATAGAAATTAAGCATCTGTTTAGCTCAATCAAAGTTTTACCTGAATATCTAAGACAGTGAAATTTCCTTTTTGAATATTAAAGTGCACCTTCTGCCCAATTTATCATTTGTCACTGATTATAACTGACTTCCACTGCCTTTAAGTAAAGGGGAACTGGACTGAATCACATGTTTACAGTAATCTAAACTTCTCTGTAGCAAAGAAATCATTAAAACAGAGCTTTGTCTGATCAGTCAAATAAGATTAATATAATGGCAAGAGATCAGACTTGGAAAAGAGGCCTTGCGAACTTACTTGAATCTCTGTAGCATGAAAAAGCACAAGAAAACCTGAAAAATCATACTTAGTTTCATGCTCGTTCAATATGCCCACAATATATTGGATGGGCACTGTGGCAGACCCAGAGATATTGTCTTTCTCTCTAAATCAGGCATGTTGGTCGTTGACAAAATCATTCCTTCATCCACATCCTCATCCTTGGTTTCTATATATATTGACACTCATCCTTAGTGGGATATTACAATTAATGGCAATGGAGAGCACTGGTTTATCTTTGTTGCAGCTCTATTCTTTTCTTGCAAAAACACATGGCAAAAACTTCAAACATTTCTCACTGTGGCCTCCAGAGGTCATCAAGACCTTTACCTTGGAGTCAAATGTGTGGAGAGCAAGGGTGGCTGGAAAAATCCAACTGCTGGCCTCAGTGAATCATCAGTCTTGTTATGGACCAGGATGAAAAGTGAGGAGATATATTCCAAAAATATACTATGTGAAAAAGAAAGATAAAAAGAAAAAGATAAAAAAGAAGAGGACAAAGAGGAAGAGAAGAAAAAGGAGGAAAGATGAAGAGGAAAAAGAGGAGGAGGAGGAGGAGGGGAGGAAGAAGAAAGTAGAAGAAGTAGAAGTAGAAGTAGAAGTAGAAGTAGAAGTAGAAGTAGAAGTAGAAGTAGAAGAAGTAGAAGTAGAAGAAGTAGAAGTAGAAGAAGAAGAAGAAGAAGTAGAAGTAGAAGTAGAAGTAGAAGAAGAAGTAGAAGTAGAAGAAGAAGAAGAAGAAGAAGAAGAAGAAAGTAGAAGAAGAAAGTAGAAGAAGAAAGTAGAAGAAGAAGGGTGGGTGAGAAAGAGAAAAGGAACAGGAAGAAGAAGAAGAAACTTAATTAATTAATTAATTATGGTCTTTTAAATCTGTGATAAAGATTTGATTTCCAAAGCGGCCCCCAAACATGTGTAGGGAATGCTCATCAGTTGCCTGGTAGAACACAGAGTAGTCTTTGACATGTGTGAATCAAAGAGAAATCTCAAGCAGCCAGACAGAAAACTCCAGCTGTCTTGTAGAGCATTATTTTACTCATTTGGAGACAAAATGCCAGGCTGTACAAGTCAGATAATTTCTCTGCCCCAGTGTTCAGTGATGGAGCAGATGTGAGTGCACCTGGACCTGCAGAACCACGTAGGTGGCTGCATTGCTCCTGCCACCTCCTCCCTGCCCAAGCTGACATGGGAAATTGGGTTGTGCTGGAGAGGCTGTGGGATGCTGGGATGCTCTAGCCCTTCCCCTGCAGTGGGGAGGACCCACTTTGGCAATGAGTTGTTAAGCAGCAGTCTGGAATCAATGATTACTGGACTCAATAAGGTCCTTAACAGTTCTGTTTGTGAAGTTAATATGTGTGTAAAGTACCAATTTGCCTCTGTGACAGCCTTAATCTCTTTGGAAAGTTGGCAGAATATACTCAGAAAGTATATTATGTTTATTCTCAATTAAGAAATTCCAAGAAAGTATTTAACCTGTGATATCAAAATGAAGGTACTTAATGGAAATGGAAATCTAGTCTGAATCTGCAGAGAAATCAGTAAAGCTTTTATGTAAAAGGATCCAGTAAAATCTATCCTTATGGTATGGAAATCTTTGAGGGACTATACAATGGCAAATGAAATCCAGGCTATTAGGCTACTTACAAATACAATATCTTTTTTTCAGTGTTCCTCACAATGTCTTTCATAGTTTTGCTACTTAAATTCTTTCTACATAATCCCTTGCTATCATTCACAAACTGCCTCACTCTTCAACCCTACTAATAATGTCATTCCAAGTGTCACTAGTCCATGTTTCCTCTTCATCCAAACATTTCTCTTAATATAAGAAAATCAAAGGAATGCTGAAAAAAGCCCCCAAATGTGTGATATGATAATATATAGCAAGGTTGATTGCTGGAACTGGATAGAGTTTTGCAGAAAACTAGAGTGTCCTGGAGAAAGTACTTCCATTTTTTAAGAAGTTTTCAGCACTTCTACCATCCTATAGTTTCTACTGGTTAATAAGGTGCCTAAGATATTTTAACAGGCTTTGAAAAATAATGGGCATGATTTCTAGAGTAACAGTATCTATTAAGGGGTTGCAGGATGTAAAATAGTGTGATATTACCTTGAGATGATTACATATCTCTTTTTCAATGTATTTGTCAGCTTCAATTTTTCTTTTCATTTCAAATTTCTGCCATTTAATTATCAGGGATTCTGTCACAGAATGGAGAAAACTCCAGGTTTATGCTAGCCATTGGATTCCTTGTGCACACAAGAGGTAAAAGTCAGGGCTATTTAGATGGAAAGAAATCTCAATAACCTAGAGAAACAAGGGATGTCTTATACTTTGATCATGATGCATTTATTCTCATCAAATCTATGAGAACACATTAGCATATCTTCAGTTTAGATGACAGCTTTTCTTCGTTGCTTTTACAGACAATTTAGTCTGTTTTCAAACTCAGAAGTGCTTTAAATGTCTTGTGTTGTGGTCTTGTGACCCACCTTTACATGGTTTAGTGGTGGACTTGGCAGTGCTGGGTTAGCAGTTGGACTTGCTGGTCTTAAAAGTCTTTTCCAACCTAAATGATTCTATTGTTCTTTGATCAGCAATATCAATAAGCAAATCCTGGCTAGTTACGCTTTGTTTGGCTTGTGTGATATTCAACACCACAAAGAAAAGTGAGAAAATACAGGTGTTCTCTCTATAAAACCACAACATATGTTTTAGCTTGTTCCTTTCCTGTTTTTCAGACTTTGGGATATTTTACTTGTTTTCTCTTTTTAAAAAATGATATGAGAAACTACTTCCAGATCAGTGACTCAGAGTACTTACTCCTCTTTGGAAAAGCATAAAATAGAGATGGGAAAAAGCCTAGAAGGCTTGCAGTTCAGCTTATTATCCACTTCAAGCACAGTAATGGCACTAAACCTGCACGTCCTGGGCAGCAGTGCACAGCAGCAGCCAGGGAAACCCACTGAAATATTTGAGAAGTGGAATTTGATTTTGTAGTATGTCAATGATATGGTGCCATTCTCTCCTATAAATCAGTAACTAAATCAAAATTAATCACTCCAGGTATAGATGCAGCAATGATGCAATTTTTTAAGTACTGTGTGTACCCAGTATGTGTTATCTGATACGAAATGGAAATTTATCTTCATGTGTTGTTAAGTTTTTGTAACAGGCCTGGGTGTTTGGTGGCCATAAAAGATGAAATCTATACCTCACTTTCTGCAGAATTAATGTATATGTAATATATAATCACTTCAATAACAGGCAATTTCAAGACCTATGGTATTCATTTATGCTGAAAGAGGTGGTTCCACCAGAATTCAGATGAGTCACTTTCTTGGGGAAACACAAAGAAACTTTCTTTCTCTGAAGTTTTTTCTTCACATTCAATTTAATCTGTGATCAAGCAGAGAATGTGTAATAAGCTGCCTTTGGTGTTCTGCACCATGTTTACTGTACCTGCTTATTGGCTTTAGGAGATCAGTCAGAGTAGCTATCAGAGTGCCTATCTCGTTATGTCATACCTAAAATACTCTTGTACAGCACACTCTTGTTCCTGAGAACTTCTGTAATGTTCAAGTTGTTGCAATTTATTCATTGAATATAATCTCCCAATGACTTAAGAAGGTGACCTGCACATAAAGCTTTGTGGAGTTCTATTGTTAAGAGTCTGGTATTTTTCAAAAATACTTTCAAATAAAAAAGTAACTGACATTGTTGAAGGGGGAACTATGCATAAATGACATCCCTCTGGAATTGATAGATAAAATTTTAAAAATCCTGAGGAATTCTGCATTTCTCCATTTAAAATCTTTGTATATTTTTTTGGAGAACGTACCGACAAGCAAGAAAATACATGCACATTAGAACTGGAAAGGTGTATTTCATGAACAATAAACTCCATCAGCACAACTTACCACCATATCCTGGGTTGATAGTTTAAGAACTCAGTAAAATACTCTGACAGGTTAAATAAGTGGTAATGGCATCATTATAGCTCTGATGGTCCAAGAATGCACGTGAGGAAAATATACAGGGAGCAGCACACGCATTATCACACCTGTTGGGAAAAGCAGTTTAATTTCTCACCTCAGAGGAAATCCTCCCTGGGTGGAGGTCTCTTTTCACCAGTAAGGTGGGGGCCACAAGTGCTCTGAAAAGAGGACTCACAGCAGCATCTGAGGGCCTGGCTCTGCACCTCTGACCTTTCAGTGACTTGTGTTTGACAGCTGTTTTGTAGAGGCAATTGTGTCAGCTTGTGGCAGCTGATAATTCCTAAGTTATTGCTGCTTATTTTCATTGTGGCATCTAGAAGGACGGTGCTGGTATAAGAGGAAAGACTGGTGATTAATGGCTTTATGTTGGAGTCAATGAGTGAAACCAGACTTTCAGTCCTCACGATCAGGAGGTCACCTATACACTCCAGGAATCCAGTGGTTACTAATTAATTGAACAATATAATTAAGTTAAACTTAGTACAAATGTTCTCCTCCCTACTTAGTTGAAAGATTTCTGCTTCTATCTCAGACTGAAAGGAGATCACTTGCGTTTGAAAGCCTGACCAATATCACTTCTGTTTACAAACCTTTTTATCTTGTTTTATAGCTATATTAAAATAATTCTGTTATGTTTGTGAATTTGGCTTATTTTTCTAGCACTAGTGTTTCTTCCTGACAATTTTTGCACTCACAGAATTACATACTCCAAAACACAGAGAAAATAACAAAACAATGAAGAGTTTGTTTAAACTACCACATAAAAGTATGTCGCTAAGATCTCCTTAGGCAAAACACTAATAAAAGTCATTTCAGCAAGTGCAAAACAGTAACTCCATCACTGTGATCAAAGGGTTCTTATGAAGTCCGTGATCAAGTGAATACAATATTGGGAAAAAAGAACCCATTGCTTGGAAAAGGCACTTTTAAAAGAAGAAAATTCATTGTTTGTGTGTGTAAATGAATTGTGCCTGTCTTTTAAGGTGCTTACAGAGCCTTTAGCTTCAGAGGGGGATGCATAATTAAAGTTAACCTGTGACCAAAAGATGAAAATGAACTTTTGGACGGAAAGATGAAACAGTCATCTGCAATGTACAATATATTGAACTGGATAACAGCACTTGCTTCAAACCTCAAGGACACCTCAGCATCTATAATTAGAAGGGCTCTCAAAGGGCATAGACAGATTCTTTCAATTGAGATAGGTGACACATTTTAGAACAGACCCAACATGAAAGTCTGACTTCTTTCTAACCTTTTAAGGAAAGTAAGTGAAAGACAAGTACAGTCAGCTCTGCTTTTGACTTTACCATCTCAAAGCAGATATATATCAGTAAAAAGTCAAATGGTACAGCCAATTGCTGTATTTGGCTTTTAAGTTGTAATTTTGAAGTCTAATGCTGACTAAAGGAGGTTTCCAACCTTAATTTATTGAGGTGTCTGAGCTTTTATAATGTTTCTGGAATTATTTCCTCTCCATTCTTGAGTGTGCCAATAAAGATTCCCTCTTCCCCTCCCCCCCTCGCCTTGCCCCAAGCTGAGATACAACCCCCTCATATAATAAAATTGATGGATTACTATAGAGGCTAATCCTAATATTGGAAGAGGCATCTCACAAAAAGAAACACCAATTTATTTAGAGGAGGGCCCAAGAGAGGCTTTGTCTCCCTTCAAAATACTAAAGGATGAGTGATGAACATCAAGGTCTGAATGCTGTGCATAACAAGCTGTACTGGGATGTCATATATTTTTCTCCTTTCTTTAAGTAGTTTCAGCTTCTCCTGCATCTGGATAATTGAGATTCCCAAGGCAATATCTCCCTGTATGATTCAGATACTGGAAGCATCTGTGAGTTTGTAATGGGAACTGCATCTTCACACAATACAGTGAAATAGCATGGCTTCAAAAAGTTCATTATTTTGATTATTGAAGTATTATCCCAGTATTATCTGCAGTACAGCTAATATGGTACAAGAAGTAAATTCATTGGCTCTAAAGGGCATGTTATGTTAACAGGTTAATCTGAAACAAGTTCCTGCAAAAACACAGTGTGAAATCCTACCCCACTCTCTGGAGGCAAACTGATTTTAAAGAATAAAATAGATAGCGTTGTTCTAATTTTAAACTGTTGCTATGTGTTTATTAATTAAACCGATGCTATGAACTTAATAAAATATAATAATTTCTGTTGACTTGATATATTACTCCTGTTTGAAGCTTATACTTTGTGCTGCAGCATATTGGACACAGGCAGCTTTGGCTACAATCCAGGAGTGTGCAACTTCAAACAATGTTTTTCTTAGTATGAATTAATATGAAATAATTTCTGCCTAAAATGGCAGAGACTCTAAAGTGGCAGTGTTGTATCTCCAATGGTCTGAGTGTGTGTGGAAAACAAGGCTTCTGGGCAAAAAGCAAAACGGTCCTTGGGCAAAGCAGGCAGGCTTTTGGCACAACAGCCCCTCTTTTGGGAACACTGGCTCCTCTTCAAGTCTGAAATAGAAGCCACAACCCAGCTGCTATTTAAAGGTTGAGAGCAATTTCTCTGAATTTAGTTTAATTCCATCAGTCAATTAGACAAATCTGAAAGGAAATGCAATTGGTATCTGGGGAACAGAGAAAAATTTTAGCAAGGGAAGAAGTGATAAGGTCATTTTCTCCCATGGGACAGAGAGAGACCACTGATATCACCTGTGGAACATGCAGATACATATTGAAATAAATTAAATTCTAGCGATTATCAGAACATGCTAATATTAAACTGTACCAAATAGACAACATTTGAATTAGCATATGATTAGCAAACAAACTATTTTATTTGTGTAATGCAAGAAGCTGGTGAAAAAAATTGTTTAAGGGAGATATTAGATACTGAAGACATGATTAAGGTAACTGTGAAGTGAGCTAATCTTTATAATTTTATTTTTTTTTTAAGAAAGATTTAGAGATTCTGCACATTGGATACAACGTGTGGATCCCCACACTTGAGGTCTCAAGTGGTGTTCCCCAGGGCTCAGTGTTGGGACCAGTTCTGTTTAATATCTTTATCAACAATCTGGACAAGGGAATTGAATGCCCCCTGAGTCAGTTTGCAGATGATACCAAATTGGGTGGACTGTTGATCTGCTGGAGGGTAGAAAGACTCTGCAGAAGGATATGGACAGACTGGATTGATGGGCCAAGGCAAGTTATATCAGATTCAACAAGGCCAAGTGGCAGACCCAGGGGATCTCATGTGGCACTTACAGCCATGCTCAAGGTTGCAAATGATGCTCAAAGTCTGCAGGTTAGATGCAGAAACCATGGTCCCTCTGAAGACCCTAAAATAAGGAAAATAATCTTTGACAGGTCCTGTGACTCTCACAGAGTGGACATGTGTTGGTAACATACTATACAGCTGGAGAAAAATTTGTCAGACTTCAGCTTACACCAGCTTAAGATAAAAGTAAGGTAGTGAAAAAAACACTGTTCAGTTTTGAACCCAGATCTTTTTTTCACTCACAGACATGAAAATTCTTTAGAGTAGGAAATTATAATGAGAAAATGAAAAACACACTAGGCCACCTTTAAAAGTCAGTTTTAACTGCAGAAATATCATCTTTAATTGTAGAAATAGCCTGAATTCTGAGGACAAGCAGTATGATCTATCTTTTCCTCAAAGTAATTAGTTAAATTCAAAAAGAGAGACACATGTGAATTAGTCATTAGGCTCTCTAAGAACATTCCTTGTCTGTCCTGGAAAGGAACAAAGTATTTTTATGGAACTGAAATAACACCAAGTTCCAAGATGTCACATGAAGAGAACTTTAATAGTTAGGGCGACTCTTGGTCCAACAAGACAAACTGGCCAGGGTAATTACAAGTGTGGTGGACAAACTACTAGACAGGAGAAATTGTTCACGCCTTGCCAGTGATTTACACAACTATTTGTTAGCAAACTTTGAATTCATGAGGGTTTTTTCTTCATGCTGGAAAGGTTATAAACAACTCAAGCACAAGCACAACCTTGACAAATTTATTCTGAAAGGCAGTGGGCGTAAAAGGGTAACAGTGGCATTAGGTCATATCCCTAACCATGTCAGAGTTGACTTCCTGCAGCCTCTTCCATTTTCCATCTGTCAAAAAAGTAGGAGCCCTCAGTTGCTTGAGAGACAGATAGAAAGCTGTTAACTTCACCAGTGATAGCAATAAGAACTTTTTCTGGACCCTTCCTGAGCACTTCACTACCTTACTTTGCCTCAATACTGCGTTAGGAAAGAGCCAAGACACAGAGGAACATGTTTGTTATAAGATGATTAGAGAAGCCTTAAAAACTGGACTTGAGCAAGTCTTTTCAGAGACTTAACATTTAACCAGATCTTGTCCCACCATAGCTATGTGAAAAGGTCAGAGAAGGACTAACAATGCCTCCACCATCATCATTCTGAAACCTCATTCAAGGAATGGTCCATGGGCAGGAACAGAGGCCAGGAGGCTTTGACTTCCAACCTCCATGTCATCCAGGCAGGCTGTGTGCCAGGAGCAGAGGTCAATCAAAAACAACTTCTTGCTAATGAGGAGAGTCTTGCCAGGAATTTCAGCAGCAGCTTTCAGAAGAACAAGTCTGAATATCAATGATTTCCAGGGCTACTGAGTCACTCCAAGCGATGATCATCCTGGTGTGAAGAGCTGTGGCACGAACCCCAGGAAACCAGTGTCTGCCTGGGGGACTGAATGCTTAGTTTGTATTTGTGCAGCAGCTGAAATCACTGTGCTAGGGATAACCATGCCAAGTCAGTTGACTTATTAAAGCAATTTTCTGCTACTAACACTCCTGAGTGGTCGTGGGAACCCAGTGCCACCATGTGGCACACTGGCTGGGAAGCCACAGTGGTGATTCCCCTAGATATGGGGAGGGCAGATGGAGATCTCTGCTGCTCTGCCACTGTATATCAGGGAGGAAGGGAAGGTCTCCCTGGACTCTCTCCTCTTCTCCTGCCAGCCCCTTTTAACCAACTAAATGTGAATTTCCAGTGGCAGCTGGGTCCACACCCGCTGTCTATTTGGTCCTGCCAAGGTGCACCCCTATCCTGACCAGACCCTGTAGATCCTGATGTGGTCTCCAGAGAGACAGACGTGTTACCCTGTGTTCTCCTGGCAGAGGGTAATGAATAGTGTTTCCCTACAGGCAGTACAGACTGAATTTCAGCCTTTTGCTAGTCTTTAGCACACTGCCCAAGAGAAGCAGAAACCACTTACATGTTACTTATTCTTCCTAAATTCGTTCTTGGAAAACAGCTCAGGAATTATGGCTGAAATATTTCAAAAAACCCTTCCTTAGGCAGAGGCAAGCATGGCAAATTTCAGCTTGAGCAGTTCTGTGTAGCGATAAAGCAATGAAAATAGAGCTAATGGCAAATATTAAGCAGCCTTAGCCACAGGCAGTTTTACTAGCTCCAGCAGGAATGTGTGGTGTTTTTCCCATAAATACTGCATTGAAATGCTGTATCTCTCACTCTGCTTCTGTTCAGCTAGCAGCAAAACCCAGAGCAAACTTTTCTGTATGCACAACCCTAATTGAAAACAAAGTAAAATTAAATGAACTCTAAGCAGTGCAAATAATAGCTACTAGTTATTTTGCAGTAAAAATACCAGCATTTTATCAGTTTTTAATAACTGCTTTTTCCTGCTGTTTACAATGACAAGAAACTTTTTCCAGTAACAACACAGTTTTTCTCATGAAACTATTCAGTGAGTCTCAAATGAGCAATATATAAAAAACATCCTAAACAAAATTACTGAAATGTAATTGTGCTGCAAAGAAACAGAGATAAAGGAGAGTCTATTTCAATTTCCATTTGGTGACTTTGCCTTAATCTCAATCCTGGTGAAACTCTTTTGCAAGAGAATCCATTCAATAATTTTCACTGTCACTGACAAATGGAAAGGAAGATACAGTGCTGGGTAGCATGAAACAATTTCAAGGTTATATATCATATGCATTTATCCTCTTTTATGTTTATAATTTATAAAAATAATCTGTAATTTTTTTAGTCTCTTCATTATCTGAAATAAGTACTTAAACCATTTGTACAACTGCTCTGCATCTCTGGATGCAATTATCTTGAATTTGCAAATAGACTTTTCAGGTAAATTATGATCATATAATAAGTTTATTTAGAATAGCTCTATTCAAAGATTTTTGGAAAAGCTAAAGTTTCACATAAAAAGTGTAAGTTTGGTTCTTCAGCTGGCCTATACTGTCACTCTGGTGTCTGGCTTAGTGGTACTTCTCACGTGCCCTTACGTTTTATAAGATTTGTGAACTAAACAAGAGTCAACAGTTTCCTGGAACAAAATTCCTAGGTTTCATTTGCAGAAAAAGTAAAGAAAGCATTGCTGTTGTTGAGCCTTCACTGGTGCTCTCCCTTTGCAGAAGATCAGAAGGGCTCATAGCACAGGAGACACTTCCAGTATATAGCCTGGATGGGGAAGGGGTCTTTTTTCTTCAGTTTGTAAAATATTAGAATCACCACCCTAGGGGTTATTAAAATCTGACTTTTTCTTTAACACTGTAGTGAAGAGTTTCTTTGGTTGCTGCTGAACAGAAATACCAAGAAAAAAAATAATCGAGAGTGTTGAAAGGCTTTGTGTTGACAGAGTATTTCTCGAGTTGAAAAAAACCCCAAATTCATTCCAGTTATTGAATATTCCTCAAACATTAGTTAAATGTCAGTTCAGCCCCAAACTGTCTTTCTCCTTCATGGTACCCTGCCCTATTCAGAAAACAAAAGATCTTATTTTCTCTCCCGGTGAGTCCATGTCACACAAGAGAATGGAGACTTATGCAACTCCCATGTGGTAACATGGTGATGGAAACCCAGCTTTTTATGCCAAAATCATTCTTACAGAACTTGCCCATCCAATTCTAATTAGAAGTTGGAAAATTTTAATGAAAGAAAACCATGAATATTTTAGAGACAATAGCTTGCTGGTAAAATATTTCAATTCAGCTCTTCTGCTTCTCTTTTTTTGCCTACCCTCCAGCCTTTGCCAGTGCCTCTCATGGGGGACTCAGAGGTGCACAAATTGTAGTCTCTCCTCCAAGCGTTGGCTCTGATTTCCTCTCAACCAGCTGTGGTCAAAAGACTTGCTGGGGAGAAAAGCTCCTTCTTGCAGAGCAGTATTTGTGAGGTCTTGCCAGAACAACTAGGTTTGTCCCTCACCACTCCATAGTCACTGGCATGGATTTCTAAGGAATCATTGCTGCAGAAATAATCCAAAATGGTAGCTTACATCTAGAGTTATACAAGGTATTTTCACTTCAGTGACGATGTCCCTAATTTTATCAATAATTTCCATGGTAAATACTGTGCAGTATGGCTAGATTTTGCAGTCATGATCCAATGTTGTTTCCACAGGTGATATTAATATGTAAGACTAAAACTAAGTACACAGGCCTGTTGGACATCTCAAAGCACAGGTAGCAGCTAGGGAGATTTATTAACTTGGGTCAATATGGTAGGTACCTAACTTCCATAGATATTACAAAGTTAGGTAGGTAGGATGGGTAGCTTTTTTGATATACACTCATCAATGTGTACCTACACTGGCAGGTCTCTAGACAGCTTTAAAACCTACTCCATTAAACCATAAATCTCCTTGCAACCACTTGAACTTTGTTGGTACTACCTCCTGAAGGATATGTAGGCATCTGTCTGCTCCCTTACCCCTTGAAAGCCATGTGGAATTATATACATTTCATTCTGTAGCCTGGAGAGTCTGGGCTCTTGCACATGAATCAGATCAATAATTGGAGCCTCTTTATTAAACTATTTCTGGATTTTTTTTCAGTTAAAGAAAGCAGGCTACAAAAACTACTCTGGTATTCTGACATACCATCAGAAAATAAGCTTGAATGCACAGAAATATATAGTTATAATTAAAAGTTAGAAAGAAGATTGTATTAAACACCAAAGTGATCATAAGGAGTAAGTTAGTTGCTTTAGGTTCTTTTAACCACATTTTCCCATTCTAGTTTCCATTTGTTAATTTAAAACGAGTGTGTATTTTCTCCACTTGTGGTTTTTTGAGCTGTAATAGTTGCCATGGTTATCACAAAGACAAATTTAAATTTAAGGAATGCATAAAATTGATTTTTAGTGGTTCATTCTGGAATATACTTGAAGCCTGTGGATGACAGAGCTGGTTAATGAAACGTCTCCGCTCAGTCATATTTATTTCATGGGTTTGTTCACCCAGATGGTTAAGACTGTAATGGTTAGGGCACATTCCCGAGAGATGGAAACCTGCATCTGGCCCTTAAACCAAAGAATCATTGTGGGTTGCAAACAAACAAAAAAAGAGAAGCTATAATCCTGGGAACAGACCTCAGACTTTCTCCTCCTTGGTTAGTACTTGTACCAGGCAGTTCCTGACAGAGAGGAGAATTTATTACTTCTGCTTCATCCTGCTGTACCTGATTTCTATTCAGTAGCTTAAAATTTGAAGATGAGAGAGTTATACATCCAGCTGGGGGGAAATCAGGCACTTGACACAAGTTCCTAAAATATAGGTAGCCAGGATTTTTCTCCACTGGCTTCCAAAAAGTGCCCAGCTGTCCCTCTGCTGAAACCTGAGAAACTGAACATTTGCTTTAGGAGAACTTCTTCACAAGACACCCATAATTAAGGTGCATATTTACCAATACCTCATCTCAGATTTGCCCTTAGCTGGCGGTCCTGATTGCCCCTGTGCAGACCCTGATAGCAGTGCTTTCCTCTCCTCCTCCTCCTCCCCTGCCTGCCTCCAGCTCTGCCGCATTGTCATCTACACCTGCATTCTCGGGCAGCCTGGACAGCAGCAGGACTTCCAGAGGTCTTAGGTTGCCATGGGGAAACAAGCCAACTCAAATCATCCCCACCATGGGTATTCCCTGTTAGACTCCTTGCAGCACTCCAAACTCATCCCTGATTGCTGTCTCTGCTTTTATTTTTTGTTAACAAAAAGCATAAAGCTGGGAACACTGAAATCCCCACTGAGCCTCTCCCTTTCCCAGAACTGCCATATACAGCCTGGCACAGCTGTAATGAGAGTTTCAGAAACACAAAATCAAGCCAATGTAGTAAATTCCCATTGGAAATGATCACTGGCATCTGTAAAGTTTAACATTAGCCTCTGTCTAATAGGAAATCCCTTGGCAGAAATGATGCAAACTTGTCTTCACCAAATGTATTAGTGGAAATGGGGGATAATTCTTGCTAATAAATAGACTGTAAATACTCTGTAGTCTTCCGACACCTCAAAAGAACAAATGAAATAGAAAGGTAAAGAGAAAGAGAAAAGAAAAAAAAAAAAAGGTTTTCTGTTCTATTCAGGTTTTTGGTTTGGTTTTTTTTTTTCCTCTCTCAAGACAGAGACTGTACAACTGCAAAATCATTTTCCATGCACCTTGAAGGAGGTGGCAACAAATGAACTCCAACTTTTAGACACAGCTAAGGGTTCATGCAGGCAAGACCTTCAAGATGTGTGGGTTCAGTGGTTGCCCTCATAGTTTTTATGTGATTGTGGGCAAATCACTTAACTCTGTGTTCAGTCTCACTTGTGCTCTGGAAGTGATAAGGAAAGCCAATTGGTTTTTGCAATTATGCTTATTTTTGCAACAGCTGAAGATTGCTTAATACTCATTATTTTCCTGTTTATTTTGTTTTTTGAGAAGATAGAGATAAGGGAGAATTTTCCACTGGGAAAAAATCCAAAGTACAGACTCAGACTGAGATGACATTAACCAATCTGCTAGTAAAGCTTTGACTCAAATTATGGGAACAATAGGCCCTCAGGACTCCCATGGGTCCTGTTTCCCCAGGAGTGAACACCTCTGCAGGCACAGTGTGTGGGCCACAGTGGGCAGTGTGAGGAGTGTGATTCACAGCAGTGGCCCAAGCACAGGCAGAGGCTCCAGGGATTTGAGGCAAACAAAGGGATTCACGTGACCATCTTCACCGCAGGCATAAAGATGAAACTTTTCACCTAATTGAAAAAGGGTCTTTAGAACTGAAGGTCTTTAGAATTTGTCATATTGAGTCAATTTTCCAGCCCAATCAAAAAGCAACATGGAAATATCTAATTTCCAAGAAAAAAATTTTTTTTTTTCCTCCCAATTTTCTCTCATATTATTTGTTTCTTCTCTCCTTGCCCTACACCTGCAAAACTAGGCTTTCTAAGGAATGTCCTAATCCTGCACATTATATCATAGCAATGCTTTCCTCTTGGCTAGAGCTTAGAGAAGTGATGCCAAAAAAAAAGAGAAAAAGAAAGAAAAATTAAATTAGCTAAAAATTGAGCTTATCACAAAAGGGAGAATGAGAGACATTAAACTTAAGAAAATCCAGGTGTATGGAACAGGCATATACTGCCTTAATTGAAACCCAGAAACATTCTAATTGTTACAAAATGCTAATAAGCAAAACCATTGGCTCCTTAAATGAACATTTTACTAAATCACAGGCATTTAATTTCCTCTCATGCATTTCAATAGCATGCATTGCCTGAAAACAAAGCACTAAAAGAAATGAGAAGATTCTGTTTACCAAAAAAAGATTTGTTGAGACAATTAGAGTTTTTACAAAATGATATTTTAAAATATAATCCATCAGTTAAACTCAGAGAAAGCATATAATTTGGCACTAATCTGTCTCTAGCTCAAAATAGAAGGCATATTTCAGTAAAGTGTCTTGAGTAACCTTAGCAAGGGAATGTAGAGGAACTCCCTGTATGACTAAGGGGATGGGAAAACTTGACACTTTGGAAAGCTCAGGTATGCAATATCCATATATTTCTAATCAGAGCAACTTCATTAGTGCACTTTTTAAAGAACTGTAACTAATTAAGTGATAATTAACCAGTGGAATTGATTTTGATATCAGCACATCAGCCCACACATTGGTAGGACCATTTGACCTGAGGACAGATAACTTGTCTACAATTTGGAAAAGCGGAATTGTGGAACAGAATTAAGACATTTTGCCTAGAATTAATTTGGAAGGTTTAGGTTAGTTATCTATGTTTGTTATGACCTTCATGAGATAGAAACCTTTTTGCTTTCATTTTATTCCTCTGACTGGGCAATTGGAATATCCCTGGTCTTTCTGCTAAAATATCAGAACGGCCCTTGAAGTAAACTCAATTCCAAGTCTGCCTACGAATTTTCTTAGGACAAATCATTCTCACTGAAGGACAACCTCATTTCTTACCTTTCTTTCCTGAAAAAGATGAGTGAGTAACCCTCCCCCATTTAGCCTTGGGAGCTATTCAGGCACTGCAGTGACAGACATCACCATTTCATTAAGGCTCAGCATTAAGTATTCAGACTTTTCAGTGTTTCAGTACAGGCGTGAGTTGGCATTCACTGTTTGCTAACCAGTTTTCCATCTCCTCTGTCCACAAAACCTTAATGACTGTGCTGGCCCTGCTTTATTAAGAAAATTGAGTTATTAATGTATGGGGAAATGTATGCCCTGAGAATATTGGTACAGACAACATGAACACTGACAGCTTAAAGGGACAAGCTTTTGAGGAATTAAGTCTGTATTTAGGCTGAGACTGCAGGGCCACAGAAATGAATGGCCAAAACTTCAAATAACTTCCAAAGAAAGCATCTTTTTCATCTTAGTGGTCAAATTCAGTGCTTCAATTAATTTAGATAATTCTACAAACTATTACACATACATTATTCCCCTACAACTTGAAGTTCAGCTCTTTTACAAACTTAATACAAGTAACAATTTTAGAGAAGCTACACCAACAACTGGAAAACAAAACTGAGAATAGGTCCTTTGCTTTAGCATAAAATGAGTGATAAAACCTTATGAAAGCCAACCCAGTAAAAGTGTTGCTGTGCAGAAGACTGGTAAAAGTCTAGCATAAACTTAGGAAAGACAAATGTGAAACAGTACAGATATCTCAACTGTGCAAGGTTTATAGCAATATTTTATATTTCAGCAATATAAAATATATTTAATCAAATCTACTGAAAACTGTTTTATGAAGGAATGATGTATTGTGTTCTGACTCTACTCTTCCACTAAGTATTTTGCTTGCAGAGGTCACTTCCACACACAAGAAGCAATTGCTTTTTTTCAACCTTTACCCAAATTTTTTCTCATCCACTATAATATAAAAAAAAATTAACTTCCCTCTTCACTCTTTTAGATTTTACAGAAAGTTTTTTGCATCTCCTGAATAGAGATTGATCTGATCAATGATGGCAGGCTGCTTCAAGGACACTGACACGTGTGACACCCAGAGACCACCCCCATTTCCTGGGAAGGCTGGTGTAATTTCCTGTCATCTTCATTTTCACTTTACCATTTCCCCACGCTTTCTCACAAATGTGGGGATCTCGAGTGCCTTGCTAGAGGAAAATCTTACAGATCTAGATTTATCTTAATTTTCTGTAAACAGTTTTTTCACCAGCTGTGCTTGCTGTTCTGCTGGACTATGCCACCTCACAGCAGGCCTCAAAGTGCTTCAGCTCCATTAGAAGGAGTTTAGTCATGCACAGGATCTGGGGACGAAACACTTACCAAAATCTCTCCTACTTCTTCACAACAACAACAACAACAAAAAATGAAATAAAACGAACTCACAAGAAAAGAACCACAGTGCCTAAGCATCTGCTTGCACACCCCTATCAGCTATTTCAGGGCAGTGTCATTCACCTAAGGTAACCCCAGATCCATTAGGCAAATTTGGCTGCCCAAACATTTCTCTACATGATTCTGAATATTTTATCGTCATTATAAGTAAAACTCTTTCTTTTAATATTGACCTTTGTAATTTGACTTCTGCTCACTGTTAAGTTCAAAACTGGTCCTTGGTTCTGGTAGGGAATTGCTTTTTCGCAGCAGCACCCTGAGGCACCCCAAAGTAACAAAGAAATTCAACCAGGCATGCTCCTCTTTGCACTCCTTGCTTGCCAAAAGGAGTCAACAAAGTGCTGCTGCCAGGAGGACAGCTGAGATGAACCACCTGTAGTAGCAATGCCCAAATTTAGGATAGTTCCGATGTTTTTCTACATGTCCTCGAGCACACAGAGGGCACACTTGTCCCATTCCTGGAAGTGTTCCAGGTCAGGTTGGGTGAGGTTTTGAGGAACCTGGTCTAGTGGAAGATGTCCTTACCCATGGCAGAGGAGTTGGAACTACATGGTCTTTAAGGTCCCTTACACCCCAAACTAGTCTATGGTTCTATGTTGATCTGAAGGTTTTAGGTCCATCTGACATTCTCAGAGCATCATGTTTGCTCTTCTTTCCATGGGTGACCCAATCCATCAAGAAGACCACACTTTCAAAGCATCGAGGTAATAGGTCCGTGTACTGGGCAAAGCAGTAATAATTTTGATAAGCCTGACAGACAGTGCCATGAACCTGCCTTTTGAATACATTTGATGCCTGTTCCACAAAGATATACCAGGTGAGAATTTTTCTAAGAGATTAATTTCACAGAAAGAATATATTCTGTGCATTTTTTTTGCCAACAAGTGATGAAAATTAAATCATGGAAATTTTATTAATTCTCATTCTTCCTACAAAAAACACCGAAAACTAAACAGACTACAAAAAAACCAAAAGAAAAATAAGGAAAGTTCTCATGAAAATAATTTACTAAATATAAAAGATTAGTTTTGTGCTTAGCAAACCCCCAAACATTAAGGAGTAGGTGTATCTTAAATACTGAATGGGAAACCTATCTATGTTTAGGGTCCAGAGAGGACCTCAGAACTGTGCACTGCTGCTGAAAGGGCGAAAGAATCCGAGAATAACATGAACATATACAAAGTGGGAAATGAGATTTATGTGTGGAAGTCAAAGCCACAGTCTTGCCCTTTCGAGCAAATTGCATTTGCAGGAAAAAATACATCCCAGTACTTAGTTCACACAGAATTCAATAGGTTTCTACACATATACATGGGGACCTGTTTACATAAACTCCAGTGAGGAACATGAACATGGAATAATAAGAATAATAGATTTCTATTCTTAGTATTGAATCACTAACAATGAAGGAAATCAGTGCAGTGCAATTTATTTTTCAAATACAATTCTGTGATGTCAACAAACACCATTCAAAAGTCATCATGAATTTTTCTGCCCAAGGCTGTGCGGGGAGAGATAACATCTATTTTCCTTCCATGTACAGTTCTTAAAAACAACATTGTAACTGAATGATTCAGAAATACAGAGTCTTGGAGCTGTTATTTTTCCCAGCACTTCAGAATGATGTTTTAAAATCCCAACAGAAAGCCCCCATAAAAATGCAGGGGTCCAACAGCATATAGCATCAGTAAAAGTCCATGGTCTAACAGCCTCCACGCTCTCCAACTGAAGCTTTCTGGGTTTATTTGCCCTAGAAGTTGACTCTACTTCCAGCTCTCCAATGCAGGCATGTCAATAGGCACGCTTCCCTCCTCTGGCATAAGATTCCTAGGAAGCATTAAAGAAGAAGGCATCAGGAAACTACTTCTACTGCTTCCCCAGCCTCTGCTTAGCCTACCAACACCATGCAAGCAGCCATTCCAGCTTCTTACTGTTCCTCTGGCTCCTCCTGTCTCTCCTGTTAGGATGTGCCACAAGGATGTATGCCAGGGAACTGCCACTTGGGAACTTCCAACTCTTGTCATCAGGCTGTCACAAAGATCCTCACACTTTACCTCTTGGTAAAGTCCAGCTAGTACTTAGAAGTACCCCAGTAGATTACTTCTTTCAACAGTTTTTGAAGGTATATGACTTTCTTACTGGCTTTTTTTCCCCTTCTGTCTTTATTAACTTCACCTTCTAATTAGGTCTCATGAAGATACATCTTCTCATTTAACTTAAAAGGTTCATTGACCCTCTGGCATACTGTTATAACCCGTAACCTGTGAGTACAGTAATTAGGACATTATAAAACACTGAGCTGATCTGTACACTTCACATTCAGAGGAAGAGACGTGTGCTGTGTTGCAAAGAGAGCTGGCTGAAGCAAGAGAAGCCCAAAGTGAAGCAAAAATTAATATTTTAAAAAAGAAAGTGGGGATTATTCATGGGAAGAAGAGATTGATTGGAGCAACAAACCTCAAGGAGAGATGCTAAGGACAGCACTCAATTTGCTTCAAGAAAGCTCCAGGAGCAGCAAGCAACAAAAGACAAGCAAAAGGCAGGAGAGGGAAGGGCAGCAATCACTCACTGACTTTTGTAACACATTCCTACTGCAGCAGACTAGCTGTAACAGAGCACATGATAAGAAACTAGTCAAGAATCACCTTTTGTCACATGCTGCTCCATGTGTGACCCATGAGACAAAGATGGACCCAAACTGTCTTCATTACATTCATACAGTCATGTAACTCCACAAGGATATTCATGCAAATTCAATAGGTCAGCTTAATCATCAAGGAAACAACAGCACCTTTCCTAAAGTGTTTTTCTTGCAAAGACAACTGGCTCATTTTATTTACTATTACATTGTTTTTCAGCCAATAAAAAAGAATTTGTCAAAATGTCTGACAACACCAACCACCAAGGGATAGATGAAACTGCAGATACAAGCCAGTGTTATACATCACTGTGAGTATGGAGCAGGATCTGAAGCACTTGTTTCAGACATCTCTGAAAGTAATGGTTTATGAACCACATCCTTGGCTTTTTAATCAACACAGATATACTGCCTTCAACAGTAGTACACTGCTAAATATATGTGTACTGATGCACAACATGATACACTAAAACAAGTATATCATGGTTAGATCCATGTCAAAGTAAAAAATGCATTAAGTGTGTACATGGAACTGTATTTGTACCAATGGAGAATGTAGCTCATTAAATTGCTAGATTTCATGACAAGATTGTTAACAGTACAGAGATATCTGCAAAATCCTTTGGATCATCCTGGATTATCTCTTCAGTTTTTCCTCTTACATAATTTTTAATTTCCTTGTCAGTTAATCCTGTTATGGAGGAGGTTTTGAACAAACACTTTAATTTTTGCATTTTCTAAGTGGTATATGATGCAAATTGATTTCTACGATATCCCTTTTCTATTGTGACCCTTCACCGTTTAAGCTCTGCAATAATATTATATAATGGAGCCCACACATCACCCTTCCCTCTTTTATAACACAGTCACATCACACCATGTACTTTTACGGGCACCTCAGAAAAATGCCTTGCTGGTTCTAAAACCCACACACAATTCTTTTTCCTTCTATTTTTTTTCTCCCACAGAGATCCTGATTTGCTTCTTCAACATCAGTTATTTATCCCTGTAGCAGTCTGAAAAAATAGGCAATGTTAGTCTCTCTTGTAAATCCTGAATAAGCGATGTTAACGATTACAGTTTACAAAACCGTTACTGCCGGAGACACCTCAAAGTTCATCAATGAAATAAAGTGCGCCTTAAAGTCTAGTGCTATTCCTATTAATCAAAGCTTTTCCACTTTATAGAAGCAGGCATGCTTTGAGAGCATGTGTGTCTGGGGAACTCAGCTTGCTGTAATTCCATAAACATTCGTCTTCCCTGCAGAATCATGAGGCCAAAGGGAATCAATCAGGTATGATACAACCTGCAGCAAAAATGCTGGGATCCAGTCCAGTGACTTAGGGGCACACCTTCTAGCTCACCAGTAGGGTGCTTGTGAAGCTGGTCCCTTAAAACAAAGACCCTCATTTCATGTTTGGCCAGTAGAAAGTGCCATGGTGATGCACAAACAAATGTTAATGCAAGTTCAAAAACCTTTCTTCTTTTCTTTTTTTTTAATTCTCCATTATATTAGAATATATAACACCACTACATCCACAGTGCATCTAATGGTTGTAAAGGAAGAAGTTTCTGGAAGAAACAGCTATTCCAGTTTGACCATATTCTTTCTCTCAAATATCATGTTTATCCACCATGCTTTGTTTTCACACGTGGTAGAAACACTTTTTCTCTAGATTGGGATCATGAGATCCATGTAAGCGTGCAATGACAATTTTGGTATTTGCTTGTTTAAAACAGAGTTCATGCCAAGGATAAACAAACCTCAAAAGCCATATTCCAGGCAAAGGGAATGTTTGTGTGGATTCCAGTACTCCATCTCTCTCCAACAGGCTGCTGAAACAAAACAAGGGCCTAAAAGAGTTAAGCCTGGTACCTTGCATCCAAGATAGCGCTTACATGCCAGAAAATGCTTCCACACCTATATAGGAACACTAAGCAAAGATAGTATAGGAACAGTAAGAGATAAGGGGCGAAATAGGGGAATGAGTCCAAATCTTGCAAAATATACCAACATGGAGTCAGCAAAACAGAGAAAGTTGAAAAGTTCATGAGGATGAGGAACAGAGAAAATGACCCTCGTGAGGCTGAAGAATCCGGAAAAACCCCTAGGAATCTACCCAAAAGGATGACTCCACCCTGAACTCTGCCCAGACTCCGCCTATTATGAATACTATAATTAAATGTTGCAATCATATGAATATGCATGTAAAAAATGTTGTAATCTCTCACTGAAACTGTATATAATCATGAATTTTCACTGGATCTGAAGAGCTTCTTTTGTCTGGCGCAAACCGGGGAGCTCTCCAACGTTGCAATAAATACCTTTGCTGTTTAAAGGCTAAAAACTCTGTCTCTAAACAGTTCTATTGTGCCTTTTTGGGCATCACTGCCACGCAGCCTTTCCACAGTCAGCATAAGAACTCACATATGTTTCTATTTTGTTTCCATATTTTTCTTTTTGTGAACCAAAGAGGTCCATAAGAGATTATGCAATGAAAGACATTTTCTCTGCTCATCCAGACCTGATCCCCAAACGTGATAAAATTTCGCAAAGAATTGAAACTATACAAGCCAACTCTCACCTTTTGAACGTGGCCAGTCTTCGCGAACGAAGATCTGGGAAAGGTGTTTTTACCTTTCAAGCCTGCGCAATGGATTTTTTA
>JAWWLV010000001.1:103724430-103769881 GCA_035041135.1 Platyrinchus mystaceus
TTAGAGTGACCTTCTCTTAGATGGATGGCCTTAGGGGCTGACGAGCTCCATCTACCCGGGGGACCCTGAAGCAGGATTGGGAATCGAACCTGCGACCTTGGTGATATGATAGAAAACTACTACTTATTTCCACTTAAACCTCTAACAAATTAGGCCCTTAAGAATAGAAGAGCCCTAAAATGCTGAAGCACATCACTGTCTCGGGAGCACTCCACAACAGTAAGGTTGGAAGAACCTAAAAATAATGTCTACCTGTTTGAATCTGGGATGACTGAAGCCAGGTAAAGATGAGCAAAAGACTTTGTAATTAAACTGCAGTGTAAAAAAAAGTCACCCAGTGCCCTTAGAGAAACACATTCCAGATTACCCATCCACTCCTGGGCTGCTTGAGGAAGCTGCTGATAAACTGAGGCCTGACTTGTAACCACCTTGAGCTGTGTGACTCCCATGGTTGCCTCCACCATGCCTATTCCTCTTTAAAACTCCACGCTGCTGTTTCTGATTCCTGTGACCTGTAGGGATTGTCTAAACTCATAACTCAGGAGGAGTTTCTTTGGTGGTGTGGGCCTCACCCACCCTTTGTAAACTAAAGTTTCAATATATCACCATTGCTGGCAAAATCTCTGACCAGCTGTTGCACCAATGGCAGCTGGTGATTGATCACAACCCTAGAGCAGTGTGGGAGAATGAAGGGATAGTAAAGCTTCAACTTAGCTGTCTTCCATTGACATAACTGCAGTTACCACTCTTTCAGGATTATTAGGCGCATTTTTTTATTCTTTAAGTGTCTCATCTGAGGCTCTTTGCATTGTATCCTCTAACAAATTTGAGGATATTTATGTTTCTATTAATCTTCTCTTAAGACTTTTTCATCTTTCATTTTATGATCTCACATTGTCTTTCCTTTGGTAAAACATCACTTCTCTGTGATATTTGGAAAGAACAGACTTTGAAACAGATTAGGCCTTGATTAGTCCCTGCTTGTTTCTCTTCTATCTCTCTGCCTTTCCTTAAACTTTTCAGTGAAAGCACAGATTTCAACATAAAACTTGAATTCTTGAGATGAAAGCATGCAGTGAGGCTCACTACTTTTTATCTGAAATGGGGTAGACAGAAGGTAGGATTTAGTGCATTGCCTTTTTCTCTAAATTACTATCTTTCTTTTTTTCTGCTCTTGTTCTGTACCTTTGCCATATCTGTATTGGAAAGCACATTAGAAAAGAGGAAAAAGGAGAATAAAATGGATTTTCTGCCTCTCTGAGGTAATTTTTTCCCCCATTGGTTTCCATGAAATGATCAAAGCCATCTACTGAGATAGCAGGAAAAGGTTTAAAATGTGTTTGTCCCCTGTTTTCCTGCTGCTCTGCCTGAGCCTCTTTTTCCCTTTGCCATTTACAGTATTGGTAGCTTCATTAACTAGGGGCTACAACAATCAAACCTGCTCAGATTCTCCAGGGAGAGTCCTCTCTCCCTGTCTCTGACTATCTGTTTTACTACTGCTGCATATTTAAACCAGGCCCTTTTCCAAATAGTTTGACCTGGTCAAACAACTAAGAGCAACCCTAACCTAATGGTATATGCTGGTGGAATGAATCCCTCCTGGGTGAATGCGTCCTCACCTCGCACAGAGCCTCCCCTGCCATGTCTTTGCTCACCCCATACAGTTGCTGGAACATGGATAAAGGCCAGGATCAGGGAGACAACTGTGGCCTTGCCCATTTGTAGCTGATTCTTAGTCATCTGTTGGACCTATGGGTCATGCACCCTAGCCAAAAGTGGTCCCCATGCCAGTCAAATTTAAGCAGAAAAAACAGTCCAGGTTTTGGGGTATGTGCACCTTGCTCTTTGCCCCCCTCAACCCTTTTTGTCTCAACACTCAGGGATTAAAAATTTTGCTACTGCTAACAGCAGCATCAAACTTACTTCATGGAGTTGTAAAATGTCTGGCTTTTCTGTGTAGGAAAATATGGATTTGGATGCACTTCCAAAACACTGAAGGGAAACATGCAAAGATAAGTCAGCTCAACATAGAAACCATGAGAACAATCATTCTCAATCAGTGAAGGAAGCTGATAAAGCATTCATCAGTAACCTCTAGAAGTTCAGAAAATCAGTAGTAAAGAATGCTCTGCCACCACAACATGTACCTGTCCAGTGGATTTTCAGGAAACCAAAGCAATGCTGAAAATAGAAGGACCTCCCAGCATCTTGTTTTGCACCAAGGAGGTATCCATTCCTTTGGAATCTGAATAAGAAATGCATAACTAGCTTATTGTATAAATAATAGAAGTACTGTAAAAGGTGATATCAATAATAGATACTGTGAATAGCACTTCTGACGCTAATAGATGTACCAGAAGAGGTAACAGCAGTCTCACCTCCCTGGTGATGCTGGCAACGCCACCTATTGCAGTCCTGGATGAGCCCCTTCATGGATCATGGCACAGTGCACACATCCCACCTGTCACCAGCTTCATTGTTGTTGTGGTCTGTACAGCTTTTTTAGGATTTTTGTAGAAGTAAACAATTCTAGCGATGATTTCTGCTGGCAGGTAAAGGAATGCTCATGTGAGCATTCTGGTCCACCTCAAGATAAGACAAAGTACGTAGATGGTGCTGTCCACATGTTCTGCATGGGACCCACACTGAGGCATCTGTTACAGCTTATCAGTCGAGTTGGTCCAGCAGTCACCACGCAGGCTGAGAGTGGTACACTCCTACCCATCTCTGCTGGAACAAGCTAAGGAGAGTCATGAGATGGGCTCAGGTTGTTTGTCAGTTACTCATGCTAATATACAGGTCTCTACAACCAAAGTCTGTGGTCATTTTCTGCCTAGATTTGGCTAGAAATCACTATATCCTAGTTACCTGGTCTTCTGAAGGGGGCCCACTACACAGATCCAGTGAATCACAGGAAATCTGCTCTATCCCAAAAACCCACTTCCCCTGTGCACAGCAAAGAAAATGTCATATTCTGTTAAAATCAGTTAGTTACCAGATTTTTTTTAGCTGAGACAAAAAAAGACTGGAAAGAAAGCTACAATCTACAATCTTGGTACATATAAATGTTTCTTTGATTTTGTAAACAAGGTTGAATTGACAGGTAAAATAGCAATGTCCATTCTGTGTGCCTTTGAAAACAGCTGTCAAGGAAGATTAAAACCAACATTATTTCCAGTCTAAAAATAAGCTCTGAAAAGCACTGTACTGCATGTATCTCTCAGTCATGCTTTGTTCCTTTTGCACTGCTCTGGCACAAATGGGCTCTCAAACCAGCTGATAACACTGATCACCTTGGAGGGAGAGATAAAAGAAGTCTCTTATTGAGAAGACTGAGAACTCTTTCCCTATTAGGTCTTGTTTGTCTGTTTTAGTTTTAGTTAAATGGGAAAGTTTTTGGAGAATTTTTTCATACCATCACATGGTTCAGAGCATGGGGGACCCCTGTCCCAGCAGCTGAGCTGAGCCAGAGAGGGACTGTTCCCAGCATCTCAGGGAGGGGAGTTCCTGAAATGAAGCATCACAAGAACTCAGGAAACAGGGTAAAATCCCCAGCACTTCCAGAACTTTTACTGCCTTTTTCCTGGGTGTCATTGCCGAGGGAAAGGACCACCACAGCCCCCACACTGGACATTTCAAAATGCTCCCCTGGGTCATCCCAGCCCTACCATTGTCTCTTCACATGGTTTGCTACATCAGAACCCACACAATGTTTCCCTTTTTCTAGTCACCGAGGACTTTACCTGACTGCCAGGGAAAGTGGCTTGGCAACTATGTCAGTCAATTCCCTCAGGACTCTGGGATGCATCTCATCACGTCTTATAGACTTATGTACATAGAGGTTCCTCAGGTGGTCATGAACCTGATCTTTACTTACAGTGGGAGGGACTTTGCTCCCCCAGTCCCCATCTTGCTGTCCATCCATTTGAGGTGTGGGAAGAGAGGTTGCTATTGAAGACTGAGGCAAAAAAGTTGTTGAGTACCTCAGCCTTCTCCTCATCCACTGTTAGCAGTTTATCAGCGCTGTTTATCGGGGGCTACACCCTCTTTGATCTTCCTTTTCTGATTAACATACCTGTAGAAGCCCTTCCTGCTACCCGTTGGTCTCTTACCAAGTTCAGTTTCAGCTTTGTCTGGGCCTTCCTCACCCCATCCCTACACAACTGAACTTCATCTCAATACTCTTCCCAAGTCATCTGTCCTTGTTTCCACTGCCTGTGCATTTGCTTCTTTCCCTTTAGTTTGACCAGCAATTCCCTGCTCAGCCATGCTGGTCTCTTGCCTTTCTTGCCTGACTTCTTGCTCCAGCGGAGTGTTAATTTTATTCCTATTTTCATAATTTTTGCATAGGAAAAAAAGTGCTATGAATTAAACATTATTTTGCTCCAGAGACCACTACCAATTCCACCTACAAATGTCAGTGCTCTCCACATTTGCATCTTCTGAAAGACTTTCTGAGCACAGTGCTGGATATTTGCAGTATTTTATGGCCACTTGCAAGACCGTCAGCTACCAGATTCTTGTGGATACTGTGGGTCGGAAGAGAAGTAAAACCTCAAACTCACTGAAGCCCAGGACTGCTGTACTGATTTAGCTGTGCTCCCCCTTGAAACACACTCTGGTCAGACCCCTAGTGAGATGCCTTGGTAGGGCTGACCCTGGACTGGGGAATGGAGGAGACTCCTTCACTTTAGTCATCTGGACAAGCACTACAGCTTCCTTCCTGCATGGGCTTGGCAACAGCAGTACCATTCCCTTTCACACTCCCAGAAGGTCAATGTTAGCCTATTTAGACCTTCTCAAAGCTATTTTAATTTTACGTGTGACATTTCTACTGAGGTCACATTTGGACAACAATTGCAGACAGCAGTGAGTCAATATTTCTGCTGTGGTGGCTGTCCCTCAGTGCTGTCCCTTCTACACCACACCACTCAGAACATGTGGAAATTACGTGCAGTCTTCCAGGAAGCTTTTAATTTGCTATTCACTTCCAGCAGCAGGAAAGGCTTTCTCAGATTTCCATTTTAAACACTGATTCAAATGAAGTCTGAAGATTATTGTTTTCTTATGCAAAATGAATGAATAATTAATTGTCTAGGGATTTCTCTGTGTAGTTCCCATCCCTGAGGAATTTGAGCAACTGATGGAGTCCTTGAGATTGAAAACATTTCATAAACACAGGACATGCAGTCTCTGCATGAATATTCATGATTATTCCACATCATATTCTGCCAATAATCCCACCGTTGCTACACCATGCATCCAAAGCTCATAAGTTATGGAACATGTGATGATGATACATTTCAAATAATGCTCAAGATATAATCACCTGTAATTTCAATGGAATAGCTGGCAACAATACACACCCAGCATGTATTATGGTAGCTGTAAGAAAGTCATTAGGATGGGATGCAAATATTTGAAATGAACAATGTACAAAATTTGGCAAGTGCTAATAGAACCAGCTGAATAAAAACAAAAAAAGAAGAAAAAGAAAAAGATGTGCACTGTTCCCCACAATGGAACAGTTTGAAACTATTCAGACCCTGAAAATTAAGCTCCATGTGTTGTTCAGGAAACACAGCAGTGTTACTACCCATGTATTGCAATCCAGCCTCTCTCAACGGCATTCTCACTGGTACTGCCTGCATAGGTGTCCCAATAGCATGCTTGTTCACCTGCCCTATCAGTTTATAATGGGTACCTGGGGATAGACACAGACTAAATCCAAGAAAAGTAAAGACAGGATTAGTTTACAGTTATCTATGATCTCTCCACCCCTGCTCCTCTTTGCTGCAGTCTCCTCACTATTTTTCAGCACAGACTCCTGTACAAAAACCCTCAGTATGGAAACAGCTTGTTTAAATACAGAAAGTTTTTTGTGTCCTGTTAGTATCCTTGCTCTAATGTTAAAGGACATCCCCTTCTTATCTGGAAAGTGCATAGCCATGTTGGCTTTATTCCAGTTCCTAAAGAATATATGTATTGATAACACTTATGTAGAAGTATAGATTTGTTTCAGTGGCTTTTGCAAGATAAATGAACTCAAATTCCCAGAAAATCTTGCGTGTTTCTTCCAAGTTGCAGATGCTATAAAGCAAATCCTAGGAAAGTCTTCAAAAATGCTAGAAGTTGCTTTCAATGAAGGCTCAAATGCTTGAAAAATTTTCTCAGCAATCAGTTTCCTTATGACGTAAAACCGATCTGGAAATCTCACAAGCATTGTCACTGCAAAGTCAGCAATACAAGCCTGTGATGCCACAAAGCCAGTTCATGATATTTTGAGGGCTGCACCTCACAGTAGAAAATGAAGATGGATATATAAAAAAAAGCATCTTTAGAACTGAACAGAAATAAAATTTCTCCATCTATTATGAAAACAGTGGCCTAACAAAGCAGAGAGATCCAAGAAGTGTCCCACCTGAAGGGAAAAACTTTCCATTTGCATTCACAGTTTTGTAGATACCAGAGAAACCATGGAAGAAACTTCATAGAAGTCCCAGAAATATGAAAAACTCCTGACAATTTTTTCCACATTCACAAACATAATCAGTGAGAACACAATAATTCACAGATTCTGATATTCCTGACGAACATGCTGAACCTGGTGGAATTTACTCAGCTCTGACTTTCAGAACATTGCCTTTTGACTTTGAGATTAAAGCTTGGATAGGTTATCAAGTAACCCAGACTGGTTCATCTGTTTTCCTCTACCCTCTTTCTTTACACATTTCTTGAAAGACATTAAATGTACAGACTGTTGGGAATCAAAATACCACGTACTACTACATACACCTGCAAAAATATCTCAGTGAATCTTTTGGAAAAAAGGAAATGGATCCTGGCTGAATTTCTTATGAAGCAGAATTGCGAAATGTATTTGTGTCATGTAGGAATTGCTCTCTGCTCAAGAGCCTGGTGCTCCACCTGCTGTTTTGGGGAGCCTAGGTGAGCTTAATCTGGGGACTAGGTCACCATCTTAAGTGGTTTCCTCCCTAAAGCAGGTATCCCAAATGCAGCTATTATTCTCTTGTGGAGATTATGCTTTTTGTGAACAGGAACTTGTTTTATACAGTTCACTTAAGCCTGGGAGGAGAAGGCTCACTGGTTTTGTGATCATTTCCAGAAGCAGTGTCCCTGAAGATGGCACATTTGGAGATGACATTATGTCATACTGCTGCACAGCAGCAATTGGCACTCCAGTCTATCAAAGATACTACTTGAGCAATATAAAATTGGAGAAACAGATTTCTTTTCTATCCCAAAATATACCTCTGCACAGTACCTGTTGTATTGCATTTAATCTAATTTACTGTAGGAGACATGAACCCCCTCGCTGCAATCAAGCTATTTTTTAAAAGAGATTGGTGATTCAGCTGAGTGGTGACTAAACCACTGACAAATTTTCCCTGTCAGCTCATGTGTATAAAAAGATGCTTTGCTGGAACGTATCATCTGCAGATACCACTGATTTGTTGGAGTGAATGGGGGTTTTCCCGTCAAACTATATTACTTTATTTCTTATTTAAAATTATATGCATCTGAAGCTTTTAGCACATTTCAAGGACACATCAGGTCATACAATTGAACTGAATTGGGTTTGCATGGCCAGGTTTTGGTTGCAGTGGGGCTACAAGGGTGGCTTCTGTGAGCAATTGCTAGAAGCTTTTCCCAGGTCTGACAGAGCCAATTCCAGACAGCTACAAGATGGACCCACCACAGGAGTGAGAATATGTGAGAGAAACAGTTCTGCAGACACCAAGGTCAGTGCAGAAGGAGTGGGAGGAGATGCTCAAGGCACTGGTGCAGAGATTCCCCTGTAGCTCATAGTGAAGGCCATGGTGAGGAAGGCTGGGCCACTGCAGACTCCTTGGACCTTGGAGGTCCATGGTGGACCTGCAGCCCCTAGAAGGGACCTATGCTGGAGCAGGTGGATGCCCAAAGGAGGCTGTGACCCTGTGGGAAGCCCAAAGGTCTCATGTTGGAGGAGTTAATAGAGGACTGTCTTCCATGGAAGGGAACCCACACTGGAGCAGGGGAAGAGTGAGGAGTCCTCCCCCTGAAGAGGGAGAAGTGGCTGAGACAAAAAGTAATGAACTGACCAAAGCCTACATTTCCATCCCTTTGAACCACTGGATAGGATGGAGGTAGAGAAAATCAGGACTGAAGTCTGGGAAGAAGGGAGGAGTGGAGGAAGGTGTTGTTAAGATTTTGGTTTATTTCTCATTATTCTATTCTGATTTGATTGGCAATAAATTAAATTTATTTCCCCAAGGTGAGACTGTTTTGCCTGTGATGGTAACTGGTCAGAGACCTCTCTCTGTCCTTTTCTTGACCCATGAGCCTTTCACTATATTTTCTCTCACCTGTCCAGCTGAGGAGGGGACTCACAGAGCGGCTTTGGTGGACACCTGGAGACTAGCCAGTGTCAACCCACCAAATGAGGCACAAGAGAGAATGTAAAACAGGTACTGTACGTGATCATTGGCAGAAACTGATGGTTTATTTTACTTTAATTAACTGAATGTATCTTCAGAAAGGATAAATAGAGATACATTCTCGTGAACAGAAAGGCAAAATCATCCCCCATTCTGAATGTTAGCTTGCAACTCAAAAGATGCAGGTTAAGTTGTTTACTCCCTGCAAGCTGCTACCTTTGACCATGTCTGTGGACTATGTCTACAGACTAGAGATGACTCTGACTCCTTCTACAGCTGTTCCTGCCTGCAAGCTGCCAGTTAATATAGCAGAATAAGGAGGGGAGAAGGTGAGTTCTTAATTTACATCAGCAGAGGGAAAGAAATCAGTGAAGTAAGCTAAACTGAAAATGAAGTTGAGGAACAACTATACAGTCCCTTGAGTAGGGCACTTAATTACTCTATAGCTCCTTTGGAAACTGCCTTATAGGGATTATAGAAGATGCTCCTGCTCATGACAGTTATCAGGATGTGAGTTTGGTAAAATAATAATCCTGGCAGTTCGCTAGTGGGTTTGCTTGGTCCTGAAAAACTGATTTCCTGGTAAATTACTTTTTAAAATCTACATCTAGTTCTGTCTGGTTTCTCTGATGATTTACAGGACTAGATATCCTATTTTCTTGCCATGGTGAGAACAAGTCATACAGAGCACCAACTAGTGTTTGTCCTTCTCTTCACCTTGATTTTAAAACCTCCCAGCTTATGTCAGTGAAACTTGTTACACATTTAATTAGCTATTTTGGTTGATGCAGAGTTAAAGACAGTTCAGTAAATAGTCTGTCTATTACTTCTATCCTCATAAGTCAATAATGAAAATTATGTTGCTCAGCAGACAGCATATGCAAATAAATGTGTATATGATAGACTGCAGCTGAATTCACTGGCATCTAATAGGTGTTTAATTGCTTTGGAGTGCTACTAAAAAAAGCAATATTATTAGGACGTTTTTCTTGCAAATGGGTTTTGAAAGCATACGGTCAGTGCTGTAGTCTTATAATTAAAACTAAATAGGTTAGAAATTACAAGGTGGAAGGAAATAAAAGCTCAGCAGCAAGTATATGTATGGCTAAACACAGATTAGTGTGTTGTGCAGGGTGCTTGTGGGTATGTCTAAACGTTTTGCTCAAGTACTGTGCCTGCTAGGAATTACCATTAAGACTTAGGAGGAACTGCGGTTGTCTAAGGAGGCCTCAGGGAAATGAATTCTTAGCTGGGGCTGGCATGAGTATAAATTAACCAATTAAGGCACCTGTATCAATATAAGCATTCTGACTCATTGTTTAATGGGATAATTGGAATTCTGTAGAGGAAATAAAGTTGATTACAAGGATCAAACTCTAAGTATTTGTCTCTTGCTTGTGACAAGCTGTAGCTTAGGGGCCAGTGAATCTGACATTGCTGACATGGAACAAATAGCAGTATGGGGGGTGAAAGATCATTACTTTTTAATGCTTACAACAAAATTGTGTACATGCTTATCTATGAAGAAATAGAGTTCTGCATGTTTAAAAATAAACATGAAGTCTATATAACAACTTTTTGTATGCATCTGAATTCCCAGAATGTCCTGGTTTTACCTGATGAATTATTCTTGATACAATGCAATTCAGCAGATGATTTTTCCTGTCATATATAGAATGCATATTTTACATGCATGTATAGAATAATTTGCAATACAGCTACAATCCTAGGTGTCTACTTCTTGGCTTTGATGGGTGGATTTGCCCATCAAAGCATATGAAGAACAACTGGTGGAAGAGAAAAAGTCAAAGAGATGAGGGGCTAGTTGGGTTCTTCAGTCCAAGGAAATAAGATGTGGCTGATTTACTCTCTATAAACATAAGACAAACTGATCTCCAGAGAGAGGGAAGAACAGAAGAGAAATTCACCATATTCTCAGGAAGCAATCTTTCACAGAAGGTCAGCAGGCCTTTCACCAGAGTATGTTTGAAGAAGAAAATGAAATGGCATCTGTGGCTTCTTGTGTCCAAATGTATGCTTTCCTTTGAAGGATTCAAAATATTTTTGGCCAGTGGAAACTGAGGCCTACTTAGCTTCTCCTTCATGTTTCTGAAGAATAAGATGATTATCTGGGAGTAAAGAAGAAAATTGAGTAAAATAATATAAAAAGTTTTGGGTGCACAAGACATACCATATTTTATCTGAGATATCCACAGAGAAACAACAAAGAACACATAAATCTTTCTTCATTTATTCCCATTATCCTGCTTTTTTCTTTTTTTTTACCTGAAATCTGGCAGCCACCATTGGAGATGGAGTTAAACTATTCCCTACAAAAATGGAAGGTATAGTACCCATTTTTAAATACGGTTATATGGTATCCAGAGTCCAAATGCAGTTGAACTTGATGATCTTTAAGGTTTTTTTCCAACTCACATGATTCTACGAATTTTGCACATGCTGTCTTGGGAACTACTGCCTGTGCTCACACAGATGATTAGAGCCACGCCTCAAAAAAGGAGAGTCCTCAAAAAAGACTCAAGCTCAGACTTGGGCCCCTTTTCATCTCTCACTTTGCACAGGATAGATTGTACCACTGCTTGATCTAGCCTGTGGAAAACCTGGTTATCTACACTGCCTGCTTGCCTGTAAACCCAGCTCTGCACTCAGGACAATTAGTCATTTAATAATTTCACTGTACTTGGTCAGCAGGTTTTTCTGTAGGGGGCCACTGTGATGCAGTGCATTTCTCCCTAAAATCCCTACTAAACTATTGCTCTCCTTGCTCAGGAGATGTGGAATGAAAGAATGTACACTCACTTTAACCCTTTCTAGTGTGGTGTTCTCTAAAACAAGGAGAAAACCTGTGATCTCTTGAAATTTTTATCTATAATGGCATAATTATTATTCATAATACAGCATTCCACCTACCTGGAAACAGAGCAGAGCATAGCAGACACACTCTCCTGGAAAACATATACTGGAAAATATACAGGATTTTCTATGTTTTCCAGTATATTTCTCTGTATTTACATTGCATTGTTTACTTTTTAATTCCAGCCCTTACTCTTTGCAAGGCAAAAGAACTCCAGCTGTAAGGAACTGTATCTCTGAGGATGTATATCTTCCATGTGGTACAGTATAAGAATCCTACAGTTCAGTTTTGGAACTATAGCAGCAGCTGGGAACAATGATATTGAATAAGGACCAGTACTATTACTCACTTTAGGCTACAGTAATTTGCAAAGCGAAACTCTTCCATTTGAGGATTGTAAAAGAATTTTCTTTCAATTAAAATGTCTAAAATTTCTGTTGTTCCAATTTAACGGAATTGTAGAATTTCAAAATTTGGCCTAATTTTACACAAAAACCAAAGATGAAAAGGAATGGAGGTTCTCAATTTCATCACAACTGACACTGCCTAGAACAGGGGTCCTCAAACTACGGCCCGTCAGCCGGATATGGCCTGCCAGGATCCCCAGTGCGGCCCGCAGGTATTTACAGAACTTCGCCGGGGGTTGGGGGGTGTCATGGTTTAAGTTAAGTTAAAACTAAGTAGGAATTTTTCCCTTCCCCCTGCCCATTGTGTGAAAGGGATGTTGACTTTTCCTTGGGCAATTAGGTAACACAATGGGCTGGCTGGCAAGACCGCATTCCGAGTTAAATGGTCCTCAAGAGAGGCTGACTGTTGGGAGAGTTTGGCTGTTGCCGAAGCTGGGGGTGGGCGGGTTAAGAAGCTCCTTTTTTACTTTTTTTTCCTCTCATCTCCTGGGAGACGGGGGAGGAGTTTTGGGCGGCGGCCAAAGGGACGGGGGAGTGCTCAGCGGTGGCCAGGCGTGACAGAGCCTTGGCGTGAGCAGCAGCTTTCTTTTCTTCTTTGGGAGAGAAACTGTTTTCGGGAGAGTTGGTTTTTTTTTTTTCCTTCCCTCCTTCGTTCCCATTCCTTCTCCTTCTTGGCAGCAGTTCATGTGCACATCAGAGGAGATGGGAGTCTGCTCTGCACATCTCGACCAGAGGACTGAGGGGGTGAAAGAAAACCTCCATTTTCCAGCTTCTCCAGCACACCCAGGGAGACCCCACTCCCTCCCCACCACACGTGGGCATCTCCAGTGATCCAACAGTGTCCCCTGCTGGCTGGCACAGTACACTGCAGGCTCTGCATCTCCAGTGATCCAACAGCACACCCTGCTGGTTGGCACAGGACATTATAGTCTGGCCCCCGACAGTGTCTGAGAGACAGTGAACTGGCCCCCTGTTTAAAAAGTTTGAGGACCCCTGGCCTAGAACATAGAGCACACCACAGTGCTATTGAAACCAACAATAAAATAAATGAGTACTCTGTAAGCTCCAGAACATATAATGAAATGAAATGAAATGTAATGAAACACAGAATTACATTAAGTTTACTATTATTTCCTATAATGAGAGTCTATTCATCTTATTAAACTTCTGTGATAACCTTTGCCCCTTCTGGACCTGATGAGTTTTGCAAATTGTACAAACAAAATTAGCAATTCTTACCCAGCATTACAAACAGAGAAGAAAGGTGCATGCTGATGGAAAACAAGGACATGTAGAAATTCTTTAAATAAAACCTCATTGAATGTGCATTAGGATTCTTCCATAGAAGAAAATCAGAAGGGTAATCACACTAGGAGAAACAGATTATGAAAAAATATGCACTTTCTATAGGCACATGATGAGGTTAGTGTCTCAGCAGATACTGCTTTGAAATCTGTTTTATTGACCTGAAGCTTATGCAAGCAGGATGACTCAAGGGTAATTGACAAGAAAGAGAAAGAAATTATATGTTGTTGTATGTAGTCTGAGCTGTTTTCTCACCACAAAACCCTTTGATACACGCATGTCTCGTAATTAAACATTATATAAAATTCTTGCTGAATACAACTATTGCGGCCTTTAGATATGCCTGTTCTGGAAAAGCTCATTAAAAAAAAAAAATTACATCACACTAAAATAATGTATTCTGCTCCTGGCATTTCATATAGTGTAAGGTAAAGTATACTCTATGTTGCCACTTGCAGCAACAAAGCCAACAGCAGCATGTGATTAGGACTCTGAAATCTCTTCTTTATCTGAGATTGCTTTCTGAAATCAAATTCAGGCAGAGAGAAAAGGAGGAACAAACAAGTTTACTGCAGCTCTGCAATAGCAAATAATCAAGAGAACTACTTGAAGAACATTAAGTGAAGCACCAGATTCTTCAAATATTATGATAATTGAAACACAGGTGTTGAATGTCCAGATATGTGCAGATCTCTCTCCTTAGCCTGAGACAAACTACAATGCAGAGGGGAAAAGAGCCAGTCTGTGAACTAGAGGACAAATTTATCTCAACCTAAAATTTGTCAACAGCTCTGTTGAACAGGCAGTGTGTTCCAATGCACGAAAAATAACACTGCTATTCATAGAGCAGGTGTAACACAGGTTGTCACGGTCTAAGTTTTTACCAATACTGCCCCATGCGCCAAGAGATGTTATGCACTCAGCTGTAGAGCGCCATGGTGCAGTCAAGTGGAAGTTACAGCTAATACAGTAAAAATTATCTAACAGTTATGTGCGACTAACCTTTATGGTTTGTTGTAAAAAAAATAACATTGAGACTTTTAGCACTTCTCTTTGCACTTGGACTGCATTTTGTAAAATGAGAAACATTTAATCTCTGGCTATAAGGAAGTAATATTTTGTTTTGTCATCAGGTCTGGTGAGCAGATTCATCCAAATGCTCCACATCAGCCCTTGATTTGCACAGCTACAGAGAAAGGGTGCACCCTCAGTTTATTTGTAGTCCCGTACTGTTTCTTTAAATATATTTTAAGAAGGGCACAGATTCACTGGCCAATCAGTTCAATAATACTGTATGCATAAAAATATGTGGATAATTCTGTTCTGGCTTCTTCATACAGCTTCATGGAGGATGTTGGCTTCAGGCCAAACAATTGCAAAAGCAAAGCTTTTTCCCCTCAGCGTTTTAGCAAAGTGCACATAATACATCTTTAAGTAAATTAGTGTTATAACAGGTTTCCACTGATCCATCTTGAGAAGTCAAATGAGAACCAAAAATAGATCCTGTTTTCAGTTTCCCCTGAGCAGCAAAGTGATTTGAAATCCTCCCTTGCCACATGAAACAAAAAGATAAAAAACAAGTTTGGCAACGATTCAGTAAATATATGTGCTTATTCAGTATTTAAATTCGGGAGCCAAAGAACTCTTTATTAGAAAAGAACAGTCAACATATCCAATGGTGTAAAAAGCAAGTGTGACTCTCCAAGAAAACCCCTTCCTCTGTAGTCAGATGCTCTGTGACATTTACAAAGGAAAACTCAACTCAGAGTATGCAGTGGTTGTCAAAGATACCTCTTTGGAGAGGTGCAGAACACCTAAACAGCCAGGTACCATAGGTATACCTATGCTTTAAGGGTCTGGCAAAATATAGATGAAGATATGAACAGATACTACTTATGGGAATAAACAGGCTAAACAATAGACTGTAACCTCAACCTGAATTATGAAAAGGGGGAAACCCCCCACTTGGAAAATTCCTGCAGAGTGGTATAGTTTTTGAATCAGTAATAAAATACAAGCATTTCAAAGCAGAAGAGCCCTTACCTTTAGGTCTGATAGGATCATACGCAGTTTCTCAAGTAACTACTGCTGGAGTTGTCTGAGGTAAGTAATGGCATTTTCAAAAATGACAACAAGATGATCTCATTTGAAGGTTTAGTACTTCCTTAAAATATTTATGTAATAAAAGTGGTCCCTGACAAGGAAATCTGGATATGTTGAATGAGAAAACGAAAAGAAAAAAACAGTAACTAAGCATTCAGCTTACTTCAGAGACCATAAAAACATAATGTATGATTTCATAGAGATAGTTGAGATCAGATCTCTGAAAGAAGATTGCACTGAACGTACTTGACTAATACAAACCAGACCGTCCCTGATTTTGCTAAGAACATATGCATGTTAAATTATTTTTCTTAATGCCTTTTAGTATAATTGGCATCAAGTAACTAAAATTAATCACTTCTTGTATCATTGTTGCTAATGTGATGTTCTCCTGTTTGGTTTTCAGCAGGTTGTGTCTATAAAACTCATCACTAGTGGCAGTGGCAGTGTAAGAAGGTAGTCTGGTTATCATGACATCAAGCTAATGAAGACTAGCTTGAAGCAAGCAAAGGATCCCTTCCTCTCCAACTCTGTAGGACAAAAGGAAGGGGGAGAACAAGGTAAATATTAATGACATTTTATATAAGAACTGCTTGAGTTTGTTCTGCTTATGTGGAATCACATCTGAATAAAATGAAAGGAGAGAAAGGGAAAGTATTTCCCAGTACTTAGAAATATAACAAATGGGTTGTTAATTGGCAAGTGTTTAAAGGGCTGGCTCTAATCAGGGTAAATGGGCTTGTTTTTCCAACACTGGGTCTCACATCAAAACAACAAGAAACAATTGAAAAATCTGTGCTGAAGAAAGCAAGGGGAAGTGGGTTGTCACCAGCTGTTCAAAGACAAGATCCTGCAACAAATGTGTAGCAGCAGATGCCGTGTGAAGCACGGGGAATGTAAATGCATATGAGTCATCACATAAGCTTAGGGGGGACAAGCTGCAGGCCAGAATCCTGGGGGTAAAGATTTTCATGATTTTAACCATTACTCCACCTGCTTTGTACTTTGTTCAACTACACAACATATTTTTTTTGGACGAGGGTATCTTTAAGCTCTCTTAAAGAGCCCCAAGCAGAAGGAAAGTCTTTGGGTTTATGACATCAAAAAATGAGCGTTATTGTTTGTCCAAAAGGGAAAGGAGTTTAAAACATTTCCCCCTTTTGCCTCCCCTTTAAGGTTCATGATAATAAGAAAAATTGTTAAATGGATAATTTTTATAGTTTGCAGTATTTCACTGATTTGTTTTTCCACTCCAGATTCATAAGTAGCTCAACTGGCACACTGGGAAAGAATAGAAAATTGGCATAGTGGCAAAAATGGAAGAACTACCAGCTGTGTTTGACAGAGATAATCCTGAGGATCTCATCTCAGGTTGGTTGCCCCTGAGCAGTGGGATAAGCCCTTGCAACAGGAAGTATGATGAAATTTGAACTGAAGGTGACAGTAGGATGCTCTCCAGGAGTTTACAGTAAAATCCTGTTTCTCTAAAAGATATAGCAAGAAAGAGGCAGAGGGAGGAGTCCCGGACTCAGCTCCTGCCTTGGCAGACCCAGCCGTATGTATTCAGGCACTCTGATACTCTAATCATTATAAAAACCACACTGATTTACACAATTCCATAATCTTATAAGAAAATAGGTCACTGGGGATTATCAAATTTTCATCCATTTAATTTAAAAATTCTCTTCTTGTTTTTCCCCAGCAACACCAAGCTCTCAAGTGAAGAGGAAAAAAAGGCATTAGAAGAAGACTTTGGATGGAGGTGGATCTACATTTTGAAGCCATTTTTATATTCCATGCTACCATGTTCTACTGTGACAGATCCTGAGAATTCCCTCCTGCCAGTCACCCTTGAGGGATCCATCCCCAATTTCTCCACTGAATTCATACTGCTTAACACATCACAAACAAGGAGAGGCTTTTGTGCTTTAAAGAAGAACCTTAGGGCTGACTGGAAACAGTGATTTCCTTTTGTGAAAATATTATGACCTTTTGATATTACAGTTTTCCTGGTTTAAAGAAAAAAAAAACAACAAAAAAGAGAGAGGGCTCTCACTAGCCAGTGGTATAGACATTTGGAGATTCACCTGTGCCAGAAGGGACACTGCATGAATACCAACCCAATGGGAACACAATTACACTCTGAGTTGCACTGGGTTATGATTTTCAGATTCCATCAGTGTGACGCCATGAAGCTTGTGGCAGCAGGGTTCCTTTTGGACTTCTGCCACATAGATCTACCAGTGGTCAGGGGAGGTATACAGGATTACAGTTTCCCTTGGGATAATTTATCTGCAAAGCTACCCTTTAAGAAAGAAAAAAAGTCAAACACATTTGTACCTGATCTTAGGAAGGAGACTTGAGAACTGGACCTTGCCGCATCTCATTCCACAGCACAGGCAGGCACCCAGCATTAGCAAGTCCTTCTTTTGTACCTGGACAAATGAAGTAGGAAAGGAATGAAATGAGCTCCTACTGACCTTCATCCCTTACTTGTCAGACACATAGTTGAAAGAAACTGTTAGTGGCATTATACACAGTCCGAGCCAGATTTTTCACCAGGCTCATAATGTATTTCTAATTGTATTTCCCATGGCTAGTGGTTGGGCTCCAACCATGGGAAGGGATAGAACAGCACCCTGACAGCAAGCCTGACAGCACCCACACTTGTTTCTTACACCTGTAAGATGACCAAACTTACAATTTCAGTGATGAAAGCAGACCACAAAGCAGTTATTGTATTTCCAAGGGAGGGAAATCCAGCCTGACTTGGTTTTGTCATAAGTGATTAGATTTTATATTGTGCTTATGTACTTCTCCTAATCAAATTAGCATGTTGGCTCAAAATCAGCCTAGCAGAAAAACTCTCATTTTCTACTCATTCTGCTTCATTTATCACCTGGAATTACCAAAGTTTTGAGATTTTCTTTTCTCTCTGACTAGGCCTAGTTCTGCTTACCTTACAAAATTTGAAACATTCATAGCCCAAGGTTGCAAGAGCAATGAATATTTATAATCCCATCTTCCCAGCACACTCAGAGGTGTTTCACAGCGTGACTTCACATTAGAAATGTCCCACCTGTGGGGATCACTCAAAAAAACACAGATTACAAGTCTGTACAACATAGAACAAGGTCAATACCCAAATTATGGGAATTATCACCTTAAAAAAGGTTGCATATCTGATGATGCACTGCACCAACACTGATTTATAGGTGCTGTACTAGTGACTCTCCCCTGTGAAGATAGAATTTCAGCTATTAAATTATAACATTATTCCCTGGTTCTTGTTCTGAGCCTTCTCATGAATCAGCTGCAAACTATGTAATGTGCTCCTCTCTTCATTTACAAAGGTAGCCCCTATCTCCAACAGCAAGAAACATAAAAAAGGGTTTCTCACCCAGCTTCAGAGCACAGGGAAATAACATAATTTAAAGAACATAGTGACTAGTGACAAAACATAGGCAAGACTCCAGTGATGAGAGCTGCTTAGAAAATACTGCAAGTGAAACTGTGTGACCCTTCAGGTATCTTCTTATAATTCACTACAAATATTTGTCTTTTTTTTGGCTGAGGCCTCATTTAAAAAAACCAACCCCCATCCCATTCGCCTCCAAAAATGCAAGTAAAACTTAACATTAATTCAGATTATTTTCCTATTCAAGACAGAGCTATGAGGATTACTGTCAGTTTTAACACTTGTCAGGAAAATATGGTTTCTTCCACTTTGCAGACAGGCAATTAACGTTCAGCAGCAGCACTGAAATTAGAAACTATCTAGAGGCCATTTTAGGCCAAGAAAGTTTTGCCATTGATTTTAATGCATCCAGATATAATGTATCCTCCAGTATCCTGCCCTTTCCTATTTTCCCCAAACTTAGGGTGAACCATTAAATTGGAGCTTGCCCTGTAAATCCCATAAGCTATTAATGTAGTTCCCTTAGCTGGAAGATAGATTAATGACCTGAGACTTCTGTAGAATATTTGCTACTTCAGTGCAAATTAATATCATATTTTATCCTCATTTTATACTCACATCCAGCACTTCCTTCTGCAAAGGATACCAGAAGGAGCTGGTTATTTAAATGCCAAGATTCTAAACCTTATCTTCAAATTTTTAATCAAACTGTTTAACAAGAGTCTTAAATTTCTGCATTTCCATTTTTCATACTTCTCTCACCTCATTTTTAGTGATAAGAACAAAGAAAAAATTAAAAATTCAGGTACGTTTAGGAGGGGTTTTTTAATACTAATAAAGTTTTTTAAATGCTTTATGTTTTTCAGGACTCTGTTCTCCTCCAGACTCCACACCTTGGGCTGGGACTAAATACAAATGTCTTTCACTTCAGCCAGGTCTGAGTTCTCAGTTTTCAAATAGATAGTTTTAAATTTTCTAGGTATTGTGTGCTATCCTGCAAATAATGCTTTTGTCCAAAGTCTTCTATATTTTTTTATATTTTTAATTAAAACATCAATTCTTCTTCCACTGTCTAAAAGAACATTGTTTACTAAACACATTTCTCTGATATTGGATTCAATATCTGGAGAAAGCAAAATCATGAACAAATGAAAATGGCTTGAGACACATGTTTAGTTCTAGAAAACTCTGGTCAGGCCTCCTTTCTGTAGGAATGAAAAGTTATGGCAAGGTCTCCAGTTCCTCAGGCAAGCACAGCAGTCTTCTAGAGGAAATAAAGAAAATGGTAGTGGGGGAAAAGGCAAAGTTGTATTCTCTCAGTATTCTTTCTTGCCAGCATTTCAAAAAAGTTTGTTATTTATTTGTAAAACTAGGTTGAAATTTCAAACTTGCAGCAGAAATTTTCTTTCCTTCTATGCTTCAAACCCTCAATAATAATAATAATAATAATAATAATAATAATAATAGCTGCAAAAATGTTATGAAGATCACAGAACACAAACAGCAGTTTGGACTGAAACTATACATTTTATTTTCTGGTCTATTAAAATCTATGAAGAAAACACAGCCACTTCCTTATGATCTGTTTTGGCATGAGTATTAGGTATCAAATCACAGGCACATCACAAGATAAATTTTACACAGACTTGCAACCACATCCACCACCTCTCCAGGAAGCCTGTTCAATGTTTGACTACCTTCTTGGTAAAGTAATGCTTTCTAATGTCCAGTTACAAATAATACCGTGAAGAATGACTAAATTTCACAGATGTTTAAGAGAGAATGATGTAAGGATGGACAAGATGGGAGGTTTAGATTGAATACTAGGTAAACTTTCTTCACTGATAGGTTTATTAAGCATTGGAACAAGTGGTCCAGAGAAGGTATTACCCTGGAGGTTTTTAAAATATTTAAAAGTGTAGATGTGGCACTTAGGGATGGCTTAATGATGGACTTGGCAGTGTTAAGGTAACAGTTGGACTTGATGACCTTAAAGGTCATTTTCAACCCAAATGATTCTATGATTCTATAAAATCTCACAGATAATGGAGCAGAGAACTAAGGACATTTTGAAGAGTAAAACCTGCTGGGTGACTGCTAAATGATTGGCCAGCTAACCCCACCAGAAACACCAAGTTTGGATACAGAGGTAGCAAAAGTGAGACTTGTGAGGAAAAAGTAGTCAGGGTGGAAAGTTATTTGAGAGTAGACAGTGGGGGATAAAGAGAGGTCATCATGTTTAATGGGAGAGTAGGCATGGGAAATTGAAGGGAGGGGAAGAAAAGGGGACAGCTGAGTTTCTGGTCAGTATGCTTGAGCTCTGCACCTGATCACCACAATCCAGTCCATCTTCTCATTCAATTCAACTCCTATTTTCTGTGTAAGGTGTCGGCTTTCCCTAACATGGGAATTATTGCACAGACCCTTTTTCTGATAAATAGCTACAGTCAGGTGTCTGCTGTTGGATGATGCATTGCCCACAGCTTCTGCATTCTGTCATCCTTTTTTGCTTCATTTTTTCCTTTGAAGTTAGAAAAGAGAGATAAAAGACTACAAAAGCAAGAGAGGTAGCAATGTAGGGAATATGTATAATTTCAGAATGACAAGCTCTCCCCATCCTGGTTTCAGCTGGAATAATTTTCTTCCTAGTAGCTGGTACAGTCTTGTGTTTTGAATTCAGTATGAGAATAACATTGGTAGCATGCTGATGTTTTGGTTGTTGATAAGTAGTGTTTACCTTAAGTCAAGGACTTTTCTGTGTTTCATGCTCTGCCAGTGAAGAGCTTCACAAAAGCTGGAAGGGAACATAGCTGGGACAGCTGACCCAAACTGGCCAAAGGGGTATTCCATACCATAGAACAACATGCCCAGTCCATGAACAGGAGGAGTTACCCAGAAAGGGACGGATTTCAGCTCAGGGATGGGCTGGCTATCAGTCAGTGGTGGTGAGCAATTGTGTACCACTTTTTTCTCTCAGCTTTTCTGTCTCTCTCTCCCTCTTTATTACTATTCTTATTATATTTTACTTCATTTCATTTCTTATGTCAACCCATAAGTTTTACTTTTTCTCCCCTAATTCTCATCCCCATCCCAATTGAAGTGGGGTGGGAATTGAGTGAGCAGCTGCCTGGTACTTAATTGCCAGCTGGGCTTGAACCACAACATCCCTCTAAGTTCCTATCCAGACACTGCTATTTGTTGTTATTCATTCATTGGTGCCCAAGTTGCTAAGCCTTTTGGCAGGCAAAATCAGAGCATACTTGACTTCACTCTGCTATAGCCAAAATGCTTCATGTACCCAAAATAATTAGTTAAATGCCAGCTCGAGTATCATTGCACTGCAGCATTGCCATACTCTGTCTCAACAAGGAAGATAGAGAGCTAAACAACTACACCTCCACTCAAAGCTTCCTCTTCTTTTGTCCTAGAGGTAACACTACAAGCATCACTAACAAAAAGAAATAAAAAGAAATAAATTGGCAGTAGTATTGCCTCTGAGATCCCAGTAACTGTAACTGTAATAATCCAAATAAATTAGATAATTTGAAGACCCAACAGAAGCTTTCACAAAAAAAACCCAAGACCCATGATATCCTATCTACAATACTGACAAGGGGGGAAAAAAGGAAACTCACTAAACAAAAATCCAGAGGAAAAAATACAATCTCTAAGTTTCAACCTCGATTTAGTAATTGAAACATCATGTTCCCTAACACTACACGTGACATGCTGTGGCATGACTTCTCTGATGTGCCACACTCACAGACAACTCCCTGGTTTAAATGTTATTAGTCTGCTGTTTCCAAGCAGAAATAAAGTCACAGCTATAAAACATGGTGTAAATACCCACGCATTGCATTTGTCTTTCCAATGGAGCCTTCCCAAAAGATCAGTTTACAAAGGCCAACCCCATTTGGCTGGTATCCTTCTCTTGAAATCCAAACTGTTTGAGAAGATAAACTATGGTTACTACATGCATAGCACCTGTCATATTTTACCCACTGAAATGTGCTATAAAATACATTTCCAGTGGCTGTCAGGGAAGGAAGAATTGGTGTTGGCTTCCACTAGTGACAAGTCCCCTCCTCCAGCCTTTTGCCTGAGTTGTGCAAAGCCCTCATGAAGATTTATCCACACCTTTGAAGTCAGACTTGAGGAAAACCTCGACCTGGGCTCTCGGGTACTTCTACAAATTCTTTCAACTTTAACCTGTGAAGTAGATGCTCTCTTTAGACTGTTAGCAATTAGCTCACTGTGAGAGGATGACAAGGAGGGGACTCTGGGCTCTTGTTCAGTAATGATACTGCTGCTCTCAGTTTGTCAAGCAGCCAGGGACAAACAGTTTGTTTTGCAAGTGTTATCATTTTACTGAGCAGATCCCCAGTGTCACACTACAGCTGGCAAACAGCAGAAACAGGAGTAGCTCCATTAAAAGCATGTGTTGCACATCAGCCTTCGATGGGACACACTTCCCACGTTCATCATCTTCATTTTGGCTTCCCCACATCCCCCCTGACACCACAACTTTAAGAATATCAAGTTCAAAGGTTTTCATTTAGCGTTCACACAGTGAGAAATCTGTCTTTTCCAAAATGTTACATTTAAGATTGATTCAGAACCATAATGGAATGGGACCACAGCTGAGAAAAGGGAGAAAATGAAGTTAATTAAAGTGCTGTCCAGCTGGAACTTGAAAATTCCTCAGTCAAGGAAATATATCATACCCTGTGTCTTCCTATGTACATTGAAAAATAGCAACTGCTGTGGATTTAATTAAAACTTAGACTTAGTTTTTAGTTAATACTCTTCACTTGATTCAATATTATTCAGTCAAGATACAAAGTTATGACCCTCATCATGAAAGAGAATATTTTCGTACATTATGATAACCTATGTGATTTTTGCTGGTTTTGATTTTAGGCAGTTTCTTATAATACCTGGGGAAAGCAGGAGAACATAAATGTTACTAGCTCAGCTGGTTTAACTTGGCCTTTTCATTTGATTCAAAGGTGTACTTTTTTGGTAGCTATATTTTGCTCAAGAGATTTTAGTTATTTCCCAACTACAGATTTCAAGTTAAAATGTCATATTTAGAGATAGATACTCAGAGATTGCTCAAAACTCTTTCTCCATCAAAGCCCATAATCCAGGGTCCTTCAGTACTGAGGAACTGTGTTGCAGCTAAGGGAGCCCACCTAGAAGCACCAGTGTACTTCATCATAACCTCTGTGGTTTTCTCATCAGCTAAGAATCCAAATCCCAGCTCACCAAATACACCTGGATTTTTTAATTTTTAATTAATTTTTAAAATTCTAATTCAAACACAGTTCTTCTTCCAGCTACAAGCACAACAACTCAGAGGACTTTTGGCATCAAGAGCAGTAACATTTATACCAGCATCCTTCAGGTGCAATGTCACATTGCGAATACAGGATGAATTTGAAACCACTGCAGGACTGGGTATCTCATCCTGCAGTTGCTCTGTCAGCATGAGAGTGCCCTAAGCTGGTCCCATGCTCCAGTGGCATAGGTCCAAGTCTGGTAAGCTTTGCACATTTGCATACAGTGCCCACACCAAAAGGGCACTGCTGTCTTCAGAGGCCTTTTGGAGAGCTCGGATCAAGATGGGATGGCACATGGCCCAGGCTGATAAGATGCTCCAGACATTAGCTGACCTTGTCCCGGTATATGGGATAAATGAAAGAAAAACTTGTATCCAGTAGTTATCTGGTTTCCCACTGGGTGGTTCTGTAAGAACCATGTTTTCAATGCATAATCTGTAACCAGGGCAACCTAGATCTTTTTAAAGAGGACAGGATTGGAAAATAAGGTCTCCATTACCTACAGCCCGAGGTAATCATCACAAAATAGCATAGGCTTAGGCAGGTAGGAAGGAGATGAGGAGAGGCTGAGGAGGCTGCAGAAGGGTTAGAGTCAGGCACCTGTGGAAAGAAAAATGCCCTCTGATGCCTACACACCTGCTACATCCCCACTGCTCACTTATAGGGTCTGATTCGTTTCAAATTTTTATTGTAACTTGACCTAAGGGTTCAGTAAATTAAAATGTATTTAGAAAAAGTAGAAATAAGAAGAGAGGACTTCTAAAAGAGGTTTCCTTCTGTCTGCACTAGCATAGAAATAAAGAAAGATAAGAGAGAGCTGCTGCTCCCTGTGGCTTTCTGTTCCACTCCCCACCTCAGCAGTTACAATTTTATGTCATATCAAAGATTCATAGAATATGGATTTAGATGCAAGAAAATGCTACCTAGATTTTAGAGATACCATATTCTTCATATTAACAGGTTTTAGTATTTTTGGTTTTTCATTGTTTCATATTCTTTGCAAAAGGGAAGGAGAAAACCTCACAAAATTTCCTCTAATAAAACCCTTTCTTTTGATGTTTTCTGTCCTCTGGACAAAGTCACACAATGAAAGAACATGCAACACAAATTAATCCCCCAGTTTAACTTAAAATGTGGTGGATAAATCCATAGAAAGCCTTTAACAGTATTTATACTCTGCAAGTTTTAGAAATGTGTTTCCATGTGGCTAGGATAAACCAGAAAAAATAGATAAAAGACTCAGTACACCTTTTAATGTTTTTTCTTTAAAAATAAAATTTAAAAAAATCAAACCCATCACATGTGGGAACTGAAATTAAATAATTAGTATTCCTGAAATCAATTTTCCACATTCAAGATAATGTGAGAGAGAGACATATTTACTCCAGAGCACAGAGCAGCACTGACAAATACACATGGCATAAGAGAAAAGAAAATGTTATGACACCCATTCAGCAACTCCATGAAGATCCACCCAGAAAAATGCTTCTCCCTTTAAATTTTCAGCTGCAGCCTTTGAATTTTCAGTAGTTTTATTTCACGTTAGTCTGTTTAAATCAACAAAAATCAACTCAATGTCTTGTTTAGAGACACCAGACACACACACTTATCTATGATGGTGAACTCCCCCAAGGCCTCACAGACCAGGCTGCAGAAAGCAGAGGTCCAGCAGCGGCACAGCGTCTCTGTTGAGGGCACGTACAGAACAGGGTTTGTGCATCTACGGCAACTCAGAGTAGTGGAGATTTAAATTAAGTGCCACCACATGAATGGCCTGAACAATTTGTTCCACAACGCACACACTCACTGCTCACTCAGACAGGTCTGAGTGTACACCACAAACACTTGCCAGGTGTCTAGACAAGCACCTGCAGTGGTATTAGCTGACAAGTTTTCACAAGCTACAACAGAGCTGTGAACATCAGCCTAGAGAAGGTCAAAAAACATACCAGCTCAATCGCATGGACTCAATTCCCATCTTTAAGGTAACCCAGTGGGTCAGGCATATCCAAACAAGAAAATGCTTCAAAAAAAAAAACAAAAAAAAAACCAAAAAAAACCCAAGAAACCAAGAGGTGAGAAGATGTCTGTACATAATACCATGTAAGCCAATGTATTAGGATAATGGCAAGCTCATGTTCTACTTGCTTCAGTTTCTAATTTCTCATTGAATGGAGTAGTTAGAAAGGATGGATGATACCATGTGCAAAAAATAGGTGAATTAAAAGGACAAAATGAGGAAAGTAAGAAGGAGAAGGGAGGCAATCAAGAGTAGGTGGAACAACTTTTGCCAATTCACTGACCTTGTATATTCTGTTGGATTTTTGAAAGATATTTTTTCCGTTTAGAAATACTCGTTATTGGACACATGCCTGGATGAGTCAAAAAGAAGACACATGGGCACTCAACAGACAAGGAGCTTTAACATATTGCCATTGTTCTCTGGAATTTATCTCAGATAATGAATGTTCCAGAACAGGATATTTTTTCCTTTGTTCCAAATATTACAGAAAGTATTTAGCTTAAACCAGTCTGCTAACGTATTTTCATTATAACCCTGTACCTTTGACAGTAACGACAGCAGCCAGAAACCCAAGAAATAAACAATATAGGGAAAACTAGGTCATCAGTCATACTATGGAATGAAAAACGTAATCAGAGCTACTTTTAATAAATGCTCACCCAGCATTTCTGCAGTTCTGTGTTTCTTATACAGAAGATTTGATGTTGCTAAGTATTCTATGTTGAATTTTTATTTCCAAAAGCAGTTATAAATTAAGCAGCCTATTGTGCTTAGAGTAAGGTTGGGATCACTGTACTATATGTCAAGTCATTCTTTCAGACTCTGCGCTAAAAATACAACTTGGTGAAAAATCCCTGCTACTGCTAACAACCCTGTGAAGTTCTTTGAAGTGCAGTGTGGCTGTCAAATATGTCAGTTGCTGAGGGAGCCTCTCACAGTGCTGAAGAATGAAATATTTGATTTGTGAGTCAGGAAAAGCAGAATAGAGACGTGCTGACACAGAACTGAGCAGGTTCAATAGTCCGTTCACCAGTTCTTGAGTTGGATACGCAAATGTCAGATGCCAGAGGGAGATCAAAGCACCCCAGGTTGACCGTGAGCTCTGTGCGGCACATCCGGAGCCATTAGAGAGTCAATCTGTGCACTGTCCTGCAACCATGTTAAAGTCTTTGCAGAACAGAGACCAAAATGCAGAAGGAGGCATTGAGGGAGAAGCACGGTGAGACAGGTATTTGGAAAGACAATTAGAGTGACCTGTGGCTTGAGGCACCCTGGAAGCCCTTGGGTTTTACGTACCGTCTCTGGCACACCCAGCCACATGTTCTGCTGTAGTTCTGCTGATTGAGGAGGACGTCTCACAGCCTGTACCTCAGAGGTACATTTTTTATAGGGTAGAAAAACATCCGGACAAATGCTGGTTCTCAGGAGCAGTTCCTAGTGTTATGCGTTATATGCAACAACACCTCAACCCCTTTGATTATGACCCTCTTATGTTAGCCACTACCCAACATAGTGTGAAACCCCCAGTCCAAACCCCCAAATACTAGCATCACTCACACAGCTTTGATTTTGCTAAGCACAATTTTTTCAATACACTAGAAAAAACAAAAAGCTCAGGAAGAACATTTAGTCTTTCTCATTTTAAAATTATAACTATGCCTCTTAACCAGGGTCTGCAAAATAAAATTATGTCAGAGGACTTCGAGTTTGCTTCTTCTTTTGCAACATAATGCAACACATTTTTAGTTTCTTCACCTCTGAAAGCACAAAAGAAGCTGCTGTCACTCTGCTGGCAAAAACAGATTTCTCTTCTTATTCACATTCTCAAGATACTTATAGTTTTTGTCAAGTTGAATCTGAGCTAGTTTAGAGATTGTTAATGTTTTAATGTAATGGTTTAGATCTTAAAAAAGTTAACATATTTATTTCAAGGAAATAAAAGAGAACAGTTTTACTACCACTTCTAATATCTGAATAATAGAAGTATTGCTACGTGCTTTTTTTCTCCAGGGTTCAAATCTCACTCAAACAGCTTTGTTTCTTTTTAATTTAATTTTTATATTTATATATAAATTTGAAGCTTTTTTAACAAATTCCTCCCAGCTCCTGATAGGAAGCAGCCATAAGTGAGGATTGGTATGTGCTATACTCTTCAAAATCACCTCAACATGTTATTCCACCTGATGTGCATGTGTTTGGTACACTTTTTTTGCTACTGTCATAAGAGACTGCTACCCTGATGAGAAGCTCTGTGGTGCAAGAGATCATCATGTTTGCCAAAGGTGAAAGATGAAGCACTGAACTCCATGAAATTGGAAATCCTACCACAGTTAATCTGACAATGCATGCCAAGCATGTATCAAGACACAAAGCCATGTGATTAAAGGAGAAAGTGTCAATCTTCTTTTAACGCTGCCTGGATTTTATATCATAGCCCCAATGATGTTTAAACCAAATATTAATATTTGACAATGAAAAGTGTGGTTTTGCTTTATTTAAAAGTAGACATACAGCCAAGGGCAGTCAACGGAGATTACTGGCCTGTAGGGTTAGGCAGGAAGAGCACTGGTCACACCGTCAGTAACGCTTGGATGTCTGGGAAAGACATAAGAAATACTCAGAGTTTTTAGAAAGAAGAATCTCTGTACCACTTTGCAGATTAACCTTATAAGCTTATAATGAATTCCACAGATCTTTCAATTCTTACAAACAATAACTTTCAAAGAATCTGTTAGAAATAATGAAGTTAAGATTAAGTGCAAATAAGAAAAGTATGCCAACCTCAGGCTGAGGTGGCTGGCAATCCATAAAAACATTTTTACATGCTTAAACTAGCAGGAGAGTGGAATAATTGATTGGAAATTTTCAGAGGAAATAAACTTTCATTGGAAAATATGATTTTGTGCCCAGGGGATTTCACTCAGAAAGTTCATTTGGCATCCAAGCACTCCACTGCAGACAATTCATGTTCAGGAGCAGGAGTACCACATTTGTGCCCTGTCCAAGCTAGAAGTCTTTTTAGCTCATTAACTTGAGCTCTGTATCACCTAAAAGCAGCTACCTGGCCCTCTGATCTGAGCAAGCCTTCCCAGACCCATGTGGCACAGCCTAGTGTTCCAGTCAGGGCATGCTTCCCTCACCCCAAGCTGCCTCCACTTCAGTTGGATCTACCTCAAAAAAAACAAATAAGCCCTCAGTGCTGAGTCTTTTGAAGGAATCTCACATTTCCATGTACTACAGATAGTAGGACACACCCTATTAGAGCTCATTTAGAGCATTTCCTCAAACAGGAATCTTACTGTTCCTTCAGCCCTGTTGCAATTCATCAGTGTTGATTTTTTTTTTTTTTTAAACTGGTACCCATTGTATTTATTTGTCAATTTTTTCAATATTTACACAGTGCATAATGATCCACACATCCTGTGTTCATTAAGTGGTTCATTTATCTTGTTACAAACCAAACAAGGAAATCTCTAGGAAGCGTGGCCAGCAGGTCAAGGGAGGTAATTCTCCCCCTTACTCCATTCCCATGAGACCCCACCTGGAGTACTGCATCCAGCTCTTGGATTCCCAACACAAGGATGTGGGTCTGTTGGAATGAGTCCAGAGTAGGACCACAAAGATGACCAGAGCACTGGAGGACCTCCCCTATGAAGACAGGCTGAGAGAGCTGGGATTGTTCATCCTGAAAAAGGCTCCACAAGACCTTACAGCAGCCTTCCAGTACCTAAAGGAGCCTACAGGAAAGGTGGAGAGGAACTTTTCAAAAGGGCAAGTAGGGATAGGACAAGGGGGAATGGCTTTAAGATGAAAGAGGGTAGCTTTAGGTTAGATATTAAGAAATTCTTTACTGTGAGTGTGGTGAGGTACTGCAATAGTGATGGATGCCCCATCCCTGGAAGTGTTCATGGCCAACTTGGACCAGGCAACCTGGTCTAGTGGAAGGTGTCCCCTGCCCATTGTAGAGGCTGGAACTAGATCATCTTTCAGGTCCCCTCCAACCCAAACCATTCTGTGATTCTATGATCTCTAAACTGTTTTGCAAGAGCTAATGGCCAGAGATTTATCACCTGCAGATCAGTAAAACATTTGCTCTAATTTCAAAGTTGTTTAGAAAGACAATTGCATACTTCCATTTCTTAATGATAAAAACAAATACAATAATAGTAGTCACTGCTCTGTTGTTTGAGAAAAAAAAATCAAAAGGAGCCCATATATTAATATTTGATCTTCTTTTAAAATTCTTAGTTCAGGTATTTAAAACTATATGTCTGTGACATCTAGGTGCCACAGACATTTATATTTTACGCTGTGTAAAGCAGAATTCTCACCTAGACCAAGTTAAGAATTGTTTTTGAGTGCACGAGGTAACATTGACTCCACACCACATCCAACCGCAGCTTATTCTTGAATATCCTGGGGGACACAGGGAGGCCAGCAGGAAAGTGCAGAATGCCAGGAGATGGGTACCTTTGCTATTACTTCATCCCACACGCTTAGACACTTTTAAGAGTTGGAATTAACAGGACATGGCATCAGAATATTGTTTTTTCTTCCTCTTCTTGCTCAAAATGATTCTGCACTCTGGTCTTATACACACAGACTTATGTTTTCATGCAGTGGAGTCAGTTAGTGGAGTCCAGGGAACATTCACCCTAGCTTAAGGAGGAAGAGAGGAGTGAAGAGCTCAGTTTTGTCATCCTCTGTCACACTGGCATGTACTTTATTCTACAAGTGCTTCAACTGGGGCCAACAAACCTCTTTGCATGCACAGAGTAGAGCGCTAATCAGGTTAAATAAGGTTGGCAGATTCAGGTCATGCCATAGGTAAAAATATCCATTATTATTCAGAAATAAAAAAGTACATACCAGAAAATATACTTGTACATACCAGACGAGAGTTATTTGACAAAATTTTGGATGAAGAGAAACAAGCCTTGTGGACCATTAAGGGCTAGCAAAGGCTATTGGTTTCACTAGCTCCATGGCTGGAAGCTCTTCACCACATCTCTCCTCTCAGCGGGAGAACTGAGACAACCAGAAAAAAATGCCAGAAAATCACTACCTGAGGAAGTACCACCCTCATTGATTTCTTTGATTTGGAAATTAGTCCTGTGTTCTAGTCAGCCAGACAATTGTTTTACAAAAAGAATTACTAGTATCAGAACTTCAGCAGCTCTGAAATGTCCCTCAGCAAGCAAACAACTAACTTTTCCACCCACTCAGTACGCCTCCACTTGTGAATTGCAATTAGCATTGCAAATGTCTTTCCCTTTTCAGAACTATTGATTGTGCTGTTAAATAGCAGCAGAGAGTTAAAATGCTTGGAAATTTGCTTTAGCTTCCATTCTCTGTTATCTATCTACCTACCTATTTATCTATCAATCATCTATCTATCCATCACAAAAAAATTTCTAATTCTATACAGCTACTAACATTATACAACCGTCTAGTTATGGGCAATAGACGTTATACAATATTATTCCCACTCACCTTTCAAAACCTTTATTTAACACAGTCTAAACATTCTTCCCAATATTTAGGGGAAATATTCCAATTGTACATCCCCCCTGAGCATACTGTATGTCAAAATTTCATGCCTAGTTAAAAAAACAGTACTTGGCCAGCTCATCTTCTATGAGTCTCTTTGGGTTTTGTACTTAATACCTTGCCTTACTTGAACATGTTTATATAGATATCTATGGATATGTTGGTTATAAGGAGGCAAAAATAAAGTGAGATATATAGCTGATTTTACATGCAGATGTTGCTCGTAAAGGTGGACAGAAGCCTGTATTATGATTGACAGGAGTTCCAAAAAATTGTAGTGGTGGGCAGTGAGCAGAATGCCACATTGGTACAACTATTCCTATTACACCAAGTGCAACCCTGGTATAAACCCAGCAATTCACCCTACAGTGCAAGACAATCACAGGCATCCTATGCATAATCCTAGGTAGGCCTAGTGGCAGAGCTGAAGCAGAAAGACTAAGAAGTATTAGAGACTCTGAAGAAGAGATTGACTGGTGGAGCTGCACTCTACCATGCCTTAGACAAACACACCCACCATCCGCTTCACAGGACACAATGGATCCCCTACCCCTTCACCATCAGGCAGAAGGAGGGCACCTCAGAGAAGGAGGGAAGTGGAAATGGTTTTCTGCTCAGAGTGGCAAGCAAGTCACTCCAGACCTACTTCACATCCCCAGCTGCCATTATACAACAGGTATGAGGCCCTGGAATCCAAGGACCAGGGAAATGAGAGTGTGGATGAAGGTATATTAGGAAGAAATTCTTTACAGAGAGGGTAATCAGGCATTGGAATGGGCTGCCCAGGGAGGTGGTGGATTCTCCGTCCCTGGAGGTGTTTAAGATGAGACTGGATATGGCACTTAGTGCCATAGTCTAGTAACTGTGGTGGTAGTGGATCAAGGGTTGGACTTGATAATCTCAGAGGTCCTTTTCAACCTGGATGATTCTATGATTCTGTGATTCGTTGAATTGTCTGAAATTCAACAAGGGCAAATGCAGGGTCGTGCATCTGGGGAAGAATAACTTCAGGCACCAGAACAGGCTGGGAGGTGATATGCTGGAAAGCAGCATTCTCTGTGGAGAAGGACTTGGGGTCCTGGGGGACAACAAGCTATCCATGAGCCAGCAGTGGCCTTGTGCAGAAGCAAATCAAAGGTATCCTGGGCTGCATTAGGAAGAGTGGTGCCAGCAGGTCAAGGGAGATGATCCCACCCCTCTGCTCAGCCCTAGTGAGGCTGCATCTGGAGTGCTGAGTCCAGTTCTGGGCCCCTCAGTACAAGAGGAGCTCCTGGAGTGGGTCCAGTGGGAGGTGACAAAGATGCTTAAGGGACTGGAGCATCTCTCTCAAGAGAAAAGGCTGAGGGAGCTGGGCCTGTTCAGCCTCAAAAAGAGGGGACTCCATCAATGTCTATAAGCATCTGAATGGAGGGTGCCAAGAGGATGGAGCCAGGCTCTGCTCCTGGTGCCGAGCAATAGTACAAACCACAGTGGGCAGAAACCGATACACAGGAAGTTCCACCTGAATATGAGGAAGAACTTCTTAACTGTGTGGGTGGCCAAGCACTGGAACAGATTGTCCAGAGAGGGTGTGGATTCTCCCTCACTGGAGACACCCAAGAACCGTCTGGATGCAATCCCGTGCCATGTGCTCTGGATGGCCCTGCTTGAGCACGGAGGTTGGACCAGACGACCTTCCAAACTTACCCATTCTGTGATTCTGTGAAATTGCTGTGGCACCACAAAAAGATTCAAAGATCTATGTCCAGGAAGAGAGTTGTCAGAAAGAATGCAATCCAAACCACTTCTGACACAGGTGAATGAGCAAGGTGTGGAAAATCAACACATTAGAAGAGCTCTGTCTATCCCAGTCACAGACAAGCTCAAACGAGACTTCATTTGCATTTGCACAAACAGCAACGTGCACTACAATAAGCTTCTCTAAATTGATTAGCCAGAAGGAGGGGAAAGCTGACCTTCCTAGCAAGTTGCTTTGAAGAATCATTTGCATGCAGGGGCATGCTTGCACTGCGCAGGTATCATAGGAATGAGGCGATCCAGGGCAGGGGCATCTTCTCTGCTCCAAAGGACTCCACCTCGGGAGAGCCCACAGAGCTCATCTTCAACTGCAGCCATCAAGGCAGTTTTCCTGAAGTGCTCAGCTACAGCTTCGGGAACAGATTAGTTTTTGACACAAGTTTACCATTCTTAATTTGATGCTTTCATAGCAGCAGCTCCATCTCCGTAATCAAGAGCTTTTCTCTTTGCCTTCCTAATTTGATTTTAAGCTTGTCTAGCCACAGTATTTTGACAAATTTAGAGTACATCAGCATTAGGGATGTAACACATTCAAGTGATGTTGTAGACAAGCCATATGCAAACTGAGACAAGTCTGGGAATCCATGGGGTCATGACGAAGTGCTAGGTACAAAGGGAAAAGTTTCATGGGGAGGGATTTTTCAGTGGTTTCTGACACAAAGCTTCAAGCTGAGAGAATCTGCTGCTTCCAGAAAGTCTCACATCATCACACGTGTCCCTTCTAATAAAAATATCAGGTAACCCTATTTTCCAGACATAAAGTACTCAGATAGCTTGCTTATTGATTGCACAATGGCAAATTCTTCATTAAAGCTGGTTTCTAGCTGTATCTCAGAAACTGAATGTTCATTTAAGTGAAAAGTGACCCTGAAACGATTGCTGCTGAGAAGTCTGACCTTATGTGGGAAAGTCTGTGCAACTCGTCAGACAGATGGCAATAATGTATCTGAGAGGTGAAAGATAAAAGCCCAAGTACAGTTGGCTTGACAAAAAGTGTTCTCACAGGAATATATTGCTCCATCAACACTGCCATTGATAGAAACGTACCAGCTTTAGTCATGGTTTCTAAGATTCAGGGGCGTCTGGGGACCACAGTAAAAATTCCCTCCTGAAAATGAGAATTTAAATTATTTCCTGGACTGGGCTGGACCAATTGACCCAGGTCAGAAGAGTGTAATCCCACAAGAAAAATGTCATGCACAGCTGGTCTATTTGAGGATAAGGGGAGCTTGAACTTGTGGCTTCTGCATGCCGACAAACTTTTTTAAGTAATTAGCTCAAGATCATTAGTTTCCTACTTGGTTAGCTATTCCTTCCTTCTTATATCTGCAAATCAGAGGGTAAATTTTCCTGTAATAGGAAACTCAGCTACAATATTACAACCTAAGGAGAGCAGTTTCAGTATTTGTTTTTCTCTTGAGACCTGATGAGACAGAATCCATTTGCTTCAATTTTTATGAGTTCAGCAACTCAATGACCTTTTTATATATGTATATGAAATCAGGACCATTCACCAGGCATGTGGTCCCACACTCACAGCTCTAATCTATAACTTTTCATTGGAACTATATTTGACTGCTCTAGTTCCAGCACCTCTAGGTGAGCTACATGTCTCAGAATTCAGTCAAGGTAATTTCTAGCTAGTGATATTTTTTATCACTCTCCCTTTACATTGATTTATAGGAACTGTGATGAAAGATTGGGTGGGGGGAAATCTGTTAGCGTTATTTTTTTTTTTTTTAATAGCAAGCTAGCTACATTAAGTAAAAAAGACATTAAATTGCCACTGTCATTGAAGAGCAAGCTGTATTAGATTTGCTTATTTAAAATGAACAACAGAAATGAATTTGTATTTCCTTAAATGTTACATACACGCAAGTCTTCTTAATGCTCAGTGAGCAGGCAGTTCAGTAAACCTACAGCATCCTATAAAACCTCAGCAGCATCGAAATGGCAATATCACATAAAAAAGAGTTACAGACACAGAATAATGTGCTTGGGCTGAAGTCACCATTTCCCTGTACAATTACAAAGTTTATTACAGGTGATTTTTCAGGCAATTAGTAAATTAGATCAGGATGTTGTGAGTTTCTTTTTCAGCAATCTGCAAAATATTAAAAGCAATGAAATAAAAAATCCAGGCATTTATTTTGAAATGCCTATGGGGAAAGTTGCCACTTTTCAGGCTTACTTAAGGCCAAATCCTGAAGTATGGGACTCTGACATAAAATGAATCCTTTTAGTGGAGCTGTGTTTATTTTCATACAGAGTATGCTATGTTTGTGCTTTAGTTCAGATCATGAACGTGCTTTTGAAGGCAGATCTTGCACTTGTTGCCACTTAGCATGCTTTTATTCATATGATGGAAAGACCTCAGATGATTCTTATACGATTAACTGGATTCTTTTCACATTAAATCAAAATGGAAGATGGAATTGAGGAACACATTTACTGTCCTCCAGCTGCTACAACCATTTTGTCCTTTGGACCAGAACAGAGCTGCTTTTAAGTAAAACTCACCTGAAATAGGAAAAAATTGCCCTCACTGAGACCTCAGCATCAGCTGGATCTCTTCCAGTGCTGAACAGTGCTAAACTTCTTGCATGTGTAGGTATAGCCTTCAGAGACCTACAGTAAGCACCAAAAATTCCTTTCTGCTCTTCACAAGAAAACAAAACTGCAGTTACAGTGAACTGTGGGTTTTCCAGACAAGTGCTTTTGAGCCTCTGTTGTACGAGTGAGATCATAAACTATCTAATACTAAACCACAGAGAGGTTTAATCTGATCTTTCCCAAATAACAATTAACCTAAAATTATCCTACAAAAACACCAATGACATTTCAAATCAGGCTGGGGTATGTCGTTAGAACAACATCGCTTATGTCCCGTCATATTGACTGGCTTACATGAAAACCCCCAGGAACTGATATCTCCCTTTTGTATGTTTTAGACTGTAAGGTCAGTGGCTTAGGGAGCACAATATTGTGATATGAGAAAAATGGAAATCCCCATCCTGTTTATGACTTGTATTTGCTGCTGCTTATCAATTCAGCAACATCACCTCCCTGTGTATTTATTTCATGAAAGCTGAGCATGCTGGTCCACACATTTGGCAATTAGGGTTTTCCATCTCCATTTATGTGCTGTTACTGAAGTGTCTCACAAAGACAGTCAGTCTTAGTAATAGATAACAGCAATACTTCAGTGTCAAGTGTATAGAGTTGTTAAAATATTTTAAATTTAAATTTTAAATCAAACCATAGAAGTTCAACTGCATATTTTAAGTCAAGTATAAGCTCTGCTTCTATGACCTTACACTTATCTATATCATTTGGTGATTTTACTTATTTTATTTGAGGATGATAAATAACAGGAGTTACAGCTAGTTTTCATGCAGTGCATGATAAGTGCTCCCAAGGACAGAGTTCAAGTGAATGTCACCCCTTAACCTCATATTCCCTCAGGGAAGTTGAGTTGCTAATGCAGTCTCAAACAAGTGCAAGGAGTAAATAGCATATACAAATTGAATAGTTATGTAATTATGCAAATGACACTTGCATGAAATATGTCATCTATATGAGAAAAATATCACTAAGCCTTGTGGAAAAGGGTTTCCTGCCTTTACAGAAACTAAATTTGGATGTCTAATCAAACACCAAAGCAGACATTATCTGATTCTTTTTATGATCTAAGCAGGGAATAATTGCACCTGTCTCTGGCAAGGAACAACATAATTTTCAAAGTGGCTGGTGGAAGCCAGTGATGTGCTGGGTGGGATTAGGAAATCCATGAGCTGGATGAGAAAGTCTTTGATTCTGAGTGGAAACAGAATGAGATCCTGGCATTAGGGTCAGCACTCTTCTACCAGCCAGGACTTTGAGGACATGTTGCATAGTCCATATTCGAGTCCTTTGCCATGCGTAGCAGACCCACTGTTATACACTGCCAACAGAAGGAGTTTCACTCGGTCTCTTGGGTTTGATACAAGGATAACACCGATCTTGAATTTCCTGTGTTCCCATTGCCTACATTTTTATAAGGCTCTGTGACTGTGTTACTCAATTTTGACATTGCAAATGTACAGTTCACTTTACTTTTATTGTGTCAGGCCATTCGTACTGGTATAGCAAGCTTTAAGAGGATGACACTGGAGTGCTCTGGCAAAGTCCACCACGGCAATACAATCCTCCAGGGTATCTGTAAAGCAGCAGGATGCACTTGATTTTAATACAAGGGCCAGTCTGGAAGCTGGTAATGCAAGAACCTGTGTGTAAGAGGCATCTTTCACTGGCCAGCAGCATAGGACTAACCCTGGCAAGTTGTAGGAAAGTGAGAATCAAATGATAAAATGGTAAGCCAGAACACTGAAGGTCCTCCAGGAGTTCTTAAGAACAGTAAAGCTGAGGCAGGACTTCTGCCTGCCTGTCATTTTATTTAAATCATAGCTGTTCCCTGACAAGACAAGACCAATTTGCAATGCTTTGGAGATCCACTATATATTTGCTTTTCTTGCTTTCTCTTTATTTGGAGACTACAAATGAGTGTAGAAAAGAGAAAAAATTTTCAGAGGAAATTTTGTTCCCAAGGCAGAAAGCAAGCAACTGGAATAGAAAAGCCTTTTCTTGATAAAGGACAGGGTGGTATTACAGAGCCACGAACAAACCAAACAGAGCCTGATGAGCCATTCAGGTTATAAACATGTAGACATCAGAAACCTGCTTACATAGAAACAATGATGGCATTGGAAAACTTTTCAGAGGATGCATTATTGGTGAAAGGCAGGTAAAGAGTTCAATCCAGACTGGGACAACTGACTGCACTTTTGGTTTTCCAGTGAAGGAACCTGCTGGTGGTAAAGCAGCAGGAGTTTTGTTCAAGCCTAGAGGTGCAGACGCAGGGAGCAAAAATTGTTGCTTATGAGAGGTGGGTGGAATTGCCAAAGACCATTAGTTAGGAGTTAGGGCTGAAATAAGTAGCTGTGGGGCAGCTAAACTGTGAGGAGAATTGGTCACGCTCATCTTACAGAGAAGACTAATATACTGAGGAATGACTTACTTTTTTTTGAAAGAGAGCAAAATGTTCACACATTTAACAGAAGATCCCAAGAAGTAACATCATCTACAGCAAGAGTGGAAAGCTTAGACCACTTTAGCACTTTACTACAAGAGAATGTGATATATTCTGTGTAAAGAAACTTTATGATGAATACTTGACATCTTTTGAAAGATGCAGTGCCAAAACCACTAGAACTTCTAGAAAAAAATTAGGTTCATGGAAATATCTGTGAAACTTGTTAATTCTGCTGAGTGGATAAACTGTAAGGAGAGCCTTATTTACACAGAGAAACCATGAGAGGTGGAAAGCCAGCTTTCAGTAGTAGGGGGGGGGGAAATAGACATCTCAGTGGGGGGCCAGAAAAAAGGCAAGAGAAAATGTGCCTGAGGTCAGGATTTAGGACTCATCCACAGAGCACAAGAAGAAACTAAACTACAAAGACCTGTGCAGCTAAACTCCAAAACTCATCACCTTTTGCTATTCTGAAGCTGAAACTTTCACAACAGATGCTGCAAACCCTGCCAATTTTTGTGGTGTGCTTGTGAGGTGGGCAGATGTGCCCATTATAAAATGCTTGTACACAGCATTTCAGTGCAGCTTTGTTATGACCAGTATGTCTATTCCCATGTTTCAATTCTCACTTATTTCCTCCTTTGGAGTGGATGGAGCACAAACACAGAGACATAGAAATTAAATTGTCATTCACAAAGGCTGAAATTGAAGCACATGTTTCCAACAGGAGCATCTATGCCTGCATTCACATTATAGCTAGATCCTTCACTGTTCCTCATTCAGGTGGTTTTACAGTTGCCCCAGGGCTTATTTCATAGCCAAGATGCTCTTTAGATTCCTTGGAGCAACTACTTCTGCAGAGAAATTTCCCCTGGCCTACAGTAAAACAAATCTCCACAGGATAGTCATATCAAGCACCCTTGCATGGTCAGCTCAAAGTGAGAGGGTTGGACAGGGCTTTGAGCACCCTTGTCTAGTGGAGATTGAACCTGCCCCTAGCGGGGGAAGTTGGACTAGATGATCTTTAAGATCGCTTCCAAACCAAACCACTCATGATTCTGTGTACATGTCTTTAAACATGTACAGCTCTCTGGGAATTACAGGAAGACTGCATCTGCACAAGTGACACATGCTCATAGAACCAGACATACCTGTCATACAGCAACAAGAGCAGGCTGTGAGGTGAGGGCAGGGAACATTTGGTTGCTGGGTTAGGAGAGGGGCAGAGACCTCCCCCCACAGCCCTATTCCACCACAGATGGAGGTGGAAAGTAGAGCAGGGCCAGGAAGGATGACCAGGGCCTCCTGCAGCCCTGGGACAGTCAGGTGTGGTCATGGGGATGAGATGGCTTCAGAGTTAAGATGGGAAGGCAAGAGTGGGCTTAGCTAGGGCAGTGGGCAGGCTACAGTGACCATGCAGGGACACAACTCCTGAGCTAAGGGCTGGTCTCCAGAGGAGGCTTCTCACAGCTCCTTCTTATAACTGAGCTGTTTCCCAGCCATGGCTGATCCTTGGCAGCACCACATCAGAGATGAAAGGCCTTGAGCACAGGTAGCCAAACATCAGGGGAGGGAGGAAGAGGCTGCAGCAACATTCAGGGACTCAGGGTCCCAAAACACATGTCGCTTTCCAGGCACCTGGGCAATGAGTCCATTGACTATGTAGCATTACATATAATGAGTGTAGTGGGAACCAGCTGGTCATGGCTTTTAGCCATTATGACAGGATAAACAGTAAGAAACAATCATCACACACATTTAAACAACGTGTGCATATTCAGCAACTAACAGAGAACAGGTGACTCCAAGGCACACACAGCTTCTTACAGTATTCACATCGATGTTAAGTGCACTATCTAGCACAACTAGTGAGGAATAAGACTCAGAGAATTATATATCCTTTGAAGCTCCCTCCTTGCTTAGTAGATCTGTTGTCCATGTCCTTAATCCCACAGGTCCCATCTTAAACAACTGCAAAGAGGGAAGGAATGGAGCTTTTGAGACATCACCAATCCACCTTGAAACAAAAGACAGTGTTTTAAAAAGCTGCATGGATTTTTTCAATGTAACCACAGAATAATTAGATATCCAGTTAACTGCTCAAATAAACTCCAGGAAGTATGACACAAAAAAAGAAAAATGAGTGAGAAAGTGGTACATCTGTCTGAGCAAATGCAGAGAAAGCCAAACTCCAACTGTCTGCATTCAGCTGCCCGGACATCTGACATAGATTGTCTAAAAGCCACACACTTGCCTACTAGGTAGAGCTGCACATCATTTTGAACATTGGAGCTGAGCACATTGGTTTCCCACCAAGTAAAAATGGTGATCCAGTCTCCTGGCCAGCCCTGCCTCATGTCCTGTCAGCCCTGGCCACACCTGAGGAGACTTGCCTAGTCTTGCTGTTGCCAGATGAAATTTATCCCTGTGTAGGAAACCACCACAAATCATTATCTTGGTTTCTCAAGCTATAATTAGATATTTCATTCCCCTTGCACTGACCTTCTACTTTTGAGTGAATTTTGCCTTTGTTACTACATAGGAATAGTCTTTTCCATATGTAACAGGTTTTCATTAATCCTTTTTAACACATGTCCTTTCAAAATCAAAGGCCTCAGCATATCTCCAGTTAACACCCAGTTACAATAGTTTTAAAATCTGCTTCTGCCATGCAAGAGTTGATTGGCTAAAGTGGAGAAAGATACTGGCATTACAGCACAATAAAGGTGGTAGGTCAGGTCCAAGGTCAATGAGGACAGCATCCTTCAGGCTAGGTAGGAAAGGAAAGGACAGGGCTGTGGCAGGATATTTTGCCCTATGCGGTCAAACAACCTAAACAATGCCCTGTTTTGCAAGCTATGAGTGGTGGGCTGAGAGGGGCATCAGGTAATGCTAAAACCAGTCTGGCTCTTCAACCCCAAATCAACATACTGGTAGTGAGGCAAAGATTTTGCAGATAAGCTGCTAAACTGACCTGGAGACATGCAACTGACAGTCAATCACTTTATGCTATAAAAGTCCAGTCCACTGTCATACAATCAGATTCTTCTAAAATACTCTTCTTGGAGTGTGTGGAGATTCTCTCTTGAAGGGGGTCGCCCATTCAAGGATACTCCTTGAGGTTAAGTGAAAGAGATCTGCCCACAAGCATTGATATGGTGAGTTACATCAAATCTCTACTTAGTAATAGTTTCTTATTTTACTAGCTTTAATATAATTGTTTTGATATAGTTGGTTTAATATAGTGCACTATACTATACACTACTAGCAGTTTCTTTTACATTGTGTAGTAAATAATTCTGATTAAGATTCTTTATCTGATCATTCATCATAATAAAGAATTCATTTTATATAAGTATACCTGGTTCACCATCTGTAAAAAAGCAGGACAAGGTTGTACTTAAAACTGTGGACATAGCGTGGGGCTAAGATTGGATCCAGCTGCAACCAGGCTCCTCTCTGAGAAGGAGTTTGGGAAGCGAGGGGATCCTTCCTGCAACTCATAACTCAACAGGAGGGCTCTCTAATAAACTGTCTAAAGTCCCACTTCCACCCATGACAAAGACACAGAGGCACAGGGAAACTGAGGAGCAGACGGGGAATAAGTGACAGGAAGACATGGAGAACAGATGGATGATCCTGAAGTTCACAAAACCTTACATATTTCTTGAGGCTTAGCAGCATTCAGGCAGAAGCAGGAGCTCATTTTATTTAAAAAGGCGTTATCTTGTTATTACAGAAATAGACTGGACTCTGACTGGCATTACATTAATCAGCCTCACTATCAGCATTATAAGAAAACTCATCGCTATAGCTGTATAGAGTATGGCTATAGATACGTAGAATATGGGTCCAGCAGAGCGTGATCAGGGACTACTGAAACAGCTAATTTTCTGACAGCAGTAGAGCCATATCTATTCATCCTGCTTAGCTCCGTGCCCTGCTCCTCAGAAAAGTGGCCTTTGCCATATCCCAACACTACAGATGTATCGCAAGATCTGCTCGTTGGTGACACAGTGTTGCGCCTAACACCAGTGCAGAACAAGAACAGTTGCTTAGTTATCTTTGCTTGCTCAAAATCTGTAAAGCAACAATGAGGAAGCTAATTAATTGGAGGCAATTAGTGCAGGTATCTGAACAAATGAAAAAAAAAAGGCACAGAATGAAACAGAATGGCTTTGGATGCGACCATATACTTTTCCACCTGGTCTTTATAAGTCATATTGAGTTACACATTTGACAGCATGGGAGGAATTCAGTTTGGTGTGAAGACATTTACATTTAGGCATTCACATGCAAATGCCTAAACTCTATTTTTAGTAAGTGAATGCTAAGGAGCTCCTTAGGAAGAGCTCATTTGGATGCTTTCCTGGGATTCAGATTCTAAACATAGGCACCTCATGTTGTTTGGGTGCTGCGGATCCCCCAGCCCAGCTCCTTGTTCATGCTCTGGGGAGCAGTCCTGGACCCCTCTGGCCAGTCTTGGGCAGACACCTGGGGGACCTACAGGCACCTCATAGGGCCCTTGGAGCTATCTGTGGGTAGCAGATAACAGTCCATAATGGCCTTTCTGAAATTATTTTGACTCTCTTGTGTTCCAGAAATGATTGGATGTGGCACTTAGCGTCACGGTCTAGTTGGCAAGGTGGTATTCTGTCAAGGGTTGGACTTGATGATCTCAGAGGTCTTTTTCAACCTAATTGATTCTGTGATTCTGTGATCTAAAATGATTTTCTGTATCTGTTTCCATGAATACATAGCATGGATTTGTGCTTAAATGTGCATACAAATAATTCTTTAGAAGGTAGATAGTCTCTGTCAGCTGAAGTTACAGTTACATAGATAAGGTCATTTACAGTATCTTTATGAAATCCATGAACTTTTTCTTTGTTCCAAAAAAAATTACCAAAAAAACACCCAAAGAAATCTGTCTTTGCACACATTTATTTTTCTTTTCTTTCTGAGTACATATGTTTTATAAATGAGCCCTCCATATGCATCCCCATTAAGGTTTTAGTTCAGATCAGGAATGCATTTCTGAAGCCAAATCTCCCAGTTTTTCCTAACTACCATGCCTTGCTTTTGCTCTTCATCTACACTCATGAGAGTGTACATTTCAGAATCAGTAGACTGAGATTGCAGACATGATGAGAAATTAAAAATTCAGCATCTGGAGAAACATTTAAGTGCTGTTTTTCAAAAGCTATGGTGAAACAAGGAACTAAGAAAGTAATAAGCAGGGAGACCTCCCAAAGTAACAAGAATCTTCAGAACAAAATACAGGTTTATCTAAGTGTTACTGTACAGGGAATCAGCAGCATGCACCGTAGAGAATCAAGCAAACAAACATCCAGATGAATATACTGTAGGAATCATGAAATATTAATGAATAAATAATGCATATCATCTTGGTAGCTTTTTTGGCACAACTATGAACTACACATTTGATGGAACAGGATATAAGTACAAAATTTTGATTATAATAAGGCATTTGAAACATTTTAAAGTGTTCTTGCATCCATTGGTTTGGGCATACTCAGGGTAACATAGTTTACCTACCTGTAATATCACACTGAGACAGCTGACATGGTATTTCCACTACCCTGTCCTTTGACACTGTCTGAACATTTGGGAAAATGAGGGGAGCGTGTGTTAGTTTTACGAAAAATAACAATATTTTTCCTTGGGGATGGGACAGCAATCTCTTTTTAAAAACTGATCAAAGAGATCTTTTTTATAATCTCACTCTCAAGGCTGCAGAACCCACTGTTCAAGCACCACTGAAGTTCAACAAGTACTGGAAAGAATTATTAATTATTTTCAGTTCTAAATGAGGAGCATAGCAGGGAAATATTTTGAGAAACCACATAGCCTGTCTTCTTGACTAAGGCTCTGGAGAGAGACTTAGGAAATTGAAAAAGAGCAGCAAACTGAGCCAAAATCTGCTGTTTGTAATGTGGGGATCGTTATGTGACTTGACCTCATATAATCCAAACAATAATCAATTTCGTAGTTCATGGGAGGAGCCCACAGAGGAGAAACACAAATACCTAAGGCAATGCTCTAAGAAGCCTCATGAAACACTGTCTGGAAACACTGAAAGATATACATATTGGAAAATACACATATTGGAAAAATGCAGAAGAGCGTATCTGATGAATCATACACTGCAGCACACATATTCTGTGGGAGAAAGAGAAAGCAATGCTGAAAAAGATCTAAGGAGTATACACAGCAAGAAGGATCAGAACTGGGATTGTGGTACTCAGTAACAACAAAAAATAAACCCAAACTAACAGCCAGTGCAATCTGCAGATCTTTTTTTAACGTGCTCCACAGTGTGCAGTCTGTGATATAGAGTTTAGGAGCTGGGAGGCAGCACTTAGTGTACCCATGGATTTACCAAGTCAACCTTGGAGATGGCCAAGGGTTGGATGGCCCTTTCTGATGGCATATTCTTGAAAGCACAGTCCAAACACCCCCATCTAGCTACCTTCATGCCAGGATGAACTGGAAGGAGTTCAGACAAGAGCAAGGAAAATGACAAAGAGCTGGAGGGAATGACTTCAAAGGAAAGATTAAATGAGCTAAAATATGCTTAGCAAGGCTAAGGAACCACTGTAAGACAGGGACGGGTAATACAGTAACTACTAGCCATTCCTAGGTAGAGGTGTAAATGAAGAGGTCTTATCATTGACAGTAGATAGGGAGAAGGAAGAATTTGTCATGTTATTAATATTCTTTTCTTTTAATTTCTTCTTGGTACATGGTAGCTTTTCCATGTCATCATGGACTGCCAGCAGCAGGAGACACAAACAGTGAGAAAAAGCCCTCTCCCTTAGTAGTGCACTTTGGATTCTGTTTTATAATTCATTTGATTGCCTCCTCTCCTTTCTTACTGCTCTAGGCCAGGCTTATCATTACACAGGGCTAAGGAACCAGTTCTCTATGAAACCAAGAACATTTCAACAAGGCATGTTTAAAACAATTTATAAACATTTCCAGTACTGCTACCAAATTGTTCCTTTCTCTATGCCTTATTATTGCAGGAAGGGGACCCCCGGTGGCCTAGCGGTTAAGATGCTGGTCTCTCAGCGCCAAGGCCACAGGTTCTAATCCCGGTCC
>JAWWLV010000001.1:103769981-103783202 GCA_035041135.1 Platyrinchus mystaceus
TAAAAAATCCATTGCGCAGGCTTGAAAGGTAAAAACACCTTTCCCAGATCTTCGTTCGCGAAGACTGGCCATTATTTATTATTATTATTGCAGGACCAAACAGCCTTGAAATACCTTAGGCTCACATAGCTTAAATGAAATAATAAATAATATCACAATTTTTGAGCATGAGAATTCCTCCTCCCATCTGTTTTTTTGTTGTCATTTTTTGTTTTGTTTGTTTGGGGGTTTTGTTGATTCTGTCTTCAGGAACATGCAGAGCATCTGAAAACAGACACACCGCAGTCTTACCTCTCAGAAGGAATATACCTTGTCCTGGCATCTACCTTGTTTAGATAGATCATAGCTAGTCAGGAAGGGCAGAGACAGTTCTTACTATATTATTCTCCCCTACGTTTAAATGCTAATTTTTCAACAGCCACCTTTGTCCTGCTTTCCTTCTGTTAGATTCTTCATTTATTACTAATGATGGTAAGATTTTCCCAGTAAGCATTTTTTTCCAGTAAATCTTTTGAGGGTGTCACTCCCACTTTACCTTTTTTTGATTCCTTCTCATCCTTTACTCACTGGTGTCATTTATATAGCTCCTTTTGTGTTATCTTTAACATCAGAAGGTCAGTACCTAGACTGTCTATAATCATACAAATGAATGTTTAGCACTAAGAAACTTTTCTTGGATCATGGAAGCCTGATATTCTTTCAGGCAGTAACATTAACCCCTAGTGACATGAAAGAGAAAGAGTAATTTTGCTAACAGGTGTTTTAAAAGTGTGAGTTAAGAGCATCTCATCCTTTATGTTCAGCAGCCATTCCACCAAGAACTGGAAGAAATGAAAGAAATATCACTGAATTACAGAAGTTGCAGCTGTGCAAAGCTTGCATACTGGGATTTACTTTGTCTGCTCTTTGCTCCACTCTTTACATAATGGAAGAGCTCTCTACTCTACCATTTGCTTTCTTTTTCAGGTCATAAACTCATTTCCATTCATGATGCAAAAAAGGAGTAACACAAACCAGGATGTGAAAAACTACATTTTAAACCAAAATAAGCCTGTGGAACTTATGACAGGTTGAAAATGTTTAAACTGAACAGCTTTCACTGGAGTTAGCAGCTTGAGTGGCATGGGAAAATTCACGGGAACCTATGGATTTTGATGAATTTTCCCATATAAAATTGGTTTTGAGTAAGCTCTTATGAGAGTGGAATGTTGCATTTTGGCAGAATAAAGAACCTCTGCATGATATGTACTTCTATGCAATATCAAATATAATATAATCAAAATTATATTTCACATTGTGATATTTTATATTGTCAAAAATGGGAATTTCTGGGTGTTTTATTGTATTTAGAAAGTGAAAATAGACAGAATCTATTTGTGGGATCTGGTAAAGCTTTTTTTTTTTTCCCCCCTTCTAGTTGCTTTCTTAGTGAGCAAGCAATCAAGTTTGAAAAGGATAATCTTTTTCCAAACTTTGGCTATAGTTAACAATGGTACTTACAGACAGCAGTTTGAAAAGTTACAATATAATTAATGCAGCATGAAGTGAATCAAGAGGGCAAAGTTGATTTGCAGATATTAACATAATCCACTCCTCACATTCCAGAGAAGTTCACATTTTTTCCCACAGTCCTTCCTTGGATGCACAAATGACAGCTTTTACGTCCTGAAAGACACTCTGTAGTCTTCCCTGCTGTCACAGACTGGACATTTGGAGGAGAAGAGGACAAATGCCCAAGTTTGGGGGGTTTTCTGCACAGAAAGCAGTCAGCCAAGAGCAGTCTCCTCATGCAGCTGTTTCTACACATATACAGAGCCAAAGGCATGAATAAACCTTTTAGCTTCCTAATCACATGTAAACACACTCAAATCAGTTCTGTATTAGATTACCAATTCTCATTTATTTTACTGCCTGAAAACATTTGAGAGTGGCTCAGAGCAGATTTTTTTTAATTTATTTAATTGTTTGGATAAACAACATAAAAAGAAAAGGGCAAATGAGTTTGTTCTCCAGGGGGATAAATGCACTACTAGCTTTCCAGTGGGGCAGTTCGTTTTCTCTCTGCAGAACACACACTTGTGCAATTACAAAATTGCAGAATAAAACCAAAGGCTCAAAAACCACCTTATCTGGGTTCACAATTAAGCTTTCAGGTGCCCTCTATTAACACAGCTGTTTTCCAGTTCTGGCCATGCACTTGTAAGATGTGAACCAGTTTTGAAAAACCTCGTTTGCCTGTGCACCACCCAAATATAAGTGGTAACATCTGTGATGTCTCACTCTCAAAACCAACACTGCAAGAGTTTCTTCTTCTGGTTCAAACAGTCTCTGCCTTCAACATGGGCACCAGTGTGTGAAGAAGAAGGGACAGTGGGATATGAAAAAGAAGTCAAAGCAGAAAAATACTTAATTAGAGTGTGGTGGGGTTCCTCCCTCAGCATCTCTGCCAGATTCCTACCTGAAGATTATACATCCCGTCAGAAAGGTCGGCACCACTTCCCCATATCTCCAGCTGTACTCACATGGCATGTAGGTACTGCAGTCATATTTGGCTATTTGCCAGCTAGACACATCAGAGGAGATCCTCTAGGATCTCCTTCCTGACAGCTGTTTTTCAGAAATAGAACCAATGTTAATAATAGAAAGAGGCAGATGCAGCAGTTGCTCAGCACATCGGAAATGAGGCCACTTGCATTTAAGAGCTTATAAATGGATTTAGTTTTCTAATTTCAGTACCTACTTTTGGGGGGGGGGAGTCTAATTCATCATACAGTTTTCATTTTTAACCTCTCTGTAGATGTGCAGATCTTTAATTTTCAGTTCTGTTTATATATACTCTATAATCTCTCTATATATAAATCAGTCAAATGGTCTTCCTGTATATAAATTTAGCATTTCCTGATCAGTGTACATGAAAGACCTACCCCACATGTCAGTGCAGCCTCCTACATTTCCCTGTTCTTTTATTCAGCAGTGTTGGGGTTTCATTTTTTTAATGCAGTCATACTCCTTTGACAGTACATAACTGTCATGGTTCTGTCTCACAGGTTTCTATACATCAGAGACCAGCTTTAAAACTGTTTTGACAGGTTAAAAGCTGGGATTTTTCCAGGGACAGGATGAAGAGAAGCAGGAATGTGAGAAGTGAAAAAGAATATTCCTTGACACCCCCTAATCTCCTCAGCACAGATGGCACCGTCGTTTTCAAGTAGCTTCTGTGCACAACAGCCACTGCAAAAGAGTGAAAGTTGGAATGCTGAAAATAGTCTTCTTGAGTGATAAATGCATATCTGCATGTACATCTATCCAATATGCACAACTGTGAACGCATGAGCAGACAAATGAGCAAAGCTTACTTTCCCTCTTCTTCCTCCCCCTGTCCATTCACTAAAATTAATTCTTCCCCAAGATGCTGTAGGCCACATTGTTAATTATTGTCTGTCTCTTTTGCACCTGAGGCATCACACTGGTTTAGGAAACAGCCTGGAAACAGATGGAGAGCTGCTGGAGATGAATCTGCAGGTATGTGAAAAAAAAATGGATACAGACTTTATGATACTGCAGGCTCAGATGGTCTATTAATTTTCAATAATATTCTGGAAAGGAAGGAGGTCTTTACATGTTTTTAGGCTTAATTTGTTTTCAAAAAAGGAGTTACAAGAGCCAGTTACTTTTATGATTTCATCACCATCATTTATGCTTACGGAATATTTATGGGAAAATATTCCGATCATCCCTGCACCAGCCTTGTTGTTTCTTAGATAACTCTGCCCGCCGGCAGCCAGCTGTACATGCACTGTGCCTGTGCCTGACAGTACCAAGGCCGGGCGTCTTGCAGACCAGACAGAAATGCCAGCTTGAACTGGATGCTGCATGCAGCCTTTTGCCTGCTGCTTTAATGCCACTGGCTCATCCCCAACATCTACCCCAGCAATCTGCTTCTGCCATCATGTTGTCACAGAAAGCCACAGCAGGCTGAGGCAAAGTTGTCCCTTATGTGTCCAGCCTGCCTCTATACCACCTGCATGGGGCAATGTCCTGATGCAATCCCAGCAAAAATATACCACTCTTTGATACAGCCTGGCAATTAACAAAAAGTCACTGCAGTTGTTGACACCAACTAGTTTTTCATCTTCAGAGGCTGAGGATCAAAGGTAGTACAGCCATAACGAGGCAGGTGTCTCTAGTGGTGCTCTAAGCTGTCCTGTCCTACAGAGGAGGGCTCTGCAAAAACAAAGCACAGTTATCCAGATCTACCTAGTATGCCCCATGCCAGCTTCAAAAGAGGTAAAAGGGTTTGTCTTTCACAAGTACTTCAGTGTGATCATTTTCTGTGTAAATGTACCCAAGAGACATATCTGAAAACCATAAGCTCTTCTAATAGAGCCATCTTACCCTCTTCTAAGCGAAAACTATTGCTTCACATAAGGAACAGTTGCAATTTCTAAATGAGGAAAAAAGCCTTTCAGATTTGGCTGGAAGTTCAGCTCTGCACATTAGCCAAATTACTTTAGAAAGGCAATGGAAAAGTTATTAATAGATTTATCAGATGACTATCCAAAGGAATCCAGATATTTTAGCCAAGAAGCAAAAAAAAGTGAGTGTATGATACCATGACCAGATTCCTGATCCATACAGGAGTGAGGAGCAGAAGGTGGTACAATACAATGGCACCCTTTCTTTTCCGGTGTTGGTATCGTGCCTATTTTGTGGAGCAGAGTCTACTTGGTAAAGATTGGCACACAAGTTGTCATGTGTTATACACTATTTGTCATGCTGTTATATGAGTGCATAAAGGCACTCTGGAACTTAAGCACGGTGTAATTTCCTCCAATACCCAAATTCTGCATTTTGAATCCAGCAGAGATTTTCACACTGCCATTACTTTATGAAATGTTTGATACAGAAACAAATAAATGCATAATGCATTGTATATGCTACCATATATTTAGCTCAGGTTACTGAATCTACTGTCTGTCACTCTTTTAAAAAGCTCATAAAATATAATAATTATGACACAACAGTCAGCCTGCATCATTATCACTTGCACAGGTTAATAAACAGTATATTGTTGCATGACCTTGGGACTCCTAGTCAAGGATTGGAAGTGAAGGATTCTTAATTTGCCTTTTCTCCTGTTCTGCAGATGGTGTAGAATGTGAAAATTTAAAGCCAGTAGGGTTGGATACTTCTCCATCTCTCTCTCTCTCACTAGAATTGACTCTGCAGAAGCAGTATCAAGGCCTCAGGCACTCCATCTGCCCCATGGTTAAGAGGTGGAGATAAAGGTGCTTCATGGTGAACCGGCTTCCCCCTCAGTGCTGCAGAGGAGGGGGTGGTAACTGGCCAGCAGTGGTGCTTAGCCAGAGCACTGCAGTGCTACAAATAATATTAACATTTGATCCTAAAAGGACAACCTATTTCAGCAGTATTTTAGATTCTTTTCTGGACAACAGTTCTTTGGACAAATGCAATTGTCCTTAATGGATTGTTTTTTCCAGCTGTCACTGTCATTGTACCAAAAATTCAGGGTGATTTATTTGACCTGTAGCAGAGGTGTAAGACTAGGACTTTAGCTCTTCTCCATTCCAACAGGAGTGTTTCCTTTGGTAGGAGCAGTTCATTGATGGGGGCTATTGACTATGGATAAACAAAAAAGAAAGACGCCAGTACTTGGATACTTATCAGACACTTTAAGGTTTGTAGGCTGGGCTCAGAACAAACTTGTCGAATGGTGATGATATATCACAGACTGCTGCCTGGCTGTCATAGGCCCTAAGATGCTTCTTCCATTTCTGCCTTTTATGAGGGAAAGTGAGAGAAGCTCTATGAAATCAATTCACACTCTCAAAATGGTGCTTTAGTCATGGGTCACACGATTAGCCACATCTGCAAAGCAGTATATTTGCTAATTACCAAATTCTCACTTCTAAGAACCTAGGCTAAATTTTAAACACTTTACTATATGGAAAAGGCATTGCCATTGCCCACTTAAATGTCAGGCATTGCAATGAACATATGAAAAAGAAGGGTTTTTCTCTAGAGAAAAAAAAGTAGTGGGTGAAAGTTTTGGTCTGTTCTGTACTTCCTGTCTCATTCATATCCCCCCTTACTGTTCCAAGATCTTTCGATCCTTCAGAGGCATATGATATGTCTGGTGAGAAATATATTTCAGTCAGACTTTAATTTGTTAACTTTTAACTGACACTTGGTAGAAAAACCTTTTACATTCCCACAAAATAAGATTTTGCCTCTAGCATCAATTATCATTCATCTGGCTATTGAAAAAGCTGACAGATCTGTATTCTCCTTGCTCTTCTTTTTCATGCATCTTGAAAGATATCTGCCTTTGTTTCACCTAGTGGCACCTCAACAACCTCCTCACTTCTCAAATATATTTGCTAACAAAGCTTTTAGAATCATAACCTTACTGTTAAAAACCCAGCAATGGCATCCATACAAGTGACCTGATTTAAAATTGTCTTACTGAGCCAGACAACCTCCCATAAGCTCCTTTTCAAACCTTAGTATTATGTTGCTAAGTAAGGTGACAATCTACCCAAGGACTACTTCTGTATGCATGTAAGGCCTGGTAGAGTTACATAGGTAAAGTATGGTGAGCAATCTTCCAGTTCTGACAACCAAAAATAGCAAGGCTTCAGCTAAAGTTCTGGTATTTACAAAATCTTGGGAGATGTTAACAGACATCACAGATTCCGTTGTATGCCTCATATGGATCATATAGGATAACCTTTTATACAAGTCTGCCAAGGATTCCTGTGACCTTGCTGAGCTCGCCAGAGAACGATCAGCCCAATGCAGAAAGGACAAAATAGAAAGCAAATGCAAAATGAAAAAAAAAAAAGCCAAGTTCTCTGTCATAGGAATTAGCAAAGCAATCTTTTGGGGGGATGATGTCAGCACAGGCATCCACTCCTACGAGAGGGAAAGAACAAAGTGAGTGGCAGAGGGCAGTGAAATGTTTCAACAGAGAGGAAAGGCTTGCTCTAAACTTCAAACAGGAGACTCTACTAAAAGGAAGGGAGAAAGCAAGAGCATGAGAAAAGGCTGTAAGGGGTGAAGACAAGCTAACATGAAGGAAAAGGAAACCAAGCTGGGAGGTTAAAGAGAGCTCCATGAAGAAACAGTTCTGCTGACCATGTCAAAAGCCAAAACTGGTGCAGCTTTAGCAATGGCACTTCAGTAACAGAGGAAAGAAATCCAACCCAGTGGTAACCAGGAAAGGACCTAAAGGTATGTAAAGCCTTCACTGAATGGATGCACTGTGAGTAAAAATGTAAGGAAAAGAAGAAAATTTGCACTGATCTCTCATATGTTCTCTCATAAAAACTGAGTTTTTCACAAATCAGCACAGCCTACACAGCTAAACTACTTACAATATTTCCATGTAGTTCCTGCACCTGTCAATAAGAGTGATTATTAATTTTCTGTGCATAGGTCACGTAAAAAGTCACGTAGTTTCTCTGTGATTTAGTTTCCCATCTGTAAAGCTGCCACCTCTGCTTAATTAAAGGCAAAGAGGCAATAAATTGACAAGGAAGAATATAAATAAAGAAGGACAAAGCAGATGATTTAATGGCAACATCAGGCTCAGGTCCAGATAAAAAAAAATCATATAAAAGAGTGGAGTAGTTAACTGATGTATTTTATAATAAAAATATAAGTCTCTTCCAAAACAAATCTGAAATGGGAATGGGACAATTCAAAATATTGGTATGAAATTAATCTGCTGACTTTGCTGTAGGCATTCACAGGCTCTGCTTCCCTGTTACCTCCCATCTAGCAAGACTCTTCCCCCCTTCTTTATTCTTCCTAATTGTCAAGGTTTAAAGGACACTGAAGAGCACAGGATGGGTTCATTAGAATTGCAAAGTATCACTGCTTACCATGTGCAGCAGGGTACCATTTATCTCTGTTGCCACACCATACTGTGAGGTGACACCAAAAACCAGATGCAACAATCCAGAGTTAGGGAATGCTAATCATCCTACATCAGACCCAAACCCATGCGGGATTCAAGGTTAACTGTGGTTGAGAACATCTGTTCATGGCAGTAAATGACTCCCAAAGGCAGTCTGGAGTGGGCTTTATGTTTTGACATGGCCAGCCTCTTTCTGTTCACCTGGAAGACCTGGGTCAAATTCTTGGCCATTTGTTTTGATCCCTTGCAGCTACATAACCACCTCTTCTGTCCCCTTCCTTCAGTGAAGGGCACAACCACCTCTCCTCAGATGTTCTGAATGCCACCAGGATGCCACCCACAGTAAATAATGAACAGGACCATGACTTTCTCCACTTAGTTGCAGCAAAGTAACAATATAAATTACAACTCCTGTGCAGACCTTAGCACAGCAGTCTATGCACAAATACCATCTCACAGTTAGCTAAAGGAATCTCTCCAGCCAATTGCACATGCTTTCCTTAAAGTCATGCTCAGACTGATACTTCAGTTTAATCTACCTCAGAAATTTCTAACTTTCCCTGAAGTTTACTTTAAAAATGTTTCTATTTTACCGTCTTTCATATCAAATACCACACGTTATGTCCTGTCCTATAGCAAGAAGTAAGCAGAACTGGAAAAGGTACTCAGTCAGCACTACACTGTGGTGCCAAAGCACAACTAAAGAAGTAACTATGAGGTTGCTGGATCAGGGAATGAGCATTAAGTTACTTTGCATTTGGTCTAAGTCTGTAGTCCTGCTCATATTGAAGTCAACAGCAAGCCTGCAGTTAATTGCAACAAAAGTAGGATGTATTTTAGGGAGCAACCATAAAGAGGTAGGCAGGATTATCTAATGACATATACATATTTTACTAAATGTGTTACTTGTCAAGCTAATTAGTTACCCTGTAAATGAAAAGGTCAACCCCGCATAATATTTGCATCTCATATTTCTAAGTCAAATTTTCTGTGCATGGTAAGTGGAAAGAAATAAATTCTACTGAAGTTGTGAATGGCTGATAGGAACACTTTGGCAGACAGAGAAAACTTAGAAAAAAGCTGTTCCAGGCTGATCTGAAGCTAAGAACATGGAACACGGCCATCAGGAAGACACTGATCCCATGGCCACCAGCTCCACATGGTACAACTTGTTTCAAATAGCTCTGCAGCCAAGCAATACATTGAAACTGTCAGTCACACTCTTTTTACTGCTTCTGTTGCTCTTTACTAATCCACATATGCAAGCTGAGCAGAGACAAGGCTCATGAAATCACTCCACTGCACCAAGACAGTACTTTTGACCCCAAACTGCCATTCTCTAAGATTTACCTGACATCCTTCACTATTGTGTGCACACTTCAGCTGTGTGCATATTTCCCCCTATTTCCACAGCTGGAGGCCAAATCCATCACAGTACAACTATTCTACACTTACAGCTCACTAATTTTTCAGCTCTCAGAGACTTGCACATTTACAGCAGCCCTTTTCTTTTCCAACACCCTTGTCATTTACATATATCTGATGTATGCAAACTTGACACAAAAACAAATGCTTGAAAGGTATTGGCAAAGCTATTAGAAAGAGGTTAAAGAAGAAGAAGCAGCAGCTTTCTTGGGAAATATCAAACAGAAACAAACAAAACATTTCAGGGCAATAAGCAAATTAACCAGGAACTTCTAATTTTTTTTCTTTTTCAATGAAACAGCCAGCTTTGTGTTTCAATCTGTAAACATCCTATGCCAGAAGAGGATCTTCAGAGACTCTTTGTCCTTGCTAAAGGGCTTTACTTAATGGGGTATTACATGAAAAAACATATCTGTCTTTCAGGAAAATGTGCCCTGCGGGCTCACTGGAACAGTGGCAATATCTACAGGAAAAGAAAACCAGATATGAAATATGTCCTGGCTAATGCAAGTTTAAATATATATTAAGTCACTTTGCTAGGACTGAAAACTCTGGCGTTATAAATTTCCCAACAACCTGTGTTCACTAAGTAGGTGTCAGGGGACCCCACTCCCCTTCAGTGAGGAGCCACATCTTCCAGGCAGCAAATTCCACTGTCAAAGGCTTAAGTCTTGCTTGCAGAAGTCGCCCAAGCCAGCTCTTAACTCACTCTCCACTGCAGGGCAGCCACAGCATCTCAGGGCCTGGGGTGCATCCCCCTGCCCATGGGCTGCCCCTCTGCAGCAGCTCAACAGTGACCGACACATGAGCTGGGAATTTAAAGCCCTTCTAGCTATGTCGCAAAGGGTTCCATCATACTTCAAACGACAATTGATTTGAAATACCTGAATTATGTCAGACTATTTCCTTTGTAAGCCAGGGCAAGAATTTTGCACCCCACTTAGTTGGCCTATATAAAAGAGGAGCAAACTGATTGCCTAAGATACAACATAAAGAAAGTTCAGCTGTTAGCTTGTATTTCAAAACCCTTTATTCCCTATATGTTTGAACCAACGTTTTAAATTCAGATGTACTTAAAAATGCATTCTCTTTTTCTGGTGCACGTACGAGCCAGGGCCAGGTAGCCCTAGGAATCAGCTAGTCCATTGTAAAGGAAGTGAACACAGACTCAGATATAGGCCTTAGAAAAGACCCCTCCTATATGTTTCATGAGGCAGCATTTTCTTGAATCCAAACAGCAATCCTCTACTCATGGTACATCTAAGAACTGCTTCCTTCTGCACTGAGTTACCCATCTTACCTGTCAGAAGGGATAATTACTCCTCTGTATTTCGTCAACTCAATTATCTAGAAAGAAAAAACCAAAATTTCCCGATTTTACTCATAACACTTGCACAAGACAGATTCAGGAGATAGCAGTAAAATTTTAAATCTCTCTCTTTCCTCTTTTGATTTTGACTTGGTTCAAGAGTATCTGTCTTGCATGTAACTGTTTAAACCTACAGTATGTACAACTGTGGAATTAATCTGAAAATGTTTTGGTGTTTGGAAGGAAAACATTCTGTGTCAGTTTTAGCATTTTGTAAGCAATGTGGAAATTCCAAGTGTTTAGCTCAAGGGCCCAAGTACCTTTAAACCCAAATTCCCTTTGAAGCCAGTAACAAACAGTTCCATTTTGTACCTCTTCTACTGGGAGGAAGACTGTTCAGCTCTATGCTGTGCTATTTTCACTGCATCGTTCCCAACTGCTCTATTCTTAAATTGCTTTTTGTCCTGCACTTTAACATACAACTTGATGTAGAAAGAGAAAATCTGAACAGTGGTGCAGACTTATTCTTAAAATAAATGCTCCCTTAATCAAAATTGGATGACTAACAAGCATAAAATTATGGCTCTAATACCACATATAATCGTTTATCTCATTGCAAAGAGGCATACATCATTTGCATTGTGTTCCAGTAGTGTTTTATACCCACTTTACCATAATCTAAATGAGCATGCACAACACAGACAAATGGAGATTCTAGCCCATCTTATGCATTTGCCTGGAGAGCATGATGGTGTTTACTATGGAAGCTTTTAAAATTGTGTTCCTATAAATAAACATGTTAAAATGTAAAGACAGTGCAGTGGGCAAGCAGTTTTAATTGTGAGATATATTTTCCACAAGGAAGGGATGTTTTTAAAATATTTATTTTTCTGGACAGCAATTTTAATAAAGTATATTTGAAACTTATATGAGCTATGGAATAAGTTTGTTGAAGTCAATTTGACCTGTGGATACATCAGCTCAGCATGTGGGTATTGCCAACCACATTTACAGCTCAAACTAGATATTATTTTCTTCTGCCCACTCCTCATTATCTGGGATGTACTTAACAGTCCAAGCCAGAGTCTCAGCTTTAAACAACCTTAAAAACTTATAAAAATGGCAACCACCAAAGTATGTGTTTCTTTCCTTAAAATTACTTCTGTAAGAAGCTTTCACTTATCCATCTGCAGCATCCTTCCTATTCCCAAAACCACCACAGCTGTGAAGTTCAATAATGTATAGTCCATCAGGGTGTATATGAAGTATGGCTTCATATGACAATATTCACAAGAGTTGATTCCTCTCTCCCATGTACGACTTCACATCTTTTTCTGACCTTGCAGATCTGTGAGAAACTGGCACTTAAAACTCTGACATTTTTATGAGAGACAAGCTGGTCTTATACCTAATTTTAGAGAGCTTTATGTCTTTTTCCCTCTTCATAAGGATAACTCACTAGGCAGAGCTGATCTTAGTGTACAGAAGTATGAAGCTTTATAAGCAGAAAGAAATGCACGATAAGTACATGGTAAAATTCTCTTCTGTATTCTTAAAATCATTTATCTGTGACATATGTGGCATGAAGATGAAAAAAAGATATGGTCTAAAGGCTTTATTGTTATTTCTGTACTGCACTGCTTACTGCTCAATTCACCATTTGTACAACATACTTTTCTGATTCTGCCCACAACCTAAAGCTACCATCCAAAAATCAAAGGAGCAGCACAAACTTGACACAGATTAACCTCAAAAATAAACTATAGCTATATTAAAGAACTGTGAAGTTCTGTCTGGAGATTACTTGCTCAAAGAATGGGAACATGACAGAGATGCTAGGAGGATGAATTTAAGATATCCCTGCTCATTGCACAGGGGTTGGTCTAGATGACCTTTAAAGGTCCCTTCCCACCCAAACTATTCTATGATTCTGTGAATCTATGATCCTATGAATGATTCTCAACAAAATAAAACCGATAGATGGATAGTCTGCACCGCACATTAAAACCTTAGGAGTTCAGCAGAGCATCATTCATCTTTTTGCATCAGTCCGTCTTGTATGGATTTAGCACTTCAGAGTATAACTGTATTACATATAGTATATATACATATGGTATAATTATGTTTATATGAAGAAATTAAGGATGTTACATTATTTATCTTGGTAAGCATTGTACAGATCGTTTGTTACATGTAGGCCCAGCTCTTATTACTGATTGACATTCAGTGTTCTGCTGCTGGGGGTGGGTTTAATTGCATTCTCCTACTATTTTAAATTTTACTCCTGCTTTCCTATCAGCATCATATTAAAATCATTATTTTATCTTCACACAGATATCTTTTTCCATTAATTCATTTTTTTTTCTTTTGCAAAATCAGCTCTCTTACCAGTAACTGCCCTCTTGTTTCTCTAATGAGTGGTGTTCAGCTTTGACCACTAGTTCTGCCTCATTTGTTCCATCTCTTCTTAGAATCATAGAATCATAGAATTAACTGGGTTGGAAGAGACCTCTGAGATCATCAAGTCCAACCCTTGATCCAACCC
>JAWWLV010000001.1:103784941-103796520 GCA_035041135.1 Platyrinchus mystaceus
TGACAACTGTGAAACTCTGGTAGGTAGAGCTTGGGCCAATGTACATATGCATGATACTGCACACATGAGAAAACTTGTACACTTCAGGTTTTTTCCTCACTGCTCAGGTATGAAGCATCGGTCTGGTGCTCTCTCTGACGTAGGCCTGTTGATAGGTCCTGTGTTATTAGTTTTATATCATTTCGCTAAATGTTCCCTGATAACTGTTTCGTGGATATGCAGAAAAAGATAATCTAGTGTATATACAAATCTGTGTGGTGTACAGGGGTTGGAGAAACTAACTACACTACCAACAACTATTAAAATCATCAAAACACACAAGGAGACAGTGGTTATTGCGAAAGTCCTACGACAACACGTCACAAGGCAAGCATCTGACTATTTTAACTAAAATACATAAATACATATTTTTATATATGCTAGGTAACTCTCTTTGAATGGCTTTCTCCACAGTTAGATCATTACCTGAGCAGTAGCAAGTCCTTGTTTAAGACTGCTGCATGGCAAGATTGTTCTTTCCAAGTACTGCCATTCAGTGACTCTATGCCCACTTGTATGGTTCCCACTTGCACCCCCCATCAGTTCATGCTATCAACCTCCTTGTGTGACTTTTACTGCTATTGTGCCTTTCCTCTGCAGATCACTTCCCTTTCATGTACTGTCATCACGTTTTTCCTTAGAAGAATATTTCACTTCATTGCTTCTATATTTCAAGCTTGCAGCTCTCCACGCCTGCTTTGTGTGCTGGTGTTGGTTGAGGTACAGTTAATTTTCTATACAGGGGCTAGTATGGGACTATGTTTGGGATTTGTGTTGAACACAGGGTTGATAATATTGACATGTTCTTGTTATTGCTGAGCAGGGCTTACACAGAGGCAAGGCACTTTCTGCTTTTCGTGCTGGCATGCTGGTGCATGGAAAGTTGGGAGGAGACACCACCAGGGCAGGTGACCCCAACTGACCAAAGGGATATTCCATATCATATGACATCATGCTCAGTATATAAAGCTGGGGAGACGAAGAAGGAAGCAGCGGGGGGACATTTGGAGTGATGGTGTTTGTCTTCCCAAGTCACTGTTATGCTTGATGGGGCTCTGCTCTCCTGGAGGTGGCTGAACACCTGCCTGCTCACGGGAAGCAGAGAATTAATTCCCTGGTTTGTTTTGCTTGTGTGCGTAGCTTTTGCTTTCCCTATTTAACTGTCTTTAAAACCCATAAGTTTTCTTACTTTTACCCTCCTGATTCTCTGCCTGACCCTGCTGGTGAGGGAGTGAGAGAGTGGTTGTGTGTGCTTGGTTGCTGGATGGGGTTAAACCATGACACTTTGTCTAATTGGCTTTTAAACCCTTTTTTACAATGAAGTAACTCATTAAATTATTTTCATCAGTTCTCAGAATTTTCCAGAGGAAATGCATAATGCATAGGTGTGCATTAAAATTTTCTTAGGAATTTCATTTAGGTCATTTTGGAGCATTTTTGCATTCATTGGGACAGAGCTAAAGAAGCAAGATTGGCTCTATAGGGACACTGTCTGGGGAAACTGTTTCCAAAGAGTCCCATATATCAGTCTCTGACTAAGTAATAGTAATAAATTGCCCTTGAAGCAGAGACTAGAGTCTTCCAAACCCATGGAAGTGACCTAACTGCTATACTGCAAAATCAGGGTTACACTCACCCCTACTCCCTAGCTCATTGAATCTTTAAATCTTTTATACAATTTGCCATATCTTCCAGGGCAGAGTTTGAAAGCACTTGTCCTCCCCAGCAGCCTATATGCTGGGGAACTTTCCAGGTCAGACTGTGCTTGTACTAGCAGAAAAAAGGACTGAAACGAGATGTCCTCTTGAAAAGGAGCTGAGGAGGAGGTGAGAGGAATCGCCACCTACTTCTCTGGTTCCCTTTTAAAAGAAAATATTGATTCTTCTATGTGTTTTTCTGTGAAGAAGAGGATTAAGTTCCTACTTTCATGGCTGTAAATCATGTATGGAGAGAAAAGCATGAAGAGAAACACACAGTTAAGCACTTAAGCCTCTGGGAAGGTGGGGATTTAAAACATGAGTAAGTCCTCAGGGCTTTGCTATTGCTACCTCAGATGGCTCACTGCTGAGGGTTGTGCATAACACCGTGAATCATGCATTATTTCATTGCCATTGTATAGGAAATTCGTGACTCTGACTCAAGGCTACAGATTCTGCCATGAGTCTCCAAACATTAAGTAGTATCAAAGTCCTTGTTTGACCAAAACTTAAATGTCTATAACTTATCAATACCTTGATTACCTCTTTTACACATATAACACTCTATGTTTCTGATCATTCAGACATGATACCTTTCAGCACCTGGAACAGACCATGATATACATGCAGGTATATGCATATCAGCACTGGCAGGAGACATCCTGATGTACTGGATTTAATTCCTTAATGTACCAACAGGCACCAAACAGTAGGTGCTGACACCATTGATGTGTGCCTTCACTTCCACTCTTGTGCCTTACCATCCCATGTATGATGTGTCATCGTTTATGCCTCGACCTATTCTGTGTTTTCATGGCCTGGCTATAGCTCTGAATTTCTCTTCTTCTCACCCACTGCTCCCCTCACTGCAGCCCGTCTAGTGCTCCTTGTGTGATCCCATAGCAGGGGACAGGGGAAAGGAGCAGGGCAGAGCTGCTGGATACATGAGAATAGTCGGAGTTGTAGGTCCTGCAAGAAGAGCCCATTGTACAGGGTCTGTATTTCAGAAGGACTGGAGGGAAGAGGAATGTTTCAAGGTTCCTGACATCCTTATGCTGCAACTTGCAACGTGATTTACAGGTCCCCTTCTTGTCTCCCTAGTCAGATGCACCATCAGCTCCATAGTCAGCAAGATAGAGTGAGGTGTTAAATCCCTGCCTTCCACAGCCCCTCAAAACCTCAGAAAAGCTTTGTCCCAAAGCCAAACAGAGTAACTGTCAGCTGGGGTGATTTCCTCATGCACTGAGGGAGTCAGTCCCGCTGTGGGCCAGATACTGGTCCTGAACCACCTATGATGAAACCATTCAGATCTAAACTTTGATAGCCTGGGCTAATAAAGTTATTGAGTGATCATGACCATCTTCTGTTAACTTCTGTTCACATTTCACTCAATAAAAAGGGAAATTTTAGCTCCTGAAGCAGGCATTCCAAGTGAAACTGTGACCCAAAAAGATCATATAAATGGGATTTTTCTCTGTCATCTCTTTATGCTTTTGATTATTCTTGACATTGTATAATGTTAAGTTATAAATAGAAAGCATTTTGAAAATGTCATAATATCCCGAGTCTAGTAAGAGAACACCAGAGCTGGAAAATATGCTTAAGAAATCGAGATTACATAGCAAACTTAAGATGATGAATTAAACTGGGCTTCACTGCAATGGAACTTAACTGTTACAAAAAATGTGAACTGTGAGCTCAAGCTGGAAGCTACAATTGAAACGTAAACATTCCTTACTGAAAGCAAGATGCCACATTAATAACAGCAACCACAAAAGCTGAAGACTTGTGGCATTACTGAATAGAGCAGTGATGCTTTTTCACCCTTTCAAGTGGATCTAATTCAGATGATGTCCCCCAGCTAACCCAAATGTTCAAAGTCCTTGTACTTGATCCTCCAGCAAAACATGAATTTGTTTTGGAATATTCTAGCTGAATTGATTTCTTTTTCTCTTGCCTTTCTATCTCACATATAAATTATTTTCATCTAGTTTCAGGGGTTTTTGTGTCTTAGCTCTATACAGGTGAAAGGATTGGCACTGCTAAATACACAACAAGTTTCCCTAATTCTCATAAATTATATAAGAATATTTACTACAAATCAAAACAAATTCTTTCTTTCCTGCTTGGACCCAAAGCAAAGAACAATTTCTGCTTTAATTTGTACAGAAAACTTTGCTAACTATATCAACAGCCACAAATTCACCCCAGCCTATGTGGAGCAGCATTTGGCCTCTAGAATGTGCCTGAGAGTACTTCACGGGCTCAGCACCCCTCTGCATCACTCTCCCTGGAGGCAGCAACCACTGACCCCTCTGGAGGCTGAGGATGGCCAGGAAGAGTTGCAAACCTTGTTAGAATTGTTTTTTTACTAGTAATGAAGCATAACTGAAGTTATAGTAATAAAACCATGCCAATAACATGATACCTGCTGGCGTAAATGGTGAAAATTTCAATGAGCGATCTGCAAGATCAATAACAATTAGAGTCTAGACATAGTAAATAAAATGGTTTGGAAGTATGTCAGAAATGAATACATGAAGCAGAAAAAATACATCTAACTAAGACAATTTCTGTGGACCTTTGCCCAAACTGACATTTCTTCCATTATACCATCCCATTCAAACAGTCCCTGGGTTAGACAAATAAGGTAACCAATGAAGACTCAATGAAAAATATCTCTTTTCTCTCTAGAACCTTAGCTTCTTGTTTAACAATGAAGTGAAGCTAAGACTTTGGGTAATTAAAGGTGACTGGTCAGAAAGGAAAACACTAACAAACAGTAACTGAGATCAATGTAATGTGACAGTCAAAGCTGCAGAAGGGCAAGGTGTGTCACACTGCCACTGCCCCACTGTGGAAACAACATCCACAGCAATAAGCAAGGCAATGGGGGTCTTAAAAACTCTACAGCTAAGAACACGGGTGTTGGGGTTTTTTCACCATATCAAATAATTGCATGATGGAAACAGAACGCTCTTTGAAGAGTGACCTGTCTACTTTAAAGCTGTCTTCTAAGATAGGTCATTTTTCTTCCAAATGTGGCTGATCTGTCCCACATGCACACAAATTCTTCTAGTTTCTACTTTGCCATGGTGTAAAAATGGAAAATTGACACTCCCTTTGATTGAGAAAATTACAATCAATATTATTTTAATCCAACTCCTATACATAGCATTGATCATTTTATTTTGTCTCAATGAATAAAAAATATGAACTGAGACTGAGCTCAGTGCTGAGTTTCTGGAAAAGATGCTGGGTATTCCTTTTCACTTTTAAAATGTGAATTATGGACCATCTAATTGCCTGGCAGCAACTGAAGGTCTTAAGTTATAAACAGTGAATTATCTTCTTGCTTTTGTTATAAATACAAAAAAAAAGTAGACAGCTTTTGGAGATAATAAATAACATAATCAGTATGAAGTCTATATAAATTGACATTCATATTTCTTTTTTTTCCCTTTGTCAGCTTTTAAATTAACATTTTCTAGACTTAATTGCATTAATTGAATTTTAGAAAAGATTGTTGGATGTGCCTCCATACATATGTACAAAACATTTACATTAACACTAACTGCAGTCATCAGAAATTATGGGAAAATTCTGTGTACCTACCTACAGAGAAGGTGAATTCCCACAACCCCAAAATCTTTAGATGCATATAAAAAAGGTCATTTTACTAAATTTTTAGGAAAAAAATAAATAAATGTCCTGTCATGATATGTATTTCTGCACCCAGTGACATTCCTCTTTTGAAGAGTTTTAGCATCTGTAACAAGTAATATTTATAACGAGTGAAAAGTAGGTCTTGAGAAAATCAAGCTGACATTTAGAGAGCTACATTTGGTGCAACTCAAATTTACTGCAGCTGCAGTATAAATAATCTGAGTACTGCCAAAGATGAGCTACTCATGTCTGTATACACACAGAACAATTTAAATTTCTCCACATTTAATTTTAAATAAAGGACAGTTTTATGGCTGATCAGTGCAGTACCCATGATCTCAAGCGTGACAAAGCCATGAAATCTGAAGGAACTTCCATCACAAATAGCCTAAGAACACACTAATTTCTTCAAAACTACTCCACAGCCCTCTCTACTGAATCCAGGCATAATGTGAGAATTTGTTATAATTCCTCCTTAATTACATTGAAAGCCATTTGCAGATAAAATTTTTAGAAAGTTAGAGATTCAGTGCTCTCTACAGCGATTTATATTTCTGATAATGTTGGATAGAGGGGGCTGGGGCAATACAGGCAAAGATATGACTGGAATTTTAGGACCAATTATTGCTACAGAAAATATCTCTGTGCTAGCTTTTCACCAGGCACTGAACAGCAAGGTACCTGTACTGATCACAATAGAAAAGATGAGGCACAAGAGCCCACAGATGCTCAGCTCGTCCATGGGTTTGGAAGAGTTATGGCCAGCACTGCGACCACCTCAGGGATGGTATGGGAGTTATTCTGGCTCAATGTGACATGGGGAGGAGGAAAATGAGACATTTAGGACTCTGTTGGGTCAAGCTGGTATTGGAGGATTTTCACAGTTAGGGCACACTAGATTTAAGAGGGGTCTCGCCTTACGTTTTCCCTTTGAACTCAGTTTTTTTACTATCTCAAAGTCAGTTTATGGACCATGGACTTTAAGGGGACATTTATGCTATTACACGTCAGGGTACAAGGGAAACAACAGAGTGCTGATTCTTTTTACAAAATGGCATTGTGTACATCTGTGCTTGCCTTATCCACATTTCAGTGTTGTCTCACAAACAGTATGAGCTGTGGTAAACTGGTGGAAATGAAAACAGAGAACTCTGCTGACAATCTTTTATTAAGATGTGGCTTCTCATCATAAAAATCAAGTTCCTATTTCCAAGCTTTAAAATTATATCATTCACATGGGATTTTCAGGTGGTTTTGTCCCTCTTCCATTTTTTTTTCTTTTGCACAATTTCTAAACTCTTAGAGTTCCCTTATCACTTTAATCACATATGAATAACATCGAGATTGCTGTAATGTATTGGGTTTCATTGTGAATTATTTTAAATATTTAAAGAAATACTGGGTATGCTTGAAAGTGTTCCAGAATTTTTTTTTAAAATAGGCATGTGTTAATGTTTAATAGCTTTTTTCCTGAAATTTCTAGTTTTTAATTAATTAACTCCCTTTGAAATCTTTGAGTCATCTCATGTAGGAATAGAAACTCTATGTTAGATTTAGGAGACTAACCATGCAATCAAAGAACAATTTAATCCATATTCAGTGTGATCTCTACAGAAACAGAGTCAGACTTTAAAGTATTCACTGCAACCTTTTCATGAACATTTTAACTTCTCAAGATAAATGACTCACTCACCCAGCAACATCATTGGTTTTGCAGGAATGTCAGCATCTAAAACCAAACCACTCCAAACCTTGTAAATTTATAGTTGAAGCTACAATTAAGAGTAATGTCTGACAGATTTAGGGAAAAATATGAAGTTACATTACACAAATGTCCTTAACCTTGTCTTGCAGAGTTGATATTTAATAACTACATTTAAATATCTTATCCTATTAGGATCAATGGGATTTTTTAAAAAATGTGTTCTTCTTTTTGACATCCTACAGAGAAGAGGTATAGTTGCTAAAGCACCGTACTTATACATTCCTTCTGCCAGCTCAGAACAACAGCTGCACATACCTGTGGGCATAATTTTGCAGCTAGGACATTAACCAATATATCTGTCAGTCAGTAAGACATATAAATGACTTAAGTTGCATCTGTAATTGAATGTGCCCAAAAAGTGGGGGCTAAAAACACCACAGAAAGCAATTTAAAAATCTATTCCTTCTGGCAGGTCCAACATGACTCTGATCTCTTGTGTCATATGACAATACTGTCACCGGCACAATTGTTCTGAACTTGAAGGGGCTGTTCTTGACTGACACCACTGGGGAAGTCAGAATCAGGCCCAGAGAAGCTCAGATCACCAGATGGATTCCACAGGTGTGATGGCTTGACCTGCCTCATTCCCAATAGCCTTTGTTGAACCCACAGCCAATGGCGGTGTCCTTGGAAAATGAGCTTCACTCTTCAGGTGCCTGTGAACTCACACAGGCAACACTGTGATTCCTTGCTGGAAATCAGCTGAGGATGGTTCTGTGCCTATAGTGCAGGAAGCAGAATATCATCTCTTCTACGTGGAAATGAAGAGGAAGAGCAATCCGGGGTATGAACAGGGTCTGTGGCCTCAGGGCTGATCCTGTACTGGGTTGGTCCATCAGATTTGCTCCTCTTCTGAGAGGGCTGCAGATCTCAACATTTGTCTCCCTTTGGCTCTAGTTGTAGAATTGCCTACAGCTCTCTAACATCTTGAAACAATGCATTCAACTGCTACAACTAGAGCCAAAGGGAGACATAAAAAGACAGATGCTATATGGTGCTCATTCTATTTAAGATACAGACTGCCAGATATACAGATGACTGAAGCAAAGGCTCCTGAGTTGCTCTGCCTTTCTGGCCTTAGAAAATGTCAAACTGGCTGATTTCTCCTGCATTATGCTAAGTAACATAATTAAAGGAGCCCTCTTCTGTCATACTGTAAATGTGTTAATATCTTCTCTGTTATTCAGTGTGAGATACGTGTATCACTGAGGTGCAGGAAGTACTATAAGCCATATTTTAAAGGTGGGATAATCTTTAATGTCGGGGGTAGAAAACTACTTGCTTAAGGTAGAAAATTACATCTGCATCACAGTCACAGCTGCTTACTGACTTCCCTCTGCACGTTGGCTACATATAGCTAGGGCAGAAGAAGAATTTCTACACTCCTAACACCAGCAATACACTGTTCAAATAAGCACATCTTCTAATGCAGCACAGTCGGGCACATGTCAGCTCATCTTCTACATCCTTATCAGTCATTCCGAACCAACTTTCTCATCATAACTACTTCTTCCTATCAGTTCTGGTTGCAGAAACATTATGGCCCACAGGCAAACAGCTTAAATTTTTTAGTTCATAATTTCATGCATTTCTAATTTATTGTCTCACTTTAAATCTCCATTAAAATGAAAATGGAAAAGGGGAAAAAAACAAGCCCTTTGCATGCTTATTCACCAAACAACTTTCCTAGGTTCTTAGAGCTCTAATTATGATATGAAAACACGATTTCCAACTTTGCAGATGATACTAAATTGGAAGAGAATAAAAACAAATGAGGAATAATTAGGTAGTGCAGCCATATATAAAAGAATTTAGATCATTTTATATTTCAGGAATAATAGATGGCAAATGCAGGGCTATGCAAATAAATTGAGAATAATTAGCCTCACAGTGTGGCATAAAAAGTGTGACCCTTTTTAGAAAGACGAGAGTTTACAACATGCTGAGTGAAATAAATCATGAACTCAGAATGCAAAATTCACATCTAAGATTCTCTCACTTATGTGACTTGCTCACAGTCTCAGTGGTACTCCCCTAGAAATACTATAGCACTCAATGTCAACAAGAAAATCACCACCTGGCCTCTGGGAAAGGAAAGGCTATATGGTATAGCCTAAGAAGAGCAATTTCTTCCACAGTTATTACACAGGACTGTATTGACCAATTGGACCACAGGCTGTATTCAGTCTGCAGGATTCCTCTGCTGAAACCAATCTTCAGGGGCAAAAAGAAAAAGAGTGGGGAGAATATACCAGGGACTCATTTTGTTTGCTCTGCTCAAGTGCTCCTGCAGAAGAGTCACCTGACTCTGACTGCAGCAGAAATGGACTGCTTGTTTGGAAAGAGCTCTAGGCTGATCAGGAACAGTAATTTTTTATATCCTTACATTATGTTATGTTCCTTAATGTATTCAGGCCTGAAGTTAGATAGAGGCTTCCAACAGTTGAGCCAGGAGGTTCCAAGAGAGCTGTCAGTGGGAACAATGGTGGGAAGATACCTTGCTGGTTTTAAAATGTTGCTTCATGAACCCTGACAGATTAGATGCTGAGATAGCAAGGATGGCAAGGGACACCACCCTAAGAGATCACCATGGTTTCCTGTGCTGCTGCGAACTGCTTTCCGCTCTATATACTGCTGCCTATTTCTCTGCTCTTGACTGAAACACAGCCTGTCAAAAATGCACTCCCTCTTCTGCATATATCAGCACATTAATTTCCAGCTATGTCATATTGGAGGTTCTTCTGTATCAACCCAAGAAAAATAACCTTCTTTTTTTTTTTTTTTTTCTTGAAGAGATGAAGATTTGTTCAGGAAACTGACTTTTCATTTTATTGAGAGTTGTCTGTTCATTTGGAATGTAGGAGAAGAGGGAAAATGGACAAACACATGAGGGAATTAAGGTTACTGCTGGTGAGTCAGTACTGCAAGGGATTACTGACTACAGAATATTTTCACTGAAAATAGAATTAAATAGACCTCTCTAGAATAATGAGGTCTAAAATCCATCATTAGTCCATGGAATTTGAAAATTATTAAGTTGATCTGTTTGCCCATCTAGAGCTGTTTTTATGAGGGTGAAGATTATCCTGCACAGGTCCTGTTATGGTAAAATTTTAGCTTGTTTAACAATAGCAAAATAGTGACAAAAGCTTCCTTGTAAGGGCATTTATACATTTCTTTCTAGCCATGTTTTCCATGGAATAGGTCTGAATTATTAGCCATCTTTCAAAGTATGCAAATTAAAGGATTTTCAAATCTTTCAAATGCAATGAAATGCATTTCAGCCTGCGTAATTTATGGCAGAGTGCACACAATTTCTTTGTATGGCTATACCTAACACGGGTGGTTCATTTCACATTTGAAATTCAATTCTGGAGCTAACTAATTGATTCGTTTTCATAAACACTCTAAAATTGTAATAAGAACAATGCCTTGCTGTAAGATATTGTTTTGGGGCTGTACCAAAAATAACTATGAATATTTACTTTCAACAAAAGCCAGTGGGACCAACAGCAAATAATGAAAACATAGTGATTTATAATTTCTTTTTATAATCCCTATTGTTAGGCAAGACTCAGCAAAATTTTAAATCCTTTAAACCATCTCTCTAAAATACCAGTTCTGTTATTCAACCTCAGTTTTCTGTTCAATGCCTCCTTCCCCTCCTCCCTCCCAACAGCAGTCCCTGTGCTGGGATTCCTTTGGTTCTATCTCAGGATGCGAGGCAATGAACAAGCTTCAAGCACAAGCTTTGATAGCCACCATGTCCGTGATCCTTCACCAGAAGAGTTGAATTAGGATATTTTTAGGGAAGGTGGGACATAGTTTGATTCCAGAAAGAAAGACAAATCATTTCAAAAACCTTGAACATATATTCTGAAGTCACTCTGGAGCAAAGATCTGGTTTAACACATAACAAGCTAAGACTGTTGCAGTGTGCTTGGGAAGTGCTGCTGAGGACTGCAGCAGTTCAGTTCCACAAGTCTCGTTAGGTCAAGTGCAGCTGCTTAATCAGTTGTATCCCCTGATCTCAGACAAAATTTCCTGGGAGCAAATATGCCTCCAATGATCAAGTTATCTGACACAGGAAAGTACGTCCCACAGGAAAATGCAGCTGAATGAATTCCAAGATGTGTGACGGTGGTACAACCCTGTGGACGACAAGAAACCCCTCAGCAAAAGTGCCAGAGCCTTTCCACCTATCCTTCCTCATCCTTTGATGCACAGACTGCGGTGAAAAAAAGCATCAGATCTATTATGGGAAAATAAACTATATTAAGGGACATCTGAGAGTTAGAGTGCTCTTAACAGGGGACTGACAGGTAAGTTCTAGAGCAGGGGTCCTCAAACTTTTTAAACAGGGGGCCGGTTCACTGTCCCTCAGACACTGTTGGGGGCCGGACTATAGTTTG
>JAWWLV010000001.1:103802071-103825425 GCA_035041135.1 Platyrinchus mystaceus
CAGGACCGGGATTCGAACCTGTGACCTTGGCGCTGAGAGACCAGCATCTTAACCGCTAGGCCACCAGGGGTCCCCTTTTTTTTAGATTCTATCAAAAGTGACATTTTACACAAAATTTTACTATTTGTAAATAGAAATGCTTTTTTGAAATGAGAAACTTTTTTTTTCCAGAAACCTCTCAAGTTTTTAGTTCCACAACTGAGAAAAAAATTGCACTTGTGTTATCAGTCCATAGTACAACTTTTGAAGGGTTGAGAATTTCATCAGAACCAAATCGAACCAAAACCAACCTCAGTGAAAAACACCTTGTTGGAGCTGACAGCCTGTTAAAAGTCTAGATACCAGAGAGAAGCCAGAAATTAAGTGCAAACTGTGTGTCCTGTACACTGTATATGTTGAACACCCAGTAACCAGATAACATTACAGAATGAAGAGCATTAAATGTCAAGGGCATCAGATACAGAAAGAGGAAGGCAATGAATGCACTTAAAAAGTCATCAAGAAGTGGAAGCACTGAAGGAACATTCACACAAATATGCTATAAGGTGAACAAAAACGATGTTCTTAGTCAGAGGCTGTTGCAGCAAAACATTATGGGATGGAAAAAGTAAGAGTATGCACCAAGACTTTAAGTGTAGTCATTACAAGCCGGGCAAAATAGGAAGAAAAAACAGTCAAGATATTTTATATCTTGCAGGCAGGTCTTTATTCAGAAATCAATTTAGGGAACTAAAAGTCTGCAGAGTCCCTAGGTATGCTAAATTTTGTATCAAGCAGCAAAAACAGGGGAAAAAAATCCCTTTTAGCAAGGGATTATAACAAGCAATGGCTTAAAAAGTAAAGATCATGCACTTAGCCTTTATTCATACATGTAGAATTCGTCCAAACACTAAGTCCACAAAATATGAGCAATGAAGCTGATCAATCTCAAAATTAGAATATTATTTGCTGTATTACACACACTTACCCCCCAATATTAAAAATCACAATCCAGTGAAATGAAGGAAATGGTTGCACTGCAGACTGTCATAAAATGCTGCTTGGAGAAGGGAAAGCTCAAAAACAGTATGTTCTTTAGTATCATGATAAAGGAGATCGCAGGTGAGGAAGCTGAGGAGAATGGACTGGGGGTTCTGCAGCAGCAGAGGGGGCAAAGGATTTGCTACAAGCAAGTTTTTCTTTACCAGCTGTGGGACAAACCCTGACAACCTCATGTCTTTGGAGGATGGATAAAAAACATGCTTCATGCCTACTGGTTAGTAGGATGCCTCCTTTAGGAGGCAAAAAATGTTAAGCTGACAGACAAAGTTTTCCCAAGCCAAGTTACAGCACAAGAAAACATAACTAGAGGCACTTAGCCCCAGAACTCTGGAGCACTTAGGCAAAGAAATACTCTTACCTCAGGTTTTAATTTTTACTTGATTTATATCAGAAATAATATATAATAGCTCCCCTATTCACCTACATGCCCTGTAATGCTCACACACACAGAGTATGCAGATTATGAGACAGACTAATGTCTCTCTTCACTGAAGTTACTGTAATAGCAAAGCCATTTTGCAAATGACAGTGTAAGTATCAGCTCAGATAATTCTGGAAAATTAATGCTCCAAATGAAATGCAGCCTCAGAGTTGAGGGAATACATTTTATTATTTAGTCTTTTTACTCTTACTTTATATACATTGTTTACTACCTTGTTACTATTATACATATCTTGTCAGATGTGCAAGAGTCTCCGCACTATGAGGAGTATAATTGCTTTGTTTTCCCTGCCCTCCCCATTCTTCAGCACAAGGCTATTGCAATCACTTAGCAGGCTTTAAAAGCAAACGGGCTTTGGATCTCAGAATCCAAAATGTGAATGATGAGAGCTACTAAACAGAGAAAGGTGCAGCTTGCAGGGTGAGGTGGAGATCGGAGGCGTGCACTCAGTCCCTCCTAACTTGGAGAAGGGGATGGGAAAGCCAAACACACCTCTAAGGCAGCAATTTTATCACCTTATATGCCCTAAAATTGCTCTGCAGAGGTGTCACTCTCTCTCCACACTGATAGATGGAGGCCAAATCATTAGCATGGACTAAAGCACCTGATATTTTGAAGGCTTAGAATACATTAAAGAGATTCTACGCAAAAGACTATCTGACTCTGCAGGGCAGGGACAAGGAAGAAAAGCTTCACAGGACATTACCAGAAGAATAATAAGGATGAAATAACAAGGTGACTGTAACAGTAACACAAGTTCGCTGGTTGTTCTTCAATTTGTTGATATATTTCTATTTCTGAGACCTAGAGAACTGCCTCCTCCAATTTACTACTAATAACAAACAAATTTTTTAAACTTAGAGTCTGTATATGCCTCTCATTGTATCAGGCTGTTCAATTATCAAACAGAAAGGGCAAATTCTCTCCTTGGCCATATCCCTGGAGGTTCCTTAGTCCATAGGGCGCTAAACACAGGTTTTATCCATCATGAGGAAAACATCCTTAATACATTAGACACACTCCAAGAATCCTCTAAAGGGTTGAATCTAAACCAAAATTCAGTAGGGGAAGAGCATGGAGTTTGAGAGTATATCTCAAAGATACCTCAAAAATGCTCAGAGCTGCAGCACATTTCGTTCTGTGTCAATCAATGCAGATAAAGAACATTCATTCTTTATTCACGTACTATTTACTATACCCAGATGTTCCATGATATCAATTTTAATTTTTTATTTGTTTTCTGAGCCATTTGATCTTTTCTATGCTTCAAGGCTGTCGTAGCTGCTTTTGATACTTTATGTTAGAGTTATCATAGGGTTTTAATTGTCACCCTAATTGTGGCAATTCATGTTGTCCTGCGTTATCTTTCTACTGAATTCAGACTCCAGGTCAATCTTATAATGAGCTCTGTTGTTGCATTTACCTGGTTGCAGGACATCAAAAAATACTTTGCAGAAACTCAAGTTCTCAATCTGCAAAAGCATTCATGATCATGGACCACTTGGTGAATAAGAGATTTGCTGAATGGTGACACTCAATTTTTTTAGTTGCAATCAATGGCTCAACATCCAAGCAGGGAACGGTGACAAGTGGTGTTCCTCAGGAGTCAGTATTGGGATCAGAACTGTTCAACCTCTTTGTTGGTGACATAGTCTGTGGGACTGAATGTGATCTTAGCAAATCTGCCAACAATCTCAAACTGTGTGGTGTGGTCATATGCTGTAGGGAAGGGATGCCATCCAGAGGCACCCTGACAGGCTTTAGAGGTGGACCTGTGTGAACCTCATGAAGTCCAGTGAGGCCAAGTGCAAGGTCCTGCACGTGGGTCAGGGCAATCCCAAGCACAGACACAGGCTGGGCAGAGAATGGATTGAGAGAAGCCCTGAGGAGAAGGACTTGGGGGTGTTGGTGGATGGGAAGCTGGATGTGAGCTGGCAATGTGCACTTGCAGCCCAGAAGAACAACCATGTCCTGGGCTGCATCAAAACCGGCACAGCTAGCAGGTCAGAAGACAGCAGGGATTCTGCCCTTCTGTTCTTGTGAGAACCCCACCTGCAGTGTTGTGTCCAGTTCTGAGGCCCCCAGTATGAGAAGAATGTGGACCTTCTGGAGTGAGTCTAGAGGAGGGTGAAGAACGTAATCAGAAGACAGGCTGAGGGGAGTTTAGCCCGTTCAGCCTGGAGAAGAGAAGGCTCCAGAGCAGCCTTCCAGTACCTAAAGGGGCCACAAGAAAGCTAGAGAGGGACTTTTAACAAGGACATGCAGCGATAGGACGAGAGTGGCTTCAAACTGAAAGAGGACAGGTTAAGGTTAGACATTAGAAGAAAATTCTTCACTGTGAGGGTGGTGAGGCACTGCAACAGGTTGACCAGAGAACCTGTGGATGCCACATCCCTGGAAATGTTCAAGGCCAGGTTGGATGGGGCTCTGAGCAACCTAGACTAGTGGAAGGTGTTGTGGCAGGGGGTTGGAATAATTCTGTGATTTGAAGATTTGAGAATCCTATTCAGGATTTGTCAATTATTAATTCAAAGTTAGAGCTAGGAAACAGATTTTGCTGGTTTAGGAATCTGTAAGTCTGTCAATTCCTTCTGGTTGAACTGCAACATTATAGTCAAAAGGAAGTATAAGGACAAAATTAAAAGCAAATGAAGAAAAGACAGAGGATAGTTACAAGCTACTTAGCTGCTAAAACTACTGGAAAGCAAAACTGTATCTTAGCACTTAAACAATAATTTCCATTTTTTTCTTATTGCTTTCCTTTTATTAGAATTTTCCTTGCATTCAATTACATTATTGCTTTAGTTAGGATCAAAAGTGAATCTTCTCTTTCCACTTTGGTTCAGAAAGGTCAGCAAGTGAATTAGATTCCTAGTAGGGTTACTTACTGGTCAGTAATAATGGGGCCTTGTACACCGAACATTTTCTTGATAATCCAAGTATAACAGAGGTCATGCTTTGTTCAATGACAAAAGGATGTGCAGGGCTGAAAATACCAGGAGACATTAAATGCAAGATGTTATTGACAAACTGGAGAAATGTTATGGAAAAATATAATTCATTAGGTGCAAATTCTAGCTCTAGAACAGTGTAAACAAATACAACATGGAAAACAACTAACCATGGCAGCAGCCATGCTGGAAAAGATCTGGAGAATGCAAACAGAAAATGACTCAGCATTGATCTACTGCTATGGAAATGAATGGCCCTTATACTCGGAGCTTATATTCCTTATACAAACAGGAGTATAATCGCTAATAAGTGCAAAATAATCCTCTTTTCTACTTTCTTCACCAGCCCTGGAGTCTCAGCAGGTCTGATGTGTCAGGTGTTGGGTATCACCTTTCAAGAAAGATGTAGACAATCAGAAGAGAACCCAGAGGAGAATGCTGAACAAGGTGAAAGAGATTTGATCTCTGGGTAAAAAATATTGAAACTACTGGAATTGTTTTATCTGGGGAAGAGGGCTTGCAAGGCAAAAAAAAAAAAAAAAAGAAATAAAACACATGTTCTCTATGAATCAGAAGAAATACTGAAAGTTTAGATTGAGAAAAGGGCTCTGAGAAGCTTTTGGTATTGGTTAAGCCACTAGAATAAATTTTTCTGGAGGATGCAAAAACCTCATCAGCAGAGTTTTAAGCACCATTTGACTTAACCATTTGATTAAAATCATCAGAAATGTCATAGGTAGAGGGATCTTGGCTTGAAGGAGAGAACCCCTAGTCTAGATGGCAGACACAACTCAGCTGAATAGACTGCAGACCGCCTGTTACATCTCATATTTTTGCTCAGTAGATGAAAAAAGAGATATATGGGGATTTAATACCTTGCAAATTCTACAAGATACACATAGGCTTGGTTAGTTCAAAATTTTCACAAGGCATCACACTTATTTTGTATGCACAGACAATGTTTGATGATCACACATACTATATAGAAAGTCTCTCTCCCATCTGACAGCCCTGGTTGCACTACTGCTCAGACACATTGCTGCATTAACATCACAGCACATGGTAGAGCTAATGAGAGAGAGCACAATGTCCTGCTGACCGCTGTCCTTTATTTGATGACCCTGCAGTATCCCTGCCATCTTATTTTCACATTGTTTTTGAGGGATGGTCAGTTAGATCATTGCTCTTTTCCTCTTTCTCACTGTTTCACCTGAACCCCAGCTCTACTTCATTTTTTTATTGTTTTTCTACCCCATGCACCTCCTCCATTTCTTCTATTTGTAGCATCTTTTAAGAGCCATGCCTCCTCTTTTTCAACACAGTTTGCATCCCTCTAAAATGCATACATGTGCTTCTCTTCAGCTCTTGCAGCTGGTGTTTCTTCTGTCCCTGAGGCCTTGTCAGAGATCATCACTTTAAATGCCAAACATGGAAGGGGTTCACAATCAACATGGACATGCCAACAACTCTGCCTATCTCGCTTACAAAAACAATCCAGCACCACGTCAGTCAGCCCACTTAGTTTTCTATCATCTGACTGTTGTAGGTTATGAGCAACAGAAGTGACGAGGATAAACCAAGAGCATATCAACCTGCTATAATTCAGCACTGTTGGAAGAGATGAGACTGGGTTCTTTGACTGCTAGTGGCTTATGAAAGAACAATCCTTAAATATTATTGTATTTGAAAGACAACACTTAATTCTGTATAATATATACTATTAGCTATTGATACACTTGCTTTGTTTAGGGAAATCTGAATAATAAAACAGATTGCTGTTTCCATCAAAACACTTCAAGCTGGATTTAGTAGTGCTGAAATGCTAATTGTGAATTGTATTTCACATCATACTCTGCAGACTAATTTAAAAAGAGCAAAACATATTATGTTAAATACCACAATGCGTGCACTCTGAGTCATCTAAGCATATGATGAACTGGAACAATACCAGCAGCACAACATAAAGTGACTGAATTTAGGCTAGAGGGAGCACAATACCTTTTGATCAGGCCTAGTATATGCTGAGAATATATACAGCTGCACATACACCAATAGGTTTATGGCAAAGAGAACAATGTGAACACGTTTTCTCTCTCACTCTTCTTTCCCCAGTGCAACCCTTCCAAATACATTTGCAGTAAGTTACTCTGAAGCAAAGTAAGTAGTCTTGTTTGTATGAAGAACAGGCAGCTTCAACATCAGTTCCCCATGCTCCTCTGTGACACTGACCATACTCATATTACACAGATGCTTGCTTTTAGCATCCTAATGAGAACTTTCAAGAATTCAATTACTATTAAATTAGCTTTACTGAATGTTATCAGAATGCTTCTGAGGGTTTTGTATTATCCTATCAGCACAGGAAGGAAGGAATACCACACTGTCAATCCAATTATTTTTTCATGTACTTTTTACAAACAGGGGAAGGGTCAAGAATATGATTAGTCTTTCTCAGGGGAAAAAGAAGTAGGGAGCTGATATCTTTGGGAATTCAGTACCAGATCCTTGGAACTTGAAGAAAGCCATTTTTGTCAAAGCCTCTCAGAGCTTTTGGTAACCACCAGCTTTTAGTAGTCACTGCAGCATTTCCAGAGACACTGGCTACCTCTGAAACAGCTACCAAGTGGACAGGATACTTCTCATTATCCACAACACTGAGTGGAATTCAAACAAGTCAGTTTAGCCTCTGCCTCATATAACTGCAGATCTTCTCTGAGGTGTCAGAAGTCTGGAAAAGCCCACCTGGCTTCCTCCAGTTAAGTTCTGAAGCCCTCTCAGAAGGCCCATGACTATGACTGTGTGACTCTGAGATACCCTAGGTGTGGAGGTGTGGTTGCTCACAGGGATACCATGCTTTCAGAAGAAAGGCCAGAACACTGGTCCTCAGTCCTTTCACCCAGTAGTTTTTTATGTTTTCCCCAATACCTTTCAGCATTATCCAAAGCAATATTACAGAGGGTAGTGCACTTCAGTTCCAGTTCCTTGGTAACATTATGTGAATGCTAGATATTTGTAAACAGGCATTACATGCACAGATTTCCTTTCTCTAGCTTTCCTCCTTCATATCCCTGGACACCCACATGTTCCTCTAAATTACACCCTAGAAAGCTTTTTGGTACTTTACTCTCTTGATTTCCTTTCTGGTAGTTGTGTTTCCACAACTCTTTTCTGAGGATCAAGCATTAACAGGCCTCTGTCAGTTCAAAATTGTATTCTGTTTCTGAGGTATGTAACAACCCTGTTAAGAACTAAGACAGAAATTAGGGATTTTATATAGAAATCCTCAGATGTCCCACTGTGCCCATCATTCATCAATAGCTCAGTCAACTGCCCTGTTATTAGAAATAGATGATGCCAGCAGGGATCAAAGCACAAGGGACTCTGAGTGCATATTAACTGAATTAAATTGTAACTGTATTAAACTTCCATGAATTCACAGGTTGATTTTAGCTCGTTTAGCGACTAAACTTCTACTCAGTGAATATAAAAATACACACATACAAATATATACCTACAAAAAGAAGGAATCAATACTCTCAATACATTGCAAATTTAAAAGACTCAAACACAATTAAAACCTGCTTAGCTTAGCAGTAGTGCAGAAGAATATAATTTTTTCTCTCAGTGCTTAGATTACCTTCTCTATTAAAACCTTTTCTTCTGGAAAACCTTAGCTGTTCAGAGAGCATAAAACAGTAAATAAATATGTGGCAATGGTAATTTAGTTATTCATATTACTGGAAAAATTGTTGTATTTAATGCTTCAGCATACACGGTGCCATATGGTTGCCTTTTATTATTTATTGAACCAGTCCAGGGAAGAGTTACCACCCAAACATGCCAGATCTCTAGGTATGTGTACACTCAGCTAACTCATGTTGTGACTGCAAGCTGGTATAACCCCGTGCCACACAGCAATAGGGGACCTCAGTGTCACTGTAAGGTGACAAAACACAGCATGGTTCTCGTGGAACAGCAGCACTGCATGTTCCATGCAGAAGGTAACATCCAGAAGGTGCTTACCTTCTTTCAGCATCAGTCACTTTTGAGCCAGGCAGGTATCATCCCTGGGGGCAGGTAGCAGATGTGCTCCCACCTCCCATCCTCCAGGACCAAGGCAGGATGTATCCTGCTCATTGCACTCCAAGAAAGATATTTCCATGAGCCACCAGCTGTCACAGCACCAGGAGCTTCTGCTGATGGAGTGCAACACACAGCAAAGGGATGTCAGGCCCAGGCAGCTTATGTGAGCAGGGCAGGGTTTTCCATTCAATGTTGCAAGAGGTGGGAGGGAGTGAACACACCTCCAGCCCAACTGGCCCTACACCTCCCTGAGAGGAGAGCATCTCCCTCTCTTGCACCCATGTCCTTGCTGCCCACCTGCCTCCTGCAAAAGCACATAGCTTGGAGAGCCACAGAAAAGATTCCTGTGAACAAGTGATTCAGATTGTAATTTTTTTATTTCAGGTGAAACAAGTGGTGTTGAATAGTGTGGACCATGCAACAGCAGGCTTTGTAATGCTGGAAAAGTAATCTGCTTCAGCTGAACCACTGCAGAGAAGTCTCCCCACTGACAGTAAACTGGAGAATTAGATAGACACTATGTTTTTAAAGCTGTGCAAAGGCAGGACAACTTCCAAGATACTTTCCTTCATACTTCCTGTACATTCATTTTTATACCTTGCAGCATGAGGTTTTAGACTGAACTTTGAAGGCTTTTTCAAAGTCAGCCCTGTGACTTTTTTCCTGTGTATATTTTTACTCAGCTGAGTTTCCACTGACTTTGATTTTAACACAGTAAACTTGACTTAGAAAAGCTTTTGGGGGATCTTGATATATGTCTGAGAACCAGGGCTTCTAGCTTTCCCTCCTCCTTTGCTCCTCCAGGATAACTGGCAGCACCACCACACAGCTACTTTACCTCTTGTCACCCCACAGCAATAATCAATACAAACTAAAAAAGGCAAACAGTGCAGCTATTATTTGAGACAGAAACTGCAAAGACACCCATGGTCTATGGTCTGTGGAGATGACTCATTCCCCAGCACAATCTAATTCCAAAACAATTACAGCAAAATCAAAATCCTCACACGAGAGACAAAGCACGAAGTCTGGACCTCTGCTGAGCACATACCTTTATAAAAATGACATGACTGCAGAGATCACACTGCCAGTTAACCATAAAGCACAACTGTCCATTTGCTTTAAACTCCTCCATGGAAAATTAAAGGTAAAGAAAACAGAAAACAGGGCAGCATGGATCAAATATGAGTGCTGGTGCACAAAATTTGCTACAGCACTTTAATTCTAAAAGAGAATTAGCAGTCTTTTCCTCCACTGCAATTTAAAATAAATTACTCACTGACCAAAACCAATAGATTATCATATTAATTGGTAACTTTTATGATCATTATACAGTAAGAGAAAACCACAGTTTCTCTAAATATGTTAATTACTCAGATAATTATCCAAAACAATTATAGAACACAATTATCCAAACAATTACTTAGAAGGGATATTATCTCCAGATGCATCACAAGTTATTCTATGAAGTGCTCAATATTTATCATTTTAGCTGTATTGGCTATGATTGATCAAATTAATCACACATTGTTCTATCAATTCTCCATTGGGAGCAAATACTTCTAGAGCAAATAACCACTAATTCTAACTTCAGGTGGTGAAAATATCACACATGTGAGCTCACACTTCACATTCATACTCTGTGGTAGAAAAAGCAGGAACTAACCAAAAGCTAATCCTGTCAAAATGCCACTTGCCTATGTATTGCACTTCCTCTACTTGCTCTCTAAGCAACACTTTCTACCTGTAAAGAGCAAACCAGGCCAATTTCTGTGAAACATTCAGATGAACAGTCAGATTCCTTCTCTTGATCTGAAACTAGTCACTAACTTGGTAGCAAAACTATTTAAAAAAAATCACAGTTTTCCATGTCATTGCAGAAAATTAAGTGGTAACTATCATGATCTAGTACAGTATTGCAAATTGTCAATCAATTGTGCAAAAAATCCTTAAGCTTTTATTTTAGATCTGACTTGATGGGGTTCTTGTTTTGAACTTCAACTAAATTATCAGCTTTTCTTGAGTTTTGGAACGAACATAAGAATTCAAAGTGCAATCAGAGCCAAAGCAGGCAAATTTTGCCTGTGTTTGTGGGCAAAAAGAAGGGAAATGATAAACCAGCTTCTATTAACACTGAGTAAAAAATGTAACAGACTAGCTGTTCTATAATTGAGGTTTTGGGACATGCTACAAAAGCCCTAGGAAAGCATATGTCCCGAATCACTAAGTTCTTGAGCAAGTTCATCACCAACTCATTAGTATTTCTGTATCACTGCATTTCTAACATTTTTGGGGGAAGTTTTAATGGTCATTATGCCCAGGCTCACTGAGATTCAGTATAGTCTCCGAACTACCTTAAGCAGAGGTTTAAAAAGCCCATGAAGTGCATCTCATTTTACTGTTTTAAAACATTGCATATTAAGATGTTCCAGTTTGATCATTACAAAGACTTGTCAAGGCTTACCCTAGTAGCACATTCTTCAAAACATTCTTGGGCCTTATTTTCAGATGTTTTTCTCCTAGTTGGACAGATTTGACAGTACAGACAGTCAACTAAGCCCTAGGGCTAGGCATGAGTTTCACTTCTTAACAATATTGTATCTACAAAGAACAGCATATGAAAAGACAAGTTGCTCTGTGCTCTGCAGCTTCTATTGACTTTTAAACGCAAACTCATACTTCTTCCTCTGCTTTCATAGAAGAATTTAATTGGTGCCAAAGTGAAAGATCCCAGCATGACCTGTCTCCACTCTAAGCCACTCCAGCTGTGACTGTGAGAAAATTTGTACATTCAGACAGTGCTGCAAGAGAGACCTTCCTAATAAGTGGAGGTTTTGCACTGATGGAGAAAAAAAGAAGTGCTTGGTTGGAAACAGAAAGAGCTGAGACTCAGCTTACCCCACTCTTAGAGTCAAAGAAAGCTTTAAAGACCTCAATAAGCACCAAAGGAAAGCAGAATAAGGATTTGACTGTTTACTCCACATAGAAGACATAGTGCAGGTAACAGCACTAACAATTTGTATAGGGTAAGTGTTAACCTATAGTTTATTAACCTGTGTTGTATAGACATTAGGACTGCAGTTCCTATGCATTTTTTAGGGATACAGCTCCTATGCATTTTTTAGGGGTACAGCTCCTTTGCAGTCACTAGGTTTTTGACTGCATCCTGAGCAAATCTGAGTTAGCTCTAAACTACCTGCTGCTGCTTATAATGGAAAGCGAGTCACTCAACCTCAGCATATGTTCACTACCCACCAGTGTGAGGTGGGCATGCTTTACCATAGAATCATTAAATGCTTTGGGTTGAAAGGCACATTAAAAATCACCTAATTCCAATCTGACAGGGACATCTTTCACTAGACCAGGTCACTCAGAACCCCATCCAACCTGGCCTTGAACACTGCCAGGGATGGGGCATCCACCACTTCTCTGGGCAACCCGTTCCAGTGCCTCACCACCCTTACAGTAAAGAATTTATTCTTAATATCTAATCTAAACCTACCCTCTTTCAGTTTAAAACCATTTCCCCTTGTCCCCAGAGCCTTCTCTACTCTAGACTGAACAACCCCAACGCTTCCAGCCTTTATGAACTGACGTGCTGCTGGATGGGCATTCCTAGTTTTCAAACACTGGCCTCTTTCCTCTGAGTGTTGCCAAGTGGATGATCTGATTCAAATGTACTATATATGCCCATCAGTGTCATGACAATATCCACAGTCACCATATGTGTGGCAACCTGTTTGTCTTTCCAATTTTGACTCTACAAAGCTTAAGCCTTGCACATTAAAAGAAGTTAACCACAAAAAAAATTGTAAGTGGTAGCTTCTCTGAGTGTGTTGAACTAGATACTAGGAAAAGAGGTTGACAATTTTTCATTCCTGTCAATGGAGAACCATAGAATGCAGGTAAAGAGCAAGATTCAAGAAATTATTGGAAAGATAATGCCAGTCCTTTAAAACAGTACTTCAGATGGAGCTAAACTAATTGTGAACACAGACTAAACAGTCTGTGTCCCAATAGTCTTCTAAGGAAAAACTGAAGCCTACTGAAAACAGTCTTGTCCTAGGAGAATTTTCCCAACCTTGGGTACTTTTCTAGTTATCTTTAGAGTATCACAGACACATAAAATTATGGCACATGCACATCTGGACAGAGTAATGATTTCATCCAATTACATGTATTATTTTAAAGGTAGGAAAATAATGGCCAAGCAGAAATACATAGGCAATAGAAATGCCTTTAAAATTCTATGTCTTCATAATTGAAACATAAACCCACATGGTTTCCCATAACTTCAGCTTGAAACAATTGAGAATCACCTCTGCATGCTCAGGAGTGCTTTCTGCAATCAGTGAAACTAGAAAGGACAGACAAAGCCAGATGTGAAAGGCAGAGCTTGCACAAGGGTATTACTTTCTTCTTTCTTGTGCAACTAAATTCCTCCTTATTATGGTTTTTTTCACACTCGCTCCTTTCCATCTCAGTCATAAGCAGAGTACCTCAAAAAGTCTTCTTCCAGTAATGACACTGCAAGGATGGATAAATCAAAATTTTGACTCACAAAGTTTCAGCTTGGCACACTGGGAAGTAGTTCATTACTAAGAATGAAACAAGGTCTTATTGACCTGCTGTGCCATAGAAGAAGTCAAGGTAAAATAATCTCCAGGATGAGTGCAGGACAATATCACTCAAATACAAATAATGGACACAAGATTTAATGCCCTTTGGGATACTGTTAAGGTTGAAATTTGTGAACCAATGAAGCATTAATTTGCCACTGACTGCAGTGGGACTATGATTTAATTATTTTCGTGTTCTCCCAAAGTGTGGAGGACTCAATTTTTGAAACTTCAGATACAAATCTGGAATGAGTAAGAGAAAGAAACTAGTCATAAATCAGAAAATGTGAACAGTAATTACAAAATGAACATTTTCTTTAACAGGATTTTTGAACAGAGAAATAGCCATGTAGATTAAAGTCAATCAGACTACTTTTTGGTAAGTCTAAAATATTATGCAGAGAAGCATTCATTTCGATGACATTTTAAAGGGGGTCCATGCCAATTTCAAAAGGAAAACAAGGAAGAGTAAAAGGAATCAAAACACTTCCTTTCTCAATTTGAAAACTGACATTTTGAGTCAAACATTTTCACATAACAGAATTATAAGGCTGTGACTTCATGCCAGTATGGAACAAAAATAGATATATAACCTTCAAAAAATCATCATGAAATCAATCTCTTTCGTTTGACCTGCTCTCTAATTGTCTGGAATTATATCATATAGCTTAAGAAGCTGCCAAGAAATGTCCAAAATTCAAAGACATTATGAAAGTAAGCAAAAGATCAGGAGAATTTTTTTAACCATAACCTCATTGATTTTGTAAAAACCTTGGCTCGATGGCCATTTTAAATTGTTTTTTTCCTCTGTATGATCCCTTCATGCTACTAGATGTTTGTGAATCACTAGTGATGTCAGATCCAGCTTCCTTACTTTCACTTAGCAAAAAGAAAAAAGAGTTGTTACTGACCAGACCACCAAAATCGGAGAATATTTTCAGTTCTTATCTACTATTCTGTAGGTGAGAAGACAGTTGTAACTGCTGTTGGACAGGCTTTAACTGGAAGCTCATTTTTGCTTTCAAAAATAGGTATTAATGGCAGGATAGGCACAGAGGAGGCAAATCCCTTTCTTCCTGGCAGACTGAATGTGTGATGTTGGCAGGTAGGAAATTGATGTTTCTTTGGTCTGGAAACCAAGAACATGAAACTTATGATGGGCCTGAGTTTTTCCTCAGTGGCTCTACACAACCAAACCTCAGCTTAGGGACTCCTGGAGTCCATTTTTCAGAGCCACATCATTACTCTGCACTGCTGTGCCACCCTTGCCTGGATGTCTACAAATCCTATGGAGGTAACATCTGGCTCCACTTGGAAAGGTGAGGTGGAAACAAGCTTATTAGGCAGCCTGTCACTAGAGGGCAATGCAACACTACAGCTGTCCCATTCCTGCCACCCCGTCCTCCTGCAGCCTGTCCAGCCCGTGTTCTCTGTGAGCTTCGTGGTCCCGGGGGTGCTCCAGGTGCGCTGGGCACAGCCTGTGACAGGGAACAGCAGCACCGACCTCCGGACATGGTCACAGCGTCTGCAAACCAGGTACAGCTCTATTTTGAGGTGTAAACCAGGACAACCTCATTCTCAGTCTAGGGCAAGACCCTGCTTAAGCATAATCCATTTGATTTAACCGAGGGATGTGGGATTTTGCAAAACACGTGTAATGCTCGGTGTGTAATTGGCAAACTGTTAACTAGGTCAGGGGACACCTGTATGTAACTGGACCTCCTGGAAAGGTGATGCTGCAGAACAACAGGCAATAACAAAGGAGAGGAAAGAGCTTGTGGAGAAATTGAGTCTTCATGGAAGCAAGCAAGAATTCCATTTAAAACCAAAAATCATAGCACTTGTTAGGCATCTGAAACCGCATATAGTCACAATCAGTTTTGTCCCGAGAGAGAGAGCAAACAACCAAGTTCTGCATGGGCAGAGTCCAGAGGATATGTCAAATCTTGAACTTGGTGCTGCTGTAGAATAGGTTTGGTGCCACTATGTCATGTTACAAGAATTTGGTCTAAGCCTCTCAGTATTTAAAGAAGATGCTTATTTTCACAGAAATGGAAAAAATTCTCTTTTTAATGCAGATTAAAATCCTCTACCCAGTTATAAATCAAAAATTAACAACTTTATATAGGTCAGGGCAGTGAAGCTACATTAAAGTTTTATCCTCGTTCACTAAATTTTAATTTTAATGTGGCACATCTGACAAGTCTTGTGGGACTACTTAGAATCCATTGACATCCTTCTGTCACTAGTATCAAAGCCTCATCTTTGAGACACTTGTTTCCAGATACCTAGCTGTCACTGGATTATTTTGTCTCTGCAATGATGTCACAAGTGATCACTGTGTAGACATTCACATGCATGTCCCCTCGTTTGTCAGCTAAAGCTCACACACCACAGAAATAAACACCGCTGGCTACAGAAACATAGGTTTCATGTAATCACTTAAAGATGAAGCAATACTCACCTTTTTATCCCTTTCAGCCTTTTTAAAGTTACTGGAACCACTTGCCTGTAAATTAAAACTCCCAAACAACTCTACAGTTTAATTTGCAAACAATGTTTTATTCACGAAATGACTATGAGAAGAAAAAACATTTTGCATATATCTGCCATCACCTTTTTTATGACTATTTATGGCAGAAATGTTGATGCAATTTTTGATAAAACTGTCTGTGGATCTGGCAGACATCTAATCCTGCAGTAGAAACAGTACCATACAATTTATCTAGACAATCAGTCGAGAATTACAGAAGAAATCTAGCATTTTAGCTACTGTGGCCTTTAGTGCTTGAGCAATTACCAGGCTTAAATACAAGCCTCTTACTGAATAATAGTTATGACACATTCATGGAATGTCAAAGTACGCTCACAGATCATTCACTGGCAAAAACTCACTCTCAATATTTCAAAATACAAATGGTGAAATACATATCTATAGGGTGGGTGCAAAAGGATTCATGCCAACTTTTTGGAAAATATTTTAGCCCAGAAAAAAATCAAAACATTTCTTCTGTTAGTATTCTCAAGAAGCAGCCAAGCTTTGTCCTCAGATGTCAGACCTGCTGCTAGCATGTCTGTGACTCAATAAATGAAATACCCTGTAGTCTGGGCAGCTGGCTAATCCTGGACTTGTGTGCAAGTGTACAGAGAGGGGAAATATGTAGGAGAGTGAGAGACATTCATAACACGTGCAAAATTACAACAAATGGCAGAATTACAAAGAGATATTATTTTGACTTGCAGTTGTGTTTCACAGAATGTACCCACGGCTGCTGTCTTGCCTACAGATTTGCCCTGACACACTCAGGGGACAAAAAACTGTCCTAGGGTTTCACAAGACCCCAGCTGGAAGGTCTTGCACTAGGTTTGAACTCACCAAAATATTACATCACCTTGAATTTCCCATCATGGTCCAGAAACTTTTTGCTACTGGAAAGCTTTTAAATCTAAATCTTCCTTCTGTGATTTTGCACACAGATCAACTTTCAGGCACCAAAGGCCTCTAACAAACATTGTGCTGGGAAGAAGAAAAGGAAGGATAAAACATAATCAATAATACATGTTATAGCTGATTAACATAAGTTGGCAGTGCTCTCACTGCATCCTTGACTTTCAAACCAGCAGGCACTCTATTCTGTCCCAGTCTCTTCACTATGCACCAACCTCTTAACCTGAATTTACAGAAAATGTTAAATGTTTTGCCTTGTCACACATTCACTTGAAGCTTCCTGCACTGTTTCCTCACTCCTCTCCTTCAGAATCACTACCTAGCATGGGGAAATTATATTTCAGGTGCTTTCTTCTGTAAAGAATAAAAATGTAAAGATAAAACTCCAAGAGTGCCAAGAAATGTTTCTGCCCAAATACTCCCCTGGTTCTACCTAAAATAATCATGTGGGAAGACCAAATAATGTACCTCACAGCAATAGGGCACAGGGTAATTTTTCTTAAGAGAAAAATGTTATTTTATTTACATGTGCTTGGTATTGATAATTGACCTTCTAGTTCAAAGTTTAGGTGCTATTTCTGAACCCAGTTACAACTAAGTCCAGAGTCCTTGTTCTTCTTGACGTGTTAGGATTACATTTATTGAATTTCAGCTTTTTTTTAACTGAATGCTGATGCATAATCGTACCACTTATTAGCCTTACTTTTCTTTCTTGTTGCAGATGCTTAAGTGTCCCAAGTACCTTTCCACCTTAAAAATAAAGCTCCTGCTTGTTTGCTTTTTCATTTCCTTAGCCAGACTTCAGACTGCATTTTCCTGAACACCACTGTTATTTATCCAGGGGAAGGACTAAAGGACAGATTCCTTCTGACATTCTCAGCATGCTGCTGTGAAGACTTCTGGCTTCAAGGACCCATAGTAATGGAAGATGAAAGCTTTTTACCAGTTCACCTTCTTGAGTAAATTACCAACACACAAAGATCAAAATAGGTTAAAAATTCATATTCCCCTCCTCAGGAAATTACACCAATGAAAGCAAAGTAAATCTATCAGAACCACTGAACACACATATGCATTTACATACAGCAAAGAACAAAATTACTTTTTTCCAAAGGGGAAAAAAAAAGTAAATAAAAAGGCCTTTTTATAGAGCCTAATTTCAGGGATATTTCAGGATCCATTCTCCATTATTTGTGTTTGGAATAATATCTTCAGGCACACAAATCAGCCAATTCTGCAACTTGGCTTTATTTAATTACTTTCTACATCATTCAAGATGGAAGCAAATTCTTTTCTCCTTATTTACACCTTATAGAAGAGCTAAATTGCTCCCTCCCTCTTTATACCTGCAGTCAGTCATACTATTACATTTTGATAGGTAGAGTGGAAAACTTTTCCTGCACTTGCTTCTGCACCAGGGTGTTTGATTTTAAATAATTAAGTTATTTAGGCAGGCAGCTACCTCAGGCACAGCACATGTTTCCAGAGCTACAGGAATTCAGAGGTTGTTCACATAACCATGTCCTGAGTACTGTGCCACCTAGAAAGCCCCCTACACAAGGACAGAAACCCAAATCATAAGCTGATTCCTCAGACACCTTACTTTTGATCTGTCATGGGAATGCCACCCTCACTAAAAAGGCAGCATGGCAAAATCTGGGTTTAATAAATATTTCTTCGTTTCTGCTATGTTCTTCACTGAGCAGATGCTGAAGTTGCTCAGTACACAGGTTCATCCTTGCAAGTGGGGGCTACATGGCAGCAGGGTGGCTTTTAAACCTCCTGATGGTAGCAAACTGGGAAACGTTTTTTAAGCACAGCCATTTCTGTGGCTATGGGCAGGGGGAATTCCAAAGAAGTAGCACTTCAGTGAACCATATGTGGGCCACAAGCTGAGCATCAGTACCAGAGGAGTCCCTGAAGCCATGAAACCATTAAAAGCACATGGAACAGCTCAGGCACTTCATTCCACTGACCCACATTCACCATCCAGCCCTGCCCATTCAAATATGATGTTTATACTCCCCTAAGTCCCTGTATCAGTTGATGCTTGCCACTGGTTAGCATTCTAGTATCTCTAAGATCAAGGATATTTCCTAATGCCAAACATATAAGAACCTCAAATGCTGCAGCAAGGTGCACTTTGATAAATATTGACTAATAAAAGCAAAAAAAAAAAAAAGTCACCACTTTCTTTTAGATACCAGATATGTCACTTTGCATCAGGGAAAATCCCTCACTGAGTTTGTAATTGCCTAGTAGTGGATAATTCAAAAGGGAATTCAAGTTGTTTAAAACTTTGCTGGTTTGTCATATTATTAATAGTTTTCCAACTTTAAAAAGGCCCTGAATAGTACATAGTAGACCTAAAAGCAAAAATAAAATGAAAAGACTCCCCGAACTCCCTCATCTTCACATTAAGATGGATTTTTGCAATGAATGAGTAACCTCTTTCACTTTTAATTTAGGTTTACCCATCAACATGGCTGTTATTATTCACAGCAGCAAAGCCCTTGCCACACTACAGCAGAAATAATAGCTGCATCTCTGGGTCCTTTTTTCCCAAGAATTCACAATGTTATTTAAATAAGTCTAGTATGCCATAGGTACAGCAGACAAGGCTGCTACTAATAAAGAGCTATTTTTATTTTTCTCCCAACCTTATACAACATGACTGGAGGTTGCTTGTGGAAGAAAGGATCATTAATAGCATGCCATCTCTCCTCTGCACGTAAGGACTCATGACACTCTTGGACTTCTTCAATATTCATGTTGACATCTATATTCTACCAAGAAGCACTAAGTCATTTACTAAACAGTACAGACAAGACAGCATCCTTGACGTTTCCATAATACATGATGCAGTGTTTTCCTGAGAAAAGAAAAGGAAAGCAGGAAAGAGATCTATTGCCAAGTAAGTCACGAACTGTGGAAAAGCCATCAGCTTCTTCATCTATGTCTGTCCAAGATCGAGCACAGTGGGATGGTACTGCCTGGCTCGTGACTGGGACTCTGATCCTGCTGCCACACAGCTAATGCTGATTGAGATACACCATTGGGTCTTCTCTTCTGTATGGCAGGGAAGTGAATTACAGCATTGAGTAAAGCCTTTTCTGATTTAATGTCTTTCAAAGGGACACTGGTGAGATGCCCAGACTGTGTGCTGTTACAATAAGAGCTGGGTGTTCAGGTCCCCGAGGCCCACCTGACTGATCCCTCCTTGCTTCCCATATTCCCATATTTTTAACCAAAATTCAGAGATGGTTCCTCTGCAAAACAAAGTCGTTTCCTACCCAAAACAAAGTTGTATGTGTGCTTTTCAGGTTACTTTCTGAAAAACATTTAGAAGAAAACAAATGTAAATATTTGCAGTCATGTTATTCACACCCACACATAGAACAGTATAGAAAAATTAATTACAAGTAATACAAGTCAATAAGTTACTATATTATACTTAAAATCTTCACCCTTGTTGTAGACAGCCTCTAAGTGTATTTAGATTTGCTTAGCTGAACCTCTGTAGCATATTCATTTCTACCAAACATTATTTGAGATGTATCAATAATGCAACAATGAACATATAGCCTACCTTTCAAGACAGCTGACAGACAGCTGTAATGGAAGATGTAGGTAGAGCAATCTTATTTTAATTCAGATCTGCTGAAAATCAAACAGGAAATAAAGGAATTAGCTGGAAAAGGACCTTGATGTGAAGAATCTCTGTTTAACCACCTGGAAAATAACTGTCTCTCTGGTTTCAGGCATATTATTGGCTTATTTTTTCCAGATCTATGAGGTTTGCCTTAAAGCCACCATTTAGAGCTGTTGCATTCAGAGGTAAGTGATCATTAAATCAGAGGAGGGAAATGTTACATAACTCAGGGAAAAGAAATGTACAGCAGGCTCTTACCCACCAACCAGAAGCAATTTTTGAATTAGCAACGACGTGCAAGGAAAGGCTGAAAAACTAATAAGATCTAGATGGATAGGCTTTATTGGTAGAGATGTTTTACCTTTTCACTATTTCTGGAGAGATACAGAATAGACCAGGTCCTGAAAAAAAGGGCTACCTTGAAGCATGTAATGAGCACTGCCAGGAGGCAAGAAGTTTCTTCCAGGACCTCTTTCCCAACAGCGGAGCAGATGTGCCTAAACCTTAAAGCTGCAACGCACTGAACCAGTGCAGGAGAGGCTCTGCCCCAGGAGTGCACTGCAGAGGTTAAAGAACTGAAATACATCACCTAAAAGGTAGGGTACCTGGAAGGCTCTGAAGCTTTTTGCTCACAGAGTGCTGAGAGATAACCTTGCTGAGAAAGGGAAAGGCCCTGTAGACTGTAATTCATATTGTATGTGCAGGTATTCTATTATAGCTTAAATGAAGAACCCATTATGAAAACTTACCAACCTCAAAATAATGCTCAAAATAATAGACACAAACCTAAATTCTACTGAAGCTAAAATTGTACTGGTTTGCAGATAGAATTTTGAACTTTGTGAACTTTTTTTTATACTGACCCAATTAGGTATTCCATGTAGAAAAGATTTCAGCCTGCAGTGCTGCGAAGATGGAATTCCCTTTGAGCAATAATCTGTTCTAAAATAAAAATACATGTTCAAAAATCCATAATGTTAAAAGGAGTCCAAATCTAAAATTCTTTTTAAAATCAAGAATGTGTTTTAAATTGTGACACTTAGATTTCGGGCTTAAAAAATGAAATACTCATTCAACAAAAAGTAAGTTTCTGACACAGTTGTAACATAATACTTGACTTTTAGTTTATTCAGAGTAACCACAAGTGATTTTTTTTTCTAGGAATGTCTTATTTCTAGCAGTATAATTATGTTATGCATTACTTACATGCATGTGTAACAGTTCCCAAACTGTGATCATTTTACTCATTTCTACCACAATGCACAGGTAAGTCATTAACTACTCATTTCTCTGATTAAAGTAGGTAGCAAGAAAAGAGGTGTGAGAAAAAATGTGGGTGCCAAGAATGAATTGCAATAATTATAATATTTGATATTAATCAGATGAGATAAAGAAATTACTGACATACTTTCCCAGTATGCTCGCTCAGTCACCATACTGTTAGGTAAGCTGTTCAAAACTTACGTATGAGAGACTTAATACAATTAATAATAAATTACAGTGAAGTCTGAACAAGGATATTTGAAAATTACTGTGTCCACATGACATTTCTTACTGCAGGAGGAAAGGCTGAGTCAGCAGGAGGTTAGAGAGCTATACTAATGAAATGAAAATAAGCTTTTCAACTCAAGGGACATGGGAGAGATGGACTTTTAACTCGCAGTGAAAGCCAGTAGGCAGAGCACATAACCCACCTGGCCCTATACAAAGTCATATAGTAAGAAAAATGCAAGTCCTCTCCCAGCATCATGCCTGGACTGGAACTGTGTGCAGAAAACATATTTATTGCAGCTTTGCACATCATTATCTCCAGGGCTTCAAGCCTCTGCTGCAGGGTAGGATAGTTAGCTTTCCTATTAAAAACAGCAGGATAGGGCTGGAAGCTGAAGTAGAAGAGATTGTGTTCAAGGAAACTTCACTGGATCTTACAGTTCAGAGGTGTATTAAGACCTAAAAGCATTTAAACCAAAACCTTGGACTCTACTGTAGAATTCAAAATACAGAATTTCTGCTCCAGCTCAGCAAATAAATGATGCAGCAGTCTATCCTGTTGAGAAATACTTTTTTCCAGGTGTCTGAATACGACTCTTGGGGCAACTAATCCTCTACCTCAGTCTGAAAATCCCAGCTTCACTGGTATTTTAGCTGCAGTCAGGAGTGTGCTTTTGAAGAGACTCTCCTGAGCATCCCCTTTACTTCATTTTGCTGTTCACTGCAAGGCAATCTCAGAGCACACAGACTGTGTTCATTTGGGATGAAACTAAACTGGGGTGCACTGAATGTGCTCCATCTGCTCATGGGCATTTATTCAGCAGGATGAAAGTGTTTCTTTAAGAAGATGTTAGTGTGGATGTTGGGTCTCCTGCATTCTCTGCTCACCTGTGCAGGATCATCCCCACCTGCTATTACATGCATACAACAGTGTGCACCATACATACACGACTGCTGCCAACATTTACATCCCAACCAGTAACTTAGGAAAACAAAATTCTGAGGTAGGAATTTCTTCAACCAAAGTGAACTTTTGAACAAATGTATATTTGCAAAATTTTCAATATTACCCCTCTGTACAACTTTATAGCTATGTAACAGGGACAAGGAATATGAAAGCAATTATGGGACATATAGACAGACTAAAAAAAGGGTATTGTACTTCTAAAATGCTCCTCATCATTACTGCAAGCACTAGTCCCTGCACACTAAGTATATAATTCTTGTCATATTTTTTTGTAGAATCATAACAGAGTTTAGAGTTTCAGGAGGGAAGTGGGTCTAAGGTGAATTAGTTTCATATGCCTTCAGATATTTTCATATTTTCATTTTTTCCCATATAGAAGAGAAAAAAGGACAGGCAGCTTTGAAAAAAAAAAAAAAACAAACAAAAAAAAACAAAAAAAACTCACCCCACCTTTCAGTGTTAAAAATTCTTTCCTGAAATTAAGTATTTTCTTTGGAACAGCATTTTCTTAAAAGAAGGTTGGAATAATGACTGATAAATAAAAGTATTTATGTATTAAATTCAAATAATTAAATATTGGAGTGGGGACCCCTGGTGGTCTAGCGGTTAAGATGCTGGTCTCTCAGCGCCAAGGTCGCAGGTTCGATTCCCGGTCCTGCT
>JAWWLV010000001.1:103832323-103844264 GCA_035041135.1 Platyrinchus mystaceus
TTTGTTTCGAGTGACCTTCTCTTAGATGGATGGCCTTAGGGGCTGACGAGCTCCATCTGCCCGGGGGACCCAGGATTTGAACCCGTGGCCTTGGCGCTGAGAGACCAGCGTCTTAACCGCTAGGCCACCAGGGGTCCCCTAAGCAAAATTATTAATGCATACTAAAATCTCTATGTACCCCATTTATTCCTATTGATCTCCACATGCTCAACCATGTCTCCCTCACCTTGTCCCTGATTGGACAGAGCTTGCCACAATGCGGCCAGCTCTGTCATTGGTTCCTGTTGTTACTACCCTTCTCCTATTTGTTGCCCCTATGAATTACCTCATTCCCTAGTTGGTAATTGGCCATCTCCTTACATGCTCTGCCCTATCTCCTCCCATGTTCTAGTCCCTTCCTGCTCTACCCTTTATAAGCCGGAGCCCTTGTTGAATAAACAGCCATTTTGTTGTCACCTCCGTGACTGGTGTACAGAGTGGTCCTTCAAAGTCCCGTCACCGGGAGGGCTTAGCCCCCTCCAACACACTCACTTTAATTTCTATATTGCTTGCAATTGCACTGGAAACCCACTCCAAATATTTTGAAGAAAGACAGCCTGGCCACCATCCAGGACCAGCAGCTGGAGCCTGGCAGGTCAGGAGCACAAGCTTTCTGAGCATACATCAGCTGGGAAAGCTGCACAACCTTCCCCTTGTTCAGAGACATCCCTCACCACCTCTCCCCTAAGCTTCCCAACTACTGGAGGATGATCTTTAGGTGGTAGGGAGAGAGGCTTTGCCTTTTGTTGTTGTTGCTGTTGCTTTAATTTTTTAAGCAAGTCTTTGGCCAATCTCCAAGTTCATCCCACTAGAAGAATTTACTCAAGCAGACCCAGGGCATTTACCTCTGTTTCTTTGAGAGAAATTACAAAGATGATTATGAGGAGAGACTGAGGGCCTGCTTAGTCTCGAGAAGACCAAGAGAGGATCTTAATAATCCATATAAATATCTGAAAAGCAGGTGCCATGACCAAGACGATTTAGTTCCAAGCCTCCTGATATGGGCAAGGACACCTTCCACTAGATGAGGTTGCTCAAAGCCCTATCCAGCCTGGCCTTCAACATTTCCAGTGATGGATCTCTGTAAATAGTGGTACTGCCTGGCACAGATTAAATTCTGGCTGTAGCTTGGTCTCTTCAGGACTGCAAAGTTTACTTTTTAACTCAGCTTTCTAGTGACAGGTGAAGATGTTGGAATTGCTGCAGACTTACATTCTCCTACAAAATATTAAATGCCCACCTTAGTAAGTAGTATGATGCAACAACAGTGGATCTATAGAGAGAAACAGGTTGACTCCACCACAAGACAGAAAATTATCCAACTGTATAGATTATGAATAAACTACTGAGTTTGGACTTTCACAGAAGGAGTAAGAAGAAAACAGACAGGAAAATCGAAGAATCCCTGATGTCTCAAGGAACTCTAATGCTAATTTTGCATTCATTTTTTCAGCAAAACTCCTACTGGGTCTTGAACATATCCTCTATCATCAACTCCTTTGTAATGGTGTTTGCAAGCATGAAATCTAATCTAGTAATGGTGTTGAGTAAAAGCAGTGTGTCCTTATGCAGTAAGATAGTTTACAAAAAGCTCTAAGGGGGAAGATATTCTCCCATTGCTCAATGAAATTTTTATTCTAGTGTTAAAAGTTCAAGTAATCTAGCCAACTTTTAAAAACAGCTGAATTCCCTTCAATTCATTCTCCCTCTTAACCTTCTAGTAACTAACATGTTTTCCTTTCAAACCTGATGGAATTTCAGAGCATTCAGGGTTGGGATTTTTTTCCCTAAAATAATTGAAACTGTAAAGCTGTGGGCACATTTTGTCAGATAGGTGTGTCATCTTGTGATTCTGCCAGACACCAGAACTGTAGAATAATGTAGATCAATACCATTGCAGAAATCAGAAGTGGAGGAGGACAGCGCTTTTTCAGTTTGGTTTGTTACAGTCATTTTATACTAAAGCCACTGAACTAGAAAAAAAGCAAGTGGCTATCTTAAGAACCTTTTCCAATTGCTAAAGATCTGACTGAATTTTACAAAACCAAATTTTTTTTCCACAGATAAGCAACTTCTTACATACTTTCACTGAACTACAACATAGCAGCGCACCCTGATAGTCATTCACAGACCTCTCTCCTTCTGAGGTTCCCAGGAAGGTTCCCAGGCACAGTTTCATAACAATGTGCAGCTGTTAATTCATGTGGGATTGCCTTTATCCCAGAAGGTTATCAGGAATTTCCTAACAAGATAAACTCAAGGCGAAGCAGCACAAAAAAAGGAATTCAGAATAACTGAGGATATCAAGAAACAAATCTGCTGATTGAGACTGCTCGTGCTGCAACAAACTTACATTGTTTTCTGCAGAAACATAAGATTACCATCATTCAGACAGAACACACAAGCCAGTGTTGATAATCTACCTTATTTTTCCTCAATGTAACCTACTGCACATTATCATTTTTGACTTAAAATCACCTGAACCAAGTAATTGAGGATGCCCCAAATGCAAGCATCCTCCTAAATACATTTCTCAGAGAAGACAGAAGACTAGAAGTTGAGATAGTTCCAGCAATGATCGTTTTCCCTCAAATAATCAGAGCAAATTTTTCACCCACTCCCACTTTTCCTATAGAGAAATAGGTTATCACATGTAAGAACTTTTTCCCCAATTTTTATGCATATTAAGTAAAAGTCAATGTTCCCCATTCAAAATTCTGCAAAGCAATGCACAAACTCCAAAGAGTTTACAGTCTAATTGAAAAGACACAGAAGAATATTTTCAGAGGAATAGCTCAAAAGGATGTTAAGAACTAACCAGAACTCAAGGCTTTTCAAAGTCCCTGACCAAAAGAGAAAGTTTCTGTATATTTTATATAGATATGAAAAGAAAAAGGAGTTCTAGTGTAAGAAGTCAGTCTGCTGAGAGGAACGGACAGGTTGTTCTCAGCAGGCTTGAATATGAACAAACTCATAGGCAAGCTTTGAACCTTACCTTGCAATTGGTGTTGACGGTGTGCAAGAAAGGAAGATGATGCCCCCAATCCCTGAGGCACGCACTTCAAACTTGATTGAGAGAAATTTTTCCCTTGGTACAATCATTTCTACTCCAGCAAAACTCCAGCATAACGAGCATTTTATATGCACTGCAGAGGGACCAGAATACTAATTTCTAAATGGAAAATGATAAACATCTTCCTCTGTTTAGGCTCGTGGCTATGAAAGGCAAGCATGGATGGAACTCCAAATAGAAATGCCTCTGCAGAGATGAAGGCATTCAATATCCAGTAAAGATGCAAGTCCTTTCCTTCACAACAAATAAATCCCAAACAACAAATTTTTCTGGTATCAGAATATTCATTCACAGAAAGATGTTTTAGAAGTCATCACATTTGGTTTTGCTTTTGATATTTCAGAAGTTATTATATCCCAAAGGGCAGAACATATTTAAATAATAAACTCTTTCATATAACAAGATGATTATGTATAAATATTTGCCTACCACAACAGTGTGCTTGAACTATTGCATTTTTGTACTTATATTAGCTTCCACATATGTCAAACTGGAAGTGAGATTAATATAAGCAAAACTCTCATTAACTTTCCTTCCTGCATTGGGAAAATGAGCCATGAACAAATTTCAGAAAGTATGAGGGTTAATTTGGATAAGCAGCCAAAGTGTTGGTGTTTGCCTCACTTATCTCTTGAGTCTAAACCATAAGGCTCATAAACCTGAAACTTTACTTAATTTAGCAAGGTTTTCCTGATTTCTTAGCTTGAACAGAAATGAATGAGAGTACAAGACACCCTCATGCAGGGAATGTACAGGTCTTGCAAGTCTAGATTTTTTGTCTAAGGTGTTTTTATCAGCAGAAGTCACTTTTCTACCTTGCCAGTGTTCAGAACAGAAAATCACACTTTTAGTGAGCCTTTTTTATTTTTTGGAATGGTGGTATCATGAATAATATCTCTTTTGCCTGCCTATTTTGAAAGATACAATCCAGAGATAGACAAGGAAGATGAATTTTTAACCTCATCTTTTAAATGTTATAGGACAGTTCCCTATTGTCTGAAAAAGTTGATCTTGCACACTTCAGGTTATTGTTAGACATAAGTTTCTCTTCCTTCTTTCAACAAACACAGGCATGTTAACCATGAGGATATTGGTGATTTTAGCAGGAGTATGCCATCCTTGCTGTCATCTAGTTTGGGGGGTCACAAGGGCATTAAGCAAGCCACAGCAGGAATCAATCCCTTCAGCCTGGGGAGGGACATGATGACTTTTAGCTCTGGTCCTGAGAGAGGGAAGAAGGAAGACCCTCCTTTTGAGACACGTGCTAGAGGGAGGGATGATGGCAACAGCAGGGAGCAAAATGATGAATGCAAAATTCACAAGAGACAGGACTGCAGCACAGCTACAGCACACTGGGGGCAAGGGACAATACATAGTTCAGGAGCTGGTTGTAGTTTCAGACTGTGAAAACAGACTGGTCTGAACCACCCTCAGTTCTGCAGCAAAAATGGACACTTTTCTGCATGTTTGTTCCCAGAGACATTTAAGACTGTTTCGATTACAATGTGCGAGTATGATCCTTGCAGACAGTGGACAGTTCTGAACTGAAATACACTAATAAAGTCACCACTGACAATTTAAAGACATCCAAGTTTTATCAGCTGCAGTAAAAAGGAATCTGTCCACCTAAGTCTGTAAGGTTATGTTAGTGCTAAAATAGATTGAAAGTTCACAGACTATTAGACAAAACAGCATTGTTTTCAAGATACTGCTTTTTCCTCAGAAGGAGCTCTTCCCCATACAGCCATATCTACTGGCAAACGACAACTGTGAAGCAATTACTTCTCATCGATTTACCTGAACTTTATATAAATAACAGTTTCTCACTGAAAGAGCTTTGCATCTGTCATTCACTTCTGCACTGGCATCCCTCTGCACCCTCATCTCTGTTCTAGGCTCAGTAACTTTTCTGAAGATAATGCAAAATGTATTTGACAGAAATCATTACTTTTATTCAAAGCCAACAGCAGTCAATCCACTTCATGCTCATAGATACAAGGATTGCTAGCACAGAAGTGACAGAGCAAATAAAATTATCCTACAAAATTCAGTCTTAAATGGATGGTAATTACTTAAGATGTCCCAAGGCACTTTGTGGGCAATAAGCAAAATATGAAAATATCCTTGCTTCTTAATGCATATATTTAAATTCCAGCATCTTGTCTTCAAACAAATAAACTAACCAACCAACCAGAGAACAAGTTTGCTGAAAGGCAAATACAAATTCCTCTGCTTTCCTATCAGGATGACAGTCTCAAATGAAGAAGGTTTGTCCTTTTTTGAGAAGGATTTAGTGTTTTCCTACCAGGTTATACATTTATGTTTGCACATGAATGAACACTTTTCATCTTCATGATGAATTATGCAGAAAGCAAAGACAGATCGTGCATATGTCCTTCCTTAAGAAAATTTTATATTCACATGAATTCGTTCATGGCTCAAGCCATTTCTTTCAGATGCCTTCAGTCCTGTTGTCTCTTCATTCCTTTTGCAAATTAGGCTGTCGCTAGGTCATGCCTTGCTGTTTAGTTATTTTTAGCCTTCTCATTACACCTGGAAATGTTTGCAGTTAAAGTGCTGCCATCTGGAGTTGTTAATGGCACGCTGGTGGAAGTGTAATCACTGCATGACTTTGTTCTGCACTTCCCCAGGGTACAGAAAAATGTGATACACCTTTAATTTATGTTAGTTTGGGCTTACAGCTGCTCATCATCAAATGTGATAATATATACAATTTGGTGCTCTCCTTCAATATCTCACCATCAAAAATTACCTTTGACATATCAACAGTTCTTACCATCACCAAAATACACCTGTAGACACTAAAAATAGCTTTAGGTGAAACCTGTTGTTTAATTTTTCTAGGAATTACAAATCTAGGAGGTTTTGAAATCAAGATGCAATTATATTCATCTTAGTAGGAGGTTCCTGTCTAGTTTGTATTGCCACTGATTTGGGGATTGCAGTTTATCTCTGTTTTTCACTCACTTTAATCTGCAGAAAGGAGATTTTATCTGCATTATCTGATTTGTCTCTGCTATGTGATAGCTGAGAATGATGTATTATTGTCTTAGCTATAGCAATTTATAAACCAAGACCCTAAATTCTGCCTTCCAGCCACGGGCTCTTTAGGCTTGGGAAAGGACATTATCATGTCAGTGCTTTGCTGTTTGTGTATCATTTGTTGTCATTGTTTGGGTTTGTTGTTTTGTTGGGTTTTTTTTTTAACTACAGCATTTTACCAGGGAACAATCAAAATCATGCTCATATTCAAAACAAATGGAGTCTTTTTACCATATAAACCAAGTCATTATGACTCAAAGGAAACCTGGATTCGTAACTGGAAAAAAAAATGAAGTCTGAATTAGAGAAGAGGAAACAAGAAGATTGTCAACAGGCATGTAACTGCATTAATTCACAGGAGAAGAAACAACACATGCAGCACGTAACCTTTTGTACAGAAGACCTATACTTTAAGGTTCTGAGCAACATCATCAGTCACAGATCTCATCATTGCTCAGATGTATTCTGTCTAAGCTTCTCACTTGGAAAAAAAAAAAATATCTCAGCTTTTTGAGATGCATTTATTTAAACACAGAGGCTTTATTTAATCGAACAGACTGTACCCCTAACTTGAGATCATTATCACAAGCTCTCTTCTTGGTCACTAAGATGCTGGTCACCTCAAGATGCTAGAGACAAGACTCACTCACTCCTTTGGGGGTCTGGAGTGACTCTTCTTTCCTGACAGAGTCTTGTAATGAACCTACAAATCCTAGGATTTGCTTGAGTGCAACTAAATACCAGGTGTGGGGACAGATGATGTTTTATAGAATAGAAGGAGTCTTCTCATCCCAGATGGGGAGCAGGAGGTTTTCTGAGTCACAGCACTCATACAGATCCTCCTTATCCTCTCCCACACTGCTGACCAAAGAGGGGGCACTCTCCAGCCCTCCTGGCACAATAGTATCCCTGATGAGGCTGGAGCCTCCCTTTCAATGCCACAGAGCCATCCAGCTCTCACTTAGGAGGCAATGACATCCACGGATTTATGAGTCCTCTTTTTCTCCCCCTCACAGAAAGTATATTCATTTGAAAAGCACTGTGGTGTAAAGAAAGCAGTGAGGAGAAATCCCAATGCTTCAATCTCAGGGCAAATCATAGAAAACTACACTGGAAGTAGACAGTTTTGAAAAGCAGTGTGTGTTGTTATGCAGCCAAGCTGGAAAATTTTGACTCCTGAGTTTTATACTAAATATACACGTTTGACAAACAACAATTTGAGAATTCTACTTCATACATAACCAATACATTTGAGTCACACCTTCTTCAAAAATTCAGACCTCATGTAAAACTCTAAATATCAACCAATATGAGGAACTGACAGTGGACATGTGTGGATGAAGGGGTATGTAGATTTTTCTAGATACTATGTTGATGCCATTTCAAATTTCCTTATTGTATTACAGCAAAAAGCCTATAATTTGTCATAGGAACACAAAAAGAATTTGGAAGCTGTCTTTGCAGTGTTTTTCCTAAATGAATTTATAGCATCTCTCAAATCCACCCTGTTAAAAAGCATGTTGATAGCTCAAAAGGAGTAGCCCTGAGCTATATTTTCTGTATTTGCCCAAATGCTGTAAGGTTTTGTATCTAGCTCTGTGTTCCTTACATAATTTTTTGTTTGATTTTTCCAATCACATCCTATATACAAGCAAAAGGAGAAAACACTTGAGGAAAAAATTACTTTTTCAGATCAGAGATTGCTTCATTCAGACTGGTGGGAGGAAAAAGGCTACTCTGCAGATCTGATTGGCCATTGAGATGAAGGTGTTGGAAATGCAAGTGAAAACGCAAGTGTTAATTTTAATATTCTGCCAGAACATAAGCAAGGGAACTGACATTTATGTTAGAGGATCTTACATCAGGAGAATGCTGGACGTGTGAAGGGAGGCTCTATATTTGGTTCAGTATTTACATACCCTAGTTTAAAAAAAAAAATCAAAAAAAATACAGAAGAGAAATTTGGAAGCTGTTCCTGTTATTAGAGTAGCAAGTTCTAAAATAATGGAAAGAAACATCTCTGGATGAATTTTTTTTTTCCACATTTGCAAAACACACACCTGTAAGTCTACTATCTTTGGATAGCAGATGCTGTACTTTGCACTCCAGGCTTAGCCAAAAGAAAAGGAATGAAATGCTTCTCTCTTGGAAAAAAGCAGGTACAGCATCTTAACAGGATACAACTGGGTAAGAAGGTTGTGTTATAAGACTGGTAACAAACTTTGGCTTTATAAGTTCAATATGAAAACTTCTAGTTTGTTTTTACTGTATTCTGAGGTTTTTATTCTTGAAGGAGGGGAACATATAGATTCCCTTCTGGGCACGATTTTGGGCCAGCTGTAAAATTTGTCTTAGGTGAATCGTCGGTGGGAGTTATTCTCCACTGTGATCGTATTGTTCACATGATCATGTGGGCAGTGTGACCGCTATGGTTTTATTCAAGTTACTTAAATAGATTTTTTTTTTTTTAATCCAAGTGCAAGAAGGCAGTGTAATATTCTGATTTCCCACTACCATTACTTCAAAAACAAGGAAAAGTTTCTATATGGCAGGTAGAAACAATGACCTTGTGAGAACTATTTACTAATATAAGAAGCCCTCTGAGGATAGAATATTCACAATAATTGGGAACTTAATTAGATATCTGGCAGTGCTTAAGCAACTAATTTAAAAAATAATAATAAAAAGAAAGCCAGCTCAACTGTGGTCACATCTTCAGTGAAATGAGGAAAGTGATAGCAATCTTTTCTTTAATGTGCATTCAAAACTAGTCTTTAAGTATCATTTCACTTTGAAAGAATGTTTTGACAAAGAAAAGGGTTTCCTTTTGGGTTAATTTACACAAAGAGTTCAACTCTGGTTTAAGAAACTAAAGGAATGTCTCAGAAAATAGACTGCATAAAAGAAAAAGCTAAAATTGTCAAAAATACTTTTTAAGCTTTATTAAAAAAAAAAAAAAAGGGACTAATACACCTCAGGGTACCGGGTGCAAGTACCCAGGCACTGTCAGGAGCAGCCTCTCTGAAGGGCAGCCTCTCTGAGGAGTGTCTAGGGCTTCACCATACCAGATACAATGGGTTCAAGCTGGGAATTAAGGAGTGAATTTGAGCCTAGAAAAGGGTGAGGAGAGGGCAGGTGTTTTAATTTTGTATGTTTTTTTTCTTATTATCCAAATCTGGTCTAATTGTCAATAAATCAAATTAATTTTCCTCAAGTCTGCTATGATGGTAACTGGTAAGTAATTTCCCTTTCTTAATATCCATCCATGAGCTTTTCCATCTGATTTCCTCCCCCTGTCCTGTTGAGCAGAGGGAGTGAGTGGCTGGGTGGGCATCCAGCTACGGGCCAAGGCATTAAAACCCACCACACTCCAAGTAAAGGAACCAAAAAAACCTTACTGCTGCCACCTCCCAGCTTCCATCCTATCACACCACAGGTATGTCTTATCCTGCTAATGCAAGTCAAGGTAACAGCAAGCATTATAAGCCATTCCTACGGCTGGACACCTCCAAGGAAAGCAAATTCCAGTTTATTATCAAGAAGCAGCTCCTTTTTACTTCTGCACCATGAGTACAACCAATAAGATGAACTTTTTAACACAGAGATCAGTGCAGCAGGAGGTTATGAGTCAATGCTGCTTTAACAAAATTAGTGGGATACAGAAAAAATCATTATTGTAAATACAATATAAGCAGCTTCTTCTACAAATAACTATAATTTGAAATTCTATAAAGCACTAAATGGGGAACATGAAGTCTTCTACTTGCAGGTATGTGATCTAATCTTAGTAAATTTACAAAAGGGTACAGTTTAATTTGGGTCTGAAATATGTGTACATGCTCTACTATTACATAGTAAATTAAAAATAAAAGTACTTCAAAAACCTTTGCAACCCACAATCCTTTTGAGTTACTTTACATACCTTGGGGGAGCCCTAAGCTTTAACATCAGAAAGCACATCCAAATTGATTGAAACATAAGCAGAAACTGTACAAGGTCAGCAAGGCAAGGTGGAAGGTAGATGGGGGGGAAAATGTATTTTCTTAAAGAATTGTTCTGTTTATATCTAGGTTATTTCATCCCAGTCCTTTCACTCTTCTTCACCTGGAACCATATTTTTATTTCTCTTTTTCAGGTTGTTTAATCCATTTTCCTCTTGAAACAATTTCTATTTATTGCTGATGTATACAGTTTGTTACAGTCTTCCCTTATTTGAACACAAATGCTTCACTTCAATGGCCTGTCTACAAGTTTCCAAGTCTACTTGTCAGCTTCATGGGATGTGACCTCACGCTTTTGAAGCAACTAGTCTTAAACCACTAAGAGGTATCAATCTATAGCATTCCTTCAGTATATTTCATCCCACTGTGAAATGCCCTCTTAGCCTCAATTTATCTATGCTGTCTAATATACTACAGCCTGTAGCTAGGTCTGTCTAATCTGTCTTCATAACTCATATCCTCACAGTCCTAAGCACTCATACAGTTCTTCGTTGCAGCCTTTTCAATCTTGACAGCAGGTTTTTCAATATGGGAAAGAAATTGCTCACAGAATTTCGAAGCTGGGTAAAACTCAAATTACATGATTATAGATTTTATCATAAACCAGAGACTCACTGGAAATAGTTTGAATGAGTCCTCTTTTTCCATATTGTTACAAAATTTAATAAAGATAAAACTATTAGAGTTCAGTTGATAGTATCTTTCAAACATTAAAGGAAAGTAAGGAATTTAAAATGACCGCAAATTACGATTTCTTCAGTAGAAACCATCAACTTTTCAAGTGGATTTTACTCTATGTGGTATAAACCTCAGCATTTTTTCCAAAAAGACTTGAAAAATATACACAGATTCAGTGCAGCACGAAACTCTTAGAAAAGGGATTGATTTACATTTCCAAGGACAGTAATGGCAGTTTTGCCCCACAATTACAACCACTGCAGTATTTCATACAAGTGCATACTTCTAAATACAGAGCCAGAAATGTTCAGGGACCAAACAGTGCTGAAAGTTACACTTTGCATCTGAAAAGGCAGCAAAGCACTGAACTGGTATCGAAATGGCATTCACCATGAGGGGAGGAACCAGTGAGGCAGAATCCCAGATCCAGGATGTGACTACTCAAAAGGAATCCAATGCACTTGAAGTCCTTAAAAGAAACACTGTTCTACCTGATTCTTCTTGGAATATTTCTGGAGAGCGGGAAATCTGAATTGTGGGTAAGGTGAAGTTATTTTATCTTGCATTCTTCAACAAGTAGCTCACTTGCATTGAGAGAGAATCACAACAAAACCAGACCCTTTCATCCTCTCATCACCAAATAAATGCTTCTACTCAAGTGGAAAAAAACTCCAGCACCATCCCCCTGTGATACCTATTTTCAGCATCACTTTGAGCCATTTTTGCACATACCATTATACACACACACACACACAAAGATGCACAATCACCTTTTGAAGACTCACGTTCAAGAAAATAATGAAGAATGCTAAAGTAAATCAGAAGACCCAAGCCTGCATTTTATAGGTCACAATGTTATCACGCTCCTAGGGCACTGTGGACCCTGTTACACTGAGATAGAAAAAAGACTAGCAAAATGCTGTAAATGCAAAGCAAGTTCATAAAAGTGCATAATTAAATTAAAGTATTTTTAATATTTCATCATATTTCATTACTACTGTTGTTAATCTTTGTCATGGGTTTGCCCATGAGCTAATTTTTTTCACTCCCCCCCCCCACACAATTGCTACTAGTCGAGAGAAAAGTT
>JAWWLV010000001.1:103844364-103867462 GCA_035041135.1 Platyrinchus mystaceus
TCACAGCCTTCTTTTCCGGTTTCTTGAAGATGTAATTGGCAGAGGCGTTACTAAAACTTTTGATTGGGGGTTTTTTTTGTTCCGGAAATCCACCTGGCAGAACCATCCTCAGCCCCCGGGGGAGGCTGACTGGCAAACCCATGACAATCTTTTATAGAAACTCCCAGAAAAATGTGATCTGAACCAGTTCCTTGACTGGATTCCCAACAAAGATGAAAACATAAACAGAAAGAGATTAGTTAATGGAGGAAAACCACAGACAGAAAGAAATGGAGCAAGCAAGATTTTGAACCTTGGTTACAGGCACAAAACTGATGTTACCTGAGGCACCACTGGACAGCCCAATATATCACAGAAATCTTACATCTATTTCACCCAGTAGGCTATTATTCCTCCAGAGCAGGATGCTGTCTTGTCTGTGCTTCTCAGCCTTGTGGATGTTAGTTTCAGTGACAATGAAATTGCATGTAATCTCTTCTGATTACACCAAAATTGCTAGGATTTGCAAAGAACATATTTGAATTCATACATCCAAAAAGTAAATCAAGCTTATAATTTAGGCACCATAACTTCTGTAGATCTGACATCAGACCATTCTGACTGAAAGGTTTAAGACTGACTGAGAGGCTTAAGAAGGCTATTTTCAGATCCATCAATAAAAGACAGTTCCCAAGGAACTGTGGTATTTTTGTGGAGGAAGAAAATCAGTTCTGCCTGCATAGATAGGAACGTTCCCTCTTTATCTGCAAATGTGACACTTTATACTATACATTTTGAAATCAAGATTGTTCAGCAATGTCAATTTCTATAGCCATGATGTGTTGCATGAATGTAACTAAGCAAGGGACCCTATGCATTCAGTCACAGCTTCGCTGAACCACAGCACCACAGCACAACCATAATTACCAAACAGTTCAGAAAGAGCCTAATAGATATCTCCCATAATCACAGAAAGGGAAGTAGATACTGAAGAGATTCGAGTGGCAAATCTACTCCTTGTATTTTTAACATACTGCAGTTTTTCAATGCTGAATTGTCACCCAAGAAAATGGAAAACTGTCTTGTTCTTTTCTGCATAGAGTCTGCTTCTGCAACACTTCAGTTTGACTTTAAAGGTGATTCAATTTCCAGATCTGAGTGGTTGAACAATCCAAACAATCCCTTGGGTTTTGGCTTTTTTTTTCATTAAGTATAATTTAATAAAGCATTAATGTAATTAATATTCTTGGGAGAAATAAAATCAAATAGCAGTCAGAATACCTTTCATTCCCTCTTCTCTGATCCAGAGTGTTGAATGAAATAAGAGTGACTTTTGTTTCCAATATTGCTACAGCACAACGGCAGTTCCTTTACTTGGTTTTACGCAGGTTTTAAACACCTTGTTAGGCAGCTTTCTTCAAACAAAAATTCAGCCTTGCAGTGATGGGAGAAGGGGCTTTTAGAATTCACATGGAAGACAAGGAGATTTGTATTTCTAGCTTCCCATGAGAGAGTTGAATTTATGTCTTCTAATCATCAGAACACCCTTTTAAATTCCTACCCTTTAACCAAAAGGTGAGGTCAGTGGCAGTATGTAAAAACAACTACTATCCATTTAGAGAGAATTAAACAAACAGAGCCAGAAATCAATTTGCAAAATCTTGGCCGACAGCAAAATAACCGTACATCTCTCCTGAGGTTTCCATACATTTCTGTCAGTGTATCACACACAAAGTCGTGCAGCAGCTGACTTCACTGGTCCCCCTGTCCTCCCCAGAGCACTGGGGACCAAACCCCACAAACAATAACATGGTTGTCTTCACATTCAAAAGGCCTCAGGTGTTAGACTATACTCATTGCACTCTATACCCATAGGAGAGGAACAGTTCCCTTCCTTCCTCTCTGGCCATGAACTGGGTTTTAGTGAAGGGCTGAACTGTGGCTGTAGGAGTAGGGGAGATGAGAACCATGTACTTGACTCTGTCTCTCTGCTTCCTTTTACACAATATTTATTTAGTGGGAAGTGAGGGCTAGAGTGGAAGCAAGGCATGAGAGACAGGTATTGTCACAGATTTGAGTCGTTCCTCAGCTCAGTAAGACAGCAGAGCAGTGGTTTGGAAAAGTATTTCCTTTATGTTTGCTCTCCTGTACTTCCCCATTCAGAGAGGGAAGTTCAGTCAAATCCTTTCTGGCTATGGAGAATTTTGCTTTATCAGAGTGGATTTTTTGTTTCAGTCACATCAATGACAGAAACCTTTAAAAGAGAAGGACTCCATTCTCTTCTGCACCGTCCTTTTCAGTGTCATGCTCAAACTTGAAGCCTTAAATTTTCTACATAATCAATACACTTATTAGCAAGATCTTAATCACTGGACAAGACTAAGATCTGGTTTCACCCCAAAACTATAAAAGCAGCAGAAGAAAGCCTCCTTATACCAGTGCTCCACTTATGTTCCATAGCCTGGATCATCGTTTTTTATCCTAGGATAACATAGATTTAGTGCTCTTCATCACAAAAGAAAGAAGCAAAGAAATGAATGAAACAATGCTACTAGCTTCTTAACCTTCAGTGCAGTTTAAGCATAGACTACTTTGCAAGTTACTGCATGGTCTGTTTGATCTTTAACGTATCAATCTTAAAAACTTACATATTGTTATTTTTAGTTCTTTATTCTTTCAGATTTTTTTGCTGTCTTTCTTTCTGCCATCCCTTTTCTCCATTCCAACATAATCCTTTAAACAGTCTTGCAAGTTTTATTTCCGATGCTTACTGTGTATTTGTATTACCCACAACCAAGACCCACAAGTGTATTTCCCATGGAAATCAATGGGCAAAGCCATGTAAATCCCTTCATGACTGTGGCCTCCAAGGCTTAGAGACTCCTTCTGCATACTGGGTTCTAAACACACTTACTAAGTGACAGTCTTGTCCCCAGAGCTTATCATCCAATTAGGTAAAACAGCAGGAGGATAAGGTAGGGTTTATTCCCACTATCAGATGAGAGTAGAGACATAGATTTATTGTCTAAGGTGATCCTAAAAGTCTGTGTTAGATGCACAACTCAAGGTCATTTCCTCAGACTCAGCATTCAAGCAATGTACAACCTTCATGTAAGATGTTCTCCTCCTTAGTTACAGTAATTCCTACTCTGCAGCTCAGGTTTTGTTGATCTAAATAGGCACACTGAGCAAGTCATTCTGTTTACATGGATCGAGTTACAACCACTTTCAGGCTGGACCAATGCACACAAATATGGGGCAAGGAGAGAGGCACCAATCCTTCTCTTGCACCTGGCTTCTCTCTTTGTAGTGGGCCACACAAGGTCAGCAGGACAAACATCCACTGCGCATGAGAACAAGACTCTTAATGTCCATGGCTGGAACTGTTAATTACAGTCCACATGTCCAGCAGATGTTATGACCTCCATCAAACTGTTTCACAAGTACTGCATGAGGGAGTTATAAGTTGGTATTTTCTGCCTTAGTGGCTGCTAAGGCCCTAAAAGATCGTCCTAGAATGACAGTTTCAAGGTGAAACGGGTTATTCCTGGAAGCTCTTACCACTTCTTTGGCTCCTCTTTACTGGCTTTCTTTGCACAGAAGACTTTGCAAGTGCCACTATCCCAAATTTGGACAAAGAGATTCAATGGGAAGGAGCTGGGATCCAGAAAGTTCTTTATTAGGCATTTTATAATGAACTAGAATGAGTACTGTGTCTACTATGACCTAAAACTTCCATTTCTTTGTAAGCCAGGCTGTGAAAACATATGTCACCTGGTCAGTATTGTGGCAGTAGAAATACCTGGGATATAGTTACATATAACAACACTTTTACCAACATAAAATATCTTTGCTCTGAGAGAAGGATATATTATACTTGCTTACAGTGTAGTTTTGCCACTGAATTTGAATTGGGAGCATTGCAATTACAGTATATTAGTATTCTTACAGTAGTGTAGGCATAAGAAACAATTCTGGAAGCATTAATTACTTCTAAACAATCAGCTAGGAGCCATGCTTCTTCTGCACACAAGCAAACTCCCAATGAACAGTGCAACCAGCATATTTACATAAGGATTACTTCCTCCCAGAAGATGTAAAATGTGTTTTTGACCAGACAAGAGTGTTATTGTTCTGCAGTGTGCACAGAATCTTATTAACCTGGCTGAGAAGATAAAAGGAAAAGCAATACCACAGTTAGTGAATTTTAATAGAAAGTCTATATATACTTATTCTTGTTAAAATGAAGGAAAAGGGGGAGATTTTTTTTTCCCACAATGAGCCAAAAGACAATTACAGGAGTCATTTGGAAACAAGACACAATTTTATCAAGTGGTCACATTTTTGGCTGTTGATAGGCCTTTACTTCCTTTCTGATTTTGCCCTATATGCAATGAATGAGCTTACGACTGATTCAGATGAGACAACAAACATCAGAAACCTCACTACTGCACCATCATTTTGTCTTTCTTTCTCCTCTGTTTTCTCTGCTCTTCCTTAAACAGTATTTGTGTGATCTTGGTTGAACCAGACTACTCTACTGAAGGTAAGAGAAGTCAAAGCCCACATACATTGACATGACTGAGTCTAAGAGTATATACTGAAAACAAAGAGGGAAAACAGTCGTTATTACTGAGAGATAACACATTAAAAAAAAAAGTCACACGAGGAGCTCAGTATCAGTGGATGATCTGGGAAGAGAGGACAAGAAACACCATCTTTCAGGTCATACTTGTAACAAAAGAAGATCTTGTTCTCCATTCATCAATAAGATATGGCTCCAAAACACATTGAATATTGCTTCATTTTTAGCCTCAGTTCATAATTTGTCACTTTCTGTTAATGTGATCATTGTGCTTTTAAGATGAGACTGGATGTGGCATCAGTGCCATGGTCTAGTAACCACGGCAGTGTTGGATCGAGGGTTAGACTTGATGATCTCGGAGGTCTTTTCCAACCCAGTTGATTCTATGATTCTATGATTCATTTCAGTCCTTTTGCACTTACCTGTAGTATGTGTAGTGCTGATGCAAACCTCTCACCTTCTTTTGCCCCTGCAGATTGCTCTCAGGTCCTTTTATTCTTGTCATGCCACACCTTTAAGAGCTCACAGCACAGCTCATTCATAGGATGCTTCTCCTACAACCTTCTAGGCAACTCTTTTCCAATGAAATATGTACACAAACTGACTGAACACGGGAATAATCAGCAGCACATTCCCCAGTTTCTCCAATTCATTACTGCAGATAATCATCTGGTTTTACTTCCATTAAAAAACAAATATCACCTATAAGCAACTGATTTCAAAAGGCAAAAAAAAATAATAGATTTGGGTTCACTTACAGAGAAAAGTATGCACCTGTAGCATAACAGTTAATCAAATAAGGATTTACAGTAATTTAAGTGATGTTTTATAGCAGAAATTTCATTTGCAGTTTTTATAATTCTTAGTCAGTTCTCAAAAAACACAAACTTCATCCCACCCTTCTGAATCTTCAGGTTGATAAGCTCCAACTTGAAGTAAGAAGAACTTGTTCATCAGAAAAAGACAGCCCAACAATAGAAAATCCTGGCCTTGAAAACTCTTCATACCTTGCTATGAGGTTCTACATTCTCTGTATTTAAAATGAACACAACACCAAGTTGCTAAAGCAGTAAGAGAGTAGAAGTGTTTCAATTGCAGTGAACGGTCAGGCAGGCCAAGGTAACCAATACCAAAAACACCACTCTCAAAAAGGGGTTCAAGCACTTCTCAGGTTTATCCTTTATTTAACAAGAGTATTAAATGAAGTTTTTCCTGGAGAGTAAACAAAAGTTTCAAGCCTTGAGAACCATATCAAGAGGCTCTCTGCCTACTACTAGAGCTCTGGAACTGAAGCAAGCACTCTTAGATCTGCAGTACGCTGGCTGTGCTACAGTTTCAGGGCAGAGCAGGTTTTGAACCTGCTAGCAGAAATGGGGGCTGGAGAGGGGACATGATGATCTATTTCTGGGAGACCATAAGAAAATGCAACCTGAAACAATAATGTGTGGCCATATTACTCCTACTCTGCTGTCACACAGCAATCATCCAATAATTAAATATATGTGCCAAACAGATTAAATCAGGAATTCCTGTTTTCTTATACTGAGGTGGTCATTTGTTATTTCTTGTCAGAAGCATAAAGGAAATGCAAAGAGGTAAAGCCACATTAGATGCCTTCCCTCAAAATCTCTTGAGGAGGCAGAGGGAAAACTGTCATGTGAAGTAGGTGAGACCTAAACCAAGAGAGGCCCTTGGAGAGGGGTACATAACCACCCACCAATGGTGCTGAGTATTTCTTCAGAGATGAAAAATGAAACACACTTCTTCCTTAGGTCCATGATTACCAGGAGCAACAGTATAATAAAAAGCAGTGACAGAAAATGATAACTGAGAAAAGAATGAACAAGGACAACTACAGCTCTATTGAGGCCTGAGACCTCAGAGTGATAGGAGAGATCACTGTTGCAGTCTCTGCTAGGAAATGGCCTTCCACGACCAGGCACTTTTCTCAGCAAGGTGCTAATAGCCTTCAGACATAAAAAAGGAACAGCTTTTTGGGAAACCAGAGTTTTCATCAGGGAGTCAGGAGATATTAATATCAGCAAGCAACAAAAAAAAGATGGAACTGCAAACCTTATCCTTGAGCAGAGGTGAAGAGATGGTCCAGGAACCCCCTGAGGAGCACCCTGGGACCACCATCGCAGCAACTTCCCAAAGAGAAGGAAATATGCTGGGCAATTTACCCGAAATCCTCACTGGGAAGTAGCAACTGGGTAATCCTCCCTACAGTTACAACACACCCTAATGTCCATAGGGGTACAGTATCAGGCCTGGCTCTGCGTAATGAGGAAATTCAATGCCATTCTGTAGCTGTAAGTTGCTGATGTGTTTGTCAAAGGATTCATTGCATCTGCAACATCCATTCTTCTCAGCTAGTCTTTTGGCTAGAGAACATAGAGAACAAGGCCAAAGGACAATTTGGGAACACCACAGATATACCTACAAATGAAGGAGACTGATGTCTTAAGCAGTCTGGTGACTGCTATGTTGTAAAATTTCCTTTTACAATACACTCCAGTAGTAGCAAAGGCTCTGAGTGTTTTTCTGTTGATATTTCTTATTTGCTTGTTTTGGGGGATGGTAAATTGCAATTTCATAGATCAGTAAGAAGTCATTTTGCTATGTATCACTACATTTAAAGGTCTGTACAAAAATGAAACCAACAACAAAAAAAAAAAGAAACATGCTACTTAAAGATACCTTCTTAAAGTAATGAAGTTGAGAAGCTACTGCAGTTACCGGTTGACAGATGTGTAGCTCTGAAGAAGAGTTAATTAATATAGTCAAATAGCTGTAGCTTCTGTTCCTTATTATATCTAGTTGTGGACAACACTTCTAGGAATATCTCATTTCCTTTGTCATCCTAGCTGAAGGAGGAAAATGAGCTCTGATTTAAGATCCTATTTCTCAACAGCTACTTCACAAGCTAGCTACTATACTTAATCAACAATGAAGCTATAAATACGCACACCTTGTTATTTCAATGTTTCACTTGATGAAACATGAGAGGCCACTAGTGGACAGCTGGAATAAGAATGAAGGATTACTGCAGTAGCTCCTAGATGACCTGATATAATGCAAACTTGATGATAGAGGCAAAACTGGGGGGAGGGCAATATTTCACTCTGCCAAGTTTCAGTGACATAGACCACATCAGGGCCATTATCCATGATGGAAATGTAGATATGTTGCAAGTTATTAGGAAGAGACAGGCTGTTTAATAAGGAAACAAAAGAAAAGATAGATTGAAACAGCAGGGTCCAGTGCTTCTGACTAGGTGGACTATCCCAGGAAAGAATAGCTGACAGACTTTTATGAAAGATGCAACATGTCTTTTCCTCAGTCAGGTATGATGTATTCCAACCTGAAGGGACCTTTTGCACCTGAAATATTAATGAGAGGCATCTGAAAACAGAAGATGACATCTGGCTGAACATAAATGAAAATATTATGATAAATATGCCACCTATAGGTAAGGTATATAGAGAAGGATATATGGAGGAGGAGGGAGCATATACAGGGAGTAAGCTACAGAAGTATTCACAGGTAACAATCCATTTTCTACAGGAAATGAAGACGGGCTGAGCTAAAGATAATGTCCAGATCATCTGCAACATGTTATGGCATGGACACTCAGCATTGTTGCTATAGCAAAAGAAAGGGTAAAAACATAAAAGAAAAAAGAGACAAAAAGATCAGTGAAAATTATCTGCTTTCTCCCACACATGCCTTTATTACAGAATTTTGCTTCCGAATGTGGCTGCCCCTCTGCATATATTCACATGAATTGAGTAGACAGGGTTTTAAGGGACACAGTTAATAATGAGGATCTATGAAAACAACTTGCAGAGCCTTACATTTCTGGAATTCTTTCAATGAAAAAATGTCAACTGCTTAGAAAGCCCCATCTTTAACAGGGAAACATCAGCTTCAAGTGTTTTCTCCGCAAATAATACATGTTTCTTGTGAGCCTAAAGGAAGAGAGAAAAAGACTTCACAAGAGCCAGCTGCACAGGGACGTGATTCAGAATAGGGACAGGAACACAGATCTCTCCAAACACTCCCAAATGTGCTAACCACCAAGTTTCTGGTAGTTCACTTCTGATCCATGCTGGAAAGAAAACACATTCTGAACTATTCCGAAAATTAAGGCTATTTCAAATAAAAGGAGTGCTATCATCTAGCAAATCCTAATCTCCAGTCCCAGAGATACAGCAAAAGCATCAAAGCTATTTCAATATCCACTGTTGGCTGTGTAACATCACATCATATATTTGCAACACTTGCATGGACATTTTCTAGAAAATCAGCAGTAACGCCTCTGAAAATTAATTCTTTTCTCTTTGTACCACAAAAGAACACACCACATTTTAATCCCTTTTCAGTGTATGAAAATCTTTCCCTGTTGGGATTTAAAAGAGAAATTAATCCCAAAACAGTGATTCCAGTACAATTCACAACCCTCCCATAAACTCCTCAGCACTGTTTCAGGAGTAATTGACAATGCAGTTACGTTGTTGGTGATATAAAAAGGATCCTACTGCAGTATTTCTTCAGTGTCTTATGACTTAAGTGCAGCAGGTATTTGCTGAAGCAAATAAAACTATCCAGTAAATCCTCTGTAACATCCTGGGGTGGGGAAAAGAGATAATATTTTCAAATGGCTGCTACTGTAGAGCTCTTTTCATGACCCACCTGGGAAAAAAAGGCCATAGCTAAACTGGATAAGACGATTTCACTTAGTTTCCCTGCAATAAAGATGAAATCATCACTGGGCAGCAACACACTGAATTTTAAGCTCAGGGCATGGAAAGGATATTTTGAGGAGCATATATCTTTTTCCTTTCATGTTGATCAATAAATGAAACACTCCATCATCAGAGTTCATGATCATAAATGTAAAGTGATTTAAACTCCAGAACTCACAAGAAGTCACAGGAAATTTTGCTTCCTTACAATTACATTTTTAATAAGTTGGCGGTGTTGCAGAGCCTCAATGCTGAATTGCAAACATCAGACTTAAAAATTCCTGCCTGTGCAGCACAGAAGCACGATGCAAAAAGGCTGGGCAGGGGCTGCTATGCAGTGCTCTGGTATCTGGGCCAATACCAATACCAAGTTCATCCGCAGACTTTTGCGTCTTTTAAGAATAATGAATATTTAAAAGCTCCACCACCAGCTCAAATGGCAAAGAAGACAGAGATCTGATGTTCTGATCTGGCTGCTTATACAGACAGCCTTGAATAACACCATGGCAGTTGGGGCCAACTGCACTGATATTTACCAGTCACTGAATTAGCAGATAATGTTCTCATTACCAGAAGATGCGTAACACTGCATGGGTACTCCTATTGAGCATAAGGCTAAAACACTGGGTTTAATAGATGCAGTAGTATTCTCTTCAATGGGATCAGGTTATCCTTTAATAACTAATTTTTTAAACTTAGGTCCAAAGAGTCTTGCCAATATGTGTTGTAGTGAACCTGTCCTTAACACATTCAATATAAAAAACCTTCATATTTGGTGTGCTTTTTTTGATGTCTAAAACAGAAGCAAAAAAGTGTCCCTTTATCCAAGCTTGGCCATGCCTGATTCAGTTTTGTTTGCATCCTGCTGAGACAATCCCACACCCTTGCAGACAGGATGCAGTTAACTATCAGCATCTGCCAGAGTGAATCAGCAGGATCTATACAACTTCTACTGCAGACATCCATGCACTGCAAATCAAGGAAGGTAAGAGAAAAATGCCTGGTTATGTCCCTGATTTAGACAAAGTCTAAGTTCCTAAAAATAAGCTGGGCCATTTTTTCAGGGGGGAAAAGGAAAAAAAAGAAAAATGAACAATGAACCAAACAAAAACCCAAACAACCAAACAAAACTAAACAACAGGGTAATTAGCATATGCCAGAGATTGCAAAAGTATATTGCTTCCTTCCAATAAATCACAGGGACACCAGCAAAGCACAGTAATAACAAACATTTAAAAACTGTTAGGTTATATAGTTACTTTTTCCTCTCAAGTGCACAATTAGCATTATTAATAATTTAGTTAAATGTGTGTTATACATAAAGGAATTGATTTTTATTTAGGAATAAATATCTTTTCTATAAAGCCTTTGGAAGGCTGGGGTTTTGTTTTGTTGGCTTGTGTTGTGTTTTTCCAGTGAAATTTTTATAAGCACAGAACTAGAGATGACTCAGAATTTTTATTAAGAGAATTGGGATAAATATTTGCGATAAGACAGAAGGGATAAGTTTATTGCAGAGTCCCACAGTTTTATAAAAAAATGCTAAAGCTGGAGCTTGTTGAACTCTGGACGTTGTATTAGCAGGCAGAGGCTGGGAATACTAATCACAGAAAACTCACAGTAAATCTGAGAAATAAACAACAGGGTCAGGGACTGAAAATTTCTGACAGATAAGCTTTGTGCCAGAAATGTTTTAAAGATGGTAAAAAATACTGCAAAACTGCCATGAAATAATGGAAGAGGGCATCACTTTCCTCCCGGAGAAATCTGTTCTCATTTGGGCATGAATCACCACATACTTGAACGTGAGACCCTCTTCTCCTGAGCTGTAAATTACACAAGTACAGCATCACTCACACAAAGCACGTGGGTCCAACCAGCAACAGCTGCCGACATGGAATTGCTTCCTATCCTGTTCATACAGCAGAAGGTGCCAACAAGCTGAAACTACATACACACTTAATCGGTAAAAGGAGAAGCTGTTGCACATACATGAGCTTTTCCCCGTTATTTACATTTGAAAGAGTATCCCCAACACCTTGTTGGAAAACCATAGCAGAATAAAAAGAGGCAAGGAATTAACGTGAAGATTTTAGTGCATGAGCAGTTTGAAAACAGAAGTACGATGACAATTTCTCTTACAGTGAAAACCACGGCAATTAAATCACTTTGGTGAACACAATTATTAAAATTTTCTGCACAGTGACTACATTGAAAATAAATGAGAAGAACCCAGCCACAGAAACCCACTACAGTAATCAACAGAGAAAAGGTAAGGATATAACTGTATTAGCTTTAAATTAATGCTGTTGTTGGACAGATGAGATATGTGCTAGTACAAGATATGTGAATAAATTATTTGTATAATTTCCAAAAAAGCATATTAATTTATCACAAATCAAGACGAGTGTATGACTTTTTTACATAATTTCAAGGTAATGGGCAGGAAAATAGGAACCGTAGGTGTTCCTTTTAGAGACTTGGAGTAAAAAAAACAAACAATGTCAGGATGAGAACTGTTGGATGATTTCATAATTAAAGCTGGAGTCTTGAAGTCTTTACTGCGAAAATGAATGATTTTCCTAACAGACCAATAAGTTATTGCTCTCACTGTTAGAAACTTGCACTTCAGTCTGCAATTCCCAAGCTTCAGCTTCCAGCTGACCAATACCAGTGTATTTCCTTGTCATGGTTTAACCCCAGCCAGCAGCCAAGCCCCACACAGCTACTCACTCACTTCCCTACCAGCAGGATCAGGGAGAGAATCGCAAGAGTAAAAGCTGGAAAACTCATGGGTTGATATAAAGACAGTTAGATGTGAAAAGCAAAAGCCACACACACAAGCAAAGAAAAACAAGGAATTCATTCACTTCTACCCAAGGGCAGGCAGTTGTTCAGACAACTCCAGGAGAGCAGGGACCCATCACAATGACTTGGAAAGACAAACACCATCACTCCAAACGTGTCCCACCCCCTTTCTTCTTCTTCTCCCCACTTTATATACTGAGCATGATGTCATATGGAATGGAGTACCCCTCTGGTCAGTTGGAGTTACCTGTCCTTTCTGTGTCTCCTCCTAAGCTCCCATGCACACCCAGTCTCCTCGCCAGTGTGGTTGTATGAAAAACAGAAAAGGTTCTGTGTAAGCTCTGCTCAGCAATAACAAAAATAACAAAATAACAAAAACATCAACCCTATGTTCAGCACAAATTCAAAATACCAGCCACTGTGAAGAAAATTAACTCCACCCCAGCCAAAACCAGCACACTCCTAAATTCATCAGCCTTTAGCTGTGAGACAGCGTCTTGCTACATAAGTACTGTGTCACCTTCAAATGTCCTCTGCAGTGAACTAGATTTCTTTTTTTGCTCTCTTGCAAGAAATACTATGATGAAGTGTCGGAAAAAGCCTTGTAGTTGTCTTCTGAACTTTTCCCAGCTAATCAATGTACTTGTACGTAAGTATGTGGACAACACAATTGCACTGAGTATTCTGGTAGTACTTTCATTAATGCCAAACCACCAAAACAGTAATAGCATGGTTATATTTTCATTCAATATGTAGCCCACTGAAATTTGCTAATACTTCACTTGTATACTTCTGGCACCAGCCTGTAATGGGAGCTCAGTTCAAGCTCACAGTCACTGTACCTCCTGGGACCCTGAGCGACTGACCCTGTATCTGCCCAGCCATGCCAGGCAAGCAAGTGCTGCTCACTGATGGTTGGCACCCCTCTCTGGCTGTGGTACTCATGTCATTTTGGGAAGATCATCTTCTCCCTGGTACTTTTAAATAGCTCTTCTGTCTTTGCTTAACACTTCACACAGAATCACAGAATATGCCGAGTTGGAAGGGACCCACAAGGATCATCGAGTCCAATTCTTAGCCCTGCACAGGACCATCCCCACTTCATTAACTTCTTGTTCTCTGAAACTCTGTCAGCTATTACTTTGTTCAACACTAGTAAAATTAAAAAACCCACATATGTAGATAAGAATGTGGGCTTCCTACCCTACCGTGTCCATCTCCCACCCTTGCAGAGGACAAGCATAGCCATTTGAAGCAAAGCATCTGAACTTGCTCATTGAAACATCTTAATTATTACATTTTAATTCACTTAATATGTGCTATAAATATATGCTATATTGATTTCATTTGGCAGTAATTATTTTTCTAATCATAATGTCACTCTGCCAAAAGTCAGTTGTTTTACTGGAGTCTGTGACAACAGTGTTGCCTTTATCATACAGATTTGTAATTTAATTAAAACTGATACCAAAGAAATACACGAACTGTTTATTATAAAACCATGTTGAATAACACTCATTAGAATGTAGGGATTACAGCTTACATTGATTGTTATCATTCTTTTCATGATTTGTTAAGGACTGATAAAACACCAGTTTAAAGCTACCTAGCGCAGCCTGTCAATCTATAAACATACAGACACAATGTTAGCTTTTATTGTGTCCCTCATATCTTCTGTAACCCTCCCAGAGATGTTGAACTCAAGTAGTTTGGAGAACTCCTCAGGCAGTTGTTTCAGCACTCCTGGCTGCATTGCAGAATTGCAGTGTTCAACTGGAGCAGTGGCTGCTTACCAACAATGCTGCTCACACACACACACTGCCACATTGCCAGGCACTTGCTCGTCCCCCTGGGTACTGACATTTGAATGTGTGCACTTGCTGACTAGGTGAAAGAATGAGAGAAGGATACAATACTTCTGCTCTTGTGAGGGAAACAAAAGACAATGTATTTCAAATTTTTCCAGTGGAACTCAATTCCCAAAATGCAAATTAGTAAACATCATCTTTCCTTTCTTGAAAATACTTGAAGAGCAGTGAGTAGCTTTGAAAAGGAAAAGAAAAACAAGAAGAAAGCTAAAAAAAAAAAAAACACAAAACCAACAAAACAAAGAAGCCCAAACCCAAGACAACAGCACAAGAGGAGAGAGCAAGGAGCACAGGAGGAGACAGGTTGGTAACAAACAGCAGCTGTGCAGACCCCTGGGGAAATCCCCGTGATTGAATCATGGCTGTTGACCTCCCAGCCAGAGCTGAAGCACAGGGCAAGGCAGGGCACCTTTTAGGAAACAGAAGCCTTTGCTGTGCTGCCAGCCTCAAACCTTTTTGATTGTTCTCTGTTAGTCCTCTCCAGCAGCTCTGTACAGCTCCATATTTCACCCTCACGGAGGAATGTGACACTTGTCTAAAAACTTTCCAAGGATGACGACATGCACATGCTCACTCCTATGAGTACAAATTCACACTGAAGAGTAAATGCAGTAAATATGCCTTCCCTGATCTTGGGATTTTGGAACCCCGCCAAGAACTGGAGTTCCCATCAGCACTGATGAAAGATACAAATTTTACAGTATGAGCAGGATGTGAGGTGAGTAGATGTCAAATAAATTACAATATTCACCAGCAAAAGTCAAAGAACGCAGAAATCTAGCAAAGCAAGCAAATAAATGATCAGAGTATCTTTCCTTAATCAATGGAAACTTAGGCTCTCAGCATGTTGTTATGGAGTACCATTTTAAGGACCTTGACTGATTACTATCTCTCCAGATTGAGAGAGAATAGTAATGCCCGAGAAGGATTTTAGAAGGTTTCAAAATACCCTAAACATAAAATACAGAGATAATACTCCAAATCTAAGTTCTAAAACTGAATCCTAATAGACAGACATTACAAAGTACCCATTACAGTGATCTAGATGCATATCTTTTCCAAAATTCGTGTCAAAGTAATACATGCATAGACAGAGAGAGCTAACCATAGCTTTTAATGTGCAAACTGAAACACATAGCCTATTTTGCCACAAGGATGTTGCGATTCTAAGATGTTCTAGAGCAGAAACCAGCAGCCTATGCAGTGCATTGCATACTTACATCCAATTGTTACCTTGAAAATTATAGGACCATGCAGCTTCAATACTCAGAATATTATCAGCTCTTTAGCCAGATTAAAGCAGGATATTACATTTGCTAAACCTTAAGGTAGCATGAAAATAGCTATCCATACCCAAAATATTTAAGTGCCAGTACAGTCTCTCAGTCAGGTGAGAGTTATTATTGATCACCCCGTTTCTTCCAAGGTCCAGGAACAAAACTGTGTTCCTCGTGTACCGAGGGTTTTGAGTCACTTTCAAAATCATATGGCAAATGAAGTTCTCAGCTGAGGGGCCAGTCCCAATTCCTACCAAGTGATGACCAGGCTGCTGTGGCAACACAAGAGAATGAGAGCTCTCTCTCAAGTCCAGAGGAGGGTCATCAAGATGATGAAAAGAATGGAGCACCTCTCCTGTGAGGAAAGGCTGAGAGAATTGGGTTTGTTCAGCCTGGAAAAGGGAAGGCTTCAGTGTGACCTAACTGTGGCTTTCCAGTACCTGAAGGGAGCTTACAAGAAAGATGGAGAGGGACTTTTTACAAGAGCATGTATTGACAGGACTGCAAGAAGCTGACAGAGAAGGTGGAAACATAAATCTGCACTCAAACCCAGCAGGGATAGGTGGGATTCCACTTAATCTAACTTGTGGGTGACTACATCTGCAAATGAAAGAGATGATGAAAAGCCGAGTGATTCTCAGTGAAGGTACCATTATAAGAGAGGAATAACAGAAAAATAGTCTTATCTGTCCTTTGCATTCCCCAATATCATCCTTATAGCTTTCATGCTTGGCAAAGGTGTTTCCTTGTCTTTACTCCAACACCTAAACACTGGACTGAATTAATTTGCAGCTATGTATAGACTACTGCGTGTATGATTAATCTAGATTTGAACCTGCAATTATCAGCATTAGAGCTCATTTTGAGTAGTGTGGAGGTTTTTCTCACAAAATGTTCCGTTTGCATCTTCCAAGCTAGCTCTAAATATTTAAAACACATTTCTCTCTTCTCTGAACATATTACTTTTAAAAACAAACAAACAAGCAATCAAGAGCTATAAAAACAGCTTGGAAAAACTACAGCAGTTTTCACTTTGTTCTTCCAGTAAATACTCCTGACAATATTGATTAATACTGAATAGTTAATACTACATCATTTTAAAAGCTACTGTAGAAATCACTGAGCATAGGCAAAAACTGAAAACTGGAGCCTCTCACTGTTTCTGACTGTAGATGTTATTGGTTGCTGTGGTCTCATGGGGAGGACTTCAAAAACAACCTGTAGTTGCAGGTATATTTACTGACTATTCAGATAAACCCTTGAATAGATTATTCACTATATTAAACTAAAGTGGATATTGTCTCCAGAATATTCATATGGGGTTTCGCTGTTGTATGGACGTTATTATGTTAAAACCTTTGTGAATTAATTTCATGGTAAAATACAAAAACAGGAGGAAAAGGGTAAGATTTATCTATATGGAAGGTATCTATATGCAGACAGACAGCTGGTTTTAGCAGACTATATTTTTCCTTTGAATCCATAAGTCAGATCTCAGGTCCAGTGTTCTGCTTCCTTTTAAAAAACACAACAGATTATCAAGGGCGTACTGCACATTCAAGGGCTCTGCAGAAGTGCATCCAGTGTAACATTGCTGGACCAGGGAGGAAACCAGGAGGGAAGCATAAGCAAGCAAAACCCAGTCTTTCTCCTAAAGCTATATGCAATTCAGCACGGAGTCTTTGCTGTGATTTTCTTCCAGTTCCATATATAATGCAGTGAAAAGGAGTTATCCCCTTGTGTGGGATAACCATGGGAAACCACGCAAGAGGAAGTGATTTTGTATCTGTTCATACTCTATTTTTGTATTTCCACGTTTACTATGGCAATTCACTGTGTTTTGTAAGCCTACCACCATATGATGAATTTTTATTGCATTTAAGCTTCATGATAAGTATACCACCTAGCATACCTAATTATTACTGCCTGTGATCATCACCATAAGAAGCTACATTCCAAAATTGTTCAGGGTAGACAACTCCCCCAGTCCCAGGTCCTTCCTCATTAAGACACAATTAGTATGATAAATGGGGATGGTTATTGGGTTACAGGCAATAATGGCACTGCTTGCTCATCACAAAATGGGGACAAATAATTAAATATTACCAGAAACAGTTTAATAATTAATAATGGTACCTCAGTCACCTGCAGATAAAGCAGAAGTCCGTCCAGGTGTTCACTACCAGCTGCAGTTCAAAGCCAACATGGCCTTAACCTCAGAATAGCTACCTGAATTAATGTAGTAGGCAGAAGGATGAAACCGTGCTTGTCCTTGGCAGGAGTGCTGCAAGGTGCTTGAGACTCAGTACGTACAGTCAAGCTGAAGCCGGAGTTGGTAATCATTCTGGCTAAAGCAGCTGCAGCCTGAGGTGCTGTGAGTGCATCCTCAGTGGCTCCCTAATTCTTAAGTACCATCCTTGCCAGTACCTCCCTGTCCCCAGAGTGACCTAAACACCACCTGAGGATCCAATTTTTTAATATACATTGAATTAAGGAAAACTATTCTGAGACATGTGGTCAGTACTAGGTTAAATGAAAAAGGATTCACTTTTCTGTCAACTTAATTACAAATACAGCATTATGTAATCTCATTTAATTGTACCCTTCACCTCTTTAACATCCTCAGCCTTCTGTCTCAAGCCATCTCTCCTCAGGAAACACCTCCTGCTGACTGAAACTGCCTTCTGATAATTAAGCTCAGTATCCTCTTTTCTCCCAGGGGTACACAAGACCATGTCAGTGTCATAGAAATCAAACATAACAGGGCTCAGCAGCACCTCAAGAGGGTCACCTAATTCACCTCTTCGTCCCAAAGGCAGGATCAACTTCTTCTAAATTGTTCTTGACAGAAGTTCATTTAATCTGCTTTTAAATCCTCCAGTGGCTCCAGAGCCTCCCTCAGCAATCCAGTCTGTGATCAGCCTCCTTTACCATTAGAAAACTTCTCCAAATGCTCAGGCTACATTTCCTTTACTGTAATTTAGCCCATCACTTCTTATACCAGTCTGCCAAAGGTAAAGCTGCATCAAGTCAGAGAATTTTACTTGACTTAATTTACTGCCAACCCACACAAACCGACAATCACTGGTTCACAGTAAGGGGAAAAACAAAACACCAAAACAAACAGAAATCACTGTGCAAAAACCTTCTTAACTCCCGCCCTTCCCCTTCCTACTCTCAAGTACCCTTATTTTTGCCTTTTTTTAATCTCAGTGCACTAAAATTCCTCCAGTGAGGCATGAGTGCACAGGAGGCTGAAGTAGTGTAATTCATTCTGGCACCCTATGGTCAGTGGCTTCCTGCCATGATGCTCTTCAGTTTCCCTTTCCAATTGTGGGTTGCCCATGAATCCTGGTCCCTCAGGGATGTCCCAGTCCCATCATGGGTCAACCATGGCCACAGTACCTCTGTTGTGTCCTTTCCCTAAGCATGTTCAAGCATGCAGGTTTATAGATTTCTCCAAACAAACTGTTGTCCATGGGTAGACATGACATTCCCTCTGTAGACAGGCAATTTTGGGAGGAGAGGCCGGCAGCAGTGCAATGCAACATGGTCAGCTTCCCTTCAGGCTGAGGGCCCTCACCTCTAGGCTCCTAAGACAGTTGCACTGCAGCTGGTGGTCAACACCTGCAAGACAGATCCTTGCCTCCCTTGTCCTCTTTATCTATTTTACCCTCTGTTCCCAGTGCTTCTCCTTAGAAAAAGTGAAGTGTGGTGCTGGTCTCGGGCTGCACAGACAGAGTGTGACTTCTGCCCAGGTATCTCTGGAGGTAGCTCATCTCCATCCCTGCCAGAGTCCTGAACTGCTCAGCTGCTCAGAACTGCTCTCCTTATCAGCCCTGTTACTTTTGAAATCAGGCTTTCTCCTTTCATATTTCAGTTTCATTGCTCCACTGCTGAAAGGTACTTACACATGCGCTTAAATACTTTCCTTTGCTTAATCAAAGGCTGTGTACTTGTATGCAAACACACTAATTGCAGGCAAAATTGCTCTTATGTAAGCCACTACCCGATGTTTTTCATGGAGTTGGAAATGCACAACAAAGACCTCTGCGCCCATTAAACATTTTAGGAAAAGCTTTTGACTTTGGGTGAGGAAATGTGTCATGGGGAATTTGAGTGCATAATCATCAATATCATCAGCAGAGAAGAATAATTTATTCCTGACAGTTGTCTTTTACAGCATGTCATTAGAATGATCCCTTTATAGCACCCATTCATATACATGACATCTTAAGTCATACCCATCCATCTTCCTCAGCAGATAAAAGACTATCATCCTTCTAATATCTCATTTTTTCATTTGAAAGCCTGAGTCAAAAATCATTTTACAAGCCTTAACAAGTCCAGCCTACCAATTTCCTGGAATCTTCAAGCACTTTCTAGGGCCATGTCTTCTTCCTTCCTTTCTGTCCCCACCCCACTTCCCACCTCCCAGCCTTGTAAAAAAATAATAAGTACAAGAATACAAGACACTTCCTGAATGAAGGACTAAGTGAAACAGACCATTTTTACCAGCCCAGATCACTGATAAGCACATGATTTTGTCATCAAGAAGCCTGTCTGACCAGATGGAATATACACCTCATCTGTTTGGTTTTCAAAGCCACCCCCACCCCACCCACCCCCCGGCAAAATAATCTCTGAGTTAGAGAAGATTAACAGCACATATGAGGACAGCTGTCCCTCTGAGATGCTCAGAACAGACAACAAACCAGCTGTGATTTGGTGACCAGCCTAGTAGAGGCTCTTTGCTCTGGTGCTATATACAGAATTCTCGTAATAATTGATATCTGATCTCAAGTTCTCCTCGGTCCTATCTTAGATTACTACAGTTCATTTTCTGCTCATATCTCTCAGTAGAGATAAATATCTCTCACTAGAGAGATAAATATGCACATGCCACATTGTGCTTTCCTCACTTGAAGCAGTCAGAGAAACCAAGGATACTTCCACACATATTTACATCTTCATAACCTGGAACCATCTTCCTGCAGATGACCAGCTTGTTCTAAATTCAACTCCTTGTGGCAATTCTCAGCAGACGGATGTACTTCCTCTCCTTTGCAAGTATTTTTTCATACTTGGGTTCTTGACATTACTCTCATTGGTCAATCCAACTTTACACCTGCCTTCTTCAAGGACCGTAACAGTGAGACCTGCCATTCCATACCCTACATTTAGATAGTTAAGGTCCAACCAATGGCAACTGAAAATAATGGTGTGGTATTAAATCAGACTTGCAGGATGTGTTCTCTTCATATGAAGACTATTTCACAGAGTAACTGTGTTCAGTCTATGGAAAAACTCCATGTACTGACTCACAAAGTGCTTCTTTACATATCGTAAGGCTTAGTAGCCCAGTCTGATGTTAATTGTTTGCATTGCTGGCACTGGATGTCAGCATGCTGTCACCAAAGGAACATATTGTTATGAGAGGGCTTTTAGTACAAAGATTACTTATCAATGGAAGACAAAAAAAAGTAAGAGGACCCATTCAAGATCTTGTAATATAATTAGAACAGTGTAATAGATAAGAGCTTTAACGCAGAAACAACCTCCTTGATGGTGAAGGGAAACATTAACATTTTTCTCTTCTGCTGCAGTATTAAAGAACTGAAGTTTATTCTTTATGCAGCTGAAGGAATCTCTTCATAGCCAAGTCAGTACCACTTATCCAAGAGACAAAGAATAAAACCTATACACTTCAGTAAAGGCAAAGCATCAGATTGGTAGCTTGTTCGGTGATGGATAATGAAATGCACATTTATTTCTCACTACCTCCTGCTCCAATAGGAAAATGGTAGTGCAAGCCACAATCCCCTCAGTTAGAACATACAAACAATAAAACAAACATATCCAGAACTCACCTCGCTGTGTCTAGCACATGGCATTGAATCTGAACTTTCAGTCATCCCAAAAGCAATCCTCTCCCTGAATTCACAGGGAAATCTTCTGCCCGTATTTTGTGCAGACACAAGTCAGATGTTATAGTAGGCCATCATATGTATTTCAAGTTCATGATTCAGTGGCCAGTTGGATTTTAAATATTTAAAATTAGGAAGAACTCTTTGGAGTTACATGTTATGGGTGAGGTTTTCTCCTTGTTTTTAATGTTTGCACATAATAGTGTTGCACAGTTGGATATGTCCATTTTTCATGCTAGATACTTGTAAGGGAGTGAGGCTGATAAATAAACAGAATCAGGAAGTACAGGATTCTGGATAACTGTAAGTTACCCAACACATGTGATAATGATGGATTTTTATCAAAAAACACAATGAAAGATTGAGAGCTCAACCCAAGCAGGGACATTTTCACTTTTTACTCACATCAGTAGCAAATAAATCCATCTGTTAGACTAAATCTTTGTCCAAGTGATGCACTGAGTACAATTTGCTGCTAAAGCTGCAGTATCTCTGAAAAGGTGAAAATAGAGTCCTTTGAGTAATCAAAGACCCTGGGTCATTGTATATATCTGTACAAGAAGACCCTCCCTGCTTTGAGTAGATCATTTTCCAGCCTGCATGCTCTCTACTTGTAATGAGATGCTCTGAGTGGGACTCAGCTAGAGTTTGAAACACAAGACTCGAGGTGTGGCAAGTATCGCTGGAAGTCTACAGAGGGACTCAGATCACTGCCCCATATCCAGAGGCATGAGATATTCTCAGGGTGCTACCAACCAACCTGTTGCCTGTGTGTTGACCATGCTGATCAGAATTTAAACATCTTCTTCACATATACAAATAGGCTTCTCAATCTGGAACTAAATCTCACTATACATGGCTAAGCAAATTCTATGGCTTCCTTTCTAAAACCCGGCAAACAGTGTTGCTGACATTGAACTGCCACACAACATCCACATATTACCAGATTTCAGTTTGAAGTGAAAAAAAAAAAAACAAAACAAAACAAAAACAAAACCAAAAACAAACAAAAAAAATTACAGAACCACAGAATCACAGAATGGTTGAGACAGGAAAGGACCCCTGGAGGTTACTGTGTCCAGCCTTCTCTGCTCAAGCAGGACCACCCAGGGCTAAGAGCCAAGGAACTTGCCCAGATAACTTTAGATTATCTCCAAGGATGTAAGGATGGAGACTCAGCAATGTCCCTGAGCAATCTGTGCCAGTGTTTAGTCACCCTTGTGGTGAAAAAGTTTTTTCCTGTCGTTCCACATGCCATCTGAAGCAGGCTACTTTTAATGGGAACTTTGAATGGCAACAAAATTCCTTGTGAGCACAACACTGCCATTTGTGACTTTAGACTAAAAACTACAGATTGGTAATGCACCACTACTCTTGCCCTTTGTGACTTAAAGAATAAAGCTGACTGTACTCATCCCTACCCTCACATCTGTGAAGAAATGATCTTCATAGATCTTTACAAATCTATGAAGGGAATTGAGCAAACCACAGGAAAGACTAATGTCTGTAGGATAAAAGCAAAACTGGCTTATGTAACCAACTTCATGTGTATTTTAACATTATTTCTTTTAAGTATAGCAGTCAATAAATTATATCTGAATTTGAAAGGTCATTTAACAAAAGTAGGAAAATTGCAATCTTCTCATCTTCATATTTTTGCATAGAAAAAAGAATTTGAAAACAAGACTAAGAGCTTTATGCCTGTGGTAGATGAGCATAGCTATATTCCCATCAGTAAGACTCAGCAGATGATAATAGTTTAAAATAGCCTGTGCTTTTCAGCTGTGTAGTTTTAAAATCATATATATATATTTATGTTTTAATTCTAATATATGCTAAGAAGATAGCAGACCAGTAATTTAAACACCCCGCGGGGGGGGGGGGGGGGGGGGGGGGGGGGGGGGGG
>JAWWLV010000001.1:103867473-103901694 GCA_035041135.1 Platyrinchus mystaceus
CCCCCCCAAAAAAAAAATGACCAAACCAACAACCAACCATTCAGAGGGTTGATTGTTTTCAATGGCCTTAAAATGCCTCCTAAGACAATTAAAGTATTCATATAGCAATACCTGTTCCTTGTGCCTAGCATGTACTGCAACAACTATTCTGGGTGGCCCCAATTATTTATGTTTGGATTGTTTAAGGCCTTTGACTTTTTCTAACCTACTTTGATTAGCTTGCAGAGGCAGGGACAGCAAAAGTGACATGGCTTTCATTTGATGTACCATTCCAGAAAACCCTTACAGTAATCAGTGAAAATCATGCTAGATAAGGATATGCTGCAATAAATGTTATACCCTATTGCAAAGCAAATCTTGTAACTTAATACAGCAAAGATGCTGTACATGTTGCATATTTATCTCTCTACTGAAAGAGAGAAGGATATACCTGAATATAGGAGTCATAAATGGCCAGTCTTCGCGAATATCTCTCAGCCAAAACAACACCAAGGTACATCTTTGGCACTATTTTCATTCTCTTATGTTATTATTAAGCAACTTATTACATACACCAAGAAAACAAGATTTTTTGCCAGCACATTTCTAATTTGAAGGATTGTGACTTTTATCTCTCAGCAAGGATTCGATCTTTGCATGTCCTTTTATATGGGTACTATTTAAGGCACTGAGCCATGGCAGTATCTCACATGAACCATTTCTAGAATACAAAAAATAGTTTAAAAATGCAAGAGAGGGAACCAGTCACTTCTGCAGTAACTGGGGAGTGTGGCTGAGGCATACAGAACGTGACCCATGACATCCATGATGACTGAACCTTACAACATACTTCACTGGTACTTGACTCTCAGTTTTCTTTTGACACTCATGGCACTTCGAGTACACTTGAAATTTAGCTGGTTTTGACAGTGTGTGTCTTCTTCATATACTGTTATAAGAATAAAAAGAAGGGTAAAAGAGAAATATCTTCACTTTCTGAACCCCCCCCTACCTCCCAGTCTCTCTTCACACATTCCTTTCATGGAGGAAAGGAATAAACACATAGAGCTCTTATGACCAGAAGTTACAGGTTTCCTGGGAGGGTGTGTAACAAAAGTGAGCCACATTATCTTCCAAACATCTCATGGACAACTATGTAACAGCCTTTTACATAGTGCCTGCATGCCTAGAGAAGCAAGTAACTACGTACTCATCTGCTGTTCCCCAGGAGAACTTGTCAGGCTCTGCTGACTTCTTGCAAAAACTCAGGTGAGGAAAGAGGCAACAGCATCTCTGTGTTGGTCTCAGCAATTAAGGATTTAAGTGGCATCAAATCACTTAACAGAGGAACAAAGCCATAAGTCTTGCAAAAGCAACAACTCCTGAGCCCGTGTGTCAGTACCATCAGAATTCACAAGTAGAAAATTTTTATTCTAGCATCACAGAATATTACCCACATCAAAGAATAGTGCATGATAATGGCATTAGAACAGATTAATTCCGTGAGATCAAAGCTTAGCAGTCTGTTTCCAACATCGGATGGTTCACAATGAATGCTCCATGATGGCTGAACAGGGAAAGCATTTAAGAAGCCACGCAAGTGCAGAATTGTCTTTCCCTCCTCTACCACTGGGGGCTCCCTGATTTCCTGAGTTGAGCCTATACGTTTTATTTTTGTAATTTTTTTTAAGCTATTTAGTGTTTTGGTTTGTAGAGCATCCTGTGACAAAAACTTCCAAATGCAGTTTTGAAAAGTCACTGACAGACCAGCCACTAAAGGAAGCCAGCAAGCAAAACCCAAGGAATGCCTGAGCAAGCCAGAAGTAATTTTTTTTCTTTGGTCTTTGCAATGTTTTTCAAAGGACAGGGTCTGTAATTTTCCTCCTCTACTTTTCAGACTTGAAAACAGCAGTATCAATGAGCTGCCCTCAGAGGATGAAAACTCTGGTATTTGTCAGCCTCACACACAGGGATTTGGAGGGGAATGCTTCCATAATTACATCCTATCTGGATGTGCTATGATGCTCTCAGATCCTACTATTTCAGGAAGCAGCATGAGTGAGCTGTTCTGTGAGGAAAAGGGAGCTGAGAGCCAAGCATGGCGACAAAGCTGGCAAAGGCAATGGTATCAACAGCAAGAGCTCAGTCTTACCATCCTGTGTGAGGTGAGATCCCAGAACAGGAAAATCCATAATCAAAGAGTTATTGAATAGTTTGAGGTGGAATCATCTAATCCAACTCCCCTGCAATAAGCAGAGACATATTCAACTAGATCAGGTTTTTCACAGCCCCATACAACTTGATCATGAATATTTCCATGGATGGAGCATCTCTGGGTAACCTGTTTCAGTGTTTGCCACTCTCATTTAAAAAAAAACAAATTCATTATGTCTAATCTAAATCAATTCTCCTTCAGGTTAAAACCATTTCTCCTTGTCCTATCAGTACATGCCCATGTAAAAAGTTTTTCTCCTTTTTTTATAAGTTCCCTTCAGGTACTGGAAGGCTGCTATAACATCTCCCCAGACCCTCCAGGCTGAACAATACCAAGTAAGTAATAAGCCATCAGGCCTAAGGTCAAGAAATCAGTCCACAAGTCAGGGCCAGGATCTTGTGTGTGGACTGGCACAAGCAACAATCTGCAACACCTACTGCAGAGTGTCCCAAGCAGGAACCAATCTCATTCCCAAGCAACTGTGGGAAGCCTCTGCCATAGGAAGTCTTCTTCCAGCTTATTCTCAAAAAGCCCCGTGACAGAAAGGGCTTCTCAAATATCTTTCAGACCAGAGACGTGGCCTTGAGTGCAGAGGGCCAGACTACTGGGAGGGTTGTGGAATCATGCTCCAGGCTCTGACACTGCCATCCCAGAGGTAAGGGAGGCTTCCCCTGCTGTCTGCATTGCTCCATATATTGGAGTTGCTTCTGTGGAAAATGCTTTACAGGCTGGATGACTGACATGACTTCCTTAAGTCTCTCCTCTTTGACTTGGCCCTTCATTTACTCTTTAAAAAAGCTATTGCGTGAATTCCAATTTAGATTATTTGAAATAACAAGATTTTAAAAGCAGTCCGAGTACAGGAAATGACAGTTGGAAGGCCACAGCTGATCCACCAATTTCATCTTTAAAATGGATTTATATTCCATCCTCTCAAAACTCCTATCAAAAAAAAAAAGCCTCAATCCACAAGAGCTGACACCAGGTCAACAGTATAACGCCTTCTTAGCCATCACATTGATGGTACAAGTGTGTTTTCAATGACAGTTTAGCCAATGAAAAATTCCCCTGTTCAAGCCTTGCTATAATTCAAAACCTAACTGAAAGTTACACAAACACCTCAACATTTTTCATCACTTAGAATAAGACTTTGTGAGTAAAGTGCATGTAATTTCAAGACAAAATATGTTAATCAATTCTAACTGAAGGGACTGGTACAGGCAATAATGAACTCAAAATGACTACTCTTAGGATTAAATACTGTATGCAGGAGCCAGCAATTTTAACTTCATTAACTGTAGAGTAATCTCAGTTCACTAACTCAGTTATTTAAATAATTTGCACAATCACTATTCCTTAATTACCAGCACAGCTTTAATAGAAGAGGTGTAAAACTGTGGAGACACCATTAAGTAAAAAGTTGCTACAGAATATTTACTAGGTTCTCCTCCAGTAATTTAAATTCATTCTGCCTGAAAATGGAGCTTGGAAGAACACTGACTATTAAAACTATGGTCCTTCCAAATTTGTCTGTTGCTTTGGAAGAATTTAAGATGCAAAATGAAAATGTAGAGAGATGTAACAAACTCTAGATCCAATACAGGGAGGTCAGCTTAATGATTTTTTTTTTGTTGGTAGCCTTGCATACAAACTTAAGAGTGATGAGAATGGTCTCTGGATCAGTTTTCTGCTTTGATTAATGTGGGTGGCATGGTGATGGTGTTCACAATCATTTAAGAAAGCAGTACAAAATAAGTGAACTATCTTGAACTTGACATCCACTGATGAGAATCAGAGATGGGGAAAAATATTATCTTGGAAAGAGGGAGACAAGACAGCAACAGGGACATTTACAAATTCTCAGGGCAAGGATCATTTTTGAACTACCACCTTAGTAACTAGTTCATTGTGAATGGAAAAACAAAGAGATAGAGGAAAAAATTCCAGGACATCTTTTGGAAAATTAGCAGGGAATGGAAGGGGAGAAGGAAGAAAAAAATGACTTATCTGAAGGGCATGCTGAAGAAGCAATCCATCACAGAGAGAAGAAGAGAAGCAAAGTATCACAGTCCCAGCTGAAAGCAGCACAGGAGTCAGGTAAATCCTTTCTTTCCCAAAAGTGCTGGAGGAAACTGCCTTCTCAAGAAATCAGAAATCAAATGCTGATTTTGAGTTTAGGTGCATAAGGTGGCTTTGGGAATGTTTTTAATAGAGTTGACTGGGACACAGAAGTTGCTTCAGTTTTAGTACAAAAACAAAATTTGCATGAATTGATTCATTATAATTCTTTCCTATGTTGCTTTTTCCCTTGCTTTCTACAGCTGTGTAATGCATGATAGTAAGAAAACTGTCCCCACTAGAACTACGGTAATACATACCGTACAATAATAGAATATGAATGAATACGAGTGAGCCACAAAATAATGAATTTGTAAAATCTACAGAGGCAAAAAGTCCATTTTTTTATTTGATGAGAAATAGACTACAGAAGCATTTAACCAATTATCTGTAGATTCTGCCCTTTTCCCAGCATATCTGGAAGCACAGGCTTCCCTGACACCTCAGGAGAGAAGCTGCCAAGCATAACTCTGACTCCACTGCTGCAGCTACACCCACTCCTGTACTCTGGCAGCATCAGGGAGCAGCAGTCTCCTTCTTTCTCTTCCTGTGAATGTGTGTGAATGTCCACCAATCCCAGCACTGAGCCATCTCCGACATGCTGCTGCCAGTGGCTAAGCTAGCCTCCATCACCCTGAAATCTGGAGGGAACACAATGAAGTCCTCCTTAAGGCTTGTCCACCTCTGTTGATGGCCCCAGTTGTGGGGTCTTCTCCTAACACAATGCACTTAAGAAGCTGTCATTGTTGTCTCACACCAGATATGTGCACATGTATGCAATTTTTAAGAACTACTTTCCTTTCTAGAGATAGAAAGTTATCTGTCTCTTTGTCTTTCTCTCTGGGATTTTTGATTCTTAGTGATGTTCCCATAGAGGAGCTCTGTTCATCTCCCTGTAAGTGCCAGTCTGGATTGATTTCCTTTCCTCAGCAAATTCCAGTGACTCCCTCTAGAATGATTTCCAGATCTTCCTGGGATCTCTCTCTGGAAGTTGGCTGCAGTCCAGGTCCTTCTGCAACCTGGTGTCTCATTAAGGACATTTTATTAAGCGTAGGTTTGGGACTAAGTTGTGACAAAAGGGGAAATCATTTTACTTTCTGCTTTCACCCTTAACAACGTGCTGTATATACAGATTTCTGTCTCTAAACCAGCTCCTGAAATGTTTTAGTGCTCCTTCCACCTAGTAGTGATATAAAATAGCAGCAGCTCAGTTCAGTGCTTTAGCAGTATTTCTATTACTTCCAGTGTCTGATCCAGATATTCTAAAGTTAGTTTGAGGATCTGAACATTGTGCCTCTGCCTGCCTTTAGGCTACAGGCTTCTCAGTACCTGCTGCATTTGTACAGTCCCTGGCCAAAGATCCCCCCTCACCCACCGCAACTGTTCTGAGACACAGCAGTGATGTCTGTAATAAAATTAAATGTGGGTTTTTTCCTGTGTCACACAGAGTGTGTCAGGCTTAGAAATATTTATCATACTGTCCTAGGAGAGAATTTAATGTGTCTAGCTACTCCTGAGTTTTGCAGGGTCTTTTTCTCAATCCAGGGAGGCATATGCACAACACAGCAACTCAAACAGACGCAGCAACCAATGCTCCAAATTTTGGCTTCACTTCATCTCATTACAAAAAGCAGCTCATGTCCTGCTGTGGAGGAGGTGCAGGATTATGCAGGAGGTCAGACTCCATCATTCTGCTGATCCCTTCTGTCCTTTACTGTCTAAAAATAAGTTTTCAAAGCCCTTCCTAGTCTAATGGAGGCTTCATAAGAAATCCTTGAACCCAGATCCATAGCTAGATTCATGTAAACAACTGAATGGACCCATTTGCAAGTCCAGGCTCTGATCCAGCAGAGAGATACATTATTATTCACTTTACTAGCAGTTTTTAAAATTGTAAATGTTGATGCTTGATTCTGTACTTTCTGCAATTTCTTTTAAGTAACTTTCACGAAGGACAGTTGACTAATATTCAGTACTCAGCTTTGTACAGGAGGTGGCGGTTACAAAAAGTGCAAAGCAATATTCCATCAAATTTCCTTGTCCTTCTGCACTTCTGTGGGTTATTGGCTGTTGCTTTTGAACATTTGATTTACAGCAGCAGCACAGGTGATATTACCAGTTTCTTCTTATATCCTCAAGCTAATAATTCATTATACAATAGGAAGTTAGCATAAGAAGATTGAAAATAGTAAAAAAAAACCCAAGGTTTTGGGAAATATCTAATTCCTGAGATGACAGAAGCTGGATCAACTTTTATTTCCTAACCAAAAATCACATTATTTTCATACCTATTTTCCCATTATTTTCATAGCAGCTGCTGAACATGCTGATGGCAATTTCCACTTTAAAAATAACCATGATTTTTGGAGATCTGTCCTGTATTAAAATGTTTGGGCCTAGTAATATCTGGTATCTGAGCAATACAATATTACATAAAATTCTTGGATTTTAATAACATTTCTGGATATGGATCAGTTAATAAACTTTGTTTCACCAACCACCTAAGAGATAGCCAGCTACAACTGCTTAATGAATGTTTCTCTGAAATGAAATCTGTAACATTTCAGACTACCAGACTGAAGGAAGAAGTAATTCTCTGTAAGAAAAATCCCCTGTTGCAGATTCAGTTCTACATAGCTGAAGTTCACTTTATTTCCATCGGTGGCATTTTCACCTTCGGAAATCTTCTCATATAGCATTGTGGTAGCCTTTTATGCTCACAGTGACTATTTACTGAACAATCTGCTAAAATAGGTTGCTGGAAGTGGAAGGCCAACTGTTTCCAAACAGTCCAACTTCCGTAAGTGCTGTGTCCTTCTGGAGGTTGAGTGGGGAGAGGCAGGCATGCAGCCTTTCCCAGGGGCAGGCTTGAAATGCTTGAACATTATGTTAGGACTAAAACCTGCACACTGAACTTTTGTTACGCCAAGACAAGTGAGCCCAACTGCAAATGTTAAGCCCTCTCCCTGCTCTAGAGTGCAAAGTACAGAGCTTCACCTTGCAAAGAAGGCTGTACAGTCCGTGACAGGCAGCTGCCACTTGCTGCCCTCAGTTGCAGGTGTCAGGCTCATGAGGCCACCAACCAGGTATCACCTATGCGTTGGCTGGAAGGTGTGCAAATTGCCCTAGAGAAGACTGTGACACTTTGGGCTGCACAGTTCCATCTTTCTTTTATGGGAAGGGAAGACTGGAGATTGGGAACAAGCCCCAGTGCTTGAGCTTACATTACAGACCTGACACAGGGAGATGCCAGCCAGCCCTAGTATGAATCCAAGCTGGACAAGCACAGGCTTGTTTGGAGTCCTGAGCTCAAGCCAATAAATCAGCTTCCTTTTCCCCATCTTAACACTTTTATAGCCCCTGCTATAGATGTTGCCTCATAATATTATCACAAAAAAATAATATTTGTGATAATAGTGGAGTTGAATCAGCAGTTGAATTAGTGAGTGCAACTCTGGGACGGAGCTGATGATGAACAGTGCATCACTGACTGCAGAGAGGCAGCCACAGCTATGGTAACAAAACATGGTTCCTGTGATAAACAACAAGGAAGTGTCCTTGCTGCTTCCAAAAGCATTGTATAACAGCATTACTGATCAACTGCATGTAGGTGACATAGCAGTTGCCAACCTGCTAATTTATTGGGGTTTATCAAGCAAATAGCAGCAGTGGCTGTGGAAGAATTATCAACAAATGTGAAAACGGATTTTGTTTCATAAGTGTCAGGACAGTGTAATACATTGGTAATGGGACAGTGGCAGACAGCCCCACTGTTTTTCCAGAATGAGAAATTAGAACAGTTCAGCCAAACCAACGGTGTACATTTCTCTGGAGTTCATGAACTGGCTTTTGACAGAAAAACACACAGACAGGAAAAGGAGGGAAAAAAACACAAAGGCATATGCAAAGCTGAAGCTAAGACATCCTAGTTAGGGCTTGGCTTTATTTTTATGGCATAAGTGAAAAGATACCAAAAATGACCTTTTCAGTAAGCAGATACCTTTCAATCTTGTCAGTTCAACATGAGTGTGGGTATTGCAGGTTCCGGACTGAACTACAAAATGTCACAAACATCAACCAGAGGTGAACCCTCATGGGTGTATACCCTTGGATTGCAGTATCATTTTTGCAGAAAAGAAAAAAGGCAAGAAAACAGAAGAGAGCTTACTATACCAGCTGAGGCGGGAAGGCAGCACAGAAGAACACTTGGTCCAAGGAGGAAGATTTCACAACCCCACTGGGCAACTTGTGCCAGTGTTTGATCAGCCTTTGAGTAAATGTTTAAGTGGAACTTCCTACATTTCAAACTGTGCCTGTTACATCTTGTTCTGTCACCGGCACTACAGTCTGGCTCTGTCATCGTTCTCTCTCCCATCTCAACCCAGTCAGGTGTTTATGGAAATAAACACAAATAAGTAAGATGCCCTGACTCTCCTCTGCCTCAGACTGCACAGTCCCAACTTCCACCATCTCTCCTCATATAACAAAGGCTCCAGTCCCTTAATCTTCTTGTAGACTTTCACTGGACTTGCTCCAGTCCATTCATGTCTCTCTTGTGCTGGGGAGCGCAGCACTGGACCCAGAACTCCACATATATCTCACCAGCGCTGAGTGGACAGGGAAGGTTCATCTCCCTCAGCCTGGTGACACCCTGCTTGTGCCCAGCACATGGGCACAACCCATCAAGTCCCATGTGCCAAAAGAGAATACGAAACTTGCCATAGAATCATAGAATCATTTAGGGAAAAGACCTCTAAAATCATTGAGTCAAACTGTTAACTTTCCCCTGTCCACCACTAAACCCTGTCCCTAAGTGACAGATTTACACATCTTTTAAATACCTCCAGGGATGGGGACTGCACCACTTCCCTGGGAAGCTTGTTCAACTGTCTGACAAACTCTTCTATGAAGAAATCTTTTCTCATATCAAATCTAAACCTGCCCTGGTACAACTTGAAGTTGTTTCCTCTAGTCCTGCTGCTTTTCACTTGGGAGAAGAGACCAACATTTCCTCCCTATAACCTTTCAGGTGTGTGTAGAGAACAATAAAGTCTTCCCCGGGCCTCCTTTTCTCCAGGCTAAACAATCTCAGCTTTCTCAGCCGCTCTTCACAGGATTTGTGCTCCAGACCCTTCACCAGCTCTGTTGCCCTTCTCTGGTCATATTCCAGCATCTCAATGTTTTTGTAGGGAGGGGCCCAACACTGAACACAGGATTCAGTGTGCAGCCTCACCAGGGAGATAATCGCTGCCCTAGTCCTGCTGGCCACACTACTTCTGACACAAGCCAGGATGCCATTGGCCTTCTTGGCCACCTGGGCACACGCTGGTTCATGTTCAGCTGCTGTCAACCAACACCCCAAGGCCCTTTTCTGCTGAGCAGCTCTTGAGCCACTCTACCCCCAGCCTGCAGCACGCCTGGGGTTCTTGTGACCCAAGTGTAGGATGCAGCACTTCACCTTGTTGAATGTAATACAACTGATCCATCCTGTCCATATCCCTCTGCAGAGCCTTCCTACCCTCCAGAAGATCAACACTCTTACTTGGGGTCAACCAACTCTAACTTGGGGTCATCTGCAAACCAACTGAGGGTGCACTCAGCACCTCCATATCATCAATAAAGATATTAAACAGGACTTGCCCCAAGGCTTAGCCCTGGGGAACACCACTTGTGACTGGATGTGGGCTGGATGTAACTCTATTCTCCACCACTCTCTGGGCCCAGCCATCCAGCCAGTTTTTTACCCAAAGAAGAGTAGACTCATCCAAGCCACAAACAGTAAGTTTCTCCAGGAGAATGCTGTGGGAAATGTACTAAACTCCACATAGATAATATCCACAGCCTTTCCCTCATCCACTAAGAGGATTACCTTGTCATAGAAGGAGATCAGGTTGGTCAAGCAGGACCTGCCTTTCCTAAACCCATACAGACTGGGCCTGATCCCCCAGGTGTCTTTTATGTGCCATGTGATAGCACTCAAGATGAGATGCTCCGTGACTTTCCCCTGCACAGAGCTCAGGATGACAGGCTCAGAGTTCCCCAAATTCTCCTCGCAGCCCTTCTTGTAGATGGGGTTCACATTTGCTGACCTCCAGTCAACTGGGATCTCTCCAGTTAGCCAGGACTGCTGGTAAATGATGGAAGGTGGCTTGGTGAGCACTTCTGACAGCTCTGTCAGTACCCTTGTGGCTCATTCACATCCAACCCTATAGACTTGTCTAAGTTGTATAGGAGGTCCAGCTCAGGGTGCTGGGCACCTGGAGAGCAACTGGTCTTACCAACAATTACTGAGGCAACGAAGGCATTAAGTATCAGCTTTTTCCTCATCCTTTGTCATTATGTTTCCCCCCACATCCAATAAAGGACAGAGATTCTCCTTAGCCCTCCTTTTTTGATAATGTATTTATAAAAACATTTTTTGTTCCCATTCCCTGGTGAAAACTTGATTAAGTTAAGGAAGGCATTTAGTAGGAAAAACTGTTCATAAACACATGAAAACCCAGACTGAAGGAGAAACTTTCTACTAGGCTGCATAAGGTTTTCTTATGTTCAGGATGAAGTTTATCTCATCACTGTTGGTCACTACTCACCACAACAATATTCATGTACAAAAACACAGTGTGTAGGAGAGGGAGGAAGTTTTTGCTCCTTAATGTCCAGCATTTGTAGAAGTTGGAAACTACTCACCCATCTACCTAGGAGTGTTAAGGCAGCATCAGAAAGCTGGCTGGGGTAGGAGAACTTTTTCAAATATTCTGGAACATTATGCCAAGGGATTTCTTTTATTCTTGTACCTAATCTACCTAATATTTTGTCATTTTCAGATGACACTAGCAAACTTTTACAAAAGCAAACTATTCAGATGGAAGCCATGTGTGGAAGCCGTGTGTGGAAGCCATTTTCTAGCCCTTCTCACTGTGCAGAGACTGTAGTTGTTAAATGTTTACTTTTTTTTTTTTTTTGGCATGTTTAAGAGACAATCGATTTATAGAACAATTTCACAAGTCTGTTTAGTTTATGTTTACAAGTCTTTTTAGTTTAGCTTTGGGATTGAAACACTTCAAGCAGGTATCACGTGGCTTTCTGAAGCCTGCTACAGAAATCAGAATAAAAGGGCTATTGTAGAAGCAGCATAACTAAACACACAACGAACACATGATTCTTTGGGACTGGGACAATTCAATGTCTTCTGTAGACAAGTGTTTACTTCTTCCAGATTCACCATTACCTGAGGTATTTCTCTAAGCAGCAGCAAAGTGTCAAAGGCAAAAAGAATTTCAACAGCTCAGCACATGAATAACAGACTTACACTGAGACACAACTAACTGAAGCTGTCAGAAGCAAGATGAGACAGGCAGGTTTGCTCAGGGACTGAATGCTACAAGCAACTCAGTGGTGCTGGCTACAGACATGCCCTGTGCACACACACATGGGAGAGAAGCAAGGAAAGCCCATAAAAATGGATCTGACAAAAATGTAATTACTGTGATCTCAAGTATAATATGAGAGAAACTTTTACAGATTTAGTGCAGGCTGGAAAGAGGTGTAGAACTAGGACCAACTAGACTCCTACTCTATTCAGAGAAATGTGATTTTACAGGTGTTTGAAATAACAGATTTGTAGTGGAGAAAAAGCAGACTCCATATCTGTTCCTTTTCCTAATGAAAAAGCTGTAAGACCCCGAATAATGATTAAACCCTAAGGTCAAAGGTCCACCTATCTGGACTGGATAGAAATTGAGATGCTATTCTGGCTGAGCCATGGTGGAAGAAAGATTCATTGAGCTTAATCAAAAAGTTAACCTAAAGTATTTAAACAAAACCTGGAAAAGAGCTAGAGGCTTTACTGGGAGGGTCTGGGAAACCTGAGAGTATCTCCAAACAGCTCAACACCCACAGCTGCAACCTTTGCTGGGGAAAAACGTGAGGTAAGGTTGAAACTTGATCTCTAAATTGCTTTTGGTGGTTTTAGGAGGTTTCATATGTTTGATACTTATAAGAAAGGAAACTAAGTAAACACATTTTCTGGACAATCTCGGTAACTATAAAAAAGCCAAGAAAAAACATTTCTAAATATCCATTTTAAGTATCAAATAGGTGCCCACAAAAAAAGTTCAGCTATTGATTTACACAACAAATTTTTGTTCTGTTGACAAAATCCTTGTTATTTTGCAGAAAATGACCCTCAGAAGCTATGAACTAGCTTCATTTTTCTTTGGAAGCCTCTCAATGCCTCAGATTTATTGGGTGATGGATAGCTGAGAGGGTGTTTGGCCCAACAGATCTTACATCTCCTCAGCATGGAGGAACCATGGGTTTGGTGCACCAGGAGCTGTAATCACTACTGCAAGCTGGAGTTTGGCTGTAGGCAGAGCTAAACAAAGGCAGACCAGCACTCCAGGTGTGTCCTGACTGGGCTGTCCTGTTCCTCCCAGACTGCTTAACAGAGCTGTCCTTTCTTCCCCCCAGTTCTCTTTTAGTGTCAGCAGGGTCCAGATTTAAAAGAAACTGAGCAACACTAACAGCACATATGAAGTCTCTTCAGAACCAAAAGATAATCTTTAAAAATAAGACAGAAACAGAACTGAATTCCCAGGATAATCAGGCAAGAACTCCATGTCATAAATCAGGCAAAGATCTGCCCAGCAGTGTAAACCACTTGCCAGCAGAATTATCTGCAACATTCAAGTCTCTGGCTGCAATTTTAACTAATGAATCCACTGTAATTAACTCATTAGCAGTTGTTCCAATGACTTTAGCACTTTAAGCCTCTGAGGCTCCAGAAAGCTAGCAATTTTAGAGGCTGTAAATTTTGCTAAAATGTGGGAGATATTTGCACAAGGCTTTCCTCAATAAACAGAAATGTGTTCAACCATCTTCCACTTCTTTGTGACAAACCCTCCTGGCAGAACACATCCTACAGTCTTCCTGTGGCTACTCAAGCTACATAGGAAGGCCGGCAATAAACACGCTTCCTTTTATGCTTAACAGTCAGGTCTTTCTTTACTTTTGGGGCTGAAACAAAACCTCCTACAGCTACAGCTCCATTAGGGACTATAGCAGCTGGCAGTACTGACTTTGTGCAGCAAAGAACAATAGATGTATAACACACTAAGGTCATTTCTGTGACAGAGTGGGACCTGCTCTAACAAGTTATGAATATGTAATAAAAAATGGAGTTTGACAGGTCTTTTCTATTCTCCTGTAGTCCTGCATGATGCAGAAAATTGTTTTCTTAACTCAGTCTTGCAAAAGCTACTGAAAGCCACTACTGTGCCACACTGAGCCCCATATCAGTCGATGCTGCTCCTTGACCAGGAGTACAGGACCCAAAGGCTTCCCTACAAAGGGTCACAGGCAGGAACACCTTATCCAGTTCACAGTGCACACCTTCATGCAATGAGCCAGAACAGGCCACTGTGTGGCCAACTATAAAGCACCCATTGTAGCCTCACTTAGATCTCACCCAAATTCTCTGTATGTGCCATGTCCCAGACCAGACTGCTGGCTAGACAACACTAATCCCAATGTGCTGGTGGGACCAGAGGGTGTGTCCATCCTAGGCAGCCCCCAACATTCCCTGTCCCTTTTCATCGGGGGATAGCCTTCCAGTAAAAACATATTGTGGGAAAAAAGCCACTCCACATCAGGACTGCTATGCTTTACATCCTTATCTGTTCATAAAACATTCTTGCCAGTATGCCCCAAGGACAACACGTGCAACTCTTAGTTCTCACTAGGCTGTGCTCCCTGAAGATCCCCATTCCATGGAGGGTGCTCTTTTCCAAGTCTTTTTAGTGCACACATGTGTTATACCACCAACCCTGATGACTCTTCTTCTACCGGTTGTGCCACAGTCCTCAGCATGGAGAAGCAGGGAGTCACAGAGACACTGTGCCACGTTTTCCTATTGGATTGGTTCTGATCTGTAGAACAGAAATAGAAAAGCCTAGCCTTCCCTCTGTTCATATGCCTAGTACAGTCCTTTATACTTTGAGGCAGATGATCCGGACAGACTTGTTGCTTTGAGAATAACAACACATGTTTCAGCACTTAAGTTGTTTCTTGTATCAGATGCTCAATGCAGAATAATCTGCATTTTATTTTTAAATATTGAGATAAACAGAATACATTTTATGAATTATCTGTCATCATCTTCTAGTTTGGCAGACAACACATGTAGCTGGGTCACAGTTTCAAGAGTTTCATCACAGTTTGGTACTACTTAGGTATTTTCTAATGAAAGTTTGGGATTTGTAGACACTGACAACACATCAGACATCTGCAACTGCAAGGGGTAGAAAAACACAAAGCAAATAATTCTAAAGGACTTCAGTGAAGATCAGCCTAGCCAATGCCAGCCGAAGTCTAGGTACAGCTAAAAACAAGCACCCTGGGGTGTTGCTCTAATTCTTTTAAATCTGGACCCTGCTGACAGTAAAAGAGAACTAGGTGAAGAAAGGACAGTCCTGTCAGGATGCACCTGGAGTGGTTGTCTGCCTTTGTTTAGCTCTTCCTTCAGCCAAACTCCAGCTTGCAGTAGTGATTACAGCTCCTAGTGCACCAAAAACATGGCACCTTCATGCTGAGGAGATGCAAGATCTGTTGAGACAAACGCCCTCCCAGACAGCGTTCAGGACAGCAGGCAGCTCAGCCGCAGCGCAAGTGCACTTGGAAGAGGCACCAAATCTTCCACGATCTCCTGGCAGAGCAGCAGCTCTGTGTTGGCTGATTTGAGCCCTTCAGGAAGATAACCTTTCACCACTCGTGGTGTTGGCACTACCTGACTGTTTGCATCATGGGAGACAGGACAGATGACCCCATAACAAAGTCAAAAGCAGCAGCGACAAGCAAGACAGGATCTCACTGCAGCTCTGTCAGAGTGTGCCAGACAGGTGAGGATATGGCTCCTGAAGCAGAGATCTCAAACCTCTGGTGTAGCTCACAGCTGACGTGGCTGTCCCCACATCTTCAGCTAATTTTCAATGCAAATCTGGTCTCATCTTGCATGTTTGATGAACAGCCTTTACTACTGCTACTGATGTCCTCTTCAGAACATATGGACTATGCACTTGCCACAATCAACTGGTACAACCTAGTCTTTCTTGGTCTGCTGCATTCCAGTTTTTGGAGGAAGAAAAGGCTAAATTTGAAGCTTAATTATTTAAAATAAATTAGTTTCCTCACTTAAGAGATAGAGATGTGATTTAACAAGTTGAGAACTGACATTTAAAAGCGTAGTGGTGAGTCAGACTGTGCCAAAAGGGTGCAGTTGAGAACGGAGTGAAAAGTGAATGTAAACTCTCTTGGAGCTTTAATCTTGATTGCAATATTACTGACAAAACTCAGCCCAGAACTGACCCAGATTCATCTTGCCTAGCTTTTTAAACATAGATGTGACACCCCATTTAGAAACTGTTGTCCTACACACCATCTGTAGTTTATGGAGAAAAATCAAGACCTCTGGGGGAAATCAGACTGATCCGAATCTCAGATCTCTCAACAGCCTGATAGCAATATTCTCTTTCCTTTTAAAAGAAGTCTCCTGACTGCATCAGCCCTTGCATCTGTGAGCTGTAGGAGTCAGGCTGTTCACAAAAATCTGCTTTAGGCACCAAAACACCTAGAATTTACCCTCTTTAATCAACTTTCATAGCTTGCTCTCTTGCCTGCTCTATTACTCTCCTATAATGACCACTGAGGATTCCTGTGGTTTATGAGCATCCCAACAGGTGCCATTCTACACACACAGAAGCTATCAGTCACATCCATGGTTCTGTGTTAAAGCATGGAGCTTATACAGCTCTCTGGAACATACCTCCAGTTGGTTTTGAGCACCCACAGGCACAGGACTCCAAATGAAGCCTCATGACCCTTGTTTAACAGCTTTGTGGTTCCTTCCATGGCCACCAGGGACTCTGCTGTGCTGTCCAAGAGGACCTACACACCTCTTCTGCAAAGCTGCCCCAGCCTATACTGACATTTGGGTTATTCTGCCCCAGGTGCTGGACTTTTTGCCATTTTTGCCAGCCTGTCCTCCAGCCTGGTGTCATACAGGGCTCTGGTTCTTTTATCATCCTCCAATACAACCTGCTAGGCATTTCAAAAGGTAAAAAAGTCCCACCTTTGCTTCTTTTTGTCTCTTTCTGAGTCCCCTCATACAAGGGGGATTATTACGAAGTGAAAAAAGAAACTACATGTAACAGAGACAGATTACCATGAGATTGCACTAATGAAGCTCAGAAAAAGGAATTGAATAGGAAAACTTTCACTATTCTTGTGTTTTAAGTGCATACAGACAGTGCAAGATTCCTATTTGCCTTTAAGGTACATAAATTTTTACTGGCTTTATTCACTGGAAACAAAGTGTAATGTTCAGTATCACAGCACAATGATAGGGGTCTGCAAGTTGTGTAGTCACTGATACATCAATAAAATGAAAATGTAGTTTAAAATCAACAAAAATAACTTCTCTGAGGGCAAAGAACCAGAACAGCCTACAAGGCTGATGGATAACAAGAAAAAGACGCAAGAGTTCTTTCAGTTCTCCAATTCTTCAAGCTGTTATAAACTAGTATTTAAAAATATACATTGTACTATGCTTAGCCTGGAAATCAAGAGAGACCATAGCACTAATATAACAAAATAAACAAATACATTTATTCTAGTAGCAAAAGGCTGTGTTCATTCTGCAATCTTTTCAACAGGAAAAACTATCATTTCCCACAGTGAATTCAAGGTGAAGAGGGATTAACGTGATAACATTCAAAAGAAGTGCATTTGCTTCTATCATCTAAAATAGCTGGGGATTAATGAGACAGGAGAAAATATCAAGATGACTTAGTATCAAGATGACCAAGCTATGGAAGATTTTAAGATGCTCTTTCATGCTGAAGAGCCATGCTAAAATAGCACTTACCAGTTCCATGTATTTCTCTTTTCCCTAATTTTTCCCCAAGATTCTCCACATTTATAAGTAGTTACTGTTTCAAAATGACCAGACTTGCAAAGCAGCTTATTTTGTAAAAGGCATACTGTCTAGTTTCAGTATCCCAACAGGAAATTAAGATACTACAATCACAGTTTGCATTTAGAGATCAGAAAACATTAGCTGTCTCCATCCTATAAACCCACTTCCCAGTTAGGGAAAACTGGGACTCTCAGAAGATCTTTTTATTTTTGATTTTTCCCCAGAAAAGACAATAGGCTAATCATTAAAGCACACCCACCTTACCTATGGAAAATCTAATTTCAGGTGCCTCATTGGTATTGATCGAACACAAGTGTCACAGGGCAATGCCCTAAGTAGAATGATTCAGTGAAATTAGGAGCATTTTAAAAATGGTCCATGAGCCAGGAACAGCAGGAGCATACTCCCATATTGCATAGATGCTTCAGGAGTTCATGGGGTGAGAAGTACAGCAGGGTTGGGAAGAAGAGACCAGGGTCAGGCTCCAGATTCTGAGGGTATAACTGCACAGGAAGAGATTGGTTTCCTTAGAGTAAAGAGAAGAAAGTCTTAAGGACAGTGGTCGGGAGACACCTCCAGTGGTCACCCAGAGTAGCCTCCCACCCAAAGTACGAGTGCTGCCAGCGCCAGATCAGCTCTGCCATGGCTTTGTCTAGCTCAGTCCTGAACACTCTAACAAGCAAAGAGAGCACCTCCCACACAGAGACGTGGCTTCTCCTCACATCTGCTCTGAGCCCTCCAACCTTCAGCATGGCCATTTATCCTTGCTATATTTTTTGACTTCGCCGAGAAGACTTTGGCTCTGTCATCTCTATCCCTGTTCTTTAAGTAGTTATATACTACTCTCTGCTATACCTGTCCTTTGATTTCTTCACTGATTCCCTCAGCCTCTCACTATAGTTCAGGAGCTTGCAGTCCCTGAGCATCTTGATGACCCCTGGACCTTCTTCTGTATTTACAGGGCTGTTACTGTGAGTGATATCCAAACAAACCAGGAAACTACATTAGATCACTTCAAGGTTTTCTCCTTTTCTTTCCCTTCCCTGGACTTCTTTTGCAAAACAAGCACATTACCACAAATAGCTGCAATGATACAAATTAACCTTATCTTATAAAAATTAACATGACCCAAAAGCTGTTCTATTGATCCATGACAAAATACGGGGTTTATCTTCTTTGCTTGAGGTGCCTAACAAAGACAAATAAAGAAACAAAGAAAGATTTAAGCCTAGACTATTCCTTTTTTCGTAGCTGATAACTGAAAAAAAAAAAGGCACCTGAAAAGAGCAATTAATCTCCCTTATCTGAGCTAACTTATCATGAGAGCATCACCTTCTAGAGTTGTCTGTTCACTTCATTGCCTATAAATGGAGGGCAATAGACTTGGGCTCAGACATCAGACTTAGTGTAGATGACGCCCACGTTACTAGCAAAGTTTGTTAATAATATGCAAGCTAAACAGACAACCTAAGTTCCTCTCCTAAATTCAAACTGGTTCAAGCAGGAGTAAAAATGCAGTTATGTTTTGATAGAACAAGAAGTAGTTACAAATCTAAATGCAAAGATGGCATTAATAGTGCAATTTGCATCACTCGTCAAAGCTAATGTCCAGCCATTACACTTTTTTTTAGTAGGTGTAAAATGTGCAGTATATGTTTAATTCAAGAGCTTACAGACTCTGGGAAGTTTCACTGCTTTCTTACCACAGTGGACAACTTAACTCTATCCTCTTACTTCATTTGTATCCCCTATGAAAATTAATATAAAAGGAACAAATGACATCTAATTTTATTTTTAATTGTACATTGTTATTTTATATGATTTGACAATATTACACTCATGAAATGTGGATATGTAAGCCCTTCTCTACTAGAAACCCACTCCAAAGCCTAAGCTCTAGCATTATTCATACCCCAGCAACATCACAGCAGATATAATTTATCAGCATCACTGCCTTTTTCAAAGCTGACAGCAAGGAATAAGAACATTGTGAGGGGTCATCACATTTCACAAATGCTTTGGCTGGCAGAGGTAGATCAAAAGGCATTTTGGAAAGGTAAAAGAGGACTCCTAGGAACCGAAATATAAGAAAAGTACCTTAGTTAAGAATTTCTCCACCTCCTCGCTCCTGAGTAGAGGCAGTCAGGAAGTGAACTGAAACCTTGCCTTGCCCTCAAGCAGCCAGGTGTGATAGACTGGACTAGACCAAGACAAGTGGGAACACACAGAGAGAGTGGGCCTGGAAGGGAAGAGGAAAAGCAGTACCTTCACTCCTGTGCAGAAGCAGTCCTTGCTGAAGACACAGCTGTAAGATGCAGTGTCATCTGAAAGCCTTTATGTAAAAGGTCTGGTTTCTAGATGAGACATTTTTAAAAAACTTTCAATCATGCAGATCAGGCTGCTGCAGTGTTGGATGACTGATGTTGCCATTCTGTCAAAGAGAAATAGTTAGGATCAGTGAAAAAAATTAAATCTTAACTACTACAGGTTTTTTCTTCTCTAAAATATATCATTTCTTTAAGATGCTTCAGCTTTCTGTGAGGCTGCTTTTATTTAATTACAGAGTAGAAAATCCAATTGTGCAAAACCAAAATATGTTTCCACTCAACAATAAATTTCCATTTCAGAAACTTGTTGATACAATCAGTGCTTCTGTGTTTCTCAAGGGGTTGTACACTCTTACTGCAATGCATCTTCCAAAATGTATTCCATTTTTTAGCCTCTTGGTAAAGGTAGGGGAACATAGTATAGGAATCTTTCACAGCTCATGTGAAAGATGTGTGCCCTGCATGCTTTGAACAGGGAAGAGAAGGGAACATACCCCAAACGGGAACACCTACAAAACAAAGCAGACAGTACAGAATTGCAATTCTGTGCTTTAACAGAAATGCTCTAGTTCTGCCCAAGCCAAAGTTATTCAAAGAAGAAATATATTTTACTGATGGGATGAAAAATACACATGTGGCCAAGATTTTATTCAGCCTCAATAAAGTCTGAGCAAGAAAGAGATCGAAGAGGGGGGGTAGGGTGAGGGAGAGATGCACATTTAATAACATAATTTTGGCAAATACTCATATCCTATAATTTTAGCTATCAACAGAGCATCCTCCAGAGAGAGGTGCAAAGCACAAATTCAAATTTCTTCCACTCTGAGAAGCACAGACAGACTGGATTCCTAACACAGGGACCTGTATTTGTTGCCTGGAGTTGAAGAGAAGTATCCATTTGCTTCTGTCAAAACAGGAGATTTATATTGGGCTTACTAAAAGTGTTCTGGTACGTAATGGTGAAAAAGAAAATCCAGCAGAGAATTGGTAGTAAAAGCAAAATACCTCAAAATTAAGACCTGTGACATACCTTACAGTCACAACCTTCAGCTCCAGCGCCCTCTGCTTCTATGTCCCCCTTATCTATGTTTCTATAAAATGAGTCCAGCTCACAGAAAGCTAGTTTACTGAGCACATTTTCAGATCAAAAACCTTATTAAAGGAACATAACATGAGGATGATAGGGCCAGGTGATTGACAGTGATTGTATTGGAAACAGGAAAGGCTGTATAGCCTTTTTTGAAATGCAGATTTCCCAGGACTGTGAGACATGCAGATCCAGTGCTGCATTGGGTCCATTAAACAGCTTTTTAAGCCAGAAGGGATATCTTCAGAGTCTCACTTCATGGGCCACAACATTCCACTGTTTAGTTCCTTCATTAAAGCAGTAAGAGCTCATTGTGCTGTATCATATCTAGATTTAAAAGGATTTTCAAGGAAAAGAATAATCTATAAAAGTTCAGATAAAGTTATTCCAGCAGTTATTTAGCCTTGCTGTAAAAAGTGCTCTTTTTTGTCACCTGAAATAATCTGGTTTTAGAGATTGAGTAGCATCCTGCTTTCATTCACTAGATTAAATTGTCATCCTGTATCAAAAAATGTCGCTGTGTAGCAACTCTGAAACCACGATAAAATAACATGCTAACCTTTTCTTTGTCAAAATAAAAAGATTGAGCTTCTTCACTTCTCCTGACAGGCAGCATGTCCAGACCTCTGACTGTGCTGGAAAGATTTCAGAGGTGTTTAAAACATCAGCACCACAACTGGAGTCAGACCTCAGCAGCAGCTTCACCAGTACAGAAGTCAAATCATACTTTAACTCCTACAGGATATTTCTTCACCAAACCCTGGTTTCCTTAGTCCCACACTGCACATGGGGTGGAGTCAGAAATACCTGAGATAGCTTTTAAAAACCTCACTGTGACAGCACTGAGCTCTATACAGCTAAATTTATCTTGTTTCTTGGCAGTCTACAGCACAGACATACTGGGTAAGGTTCATCTGGCCAAGTGTAGACATACACATCTGAGCCAGACACCCTTGGCTCCTATATGGACATCTTCTCTGAGAGTAGGTGTTTGAAATAGATTATATGAGTCACCCCTTAAAAGAGCCTACTTTTTTCCATGGATCACACAGGGAATCTAGAATAGCTCAGAGATAGGCACCTCCAGGCTGTAGCAAAGTTTGCCAAATTGAATCCCACCTATTCTGAGGAGAAAGGATAGACTCTTGAAAAAACATGTCAGAAATTCTCAGAAGTCCTGTTTTTGCCTTTTTCTTCTGCCCCTTTCCATCACGTTTGGTATGAAAACACTGTGAGTTTGAGGACAAATTGAAGAGTCTGGGCAATTTTTTTCACTCAAAATGAACCTTTCTGAGTATTATTAGTACTGCTTCACTTCAAACCTGTGTGTATTAAGAACTTCAGATGAATTTTCTTCACTTTAAGAATCTCTAATGGAAAGTTACATTTTTGCAAATAAATTTCCATCTTTTTTAAAACTAGCAGACTTTTGTTGTTTCAATATTTTAGTAGTTTCTTCCCTTCTATCTGTATAATCTCAGATAGGTTTGGGAAAAGGTGAATTAACACTTCAGTGTTTGCATTGTGGCACTAATGTATGTCAGGGTACTGCACCAATTTCACCTTGGTTATTTTGGGGACTTTTCTGTTTCTCATTTGATTTTGGCAAGCAATAACAGTTCTGTGCAATGTGTTCCTTAGGAACTACATACTAGATACTGTGTGAACTCAATAGCTGGTACTGCAGTTGATCTTCATTTCTCTGTAGACATTAATAATGAGTACACATATTCATACTATTTGGGAAAAAACAAACAAACTTAAAAACATGCAAATCTGGGTAACAAAATACTTCTTTCTGCTTACAACCTGTCCAGTCTCATACTGATGAAACAGGCACAGTCTGTAAATGGTGCTCACAACCTGAGATCCCAAGGGTTCCATGAGCCTTCTTCATTTCACTGATTTATACTGTGAGAACAAAGTGATTGGGCAGGTAGAGCCCATAGTGCCTGGAGACAAGGTATTTCAAGATTTAGTTCAAGAGATTTCAGATTAGGTTCTCTGCTACATGTTGCTTCAATAAAACTATAGAAGAAATTAAGTCCTCATTTTTATTTTTTCTTCCTTTTGCATAGTGAAAATTAGTATGTTATAAAAAACCCTGGTTATTTTAATCCCTTTTCTGTGCTGTTCTCTAGCCCTCCTGTGATGCAATAGTTTGAGAAAATCGAGACGATGTAGGCACAGAAATGCCATTCATTTGCTAATATCAATTACCCCGTGTGCTGCTAATCTTACAAGTTGTGCTAAATGAATGAGTTTAAAGGGACTCACAGATACAATGTTGCTGTTGTCCTCTTTTTGGTTATTTCAATCCATTCATTTTCCATGTGCAAAGTTTTCTCTAATGGCCTACAAAGCATGTACATTTGAAAGAAGTTATATTTTATCCTCCACTACAACATTATTTCTCTTTTTCCCTCTTTGAAGAAGACAACCAGAGATGCTACTGTTTTCAATGGTGACTGAAAATAGAAGAAATTCTCAATATTGTTCTAAAGCAAGTTAAATTACAGTTTTGCCTTTGTACTCAGATGGAATATTATTGGCCAAATTTTCATTAACTTTGGGGTATATTTAATCAGAACCTTTGTTTTTTTGGTCTTTCTCAGCAGCTTTTTTAAGTTTCAGCAATGGAAAAGGTTAGCATGCAAAAGCTGAAATGTGTAGTATTTCTGGGTATACTAAATGAAATGCGTCTTTCACATCTTGCCATAAAATTAATTATGCCATAGAGAACAGAAATTTGTGTTATACAAGCTCTCTAAGATTTTACCATGAAAAAAATTCATCTCCCCACAATCAATACAGCCATGATATGAAATTGCATTATTACAAAGGTTTTTTTCCTCAGAATTTATGATGAATGTAAATTTGAATTCCACACTGCAAGATAATGCTGAATGCCTAAAAGATAAATTATGGTAAGGTAGACTTCAAATGGAAGCAACTACAAAGTATTTAAGAAACAAGATTCCATAAGCAGGGCCACATTATAAGCATCCAATTTGTGCGATAGAGTGCATTTTTATTTAATAATAGCATGATGCTGGATCATCTACAGATCAAAGAGCAAGAATCCCATTTTTAGACACAAAGCAAACAGATCTTCGAATGAGACATATCCTCATGTATTCACAGAAGTTAAAAAGGACATAAAATCTTACCTAAAGAAACTATTGTTTGACTATAAGCATCACTTATATCTTTTACTCGTCAAGTTGTCAAAATTTTTATGAGTGATATCCAAGTTTCCTCAGTCATTCTGAGTCTGTCATTAGTATATAAGCAGGGAGTAATATTTAACTTTTTGACCATACAACTACCCTGGTTGGCTGACATGGTTATTTCTGCTGTGGATAAGTAAAATCCTAATGCACTGAGCTTCGTTGTCGTACAAGGATTGTGTAATCCCTTTTCTTCTTTTTTTTATGGACTTGTATTGTTGCTATGTTAATTATAATGAAAATTACTAATTATAGTAATAACTCTCATTTTTTCATGCATATATTAACAGCACAAGCATCACTTGTGTCCTTGTGTACAGCACACTGGAAATTCAGCTTGATTTTTGAGCATCTTACTGCATCACAACACTTCTCTTGTCCCCAGACAGACAACTAGCATTATAAGACAAGTTTGTTTCAGAATCAGCACTAACTTGTTGTAGCGGGTTGACCCTGGCTGGATGCCAGGTACCCACTAAAGTCACTCTCTCCCCCCTCTCTGCAACTGGACAGAGGAGAGAAAAAAAAATAGCTAAGGATTTGTGAGCTGAAGTAACAGCTGGGAGAGGTCAGTTACTGATTACCTTCATGGGTAAAACAGACTCAAAGTGGGGATAGTACTTAAATTTATTACTAACAGGATAAGAGCAAAAGAGTGAGAAGTAAAATAATCTTAAAAAAACACCTTCCCCCCACCCCTCCTTCCTCCCATGTTCTCCCTCCTCCCCCCAGCAGTGCAGGGGGATGGGGAATGGTGGTTACGGTCAGTTTTTGTTTCTGCCACTGCTCAGGGAGAGGAGTCCTTCCACTGCTCCCAAGGGGTCCCTCTCACGGGAGACAGTCCTTGATGGACCTCTCCATCATGAGTCCATCCCTTGGGCAGCAGTTCTTCCCAAACTGCTGTCCCGTGGGTCACTCCTCCATGGGGTGCAGTCCTTCACGGATGAGCTGTACCGACGTGGGTCCCCCACAGGGGCCACAAGTCCTACCCGGGGAAAACCTGCTCCAGCGTGGGTTTCTCTCTCCACAGGCTGCAGGTCTCCAGCAGGACCCTGCTCCATCTTGGGCCTCCCACAGGGTCAGAGCCTCCTTCATGCATCCACCTGCTCCAGCACTGGCTCCTCCATGGGCTGCAGGGTGGTCTCTGCACCCCCATGGTCCTCCATGGGCTGCAGGGGCACAGCTGCCCCACCATGGTCTGCACCACGGGCTGCAGGGCCTCAGCTCCGGCACCAGAGCACCTCCTGCCCCTCCTTCTGCACGGACCTTGGTGTCTGCATTGTTGTTCCCATATTCTCACTCCACTCTTCCCTGGCTGGAATTCTTTCTGTGCAACAACCTTCTATTCTTAAATATGTTATCACAGAGGCATTACTGTTGCTCCTGATCAGCGTGGCCTTGGCCAGCAGCAGGAAGTCCATCCTGGAGCTGGTTGGCATTGGCTCCACCAGACAGGGGAAGTTTCTAGCAGCTTCTAACAGAAGCCACCCCTGTAACCCCCCTGCTACCAAAACCCAGCCACAGAAACCCACTACACTTGCAATGGTTTTATAAATTACAAAGCTTAAGCATTTTCTCTTCACTTGCATATTTTCTCTCCCCTTGACATTGGTTGACTTGCCGAAGTACTGCCTGACAAGGAGACAGAACAACAAGTTGCAGAGAGGCGTCCTGCTCAGAAACAGCAGCACCCCCCCGACATACGTGTGCCACAACTTTCTTCTAGCAATCATTATGGAAGGAGAAGACCAGTAGTCATAGACCAAGATGGTTGTGAAAAATCTGATTTGATTTTACATAACAATCTTCCAGCTATTGCGTTCATTCAACAGGCCTAGTCTGGTCTAGGAATGTGCTTTTATGATGCACACAGAAAACATCTTCCAAGCATGTAAATTCTACTTTGGTTCAAGATACAGAAGTCGAGAAAACATTTCAGGATTTTATGTTCCCACCTTGGACAAATTTTGTTTTTACATACTAGAAAAAAAAAAAAAAGTTGAATATTTGCATCTTCTGCAAAGACTTTCCCCACAAGATCAAGTTTGAAAGCTTGTTCTGGTGATGCTGAATAGTCTATAGCCCTGTGTGCTGTCATACGTGCTCTGTCCCTCACCAGGCATCGTTCTGCAGCTCAGAGTCTGTGGAGAGGGGCAGGCAGGCAAGTGGACAACAGAAGTTTCTGCAAAAACTGAAAGAAAGAAAAAAACAGTAGGACAAGGCATCAAGCAGGGCAGAAGAGACCTCACATAATGGACTCCTCTATCCATCAAAAATGCTTCCTTGTAAAGTCATAGCTTCCCCACACTACCAACAGCTCTCTCTGTAAGAAAAAAACTAACAAGCAAACAAACATAAAAATACCAAACCTCCCAAAAATGCAAGGCAAAATGTATGCATATAATCCTGAACATTCAGTAGCAGCTTTACATGGACTGATTAAATGCCCTACATAATGAACCAATGACTAAGGAAATTCATAAGGATTCACTTCTGTCTCAACAGGGACAGGGCAAAGGAAGGGAAGAGATGAGGTTCCACTGCAAGAAGCTAAGGCTGACTGCTTAGAGCAGTCCTGCTATTTACTTTGCTCTCAACCACACCTGGAGCACACGGCTGTTGCACACACCAGATGAAGTGAGCTACGCAGGGTTCTTACTGCTGTAGAGCTGTCCAAGACCATCACTAAGCTGCAGCATTTGGCATAGGTGTTGCAGCAATCCTGCACAATGCCTGTGTGTTTCTCAAAGCCCTTTTCCAAGTCTCTGCGTGACTTAACTGAGAGCCAATATTCTATTTCCACAATATTTTAAGTTAATGACAAAAAATTCTGGACATATCTTATTACTCTGCTCATCTTTTCCCCCAGGGCTTCTCTGCTGCTTCTGACAGCTTTCTGATTGCAGCCCCTCCTTGCCCAGCAATGCCTCAAGCTTCATCATCCAAATTACTGTACTTTAAGTCCCCTGCAGTAACTGTGTTTATTTCCAATATCCCAACAGGAAGACCCCCATCAAGATGAGTCATTCTTATTTCCAAGGGTGTTGTGCTGAGGCCACTCAGAGGAAGATGCAGCAGCAGCTGCTTTGTATTAGCTTAGTGGGGGGAGAAAAGCACAAGGCCCTGCTTTCAGCTGAATTTCTTTCCAGCAATAGACGTTTTTTTCCAGAAATGATGAAAATTACAAACACTTGCTCTAACAAAAACTCTCTTGGAAGCACCAGAGTCCTGAAAACCTCTGGAATTGTGCCATGATGTGGGGAAATGGGAACCGGCTATTTTGAACTTGCTACCGTCTGGACAGAAAGCGATGCTTTGCTGTGAACTGCTGGGCCCCTGAACTGTTCATTCATGCATTATTTTTTGGCAGCCTTCACCATTTCCACAGAATCACTGGCAGCAGCCTCACTTGAGAGCAGGTAAGCCTGACCCTGCAACTTATCTACCACTATTGATCACAAACAGGTTTTTAACTGCCCCATAGTAGTGATTATTCAGAGCCATTTTAGGATGGTGTAACTGCCATGAAATCTCACACATACAGATTCTTTGAAGATTTAGGGGAATCCTTGCCTTCAACTCATAGGACCACAAGAAAAGCCTTTCACCTTGTTACTGCTGCAGCACAGATAGAGCCAACTCATGCAGACCTTCAAACAGTAGAGCTAGAACTGGGTCAAGATGTAGCAAGAGCCTTGGTTTTAAATTGAAGATGGATTTCCAGCTCTAATTCTGCTATCTTCGAACAAAATCCTTGCATATTATACACAGATAACACAGACTAGTCACTGAACTACAGTATCACTCCCTCTGTGGCTCCAGAGAGGTAGTTAAATAAACACCTCTGTGTATCACTGTACGAACCCCACATTCCCAAAACTTTGAACGTTCACAAAAAATTCGTCACTATATGCACTCATGCTTAGGTATGATATGATGTAGCTTACTGGAGCTACTGCAATTTGTCAGTGTATATTAAATGGAGAACCATGACCAGGGCATAGAAAAACACAAGCAACACCATCCAACAAGCAGGGTGAATTTTTGAAGTCCTGCTTAAACTCTTGTACAGGTGGTTCTATGAACAGTGGGACACCCAAGGTCAGAAAGCACAGCATACAATTTCAGAGACATGGGGAGGGAAAACATCTTCTGTTAGAGTCCATCACACATATATAATTTTGAAAGCTGTCATTTTACTTGCAGACATTTGTTCTTCCTAGCTACTTTTCTTTTCCCAATTGGAATGAAAGTGGTGCCTGACAGGCTGTTTGGAAGATTATGGATTTCTTTGTTTTTTGCTCTTAATGTTCTTGCTGAATTTATTTATATCTTGGCTGGTTATTAGAACTTGTTCCATATGGTAATCTGGCAATGCCAAGCCAAGGATTTAAAATTAAAAAATAGATTATTTCAGCAAGAATATATACTTTTGTGACTTGGAAATTCACTCAAAATTATTGAGACACAATTTAACTCAGCTTTTCAAAGGAGAAGTGGGGAGGAAAGTAGCCAGAGGGTAAACAGGAGACTATAGGAAAGTAGATTTTTTTTTTCATGTTGCTGGAAAGTGGCCCAAAAGCTCATTGTGTTGAAGCCTACTTCAACAAGAGAAAGGAAGAGAGCTTTTCTGGATTAGAGGGTTTTTCAGTCTTCTGCTTCTGTAGGAAATGCAGCTATGAGCCCCTGGGAGGAGAGCAAAAGGTAAACAGTCCAGGAAGCAAACAACTTGGACCCAAACTAGAAGACAATCTAGATATAAGCCTATAAAACTGGAACAGAAAATACTAATAAATTACATGTTTTGGTTTTTAAGCAGATATAGAGAAAAGGCTGTTCTGCAATGCCAAGGGGACAGTAAGAAATAAGAAATTATGTACATCTAGGCTTCCTTGAAAACGATACTTTAGTATCCCAAAGAAGGTAGTAATATCACAAGGCAGATTTTTGACCCCTGCTTCAAAGGTGTCTGGAGTAGAGTTGACCAAAAATCTCAGATTCACACTGAGTGAGAGGGCTTTGACTAGAAAAGAGAATTTCCTGCTTTTTAACTGGTTTGTGGAGAGCTTGGTTTGCAACCCACCTTCAGCATAAATTTAAAAAGAGGAAACCCACAAACAAAACATAACAAAACAGAAAACAGATTTGCAAGTCCCACATGCTTTTGAAAAAGTGTGTCACAATTTCCCCAGAGTATTCAAAACAGGATGGCAGCAGCAGTGTAAAAGTATATTGCACAGACAGCATCAGCAAGGGAAAATTGCATTTTTACTATCAATAAAGTAAAAAGTCTGAATTCACAGAAAAAGTACTTTTTCTGGAGACAAATTATTAAAAAACTCATTTAAAGTGAAGACAACATTCTCTATTCCTCCAGTTCCAACAATGAAGACATTTATGTAGAACAGAAAAGACTGATCAGTACAATCTTTGCCAAATTCTGACCAAAATTGTGCTGTATGGTGTCAATATTATCAAGAACAGTAAGGCCAATGCGACATTCAAGCAAGACTGATTTTAGCCATTAGGTTTGCCTTTTTGATTTCACAACCTTTTGTAAATCCAAGTGAAAATCCATAGAAATCAGGTGTGCTGCTGATTTTGTTTCTATCTTGGCCACTGTGCAAAATACAGCCAATACCATCAGCCAAAAAATAGAGGTATTAGTGTACTGATAAATCAAACTTTTCTTTCCTTTTCCTCTCCTTACACTTAACAAACAAAGGAGTTTGTTACAAGACACGTCCTAAGAGGAGTGCTGACGCATATTGCTCTCAGTTTCAAGACTTTTAAAAGACATTCAGCTATTGTGTTAGACTGAGTTTTGAATAAAGGCCAAGATTTGTGATCTTTTACAGAAGTCTGTGAGAACTAGTTGGCTTTTGGAAGCCAGGAAGCAACCAGAACTGCTCCAGGGAAGGGGGCCTGACACACAGAGATGGGACATCATCTGGCTTGGCTATTGGGTTGCTGCTGTCAACAAGACCCAGCCAAGGGTCCCCAGGTCCACCAGAGAGGTGGAGATCTGTCCCACCTTTGTCCCCCCTCTGGAGGGTCAAATCATCATGTCCCACCCCTTGTCTGCACCTACACAATGACAGAGCCCTGAAGTGGATATCTCCAGCAGCCAGTCCACCAGGAGCACATCTATTGCTCTCTAGTGAATTGAAGAGATGAGTGCAGGGATATACAGATATGTTACACTGTTCTTGGTCAGCCAGAAGACCTGCTGTAGGAAATGGCACTATCTCAAGTGGTGGTTTAAAACCAGCTCAATACACCTGAAGAGAAAGCAGACAATATATCAAAAAACCCGCACTGGACATTACCAGTGCTCAGGCAAATTTGATACTCCATACGTGAGGGGAGAAGAAGTCCTCTGCTCTTCCCCTAATACAGCAAAACCCTTGTGATTTTCATGCCATACTAACTCACTCAGTAGTTTGTTCTTTGTGTTACACCAATTACAAGGAAAATCCCTTGCTTGTACAAAAACATATGTTTATATTTACAAGAGTTTGCACTTTAAGACTGCACTGCAAACCAAGGCACAATGAGTTTAACAATTAAAAGTTTATTTCTTGTAGCAATTGAATGATCCTTTCCTGTTCCAGTCTCTCATGCTGAGGACAAACTGGAAAGTGTTTTAGGCAGATGGGACCACAAACTCTCAGACTGGATTCCTCTTTTCTCTGCCCTAACCAATGGGAAGGTCAGGGCCAAGGGCTGTTGCAGCACAGAAGGGAACTAGCAAACTGAATTCTAATATTTGCTTTTTTTCCCCACATGAAGTTTCTTTCTGTTACATACTTTCACATACATGTTTTATAAAACTGTAAAGGTAAAAGACATTGTAATGTCACAACAGGGAATGACCACATTCCCTCTGGTCATCTGTGAAAATATTTTGTATAAACATATGCTGCATTTTATAGTTTCTTTCCTGATCCTGTTGAAGTCAGTATCTAGTGCTTGCCATCTCATGTATGCATCAGTTTTCCATGTGCAGATCCTTTTTCAGTGAAGGTAATGCTAATACTGTTCTTATCCCTTCCAATAGAGCGCATTGCAGCAGTAAGAATACTTCAGGCAAAATAGGATTATCATAGCCTACATCCACAGCACAGGGCATATAAGGTCAAAAGTTTCCCTTGATTATGGATATCCCAGTTGAGATACCACCCACCTCATTTTCTGAGACTACTTAACATTCTCTCTGCTATTTCGCTGACAGCAAAAACTTTATGCACTGTAGTTATGCCCATAAGCACTCTGTATTTTCTAAAATCAGATCCCAAGAACATTTAGTCTAACAAAAAATTAATGGCAAGCTTGAGTTGATGAGAATGTGGTTAGTGGGTGTACTGGCATTATAAGAGAACTCAGAAGCACCAGCATAGAGACTGCCAAGATTTCCTTAATGCTGCTCACCTCTCCACAGAAGGAAACCACTCCTCCCCTCCTCCTCCAGTTCCCTGTATCATTCACACTACCCAGATCCCAAAAAAGATATACTCTGGTGTCAGGACCACCCTTCCAACAAACCATTCCTCGATACAATTCACAAGTAAGCACAGTTTACCTGCAGAGTGCTGCCATGATGCCTTGTCGTGCATTGCTGAAGATGGATTTACGTTATTTCCAGTTCACACCACTGGACAGGGAGGTCTCCCTCCAGCAACAGACAAAGTGCAGGATGAGGTCTATAGTGTGTATTGTGGACCCTGCTCAAGTGCCTACATGATTCTTCCAAGTAGGAGCACAGAGCTTTTTCCCACCACCTGACAAAGGATGATAAACTAGGAATAAGAGCAGTTCCTTCCAATATCTCTGTACACAGCCCAACAAAGCCATGACCAAGTATGTCTGTGGGACAGAAGTGCTTTCCTTCCTACCACAGAAAAACAGGCAGGACCTTTAAACTTCATGGAGGATCAGTGAAGAAAAAGGGAAGAGGCTCTGGTATAATCCAGTCCATGAACTGAAAAGTATTCAAGGTGAGAGATGTGGGACATAAAACAACCACTGCCCAAGGCTGTGCGCTGTCTGGGGAAAAGGACCGAGAGGAATTTGTTATATTACACCATGACTTATCTGAGCCCAGGGAAAGACAGGGACCCTTCTGACACAGACTTCATTACCAGCGAAAATGCATAGCTCCTACTGTGTCCACAGCACACCCCGGACAGACACAACTCAACTCCAGACTTGAGGAAGGCAGACTTCAGGCTGCTCAGGGAATTAGTAAGTAAGGTTCCCTGAGAAAATGTTTTTGCAGGTGCTGGGGTCCGTCAGTGCTGATCACTTTTCAAAGATCACATCCTAAGGGCAGAGGAGCAGACAATTCCCAAATGTCAGAAGTCAAACAGGCGAGGCAGAAGGCCAGCTTGGCTGAACAGGAATCTTCTCTTGGACATAAGGCAAAAAGGGAAGGTGTATGCAGGAGAAGCAGGGTTAAGTGACATGGGAAGAATTCAGAGATGCTGCTTAACCACTGTAGGAAGAAAATCTGTGTGGCCAAAGCTCAGCTGGAGCTGAAGCTGCCAGAAATGGGAGGACAATAAAGTTTTTTCAAATATCTTAATGGCAATAGGCACTATAGAAGTATCATTGGCCCATTACAGTATGAGGATGGTCATCTCACAAACAGGGACAGAGACAAGGCAAAGACGTTTAATGCTTTCTTTGCCTCTGTCCTCAACACGGATGACAGACCAAGGGGGTCTCAGTGCTCTGAGCTGGAGGACCACGACTGCGAGAATGATCAACTCCCAGTCAACCCTGAAATTGCGCAGGATCTGCTGCTCCAGCTGGATCCCTACAAATCTATGGGGCCTAATGGGATTCATCCCAGAATCCTCAAAGAGCTGCTGATGTCAACACAAAACCTCTCTCAATGATTTTTGAGTGGTCTTGCAAATCTGGAGAGGTCCCAGCTGATTGGAAGCTGGTGAACGTTGTCCTTATTTTCAAGAGGCAAGAAGCAGGACTCTGGAAACTACAGACCTGTCAGTCTCATTTCAGGGCCTGGTAAAGTTATGGAGGACATCATTCTAGAAAGTACTGAAAAACACCTGAAAGACAATGCTGTCATCAGTCACAGCCAGAATGGCTTCATGAGAGGGAAGTCCTACTTATCAAACCTGATTTCCTTCCATGACAAGGTAAACCACCTACTTGATCAAGGGAAGCCAGCTGATGTAATCTTTTTGGATTTCAGTACAGCTTTCAATACTCTCACAGCATCCTTCTGGACAAAATGTCCAGCACACAGCTGAATAAACACATCATGTGGTGGGTGAACAACCAGCTCACAGGTCAAGCACAGAGGGTAAAAGTGAATGAGGTAACATCAGACTGGTGACCTGTCACTAGTGGGGTTCCACAGGGCTTCATCTTGGGCCCTGTGCTCTTCAACATCTTCATAAATTACTTGGAGGCAGGGCTGGAAGGGATCCTAAGCAAGTTTGCAGATGACTGAAAACTGGGAGGAGCTGCTGACCCCCACAAGGGCAGGGAGGCCCTGCAGAGAGACCTCAACAAATTAGAGGGCTGGGCAACCACCAACCATATGAAGTTTAAAAAGGAAAAGTGCCGGATACTGCATCTGGGATGGGGCAACCCCAGATGTACAGACTAGGGAATGAGGTGATTGAAAGCAGTGCATGTAAAGGGAGCTGGGAATCCTGGTGATAGCAAGGTGACTATGAGTCAACAGTGCCCTGGCAGCCAGGAGGGCCAACCTGGTCCTGGGGGGCATCAGGCAAGGCATCACCAGCCGGTCAAGGGAGGGGATTGTCCTGCTCTGCTCTGCACTGGGGTGGCCTCACTTTGAGGCCTTATACATATATATAAGTTGTATATACTTATACACAACGTATATTGTGGTTTTGGGCACCACAATATAAGAAAGATATTAAGCTATTGGAGAGTGTCCACAGGAGGGCAACAAAGACGGTGAAGGGCCTTAAGTGGAAGCTGAACGAGGAGCAGCTGAGACCACTTGGTCTGTTCTGCCTGGAGAAGAGGAGATTGAGGGGAGACTTCATTGCATTCACAACTTCCTCATGAAGGGAAGAGGAGGGGCAGGCACTGATCTCTTCTCTGAGGTGACAAGGACAGAACCCAAGGGAATGGCCTGAAGTTGTGTAGGGGAGGTTTAGGTTGGACGTTAGAAAAAGGTTCTTTACCCAGAGGGTGGCTGGGCAATGGAACAGACTCCCCAGGGAAGTGGTCACAGCACCAAGCCTGACAGAGTTCAAGAAGTGTTTGGATGATACTCTCAGGCACATGGT
>JAWWLV010000001.1:103906043-103916401 GCA_035041135.1 Platyrinchus mystaceus
AGACTGAGGGGAGACCTCATTGCAGTTACAACTTCCTCATGAGGGGAAGAGGAGGGGCAGGCACTGATCTCTTCTCTGGTGACCAGTGACAGAGCCCAAGGGAATGGCATGAATTTTGTGTCGGGAGGTTTTGGTTGGATATTAGAAAGAGGTTCTTCACCCAGAGGGTAGTTGAGTATTGGAACAGGCTCTCCAGGCTCACAGCACCAAGCCTGACAAGTTCAAGAAGCATTTGGATTATACTCTCAGGCACATGGTGTGACTCTTGGGAATGGTCCTGTGCAGGAGTTGGACTCAATGATCCTTGTGGGTCCCTTCCAACTCAGCATATTCTGTGATTCTTTCCTTCCCTTTAGAAACCTACCCTCTGTAACGCTCCTTCTTTTTCCTTATCATTTTCCAGTGAACGACAGCCCTAAAGCCTCTTTTGTTTGTTCCAATACTTGCAGAAACAACTTTTGCTTGACCTAAGGGCTGCCTCTCTTTATGAACTGTTCTAATTGAACATCCCACTAAACTAGTCCATCAGTCCTTCCTGAAGCACATGCTCTCTGTACACACAATTTCATCACAGCTGTGCAGAGTGACACTGACCACCCAGCAGCTGAGGGACTCTGGCTTTCTCACCAGAGGCATGTGTTGGCAACACCACTAAATTGTTCACACCATTCATAATACACAAGGTATTAAGGGGTTCTCAGCATAATTTCTCAGTGCAACTTCTCACAGTAACAGCCTGTCTCTTGAAGATGACTACTAGTGCACTATCTACTTTCTGGATAGGAAATAAAACTGCTTGAATCATAAGGAGAAAGAATTATTACACCTAAGAAAATTATATTTGTTTAAATAAGTAATACCAATTGTGTGAGTTCCTTTGCATGCATCCAAGTCTAATATACACACACAATTTGAAGCTTTAGAAAGTTAAGAAAAGAATTTCATTGCTCCAGAAACTGCAGTAAAGACCTAAAAAGTACAGAATTCAACTGTTTTTTTTCCTCTCCTGTTTTCAGTCACAGGCCCCCTAATACTCATTTTGTCTTTACCTCCAGTTGCTATAGATGGTGGGTGATTGAGATTTAATTCACAACCATTTATGCTAGCATGTGTTGAGACAATCTGTAAAGGTAAACTGAGTGCATTCATTTAAGTCTCAGACATCAAAGAAACTAAGGTGAACCTTTAAGCATAATGCTTTTCAAAAACTAATTTTAAAGCCAGTCTCATATTTTTGATCATTCTGAGCTGGAGGTAACTCAAATCATTCTCCCTTCATCTAACCTTCAGCCTTGCACACTGTTCTTGCTATGTGCTGAATGAGAAAGATCAGTGGATCTATTTCTTAAAGTCTGTTGTAAAATGGCTGCATGCATTTTGTAAGATTCATATTTGCTATGGAGGATGATCAGTACAGATATTATCATATAGGGAGGGCGTAGCAGAAAGATTAATTTTTGGAAGTAATTCAGCCTGATGGGTAAGGTGTGTATGCAGATACTGTCAGTATATCAAACCATATCCTGCCGAGTAAGATAGACAAGGCAGTTTGCACATATCAGCAATACCCAGTCCTGACTTGGTTGGAGAAGGAAGACACTACATCCAAATAACACTGGAATTCCTGTCTCCAGTCCCACCTTTCTTCAAAGAGATAAGCAAAATACAGATCAAACACTGTCTCAGGTCTGAAAAGGGTTTTGACCCTTCCAGCAAAACTGTTGACAGTTTCACTTTGCAAAGATCTCTCTTCAAAATGAGCCCTTCTGCACTGATATAGTCCAGTTCCTGTGCTGTCTATAAACAAGGAAATTTTTGAAAATCTTTTTAAATTTAGAAATCCCACAATACAAATGTCCCTGTAACCTATTTTTAAGACCTTTTATTTTTTTTTTTAATTTAGGATTCTTAGTGCCTTTGCACTGCCATGCATTTCATGCTGTCCCAACAAATAGGTAGTTTAAACGAAGACAAACTGTTTAAAAAGAAAAAGGGTGATGTGTGAAAACCACACAACAAAGTAACTACAAATGGGGCACTGCTGTAGAATTCTGTTTTTGAGACACAGGAGCAAGGGAATAAATCAAATAACTCAGTCTGTCCAAGGCAATATGACGGAGTGTGGAATTTTTGGCACATAACAGTCTCATGATGAATGAAAACACAAATAAAAATCAATGGCTGAGTTGTTCAAAGAACAAATTTTCCCTAGCAGTAAAAAGACTTGAATACTGGCTGCCAGCCTAATTTCATTAGGAAATGCATTCCAATTAATGGAAGCTCTGCAAACAAGAGATAATTACTAAGGCAAGACAGAGGAAAGGCCTTGCAGACTTTCAGATTCTCTTTTTGGTTGCAGCTTGCCCTTCTCTCCATCCAATTCATTTAAGATGTGGTTTATTGTGATTCTGTAAGTGTATTTTCCAGCTGCCCCACCATTCCTGCTGCACAGGACTCTCCTTGCCTGCTCCTGTCATTGGCCTCATCCCCCATACACGCAATGTACTGTGAGGTTTCCCATGCTGGGGAGGGATGTATTTGTTCTCACATCTCCCTGTCTGAATGTCAGTAGTGCCATTATTTCTGTGCTACTTGCTTCATATTCGTTTTGATGCTATGTTTCCTGTGCCAAATTAAATACTGGCACAGACAGGTGCCTGAAATCAAAGTTGTGCCTGCTTATGCTCTGGTGAATTTAGTTTTTTATTTCCATGATTTCATTTCCCAGGAAAACAGCAATTATGTAACCTTGGTAGAAACAGACGCCAACAATATTAAGCTCACAACTGCACTCCTTTCACCCCAAGGGCTTCTTTCAATGGGAGGACGGAAAGTTTCTTAAAACCAAACAAGCAACCCAGACCTTTTGTTTTAACAGGCATGTTTCCTTACTCTATCTGCACGTAGGCAGACACTTGAGGTATTTTGCCTCCCTCACTTTGTCCCCTTGAATGCTGCGCACTTACAAAGTGTCTTTGCCACACCTCTCTCACAATCTATACTGGCCTTGACCCAGAGGATATTGGACAGCCCATCATGAAGGTGTGCAAAGTAGTGCCTTCTGCAGAGCCCATCAGCAAGGAGGTGTCATCCCTGAAGTCCCTCCACTGCACACCAGAAGCTGCTGCTGCCAGGGACTAGGATGCCTTGAAGGAGCTGCATCTCACTTGGTTTTTTCACCCTGCAGCTCTGTGGAAAAAGTTCAGCTACACCCAACTAAAAATACAGCAAATAAACCCCAAGTGACTGCAACTCCATTCTCTTGCTCTCTCTTTGATGTTCAACGCAAGAGGAGTGTCCACAGTCCCAGCGACTGTGATTTCAGTTCCCATGGGCCAGCAGATGGGTCACCACTACCGTGGCACTGGAGAGCTCAGCACTAACAGTCCTATCCAGGGAGGGTGCTGCCAGCATCAAATTCCCTGCTGCCTCCTGGGCTGCTGCTACCTACCTTGGATATGGAAACATATGGGCCAAGTCTATATAAACCACACAAACAGCAACATAAGCATAGAGGCAACCCTACTGCTTCTGGAGATCTAAATCTCAGTGGTTCACCCACTTCATTGTCTGTTTACATTTAACCTACTTCTTTGAAAACTCAAGTGTCCAACTGCAGCCACTACATGGCATTACATACTCACAGTACCTTCACTAACAGGCAAAAGAGAAAGTGTAAACAGAGAAAAAGCACTGGGTTTCATAGAATCATAGGATTGTTATGTTTGGAAAAGACCTTTAAGATCAAGTCCAACTGTCAACACCACCACAACTTTCACCATTAAACCATGTCCTCAAGTGCCACATCCACATTACTTGAACACTTCCAAGGATGGTGACTCCGCCACCTTCCTGGGCTGCCTTTTGCAATGTTTTACAATCCTGTTCAAGAAAAAATATTCCTAATATCTAATCTAAACCTCCCCTGATGCAACTTGAAGCCAATTCCTCTCATCCTGTCACCTGTTACCTGGGAGAAGACTCCAACCCCCACCTGGCTACAACCTCCTTTAGGGTAGTTGTAGAGAGTGAGAAGGTCCCCCCTCAGCCTCCTTTTCTGAAAGCTAAACAACCCCAGCTCCCTCAGCTGCTCCTCATAGGACAAGTGCTCCAGCCCCTTCACCAGCTTTCTTGCCCTTCTCTGAACTCGCTCCAGGGTTTGTGGCAAAGGATAAAGGCCTAATTCACCAATGCTAATAACTTGAGTGACTGATTTAAAAAAAAAAAAAAATCAGACTATATCACAGACAGCAGTAGTACTATGTTAACTATTGTGATGCCACCCAGTGCCTGTTTCCAGAGGCTGATCAGCTCACTACATGCATTTTAGACATGGCTCTGCAGTTCCGAAGTGTTGGGTCAGGCATGTAATGTATCTTCCTCTCCCACTGTGGCGATACGAGATTGTAATTTTAAAGGTCTTCCCTGGCATGGCTGCCAAGCTGTTTGTCTGAGCTGCAGTGGTATTTTTGGAGACAAAGACTTGGCCGTGGTGCGGGACAGGTGGCCTGGCAGCAGTGGTAGGAAGCTATCAAACCGCGCAGCGTACATTTCCAAACACAAACCAGAGGGAGAGGAGATAAATCATTTACTGTATTTAACTTAGCATATTGCTACTTTTTGTGACTCATATAGCCTTGCGGAAGACTCCCCAGCCAGGTTAAGCCAACTTTGAAGGAAAGACGATGTAAAGTTTACAGACTGCCAGGCATTTGTGAAGTCAGTATGCACAAATGCACAGAGGCAGCAGTGAAAACAACAAAATTAAAGATGGAAAGGAATCTATATCAGCCCATCTCCCTTCACTCTCCCTGGGTTTCAAAGACCTTCCTATGCTTCATCGGTCAAAAATAAACCAGAACAATCCTCTGAAGACCAGTTCAAAGAGGCAACAGCCAGAAAAAAGCATCAGTACCGTGCACTCCACCTAAGGTGTCTGTTCACAGCACTGGTTCTGGTTGTCCCAGGCCAAGCAAGCTCCCACCTCCTTCAAGTGGCAGGGCTGGACACCTGCCATCATGTCACCAGGTCCCTTGGCCAGAGCTTGTGTGTGCCCACAGTGCAGTCAAGCTACAGGTGGCCCCAACCAGCAGGCCAGGCACACACAGGAACCACCACACACCCTCAGCAGGATCAGGAGTCGGGGAAAGCTGGGGCTCAGTGGAAAATGTCTCACACAGCACCTCTGAACATTTCTTGCACAGGCCCTGAGCACAGCTACCACAGACACTTGTGCATCCCATACCTGGTCACCCTCTTACTGAAGTCCCCTCAGCAGCAGACAGCAAAAAGGCTTCTGACTGGACTGAAAACGGAACCACGGCTGCCCCAGAAAAGGGATCCTTCTGTTTCTGGAATACTTACAGACTCCAACTCAGTGTGTCACTAGAGATGTGCTGTGCAGGGGGTGTCAGGCACATCCAGCTGGACCATGCAGGATGTGAGATTTGCAAACCCAGGCACAAGGTACATTGTTTTTGCTCTCACCTCAATTCAGGTAAAAAAATTCCAAATTAGGGTCCTTCCTGGGAAGACTGCACTGCATAGCAATTCCTTTGAAGGTAGCTAGTTTTAATCCAGTTACCAAGAGCTACAGTCATTCGGTGTTCTTCATTTTAAGCTGGATTCCTTGAAAAACAGGATTGTCAGAACACTGGCACTTTTGTCCCTGTCATGCTTTTAAACAGGCAGGCTGTCCTCAGCTAAACTCGGCAGAGGCAGGCATCATCACCAGCCTACTGAAATCCAGCAAGCTGGACAGATGCAGCCAGACAAGGGAGGCCCAACTTGGAGTCCCTGTACAAGAAAAAATAATCCCATTAAAACAACCACAATGTCAGATATTGGAGCGCTCATGGGGTGGAGAGATTTTATTGCAGCTCAGCAGTGCATAAAGCTTCAGGCAGACCTCACTGCTAGTTAGTCACAGGGTAATGCAAACACAAGACACAACACTATGAAAACAATCTCGTGCAGAACTGTCCCCATCTCACAGAACAGTTTATGAAAAAATTAGGATGTCACACACTATTGCATGCCCTACAGCATGTGCAATTATCTTCACCAGACAAATTTATAAGAAAAGTCATCAGCTATACTTGGCTAGACATTTTCCCCACATCCTTCAATAATTTATATTGTATTCATAAATTTACTGACTGTGCTGTCTCTCTCTCTCCCTGACCCATCACAACCTGGCCCAGAATGGCCACCAGAATAACCTGCTATCATTTCCAGGGTCATCACAACAAGTGTGCCCCTGCAATCTCTCATTCTTTTATTGCAAAGATACACTGTTCCCATGCCTGGTTCTCTCTGCCATCTAAGTCAGGAGAATGAATCATCAAAAATGCTATTGTCAAATGCTTTCTATGAATTATGTTCTGCACTGCAGCGGCTTGCTCTGCTCAGAATTCTCTAGTTTATTGGTAATTCTCCTTGTGATTGCTTTTTGAAACCACTGAAACAAAGTCTGATTGTCCCCAAAAGGAGGCAGCCCATTTTAAGGCTTGTTCTTATTGGACATGAAATTGAAAGCACAAGCCAGCTTGTTACAAGGCCAATGTCAAACAGTAACACCACCATAGGTGTCCAAAAATGTTATAAAAATGGGAGATGTATTACATATAGACGTTATGTAACTCAGCAACATCCAATTAATGGGATACCAGTAAGCTCCAGGAGCACACATGTACTAACATACAACACCCACTGCTGTATTTCTCTGTCTAACTTTGTTTCAAGGGCATTTGCTATCATAGGTACCTGAGGTACAGAAGAGAAGGAAGTGTTGCTGATCTTTGGTGTACAGCTTCATCCAATTAATATTCTCTAGCAACTACAGACAATTAAGAATTCTGTGTGGGCTTTAATCCCTCTGACCCTGACTGGGGTGGGAACTGAAGGTGCTGAATGAACTAACCCAAACAACTCTGTGCCTCCTACAAACGATGTAGACATGGGACAGACATCCCTGCTCATTATTTTGAAGTTGAAAAATATAAAAGACAGAAAGATTGTAAAAAATGTAGAATCTAGAAATTAAAACTAGATAGTTTCAGTCTAGAAATAAGGCATACGTTTGAACAACGAGAGTTTATGAAATGAGAAATCCAGTGCAGCAGAAACCAAAGGACATCTGTCTATTAATTCTTCTTCAAACCTACTATCCCTTTCTAAAGATTTTTAATTTTTAAGATTTTTTTTTTTAAGGTTGCATGCCTGTGACCCACAATTCATGCCACAAATAGAAAGTTATTCCAGTTATTTTGAATTTCATTGGTTTTCACCCAGTTAAGTAGTCATTGGATTGCTCTCCAAAAGCTTGTATTAGATCCTCCATCATTTGCCACTGGCAGATCAAAGCTGGATGACCTTCTAGCAATACAGAGAGTCAGATGGATCTCTTTCATGTTTAAAGTCAGACTAGAGAAATACAGCTCCTTCCCTTCTCAGTGTCTATGGAAAGTCCTGATCACTACTTTATCTTACATTTAACCAGCTACTAAAGAGAGGTCTTAACAGAAATGGCATCCTAAGATAATTATTTCTTTAAACAATACCGTCAGGGAAGAATATGATTTCTTACCAAACTCCATCAATGCTAATTTCTTTATAAAGACACTGAAACAGAGTTTATTATGAGAAAATAATTATATCAGGTCTTAGGAATGTAAAAATTTGGAAAAATCAAAAGTGATAACACTCCCAGTGTAATGACTGCAAGGAGACGAGAAAATGGCATAAAGTATATCTGTTTTCATGACAAAGACTGTAATGAGCAAAACTGAAAAACTAATCTGTTCCAGAAGTCTACATGATCTGATCTTCCACCAATTATCTATTCCAATCATGTAGACAAGAGTTTCTGTCTACAGAGCGAATCCACTCTGACAGCTAATCCTGTTGTCTTGTAGTTCCCCCTGGAGACCAGGGGATACAAAGTATTATGTTCCTGTGTAGCACTGCTCAAATATGGTTTTACAATTCCACTCATCAAATCCTTGCCATGCATGTATCTCCTTGAAGAACAGGGATAACGACAACCCCGTCTCATCCACGTGTTCATTTCATTCCAAGCTGATGTAGCAGCAGCCCGACTTCCAGATCTGTCTGACTCTTTAGCAGCTGCTTCTACCAACACACTGCCTGCACAGCAGGAGGCTGAACCCACAGCTTTAACTCTTCCTCACACTATCAGCTGCTTAGTGAAATGTTCTAGCTCATGAGCATTTGCAAATTAAACGTCAAAATGGGATGTCTGAATTACCAGATAATCAGCTTACACCTCTTTTTCTGAAAATTACATACCTCGACTGATACAGAAATTAAAATCCGATAAATAGGATACAATTTTTCCCACCTATCCACTACTGTTGGAGTATGAAATTCCCTTCACTGTTTAAAGTACCCATATTCTAAAGGCCAGTAACTCTTCACCACATTTGGATTTTACTTGTAGTCTGCTAAGAGCCTTTTTTTTTCTAGCAAAAGTACCTCTTTTGTGATCTCATCTTTCACATCTTTTTTCAAATAGATATTTTGAGTGTGACAGTGTTGTAATTTCATTTTTTTTGTCATTTCTTCTTTGAAATTACCACTCCAGTTTGTAGAAATAAAAAGCACCTCACATACTAACTTCAGCATCTCCATTTACTTATAGCTTGTGCATTTTATTCCTTCCCTACTAGGCATCTTCTTCATTTGGGCTTTCAATTACACAAAATTTCATCTCAGCAGAACTTTTTATTACATGGTGTTCAGATCAAACAGTAAGCCGCAAAAGATCTTTATAGACAGAGTACACTGCATTTAATATATGTGGGATATGAAAGATTTTGTATATAAACAGTTTTTTAGCCCTAACTAATATATTTCCAGAAATGCAGTTTTTTTACAGAACTAATATCTTCTCAATTATCTACAGATTGACATACTATTTCCTTAAAAATTATACATATGTAATTTAATAATATAATAATCTTTAAATTTAAAGCCTTGTCAACGTAGTTATTTAGCTTCTCATATCTTATAAAGAAATTTGTTAGACAACATGATTCCAAAGCACAGATTTCAGACTACAGTATTCCTTTGTGCAGAATACATCTTCATATCCTCACGGAAATGCCACTTAAAGAATTTAGGAGACATCAGGAAACATTTTCTACCCACAGGCAATTGCATTTGAAAGAAAAAAGCAAAACGTTTCACTGATTTTGATTCAGTTACTTGGAATCACAAAACAGCGGTAGATTTTTAGTTAGTTACAGACAGAAAAATGTCTTTGTCATATCAGGGCATGCAGGATAGCTATTTCTTTCCCTCTGCAATTTGTAAGTGGGCAGTAAATTATTTCTTCCCTTTATCAGTCTATCCTCAAATACCACTGTCAACAATCTCACCACTTTGGTTTTTTATATCCTGCTTCTCCAATTCTGTATCTTCTCTTCATATTTTATGAAATAAGGTCTTGGCATCAAGAAAATTCATCCCTTTGTAAGTTTTTCTGCTCTTGGCCATGGAAGACCTTTAGTCCTAGACAACTTCTGCAGGAATTACCTTTTCCTCAGTTAATTATATTAATGTTAATACAACATTTAGCTATAAACATATATACAAACACATATAGACATGGAGTCATCTGTGTTTACACCTCTGTGAACCAGCCTTGAGCTGGCAGTATGTGCCTCCCTGAACTGAGTGGGCTGGGGTTAAAGCTATGACAGCCAGAATGTTCTTAGACGTGAATTGGCATCATGGCAAGACACAGTTCAGCCTCTTCAAAAAACCCACACACAATGCACTTTATTTAATGCATTTCTTCAGATAAAGCATTTGAGCAGCTGAGGAACAGCTGGAACTGAAGCTCAAACATGCTGCAGTGGGATTGTCCCAGCTCCCTGACATATTCTACCTGCCACACAAGACTTCATCAGCACAGATACACTGACGGTGGGGCCCACCCATGTCCCATGGCCGGCACAGCCCTATTGTTTTCCTTCAGCTGTTTACAATCACTCATAAGTCTGTCAAGATTCATGAACACTTTTCAAATACAATTGTGGGAACAGAAGTTCAACTTCCATGCCATTTTACTCCATGACAAATAGTGCTGATCTTTAAAGCTTGGAAAAAAAGAATATTTTTATGACCTCACTGCAGTTCTTTAGGGCTGTGACCCTGGTGGTTGTGGAAAGGGCAAAGTATCACATACCGTACATCTTGCTAATCCTTTCAGAGCTTGTGTTTAGGAATCATCCATAAATAGCTACTGGTCATACAAAATACTCATGCACCTAAGGCTGGGAGCTAGACTGCAGTCAGGAATCTCCTAATTAGTACTTCTCTCTTGGCATGTA
>JAWWLV010000001.1:103918768-103952139 GCA_035041135.1 Platyrinchus mystaceus
TGTACAGTCTTGTAATATATTCCCTTCCCCCTATTTTGAGTCTTGTGTGTTTTGTCTGGAAAAACCCATCTCACACCAGGTTAAAATTGGGGAGGGAGGCCTGAACTCGGAATTAGATTTTTAGGGCTCTCAAACCACGACAGAGAGAGCAAGCCACGGTCCTCTTGGAAATGGCCATAAGTTGCACAAAAAAGACTGAATTTAGGGTAATATTTCCTTACATGGCAGATGTTCTCTAAGAGTTCAGATCTGAAAATCACAAGTCTTCCCATAATCACAGCCCTTTCTAACTAGCAGTTATTCTTACAAAATGTTGGTACTGTTATTGTTATTGTAATGGTAACTTTATCTCACTTTTCCAATGGCAAACGTTGCTTTCCAGACAGTGCATTTTGTTATGCCTGTGTTGTCTACACTGAACAATGCCTTCCCATATCATGAACCACAACTGGTACTTAAACAGAGCACACGATACTGGGCCACCTCTCTGGTAAATCCAGCAGATAGTTACCTTGGCATTCCATTTTTCCAAGTCCTTTGTTATTATGACATTATCTAACCCCTTTTCTCCTTAAAATCAATACAATGTATGTGTGCAAAATATTTCTCTACCCTTACTCAGTACTGCCATTACTCGTCCAAGAACCACAGTAGTTCACTAAAACCCCCCTCGTGGTACACTACAGCTTGCACCCACTTTACTAACAGATCATTTTGCACCAGATAGCTATCCTCTTAAATGCACCACAGTCCTGTGGAAAACTGATATTTCACCATCTAGGTCATCAATAAAGTGCTAAATAGTCACTGCTAATAACCAGTTCTTATAGGATCCGACTGAAAGGCACATACTCTGTGAGGATTCCCCATTTACAGTCATGTTTCATAGTCTGTCTGCCAGCTTTTAGTCCATTTAAGAAGCATCAAATTGATTTCATTTCAGTCTAGTCACTTGTTAAAAAAATCATGCCTCACAGAAGTGTATTATATATTACTTCAACACAATGGCATTGATCAAGCTGTATTTGTTATCTCTCAAAAAAGAGAATAAAGAAAGGAATAAAGAGTCAGGTTGATAAAATCTATTTTCCAAAAATCACGGGTGACTAGTCTGAAAGAATGATAGGAAGCTTAAATGTAATAGGAGAATTTCTTTCACATTTTCCAGGACCAGAGCCAAATTGATAGGCTTCCAATTATCCAAAAGATTCCTTTTGAAAGCATCGGTGACAAATTCCCAAGTTTGCCATAATTTCTCTGTGTTTCAAAGTATATTGAAAAATTCAAGCTTCATAACCCACAGAACTCTCTGGTGAATTCCGTAAAAACTTCTGGGTATTAGTCGTCAGGTCCAGCTGTTTAAATAAGCCTAACAGTAAGAGTTGACACAGCAGCACAGCAGCAGCTCAAAGAGCAGCACAGCAAAGGTGGAGGAGGGTGTTATGTGCTTCATCATCACCATCAGCCCAGGTACAGTCTCGGTACTTTACTGACACGTGAAGAAGAGAATTAATTCAATTAATACTTTGCTGTAATTCTAATGGACATTTTTCACCCAACAACAGCCCACTCTTTTGTTCAGACTCCTTTTGTTCTTACTATGCCTCTTTAAAATTAAAAAAAAAAAAGGGCAGGAAAAAGCTATTTCATCCATAATTCTATTCACCACTGAGATTTTTGTGTGCCTTTATCAATTTCCTGAAGTACTTAACTTTTATTTTATAGAACATTCACACCCCTACCTTCTCACTTAGGGATTTCCATAGCAATAATTTTTCTTTGTTGGGTTTTCTTTGTCTTCTTGTTCAAGTTTAACATACTTAGACAGGAAAAAAAAATGTTTTACCATTTTTTTCCTTGAAATTTATTTTCAGCACTATGAAATTGGTCATTTTCATAAACCAGTGAGAATAAGGACTTGAATATATTTATGACAAGAAAACAGAATAAAATCATGATCACTTATGCCTAATTAGCTCCTCATTAGTGATCTGCACGCCACAGAGAGATGTGACATAGGAGAGGAAAAGCTGCAGTATTGCTGACTACAGCTACCATGGCACTCAACACACAACTACACTGCCAAGGAAAATCCTTGCATGCATCCCCCAGAGTTCCATTCTCTGCTGTGGGAAAAAAAATCGCCTGTGAGAAGCTGCTGCTCAAAGGCTCATGGCACAGATGGGGGCTTCTTACAGGCCACACCACTCAGCTCCTCAAGGAGTAGCAGCACAGACCAGAGGGACTCCCAGCTCACCCTGCAGCACCCCCACACGGTGGGTTTCCACAGAACGTGTTTATAATGGTCCTCTGTTACACAGCAGAGCAATTGTGCCTGCAGCCCCCGGTCCAGGGAAAGTTAAGTACATCCCCACTAAATCTAGGGATATTCTCTTGGCTCTGGCCAACTGAGATATACACTGGATGGCAACTTGAGTGGCATTTTCAAGACAAGATCTCAAAACATAAATTCAAGATCGCGATCCAAAATTCAATGAATATAATATGGAGACCAAGTGAGGAAAAGAGATTCTTAACCAGTATGTGTAAGACTCTACTGTGTAAGAGCCATATTTATTAATGGTAGTTTATTATTTATACTATGTCCCAGGACTATTCTTTCTGCTGTGCAAAGATCCAAGAAAGCCTTTTTATTTCATCAAAGAAAAAGAGTCATTTGCTAGATGTCAGTGGACTGTGTTTTCTGTTCTTCTGCAACAGCTACTCTATGAAGGCTTAAGCAGATTGTTCTCTAACCATAATGTTGTTAAAGAAATGCCAGGAAGTTTATTCATTGTTTATTAATACTGCAGAGGCCCCAAAGCAGCAAGATAATGTCCAGGTTTCCAAAAAACAGGCTTGCCAACCATCCCCTTGGCCAGTTTCCAATTAAAGGAAGAACATGAAGCCGAGCTGCAGCTACAATGACTTCAGAAAGTGCTGAAAAAAAGTAGAATGATCTAAGCCACAGAGCTCTACTCCAACTTTATACACACCCCCCAAAAAAATCCTAAAATACCACTTGCATTTCATTTGCACCATCACATAAAGTCCAGACTGGGTCTCTAAGAATATTTCTTCCCCAAATGCTTTTTCAGAGTTGAGGTTAGTGTTCTGAAACCAAAAGGCAAAGCCACTAACCAACTGCAGTACAGTTCTTCATCCTACCACATGCTTTTTTTCCCCCTGCAAAATATTGATAATTCTGTCATCTGGGTTCCTCTTATCTTTTTGATAAATGAGGCTACTGCCTTCATAACTTATTAAGGCATTTAGCCTCTCCTTTACATTTGGAACACATATCTGATATACAAAGTAATTCTGAAACACTTCACCAGAAAACTATCTTGGTGAAGACCAACTGAACTCAGTTTTGTGGGTTTTGAGATCTCCTAAGATTGCTCTCTAACACAAGATCACTTGCATTTCCTCCTTCAGGGCCAAACATGTTTCCTTTTCAAGGTTTAGACTTGCAGATTTTTGTTGATCTCTGGAATGTTATGGGATAATAAAGGGGGTTTAAAGTGAAAAGTAACTCAGCTTCTTCTGGAGGCACATTCTATTATTGAGCAGTCACTTTGGTCTCTATGAAAATGAATGACCATATGATACATAAAAGTGTGTTACTGTATTCCTAAATAGATAGAGGCTCCAACACAAAGACCGGGCACAGACTTCAAAGGCATTGCCAGGCTGTCTCTCACCAAGGTTTGGAGAGGCAGGGAACAGGGCACAGCACCTTCAGCAGGACACATTCCATTATGCCCACTTACAAGCATTCAGGACCACTCTCTGGCTGCTCTTGTCACCAGGCAATGCCTCCTCCCTGCTTACTCCTCTATATTCCAGAGACGAAAACAGAGACATTTCAGATGTGATTGTCCCAGTTGTCTCAACATTTCATAAACGAAAGTCCTTTAATATAAAAGTTGCTTATAAAGGGGCAGCTGCTCAGTATTTCTCCTGGATGAATGCATTTGTCACTATTTGATATTCAGGCAGCCTTTTTTTCTTTTTCACAATATATGCAATGTTAGAAATAATGAGTTTACCATGGCTCCAAGTCCTGCAAACACAAAGTGTTGGGGTTTTTGGAGCATTCTAAAATGTAGAACTGCTTCACTAATGTCATACAATTTAAATCCAAGAACTAGGTATCAGTGTTTCATCTGTAACCTTTTTTCTTCAAAGAAACAAAAATTTACTTTATCAAACTGCACAATCACAAGCAAAAATTTGGGAGCCTGAAAGGCAGAAGACACTTACTTTTCATGGTGCTCTGTCCCTCACCATCTCAGCATCAGAACAACTCCATAGAACTGTCACAAGGGGACCTGAGGCAAAATCCCTAGGATTTATATTATGCAAGAGTTTGGATATCAGGAGACTATTATTCTTAAGTCCTCCTAATGAGAATTTTGTTTTCAAACACAATATTCCTGATTCCAAAATTATAACTGTGAAGAAATCCGATGATTTTTGGAGTGCACTTTAACACATATTTCTAAATGTTTTTAAGTTTCATTTAAGGTGGCAACTACCTTTGAATACATATCCAGCTCTACTAACACCTAAGATGAAACAATTGTTCAGTAAATTTTGTCATTCAATTCACTGGAACTGAAATTTCACTTCAAGCTTTGGCTTAACAAAATGAGGGATAACATCCTAAAATTGGATCTAGCACTTTTAAAGAGGACAACAATCTGGAGAACAACAATTAAAAGAAGAGTAGGCAGCAGGTCAAGAGAGGTGATTCTCCCCCTCTACTCTGCTCTCATGAGACCCCACCTCAAGTGCTGCTCTGGTGTCCCCAACATAAGAAGGATGTGGACCTGTTGGAGCAAGTCCAGAGGAGGGCCACCAAGATGATCAGAGGACTGGAACACCTCTCTTATGAAGAGAGGCTGAGAGACATGGGGTTCCACTACCTAAAGAGGCTACAAGAAAGCTGGGAAAGGACTTTTCACAAGGCCATGTAGTGATGGACAAGCGGGAATGGCTTTAAGCTCCAAAAGTGCAGGTTTAGATTAGACATTAGGAAGAAAGTCTCTACCGTGAGGGTGGTCAGGCACTGGAACAGGTTGCCCAGGGAAGCTGTAGATGCCCCATCTCCAGTAGAGTTCAAGGCCAGGTTGGATGGGGCTTTGAAGAAACCTGTTCCAGTGGAAGGTGTCCCTGGCCATGGCAGGGTGGCAGAACTGGGTGATCTTTAAGGTCCCTTCCAACCAAAACCATTCTGTGGTTCTATGATTTTACGGTATGGTTTATTTATTCCATGTTGACAAGGAGACAGAGCAGTCTTTCCATATTCCTCCTGTAACGCACCAGGACTTTTTTTTTTTATTAAAGCAGTAGAAAATAACAATCCTAAACAATGGCATATTTCTTCATAGTGTTAAACACCAGTTCATGTACTATGCATTCTGTTTTCTCCATGGTACTCCAGGCTGTTATGAAAACATAAACAAACTTAAAACATTTGTTGATGTGCTATGTATAGCTGTGCTCAGAGTTCTTTTCTCTTTTTCATTATTTCTATCTGGAAGCTTTTCTTGCAGCAGGATTGTTTCTCATGTGGAAAAAAAAAATTGCAAGAGAAGATGAAGTATTTAAAAGCCTCACATTTTACAGAGTACCCCCAGTTACAAATATGCTACAATCAGCACACTACATGTTTTATGTAGAATGAACCAGATAATGGTGGAATTCAATTCGTGCTAAGAAAGCGGGAACAGGGCTTATAAGAATGCTTACATCTGTCCCTAATTTGCTTGCACATAAACCCACGGTAATCTGCTTTATTGCCAAAGTCATATAAAAGAATTGGGCACCAAGCAGCACAGGTAATCTTGAACTGGAGGCCCTCCAGCCTAATTAGACACAAACACCCAGAAGGCCTGAGACTGAAATATGGCATGTAGATTTTGAAATGTATGAAGAGACAGAACAGTCTCATTAGCAGCCATCCGTGTGGATGCTTAAGCCTCTGAAGTTCCTTGTTTTGACTGAGGGAAGGAGTAAGCCATGTCTATGCCTGAGGCTAAGTACAAGGAAAAGCATTCTGTTACTTCTGGAATGGCCCTGATCTCTCAACCTCCACCCCAGCACATTCCTCCTGGGCTTTGTGCAATTCCTGGCTACTCTCTTTGTAAAGACATGCCCACAGTCAGCAAGCTGATTTAATGTCAATAATGCTGAAAAGTCAAAACATTATAACTCATTGAAAAATAAGACAAAGAAGCAATTCAGTGCAGAGTTTATAGAGGTATTGGTTCATTATTCACTATTTAGTAGATACATTTCTTAAGAAAGTCAGTTATGGAGTTTTGCCAGGAGCCATTAAAAAGTGATAATTTCCCTTATTTCAAACTGCTGAATGTTTTTTATTTTTATGACATCAAACAACTATTGTTGGCTACTTTCTGATTACAGGCTTGTCTCTCTCTGATTACAAGCCTGCATCTACTTTATAGAACAGTGGAAAATTATGAGTGAATTAAAGAAATAGAGGAGAAGTCCATGACAATTTTAAGGCAGAACAGCGGCAGCAGAAAAGACTATGCATGACACACAACTGACCTCCATATTGCAGACTTCAGGCACACTCGGGGACTGTCTATTTTTGGAAACATAACAACTACACTTAACTAACCAGAGGGTGTGATAGAAATGTTTTTATCAAGTTATCTGCCTCTAAGTCATTTGGAGGAACAATGCAAGGCAACATATTATTTCCTTTTTCAATTGAGTTTTTACATTATCGGGAAATATCACACTGGTCACAGAATTATAAACAACTTTTTGTTTTTGTAACATTAGGGGAGCTTTGTATTTCTTTTCATTTTGTGCAAACACAACACAAAGGAGACACAGGGACAGAGCAATAAAAATTATGGATAGAGCCTTCTGTTAATTGACATTCAAGGTCACTTTGTATTGTTATCTGTGATGCTGTTGTATTAGTGCCTGAAGTCACCAAACAGCCCCATTTTTTTGATAAATCTTATGGGAAGACTATTCAACATTTAACCTTAGCAGCAAGCACCACTGAAGCATTACTGTTATAAAACATATAGGCAAATTTTAAGTGAGGATAATTTTTTTAAGAACTTTTCTTCAAGATTTTTTTAATGCTTTTTGGATTTGTAAAGGTTTGGGACTTTTTTTTTTTTTTTTTTTTAGGAGTATGTACCAGGACATTCATTGTTCTTTTTTGCCCTTCCCTATGCTTTAGCTTTGGGATTCAAGGCAAGAAGAAAATAAAGTAATAGGAAAGGAGGTATTTGGCCACAACAAGGCAAGACTCATAGTACTGCCCATCACTGTCTGACCTCACCCAGCAACGAATTTTGGGGGATGCCCCTCTGGTAGGGGACCTGCAACCCGCCAAGGGAACAGAGCTTTGGATCGCGGGCACGTCTGTCTACGGGGGCACACACAGACAGACATGAGCTCACCGCCCACGCAGGAGCCAGCTCTGGTCCAGGAGCCACAAAGCCTCATTAGAGCAAACCTGTGCCCAACCTGATGCGTCCGTGCCCGGCAAAAGAAGCCGGGATTAAGCGGCAGGCATCCACCCCTACAGCCCTGGACAGCGGCAGAAAGCCTGCAGGGCGCTACAATGGAGCAGGTCCACACGATGGACCAGGCACCGCCACTCCCGTGTCGACGATGAGGGGGAAAGGCATTAGCAAGGTTGGTGACCTGCCAGCCTTCACTCAGGACAAATGTAAACAAGGACAAATTAAGAGGGAAGTGGGCAAGCCTTGGCTGGCTGAAGCGGATGAGAGAGGAGATGCCACCTCAGTGGGCCCGGGCCCATGCACGAGCAAAGCAGCTCCGAGGGTACACGCAGGGGCACGTGTCTGGGGCGTGGTGGGAAGCAGTGGGGATGGGAAAAGTGTCTGGGGCGTGGTGGGAAGCAGTGGGGATGGGAAAAGTGTCTGGGGCGTGGTGGGAAGCAGTGGGGATGGGAAAAGTGTCTGGGGCGCAGTGGGAAGCAGTAGGGATGGGAAAAGTGTCTGGGGCGTGGTGGGAAGCAGTGCGGATGGGAGAAGTGTTTGGGGTGTGGTGGGAAGCAGTGGGGATGGGAAAAGCCACCCAAGCACGAGGAAGCCATTGGCGAAGCCAAGCGGGATGGCAGAGGCTGAGAGATACCCTAGGCGGGCGAAGCGGGGTGGCGGAGGCGGGGGGCAGTGAGGAGGAAGCCTGCGAGCCCCGGCCCCAGGGGAACAGAGCTCATCTCTGGGCTGAGCTGCACCCTCCCCGCGAGTCCTCGAACCATGGGAGGTAATCAAGGAGGAGCCCCTGTGCCTGACCCCGAGCACTGCCCCAGCTCCCCTCCATCGCCCCGACCCCGCCACCGGCAGGACGCCCTTACCTTCCCGCCGCGGGCGGGGCCGCTCTCGCCCGGACCCCCGGCTGGTCCCGCCGGGGGCCGCAGGGCCGGGCCGGGACTGCCCCGCGGGGAAGGGGCGGCAGGGCCGGCCCAGCCCCCGAGGCGCTCCCGGTGCCGCCGGCGGCGCGGAGCCGAGCGGGGAAACCCCGGCTCTCCCGGCCGCCGCGGCACCTGTTGCCAGGGAAACCCAGGTGTCTCCTCATCCGCGGCCATCCCCGGCGGAGCGGGAGGAGGCGGGCGAGGGGTGCGCGGGGGCGGCGGCGCTGCCAGCGCGGCGGGGGAGGAGGAAAATTAACGAGTAGCTTTTTCTGCGAGGGACTGGCGGGGGGAAGGGTGTCTTTGGGCAGCTTTCCCCCAGTTTTGGGCACAACAAACCCCGCTCATCTATGAAGCTGGGGCCTGTTTCAAAAAGAGTAATTGTGATTTGGGCAGGAACTGCCAGTCCCGGCGAGCCCAGAGAGACCGCTGTGTCCTGGCCTTGTTATGCAGGACTCTGGGAAGCAGGTGGAGAAATCATGGGCAGATTTCCTTTGGTTATAAAGCCTTTCTGATGAGGGAGAGCGATGTCATTGTGTTGACTAGTTCAGCCGCAGTTCTATCTGTAGCATGAGGGAAGATCACAGGAGAAATTACTCCACTCAAAAATTGCCTCCATTCCCTTTTGCTGCACAGCTATTTTCCTTGGAGTTAACAACTGATCAATTCCAGGAATTTGATGGAGGCTCTGTATTAAAGTAACTGCAGCTAGCCAGGCTTGCCGGCACCAACTCACCTCGGGGCTGATCTCTTGTACCAGTCCTGGCTCTCTTTGACCGAGGTCTTCTCCTTTGCAGCTTTTTTTGCAGCAGAAAGGATACATCTCTCGATTTGGATCCTTGTGGTACTGCTTTATTTCCAAAATCCCATAGTAGTCAGCCTGTAAATTAAAATAGTGTCTTACAATAAAAGTAGAAATTAATTTGACAACTTCTGATCATATATTCATTACCATTAATTTTCTTTTAAACACTTGAAATTAACTTTTTTTACCCAAGGAAAAGTTTGAAGATGTTTTGTGTATTTCCTGCTTCAAAAAGCAAAAATGAGGCATGACTGTATATCTTGAAGGTGTTAATAAGCAAGAAATGTGTATTGTTTTATTCAAGTTAATATATTGAGTCCTGACAGTAATGATTTACAAACCATGATTTGCAGCACTTACAACTAAAGCAGTTGGGAAATGTCAGAGCAGATATTCTTCTCCCTCAGAAAGGCCGTATCTGCTAAACTGAAAGTCTCCACGGAAACATACCAATTTCCAAGAGAATGTTCATCAGGAAAACCACTAAGACCTGGTTCCAACTTTTTTTTGAGACAGACAAACCAGTGTAGTCCCTGCACAGGCCACGGTCCTGGCTCTGGTGGCCCAGAATTAGGCATCACAATCCCATGTCCTCCTGCCAACAGTACTGGGGAGCACCCAGCAGAGTCTTGGCAATAGTGGTTTCTGCACCATAAATCTTTTAATCCAATAAAAAAATCACCAGACACTGGGCAGCACTCCCTTATCCCAGCAAAATTACATCAGGTTTCAGCATGTGTTCCCTCTCTTCTGCATTGCTGGGCTGGAGTCTCTTCTGAAACTCCAATCCTATCCCAACAAAAAAACCCTGCTTGTAAGAGGGACTGCTGTCGTTGCCTTGGAAGAGAAGAAATGCAGTAAAATTAGAAGAGATAAGGATATTTTATCTCCAGATATATCTTTCTGCAGCAGTTGCTATGGTTTTGCACGTTCTGGGGTTGTTTTGCTGCATCAGCATTAAAAATTGTCATAAAACATCAAAGGCATCAGCTGCAGAAGAGGCAACTCAATATATGTGCTGTGTGCTCATTCCAGAGTTTCTGTGTCAAGATATGCCACAGGTAGAAGTTTTCAGAGCCTATCAGATCTTCAGACCTCCTGCACACTGACCTGCAAGGCAAATTCCTGTATCTTTCCCTTGTTTCAGCAGGACCAAAAGCTCTCTTGTGAATGAGACTCATGCTGTGTGTCACATGTGCACCGATAAATTAGCAGTAATTCCTTTTCCCTCACTTTTTTGCATAATTATTTCACCTTTCTCACATACAGTGGGAGAGATGAATCTTCAGTTTAATAAGTACCCCTGAGAAAGTGAAGTGTCTTTCACTGAGCTTGGGGGCAGTTACAACACATCCTCTTCAAGCATTCGAGTTACTGAGCTAAAGAAGAGGAGCTTTATATACTGTTGTGGCAATTATCTTTCCGAATATAAGATTGCCTCACTTCTCTCACTTGTTTCTTCATGGGCTTTAAAAAAATGCACAGGGAGGAAAAAAAAACCCTCAAATTTTTCTCTCAGTTCAGTGAAACTGGAATGGGTGCTGCTCATTTGCAGAAATACCTGACATAGCTTTATTCTGAAGAATGCAAAAAACAAGAGGAACTTCGGGGATTTTTTCCTTAACACTTTTTGACCATGACTATTGTGAAATTCATGAAACTTGTGTACATGAAATGCCAGAGAAATGGTGCATTTTTAAGGTCCCCATTTGTAAACTTGCATGAACTTATGGTATAAATCAGGAGTCAAATGAAGATTAAAAGGTGTATGAAAAGAATTAATGGTAGTTTTTTGATATGCTAATTTTTTGTGGCTGGTGTTCAGATGACAGGTGACCTTATAAAATCTACCAGTGATAAAGATTTTTACCTGCCCCTTTGGCTCACATACAGCAACAGCACCAAGTCTGAAGTATTTTTAATCAAGGTACCTGCAGAACATCACAAGGTTTAGATATTTTAGTCATTTGTCTCCTGAACTCTTTCATCTTTCTCCTACAAGAAGGGTTCAACTTACTGAGTCACAGCAAAGAAACCATGCAGAATTTTATCAGAAGGGTTATATGCAAAAACTATGTGCTACCAATGGCACTGGTCCAGTAACTAACATATGCTATGGCGACGGTAACACCACATGGGAGTGATGGGCTGGGTTGCGGGGTGAAAGGAAGTGCTAAGCAGAGTACACGGTAGACGGAGGGAGCTATTCCAGGTTTATCTTCCCAGTGCTATTTTTAAGTTTTTATATTAAATTTGATCTCGACACAGTCCTTCTTCCCATAGCTTTGGAAGTCAGTGCAGTGCAAGCACATGGAAAATACTTTCCAGTTACAGCATGAACAAGCTGAGCAGGAGGGACTCACTGCAAGATTATCATCCAAATCGCCATCTGCCCAAGGGAAAGGACAGCATGTAGTTGCACTATTCCTGGAGCAAAGAAAGGACCAGGTAGTTACCAAGTTCTCCTTGCTCTCTGCAGAAGGTTGTTCAAGCACACCTCAGGAGGTTTGCTCCTGCACTAGCTTGTTCATGCTGCCAGCGGCTTTAGCAAAGACAGGCAAATTTCTGATTGTGTCCCTGCCTCAAAGTTTTGTTGTTGCAGCTCCACCAATTTTGGGGTGAGGAGGTGAGAAACAACAACAAAAAACGCGATCAAAAATGTGGCACCCTGAAACAGAAGAAAGAGAAGGTAGGATGAGAATATATTTCCCCTTTTACACTTTATGATGTTATCTTAACCTGCATCTTCTGAAGACAGTCACAGGCCTACCCTATTTCGTATTTTTTACCATGACACAGCTCCTTCAAGTAACAGGGAAGTTAGGATGAATGTCAGGCCTGAATTATGGAAAAAGTAGTCAGAATATCTATTCTTTTCATAAACAAGGGCTTTTGTTATTTAGCCACTTAATGGTGGAACTGGACCATCAGAGAAGACTAAACTCCTGCACCCTATTTTCTCAGTTGAATGATCTGTCTACAAGGAGCAGTTCACAGAGCCTACCCCTAAGACTGCAAAAGGAAAGGCTGTTCAGTTACTCAGTACAATCTCTGCCATAAACTCTAATTCAGATCTATAATAGCAACACCTCATTTGAAATGATACATAGAACTGCTAAGTAAACACATAAAAAGCTAAAACGGTAACTAAAACTGCTGCCAATTGTTGGCTGTTGACACTGTAGATAAGGATGTAGGTAAGGGTGACAAAAAGTCATGAAAAGGTCATTTCGTTCCTCACTTTGCCTCCTTCTGGCTCTGAGCTGCTTTCATTCCAGAAGTGGTTAGAGCCTAGAAGCTATTCAGTTTCTTATCATGGTAAGAAGCTGGCCTAGAAGGCACGAATAGCTAATTTATTCCAGTGAAGCCCCTTCCTCTCCAACGTTTTTCACGCTACCTAACTTTCACAAGGGGATAGAGAATTGCTCCTGCAGACCCATGTCATCAGGATTCCACTTTGCCATGGTGCAGAAACTGGGAGGCAGCCAGCTACACCAGCAATACTCTCATTCCCTGCTGTCAGAGAAGCATGAAGAGCTTGTGGGGAAGCTGAGGGCTGGAGCTGACATTTACAAACTAAGAGCAAAGGTAGTTGCAATGTCTACAAGCATAAAACTTTCATTCACAGTTTTCAAATGTTCTGCTTCACAGAAGTCAAAAGCTCCCACTAGTCTCTCAGGAGCTTACCTGGGATCAGAAAATTATTTTATCTAGCACAGAAGACAGCTGGACATTACCATGACCAGGTTTGGTAAGTTCCCAGAGGTTGATAGTCCATTTGACAATATTACCATTATGTTGGGTTTGCTTCTGTGCTATATGGATGCATAATTTAAGACAGTGAGATGAAACGTACCACACAGCATTCTACTTACTTTATTCCTAGCTGAACAATTACAGTCAGTCAGTCATTTTATATCTGTATATAGCACTTAATCCATATTGCAATAATTCATGTACCATGTTATATTGCTGCACTGAGCCTCTGCCAGTTTCAGATCAGTCACCTCTGTCAAGTCCCATAGGATAAAGGGGCCTGTAAGACCTATTCAAAATAATTTTCTACCCTGGATGGCCACACATGATGTAACTTCCATCACCGGCCAGGTGCCAGGGGAGAAAGGCTGTTGGAAATGGTATTCCTGCCTATGTAATACCAGCTGCTGAACTTATGCTCTATTGTTATCTGAATCTCCACTTGCAGTGACTGCCTGGACAGCCTCTTATTTTAATTGCTATTACTTTCAATGACATTAATCTGGGGGAGGGAACTTAGAGTTAAAGCTGCATATTTTATGTTTATAGAAATTATAATCATGTTCAGAGAGCAGATTAAAAGGGCTCTCATAATGATGGCAGTGAAGGCAGAAGATAGAGCTTTCATTTCCATAAAGCATCAAGCAAACTCTTCTTTACTGCCAACACAATCTGCTGCTGGCTGTAACTATTTATGTTTATTTTTATGTATTTATTATGAGTTTGTCCCCTGCTGTCAAGGAGACAGGCTTCTGCTCCTCACCTTTCAGGAACGCATTAATCCTGGTGATTGGTTAATGTATGGTGAGGGAACAGAGCAAGGGGAATGAATACAAGCTGCAGCAACCTAGTGCAGTGTAAATCCTAGGAACAAACTGAACTAGATAAAGGAGATGGAATCCGGGAACCGTTCTTAATCCTGACAATTACAAGCAATGAGAAAGCACAGAACCCAAAATAACACTCTTAGGTAATAGCAGGCTTTTTTTTTTTTTTTCTCTAGATGGAAATTTAATTAATGCATCTGAAGTTGGGGTTTTGAAGCAACAAAATCCAAGTTGCTGCAGAGTTAATTCTCATTTCTGCTGCTGGACCCAAAAAAGCAGGTGTCGTCATGGGCTGTTGGCTGCCTCCTCTTGTGCACAGGGGCCAGTGATTAGAACAGCATGAAAAGCCCTGTGAAGCCACCAGTGCTGGCACAGGGCAGTCTGCCTAACAGAAAAGCAGTGGGGGGAGCAGTCTCTTGATGGGTGATGTCGCTGTAAATAAGCTTTAGGTTAGCACAGAAAAATTCTGTTAAAACCTTACTTTTTTTTCCTGATTGCTTGGTTGCCAAATTTCTTGAAACTCCGCTGGCTCTATGACTAATCATGCCTGTTAATGTTTCCCCCCACGGTGATGAAGCTAAGTTACATTCAGAACACTCACTACAAACCCAAAAGTACTGAAGGAAAAGACAAAGGGAATCCTAAATTCTGAAATCTCCTATTCCTGCCTGATCAAACATTTCATCTTCTAAACCTTAAGAATGCCTTAACTTTATAATGATTTTTAATGATGTGATAGTTTAATCCTTGCCTTGCTGGTTCATCATAGGGACATCAATGGTCAAATCAGATTTTTTTGGGATGTGAATGGATCAGGTACACAAATGAGCTCTAGTAACAGCAATTTAAATGTCTCCCCCACTCCATACCTCCTCTCCACAGCCTCCATAGCAACCATGGTTTTGAGAATCTTTGCAAAGATTCTCAAAAATTCAGTCTTCAGGGAAAAGTAAACCCCTGAAATCACATTAAAAATTTGAAACAAGAAAACCAGAGAGTTCTTGCACAAGGCACAAGAGAGAAACATCACAAAATGTGAACCTCCAAGTTACACATCAATTCCAATTTTACAGTTTTGAATTCCATCAATTCCAGTTTTCAGCATCATTATAGCCTTGTGATGCCTTTAAAAACTAGGAGGGAGGGAGGGCTTTTCAGTGCAGCTCCACTGAAACCCGTGTCTAATGATAATTTAAAGTAATTTATAACCCATAAAGCACTCACAGCAAGGCCAGTATCACAACATCTACTGATATTTATGAGTTTGCAGGTCCCAGTTCTGTTAATATGAATAATAAGTAGATCATTAATGAGATAAAAGAGTGTTTATTGTTCATCTTTCATTAAAAATACTAAGCGAGTGATCTGCAACCTACTGACATCTGGAATTATGGTTTGTGTTATCTGCAGATTTTGCTTCGTTTGCACAGAATGGGTCAAATCATAAGTGGTTTATGGTGCTCTTTAACATACAGCTATGGCATAAATAGGCTGAAAAGACAAATGCTAGGCAAGTCAGCAGTTTACCGATTTGACATTCACTGCATCTGCAAGGTTAACACAACTTCTGTCCTGAACAAAAAGAAACCAGGGGCTTCTGCATTCCCACTGAATGCAGAAGGAAAGGAGAAGGGACACTGCTGTCACATCAGAACCTCAATTATAGCAGAGAAAAAGCCCAAAGGGTAAATATAAAATTCTCTGCTTTCTGAGGCAGCATTTATGCAAAATGTATGTATGCATAAATACTTACTGAACATTGTTTTATTGCCTTTCATTTAAGGAAAAATGTGGTGGTTACAGGAAAGCAAGCTTCAAACTTTCTTTAAAAATACATTATAGTATCAAGGCTAAATTAGCAAATCTGCAAGTGCTCTATAATGTCCTCATAAATGTGCCTTATAAGAGGTCTTTTATATAGAAAGCATGACCTGAATTAACACAAGAAGTGAGGAACATGATACGGAATAAGGTACTTAAGTCATGCAAAGAGGAGATTTAAAACCAGGTCTATGTATACCAGGTATATAATAACAAATACATCACTAAAGCATCAGGCAAAGCCAAAGTGAATTGCTTCCTTCATTTATCTTCTCTCCTTTAAGAAGTACAGCAGCAACACTTTGACTCTATTTTACTAGACTGTCATTTCTGGCATTGTATATAGATCAGTTGCTCTGCTGGCATTTTGATTTGGATCTCTCTAGATCCACACCTCAGTAGCAGCAGCATTACCCTCATGATATAGTGCTGCAATCCCTACAACTGTGTATCATTAGTGGGAAATCATTTTAATGCTCTTGTAAACAGCATCAGAGAGCCAGGAGACTGTTTGTATTTGTTTTACTGTCACAGACTAAACTGCCTTATTCCAACCCTGTCCATCAAATTAGTTTTGGACCAGGTTCAAAGTACTTTAAACCTGCCAACTCCAGTCTGGCTTGAACTTTAATAGAGCCAGGCAACCACTTTCTGGTGCAGACACTGCAAGTATATCTGTTGCAAATACATTAATTGACAAGGTTCCTTTTCTCCATCATACAGAAGACTGCAAACTTCATGTTGGAGGCACAGCACTTTGCTCCAAAGGTTTTATCGCAGTTTTTATACTTCAAATTGGCAGAACTTTTCATTTTCCCCACATAGAGAAAATGTAGGTGTATAAAATATTGGATAATCTTCTTACATAAAACATCTTACATTTTTATGTAAGAATACAGACTATATTTAGTCCAAAGTCTTCCCCTCTGAGGTAGCTTTTGGTTTTGACCCAAGAAGAATCTTGGCAGAGTGTTCAAAGAGAGACTTTCTGACCCAGTCACTGGAAGAAATGGTATGATTTTTAGGAACAAGTTATACTTTTCTTTCAAAAAGACTAAATATTCAGTTCAGCCCACCACAGGTAACTATGAAACAAAACTGACAACCAAAACATGGTTGCTGAGAGGGGTTTTCAAGCATTATCTGGGTGGGAGGAACACGAGAACCCTAACCTGGGAACACAGCCAGGAGGTGGGAAACATCAGCCTACAGAGCCACCAGGCTAAAGTTTCTTCAGCAAAGTGTAGTAGCTGCAGAGCATCTGTGAAGGTGTGCTGCAGTGGAGGTGTACCCTAATCCATACTTCTAGCTCTTTCTTTAGCCACTGCTGCTGGAAATTGAGAAGGAAGCCTCATCTGCCCAGTTGAAGACCAGATCTATGTTCAAAATATTTGCTCAAAAGAACTGCAGTCACAGATAACAGGAAGGCATAGAGGTGCTTAATGCATTTTTTTTTTCAATGCTGAAAAAGTGCCTGTGGGCAGTTTCCAGAAGCAATACTGGTAACAAGATATTTTTTGAATGACTGCCCACTAGAGCACGTTTCTTTTAGGCCTTCGCTCTTGATCTTTTTTTGTTTACTTGCTGTAAACAGCAAAGTATTCAAAGTTAAGCTCCACTGCTCATGGAACGCAAGATGTTAGCTTGCCTCTCAGCTGCAATCAAAATTGGAATTGTATGTTTAATAAATTGGGGTTGTGATGGTTAGTTACAAGAGCTAACAAAAGTATCTCCTAGGATTTGCATAGCAATGCCATACAGAAGGAACTTCAAAGCACTACTATCAAATATTCACAAGTGCTTGTAACCTTTTCACTTGCGTCCAGATACTCTCCCCTGTACCATGCTGTGCAGGAACTGCCATTAAAATCAGTGTGATTCCCCACAGAAAATGCTACTCAACTTGAGTAAAGGTGACAGAACCAAACCCTTGGATGGGGGGATGAGAAAACTCAGTATTAGTTTGAATAATGAATGTATCTGAGAATATCCTAATCTCCTTATGAAGAGAGAGGCAAAATCTAAATACATTATTCATGATGAATTATTCAGTCAGCTGGGTGTGAATTCTCCTGGGAATATTTCACTGGCTTTTAAAACTTCTTTCTTAGAACAAATAAATCTAGCTTGGGAAAAACATCCCCTTCGGAGGCCAACCACATTTTCAAAATAGTCTGTTAGCCAAAGATAAATTTAAAACATGTTTGAGTGTTCATATCTATTGTAGCATCATCTAGGAACCCAAATAATATATTTGTATCATTGTAGCATCATGTAGGAATCCCAATAATAGCTTCTTATTATCTCAGTGCAGTACAGACAAAGATGTGTATAATGCTGTTAGACTAAAATTAAAGTGTCAAGGTATCCTAACACCAGGAGATTTCATAAGGATAAATCTAAAATTCTGTAAAGAAGGATTAATTGTTGAATAAGAATACAATTATATACACATACCTTCAAGACCATCTCCATGAAATGTAGTGTGTTTTCAATGTCACACCTGCCACATGAAGTGAGACAGAATTTTTCCTAGGACTACTTCAGTAAGCCCTACTGCCAAAACCTGGGAAGCTCAAGTGAAGGATGCATCTATGAATAAACAAGATAGCTGCATTTGACTTTCTGAGCTCTGAAATCCCTTGAGTGCAAGATACTTACTGAATTTTTTTTTTCCGAGATTTGTACAGTTAAACTTATCATGGTGGGAGAGGTTTAATACATGAATGCATAAAAAAACAAGCACACTCCAAAGTTATCAGAGAAGACAGGTATTATCAGATCATGCAACTTACGTTTCTCTAGTCTTTACATCCCCTACTTTTTACTTTAGTAGGACAGTATGCAAAAAACATTGTGTCCCTAGCAGAACACAGAAGGGTAACTGCAGGTGTAGCAGCTTCCCCTTCACTTACTCCAATGCAATGAAAGGCCTATGAGATGGATTAGTGGGAATGTCAGGTGTTTAAAACTCCTGCAAAAAAATACCCAACAGCAAAACCTTAGTCCCACAACACCATGAGAGAAGTGGCAGCAAGCTCAAAAAAGAAACAAGCTGGAAAAAAGAATTATTCTTAGCTTTGAAGACAGAAGAAGGGAAAAGGGAGGATAACAACTGGCATCAGAGATGGAAAATGGAAAACAGCTATGACAGATCTTATCTCAAGCTTCGGTGAGAATCTCTGCTCTGTCTCGGCAGGGGGACCTTTTGAATCACATTTGTGAATCTTATATCACTTATATGAGGTCTATTTTGCTTTAAATCCTGTGTTCATTCCTAGTTATTTTCTCTCTCTTAATTAAACCTTCATATCAGACTTTTATTAAGATAAAGGCAAAGCCTATACCTTCCTCATTCTCTCAAGGTTATCTTCTGAAATAGGATTGAATTCTTTAATGGAGAGAGAGGGTGGAGAGTACTGCTAAACCTATGGGAAAGTTGTAATTCCACAGTTATTTCTAAGAACACAAAAGATTGTTGTATCTTGTATCTGGACAATCCAATTAGCTTAATGTCTGGGAATTAGGCAGGCTGCTGATCCTGTTGGAGAACTGACCTATTTCAATGGGAAAATGTTGTATTTGCACAGCAGTCTCACTGCAGCTCGTTAGCCAAGTCTCCAGAACCATCCTGCAATTAATCATGGGCCATCACTTCTCAAAGAAGGAATCGTAACTGATTCTTGAAAATCACAGGCAATACAATACCTGTTCACTGGTGAGCAACACAAAAGGCAATATGGCCATACTTTCATATGGGTATCCCCAGCAGCTGAGTTCACAGATTTGTTTTCTAAACAAGTCATTAGCTAAACAGAGACTTGGATCCATGAAATATTTACAAAGTTTTTCTGTTTCAGAGTTTGAAAAGAAGTCTTGCTCGTTTGAAAATTTTCAATAAATACATATCTCAAAAGCAAATTTCCCTCCTTTTTCATCTTCAAATAACACAGAGTGACACAGAATGACTGTTATCACAGCTTAGGAACTGGGGAATGGGAGGGGGGAGGACTTTTTGTCCTGTAATTGGTTTGCTTAACTAATTCTCTCTGCATTTCAGAGTGTTTCCAGCTGCAACCAAGAGCAGAACTGTGCAGAGGTGATTCCCCTCTGCCACCCACTCTGATTGCCTTTCCTGCTAGCAACAGTGCCACATGCCTCAGCCATCAGAACTTTGAGAAGGGATAACAAGCCAAAGTTACTGGCTATTCTGGGACAGCACCATACACAGCATACAGGGTCTCTCACAGAGAAGCACTGCTCTCTTCATCCTCTTATATGTAGTTTATGACACTTAAAAATTAGTATTTACCTCCACATGCTCTCCTGATACTATTTTAACCTGTAACAACAAAGTGGAAATTACAGAGAAGTAAATCATTAGTCGACAAGAATTAACTTAATGTTTGGTAAAGGAAGAGTCAAAGTTTCAGAGGTGGGAATTTTTCTGTGGCCTTTACATTTTATTTTCCTTGAGTTTTCATTCTCAAACTCTGTGTTGATTTCCTTCTAGGCAAGATAATTATTCTACAGAAGACCTCTTTAAATCTCAGAGCTCTTTGCTTTAAAAGAAAAAATAAAGTAAAAAAAAAAAGGGGGAGAAAATAAAAAAAATCACAAGATATAAAATTAGGAGATGCTTGGAAAACAAGTCCTATAGCAACATGTTGTGCAAAGTATTTGACATTGTCCCACAAAACACCCTTGTTTCTAAACTGGAGAGATACATATTTCACAGGTTGACCACTTGGAGAATAAGGAATTGACTGGATGGTCACACTCAGAGAGTGCAGGCCAGTGACAACTGGTGTTCTTCAGAAGTCAGCATTGGGATCAGCACTGTTTAATGTCTTTGTTGGCAACACGGACAGTGGGATTGAGTGCACCCTCAGCAAGTGTTCTGACAAAGCCAAGCTGCGTGTGATTGTTGACATGCTGTAGGGAGAGGATGCGATGCAGAGGGACCCTGACAGGGCCCATGCAAAGACCATGAAGTTCAGCAAGGCCAAGTGCAAGGTCCTGCACGTGGGTAGGGGCAATCCCAAACACAAGCATAGGCTGGGCAGAGAATTAATTGAGAGCAGCCCTGGGGAGAAGCACTTGGGGTTGCTGGTTGATGAGAAGCTCAACAAGACCTGGCAATGTGCTCTTGCAACCCAGACAGCCGTGTCCTCAGCTGCATCAAAAGCAGTGTGGTCAGCAGGTCAAGGGAGGGATTCCTCTCCTTAGCTCCACTCTCTGGAGACCCCACCTGGAGTGCTGCATCCAGCTCTGGGGTCACCAACATAAGAAGGACATGGACCTGCGGGAGCAAGTTCAGAGATCGTGAAGATGATCAGAGGGCTGGAGCACCTCTACCATAAAGACAGGCTGAGAAAGCTGGGGCTGTTCATCCTGGAGAAGAGAAGGCTCCGGGGAGACTTTATAGCGGCCTTACAGTGTGTAACGAGGGCCTACAAGAAAGCTGGAGAGGAACTTTTTACAAGGATTTTTAGGGATAGGACAAGGGGAATGGCTGATGACAGATGAAAGAGGGCAGGTTTACATTGGCTATTAGGAAGAAATTCTTCTGTGAGGATTGTGAGACACTGGAACAGATTGCCCAGAGAAGCTGTGGGATGGTCCATCCCTGGGAGTGTTCAAGACCAGGCTGGATGGGGCTCTGAGCAACCTGGTCTAGTGGACGGTGTCCCTGCCCATGGCAGGGAGATTGGAACTGGATGATCTTTAAGGTCCCTTCCAACCCAAACCATTATATGATTCCATGATATTAGGAGGCCTAGTCATTGAATCTAAAGGTACTAAAATATGTAACTGCCAGAAATACACAAAGTGAATAAATAAGAATCAGTATCACTTTCTTATGTGGCACTCTTCATAAATAGATCTCAAAGAGCTTTGTATAGGAGGTCATTCTCATAAGGACAAAGACCATTTATTTTCAATGGTATAAAGAATACCATTTAGAAGTTCAATCCAGAAGGTGACATATATCCACTAAAAGGACTTATTTTCTGAAATTTCCTCTACAGCTTGAACATATATATGGGCATATATACATTGAGTATATACATAAAGTTGGATGAAGAACAGGCAAGGAAACAAATTGGCTACTGGCTTCATATGAAGCACCAGAACTATTTCTCTTCCTTGACCATTTTAGCAGTTCTGAGCAGAAGGCAGTCTAATTGCTTGTCTTTTGTGATGTTAAATATCTTAAGGCACGGAAGGTGATATCTCATTTCCTCCATAATATAGGATACTCTTAACGCAGAGTTTTTGCAAGAAGGATATACCAGAGGATTACTGACTATTTGGATTCCTCATCAGGGCCTGCCAATACAGTACGTTTAAAAGAACTATGAGGAATTAAAAAATAAAGTCCACATTCACTAGCACGAAAAAAAGTTGGGACTGCAAAATGTGATATTTCCTGCTAAAAGATTCTCAAACTCTTTCATTCATCCAGCAGAAACTGCTTAGTTCCTGCACCCCCCCTCATGCAGCAGTAGGCAATAAAACTCTCACGGGTAGAGAATTACCCCTGCCAGTCAGAGCTTCTTACTTCTGTCAGATGGCCCTATCTCTGCTTTGAACTGTTCACTTGATAGATAATTCAGCAAATCAGCATGTTACCTTTTCAGTGATTTTATTCACACTCAGTCAGAACTATACTGCAGGATGAAAACAAACCCTAGGGAAGCCATCTGATCCAGCCAGGCATGGTCAGCTCCCGTGTTGTTCTTCTGCTGCCAGCCATCATAGCAGAGCTTGATGTGATCAATACCACATCTCACAAAATGCCAGCATTTGTTATCTTAATGAAAAGTGATATAGTTTAGAAATTATGACTTTAAAAGGAAACAGGAAATCTGTACAGCAACTGAATCCATGAATACTGGTCACTGAATATGAAATTGTATCACAACCAGTGGGTAACTAGCCAGTGCCAACACACTCCGGGTTTGAAGGAAGCTTAATCAGAAGAACAGCATTTATTGAGGTGGGTAGTGGCTGTAATGGGCTTCAGTCCTGAGGGTATCCATGCCCTTTTAGATGTTGCATGACTATCTAGGAAGGTTTGAGATCCTTGTAAGCTTTTGATCATTTTGGAGTTTGTTGTAGGCTGAACTTACTGTCTCTGCCTTTTGTTTTGCTTTTCTCCTCAAGTTCTTTGATTAAAGATTTGAGCCATTTTTGCTCCAGTTGAAATCAATGGGAGTTTCACCTTTGATTTCATGGAGCTCTGGCCTTGCCAATATAAAGGAATTAGCCTTTTCTGATGAGGGTAGTTAGCTGTTAATGGATATAAGACAAGGGAAAGACAAAGGTCACGAATAGGAGGACCTGTATTTCCTGTATATAGATTAGATGAAGCAGAACGGAAGGGCAGAACAAGTAGACGCTAATAAATGCCAACACTACAAAGCCATCAGGTAAGGCTAGATGAGGAGTGGGAAAAAGATAGGCTCCCAGATCAAGCAAAAACATTTCAGGCCAGCACCATCACAAGAGACAGTACACTGCTACCTGTCAATGGGCTCTGGTAGGGATGGGGTTGCTGCTGTCCCAGCTTGGATCCTCTCTATCTCCTAGGAGCAGAGAGGCTGCCTACATCTTTAAATCTGTTGCCTTTGTGCCACAGTATCAACAGACCCTATGTGCTTTTAATACTGCTCTATGTACAGTATTTCTCACAACTACAAGCAGCTCTGTTTTCAGCTATTCAGAGGTCCAACCCAGCTGCATAAAACATACAGTTTCCATCCTAGAGATTGTGTTTGCCACTCGGGTCCACCCTGTTCATCTGACCATTTTGCAGATGTGTCCAAGAACTGAAAGCAGCATTGTCACATTAGTAGCCTGTCTGCAACCCCATTCTCTCACCACAGCACCTGCCACATTTGCTGGGAAGGATGTCCAAAAGGAGAAAGATGATATACAGAATGAAAAAGGATTTTTTTATAGATAAACAATGAGTCATTCATATTCCCTCTGAGACAGAAGCAAATCTCAGCAGCAGTAGAAAGGAACATAAATGCCAACGGAGAGGGGCTGGAGGGAACCATAGTGTGCATGTTTGAGCCTCCAAACATGACCCTTGGGGCAGTTACCTGGGTATCAAGGATTTCAGGTCCCAAATCTTAAGCTCATACTCAAACAAAATTAGGAAATGAGCAAGAACCATCATAAAAGCTAAAAACAGTGCAGCACAGAATGCATTTTGTTTGTAGAAATGAAGCTTATTGAGATTTCTTTTCTGGTGTTTTTGGATACAGTTAGTAAGAAAATTATGATACTGTTGAAAATAGATACTCGAGTCCGTGCCGTGCATTTGGACATTTATTGGGGAGTGAAGTCCCTTTGGGGGGTATTAGTTGTCACAGGTGGATACAGATCAGTGAGGTATAAGACCATTTATTTGTTTGATAGTCTGTAAAAATGTCAAGTAAATTTATCCTAGTATTTTAATGTTGAAAGAGACAAAATGCAGAAGATACAAAGAAAAAGGAGAGGGAGCAGTACAGGAAGAGTTTGAGACAGGGAATATAGAGCCTATCTTCCCATTCTTAAACTGACCCAAGTCCATGAGGACTAGATATGGGTGCTTTGGTCCAGACACTATCTCTGTTTGGAATACAAAACAAATGTGTGCATGCCTGCAATTTAATCTGTAGCAAATACAAACTACCAAACCACTACTAAGTGGCAGAAGCATTTACTTAGCCGTTTCTCAGACAAATCTTTGCCTTGCGTGATGACAGATTCCCTTGTAACAACAGCCTAGAGATTTGCTTGGTTGACTTATTGATTATTGAAAGCAGTGCTTTACTCCTGGCTTCCCCAGAAGACCGTGCAGCATGTTTGATTTTAACTCTCCCTTGCTATTAGTAAGTGTAAATATTCATTTTCAAAATTTAAGCTTATTAGGCACGTATCTACAAAATAATGGTTCATGCAAGATGAAAGTAACTGGGGATTTTGTCAGATGAGATCCAATAAGAAAATTAATGTTATAAGCTGTTTTTCTCCATCTGCCATCAAGCAAAATGAGCTTAAAATATTGACATAGATTAGCCTGGGACCATTTAGGCAGTATATTCTCCATGGAACAAGATCCACTTCCAGCAAAGTTAAGTACATATGTATATATATGCACACACACACACACACATATTCTTACATCCATGCAGTTGGATTACTTGCATGATAGGCAGATGTGTAAGCATTTACAGAATCAAGCCTTAAATGTACCAGGGACCCAGAGAGCTGCTACTATGCCACTGGCTAAACTAATGGTTACAAATGCGGTTTTTCTCTTTCTCTCTGACTGCAATTATTTTTACAGTGTAAAAGAGAATAAAATCAATTGTGAGCTTTTTTAAATACAGCTGTTGTGTCTGCCTTTTCACGCCAGCAGTGCCTTAGTTATAGGGAGAAAGAGTCTGGACACAGTGCTGCAAAGGTGGGGGGGTGGGGGCAGAAGGGCAAGTCAGAGCAGAGACCTCTCCCCACAGCCCCATCTCATTGCTCCAGAGGTGGCAAGCAGACCTGGACTGGGGACTGTGACCACAGCCATGGCGATGAAACAGTTCCAAGGCCAAGCTGGGGGTCAAGATCAGTGAAAGATGTGGACAAGACTGGGCAGAACTGCAGAAAATCTTGGGCAGGGATCAGGGGACAAGGGCTGAAGCTGAAATGAAGCTCGTGCATCCTGCCCCAACAGTTTCCTGCAGCTCTTTCTCACACAATTCTGCCCCTGAGCTCAGCCAGGGTTACTCCACTGTACCCTGCAGCACCAGCCTTGGGCACACATCTCAATACCCTCTGGGGTTGTGCGATTTATTCAGGACCCTATCAGAGAAACACAACATTTTTTATCTTTTAGAAGGCAATTTTTCTTCAGTGTGTAAAAAGAAAACAACAGTCATCATGAACAATAGCCCATGTTTTTGGTGATCTTGAATTATATTTTTCTTTCTGGTTTTTGTGGATTCTTGTTTTTTTCTGAACCGATTTCTGCAATGCTTTTTGCCTGGTTTTTAGAAAAAGCCTTTAAAATCTTCAACTCTTATATTTCTTTTAACTCCAAAAAGTGAGCAGTATTGAATTGCTGCCATAAAATACAAGTCCCCTAAGGAGACAGACATGATTACCACATTAATATTCCATGTAGCAACAAATATATGAAGTGGTAACTCATGGCTCTGGGAAGAAACACACTCTGGGAGAAGGCTGCTGTTGACACCAGTGTGAGCAACTGGACATACACATGCAACAAATCGCTTAAGAGTGGGATTTGCAAAATTTTTCTGAATGGGTGGAGACCACAAATGTGAAATTAGGCAAACTCCATCCTCCTAGACTATTCAGTAATAAGAATGACCATAAACGTCCTTCAACTGGTATTTGTATTCACACTAGCTATGAAAAGCATAACGTAATGCCTCAAGCAGAAATAAATTTTTAAATACCTTTCTCCTTGAGAAGAGGCTTCATGAACTACTGTATATCCTGCTTCATGAATGATGGAATTTTGTGGAAAGATGTCTTACATTTTGTCCTTCTTGGCTCTTAATCCACAGACTTGCATCTGTTTCTGCTATTCTTGGTATACCTTTACTCATCCTACATAAGCGTTCAGCAAACCCTTATTGCCGCCTTAGAACTATTTACTGACAGGGATTTTGATCCTGCTCTGCCAGGTTGCTGTTGTGCACCCAGTGAAAGCATGTCTGCTTTCTCTCAACCCACAGCAGTATTGCCTAAGCCCACCTTTCCATCCTGGCATCGCTCGTTCCCACTTGTGTCAGGCTTCTGCAACCCACCCCGAGATCAGACAAACTCCAATGCATCCCCTCTCACACCACACTGTTCTGAACCAAACCTCCAAACTGCTGACAGTGCCATCTGTAAGCAGTGTACTTGCACACTCAGCACAAAGAAAGCACCACTGAGGCACACCTTATCTTTCTGAAATCTTCTAATGAGCATGTTTCAAAAAGCTTTAGAATCAAAAATCAGAGGCACTAAACATCTTCAGCAGACCTCAATGGAGTCTGTGTGTGAGGACCCTCCCTCTCCTATCTCAGTTATTAGTCTAACCATAGCCAGGAATATCTCACATTAGGCATCTAAATTTGGTGCCCACAAAGGGAATTGCTAAACTGAAATTGCTGGAGGCTATTACAGTGAAGGAACAATCCTTCTCTCTGTCTATATCCTGACACAAGTATATGAAATATAAATGAAATGCTTTTCAAAATTACTATAAGCCAGCACCCAGGAAGGTTCTGATAAGGCTTAGAGTTGTGTAGTCACATGCTTTGCCAACAGAAGGTCTATCTGTGGTTTTGCCTGTTGCATTTCTAGACTGACAATTTTAAACTCTGAAAGATTAAAGATGCTTGAAAAGGGCCACCCTCTCCTGACAAAGCAGCATCTGAGCTAACAATACAGTTTTCTTCTAAAGTTGGGGGTGTTATTCTCTTGACTCCAGATCTTCCCACCAGTATCATCACACTAACTAGCAGTTTGCTTTGTTGCAAAGAAGGTGGATCCACCTGTTCCATATGGCCATAGTGCCTAGGGAAGGTCACCTAGGCCCAAATTACTGCAAGATTTGGACTGGATAATAGTGGAAAAACTGTTCTAACAGTAGAGCTCCTAAGTGACTGCAATGGTAATTCAGGAGGCTACAGACACTCTCGTGCTGGAGATTTTGAAGAACTGGGTAAATATTTGCCAAGAATTGTGTAAATATGTCTGGGAGGGGACAGACTAAGGGTGGTTTCTCAGGATTCTGGTTGTCTGTGAATCTCTAAGATAGAATATGTCTTCAAGTATGAGACCAAAATAGAAGAGCAGTTTTCCTTTTTGTCCAATCCCTGAAGAAGAGCAATATTCTTGTGCTGCACAGCACTGCCATGAACTCAGCTGTGAAAGCTGTCATAACAACGTTCATCCAACTGTGCATACAAAATGCACACTCAGTTACCATAACCATTGTATGACTAAATGTGTGTTTACCCACAGCCATTACTCGCCCAGCCTTGCATTTTTCTGCAGGCATTGATTGATAGGTGCAATTACAGTGGCTCCATGCATAATTCAATGCACAACGACTGGGTTAGGTTCATAATTATTTTTTTTTCCAAAGAAGCATCAATCTTCTCCTTAGGAAGAGGAAAAACAGGGAAAGACTGGTTAATAAAAATAGCAAGCAAGCTAGCTAGCTAGCACCACTAGCCTAAGTGTGTCCGCTGTAATTCATTCCATTTCAGCTGCAATATTCAAACCATATCATGAGCATGACATAGTGATGAGCATACTCCCACACCAGCTGAAAGTGGATCATACATCAATACACCATATATTACAGTCACTACCTGTATTATGAGTCTCCATTCCTTCACAAAGACTTAACAACTTCACCAAATTCTGTGGAGTTAATCTAGATTTACTTTGGCAGAAAAGTAAAGGAATGTACTGCTGAGATGTCTGTTTCACTCAGGAGTCATTTAGTGAGAAGTTCTTAGAGACAAAGGTTAGGATGAAAACAGCATAGAAGTCCAAATAATAAAAGTACATTGGAAAAAAACAAAGCGACCTATCACAACCAAGCAAGAGATTTTCAATGATTAATGCCATAACTTGATGCCAGTCATGATTCTACTGCAGAGTTTGGGAGTGCATCAGAACAAGAGGCTTGACTCACAAATAAACCTCTTAAAGTGATGTTGCATTCATAGGCCAAGATGCATAGCCTGAATTTATTCATGCTAAATGCCAGGCAGGTAGTGAGTAAAAAAATAGGCATTTCCTATTTAGCCATTAAAAACAGTTCTGCTTAGTGCAAATTCAGACATCCACTATTATTAATACTTGAATTACAAGTTTTTCCTCTTTTTTTTTTTTTGATTAGGCATCCGGATTGGCCAATCATTCCTTTTTGTGGAGCCTTGAATGGCTGTTTCACTGTCTTTTCCTTCCCATTATGCTTCTGAAAAAGTTATTTTTCTATCCTTATTTAAACATAAGGCTCTCTAGAAAATGGAGAGCCTACCCTGTAACAATTGTTCCTGGATGGTTTCATTGACATCCTGCAGATCATCTTCATCAGCTGGCATTACTTTCAGTCTTCTTCTAGCTGAACCTGTTGATTGATTATTAGATGAATGCAGACTTGGGGAGATGGGTAATGCAATGTGAGGCCTTCAATTCTACATTTGAACCAGAAATTTTATTTTTCACAAAGTAATGAGATTAATTAGGCAATGCTTACTTCAACAATATGCATGCATTTTTCAGAGTTAGCAAAAATTAAGTTTCTATGTACATATGCCAGAATGGGAACTATATACGTGCCCACCTGAGATAAACAGTGAGAACATGTGCATGTGTGTGTGTCCAAATTCCTGATGTATTATATTTATCAGCCGTGTTAGCCATATATTATCAATGTACATCAGAATTCCCAGCCATATTCCAAACGTTTTTCACAGTTGATATTTTTTGAGCTAAATTTTCCTCTCCATAAAGACTTTGTAGAAGGACTCATGGGTTGCCGAGTCTTTAACACTGTGTTCACCTCTCATTGTCATGTTGTGACATGAACATGAATTTTAATTGCAGATTTTTGTTCTGTCAGCTCTATCAAGAAGCAGCTTTGAAAAGAGAATACAGCTATTTTAAGGCATATTGGGTTTTTTAGCGTCCAGTGATGACAGCATAACAGATACCTGTCTGAAAGTAATATCCAGTGGCTGTCATCCGTCCATTCATCCTACCCTTTATGCCAGCCAAGATTCAAGTATATGTTTTTTGACCCCCAGAGGTGAGAAAGGGCAGACCAGATCCCCACAGCAGCTGGCTGAGGGATACTGAGGACTGAGGATGCCAGTGGCAGGAGCCCAGCACACCCACACAAGGTACTTTATCACATCAGGGTTGGAAACTGTAAGTTGCCAACACAATAGCGAAGGGGAACATGTGATTTTGCATATGAACAGTATCAGAGTTACACATGATTCTCAGGGGCAAATCAAACCCAAGGGCCATTCTTTCTTACTGTATATCATGGCATTACAACTCTTGCACAAACATTCATGCACATATATATGCTTGCAAATGCACCCACACACATACCCACAGCTAATCTCAAGATCCATAATGAATTGCTAGTAGGGGACAAGGAGCAAAAAAAATTCTTAGGTATGACTAAAACTGTTTAAACTGAAAATTTCATTAGCATACAGTTCTCCTCGTATTCCACATAGCTCTTGAATACTTTAAATCAAAAATTACCCTCATAATTTATTTCATACATCCCCCACAGGCTGAGTCTGGGCCCACCACACCAGGCACTTCCCTGAAGCTTGAAAGCTGGTTAATCTTCTTTTCTGGCCCCTCTGAGATAACTTCTGAATGGACTCTCTAAGCTCCTTATACTAAAAGGTGATCATAGTATAAGGCCAGAAGTTGCCAAGTTCCCTTCAGAGGGTGGACACATGCTGGGCTTGACCAGTTATCAGTAAACACAGATACATGTCAACCTGTTGTACAAAAGGGTCTGTGTATGCTGGAGCAAATATATATATATTAGAAATTTCCTCATGACAATAAGAAATCACTAGGAAATTACCAGGAGTGAGAAAAAGACAAATATTTTTAAATGAGTGGTCTGAACGTTTCCCTTTGTGACTGATTGAAATAAGAGTTATGAGGTCTGGATTTAGCCTTTTATTATGAGACACTGAGATTCTGCAGTATATTTTTTCCTTTCTTTAATTTAGATCTGTGCAAGAAATTGGCATGAAATACAAATAAATGACAAAGCACTGAGAATTAGGCCATTTGTCTGTAAAACCAGACATAATCCCCAAAATAGAAAAACACAGAAAAATGCATCAAAATGTATTAGAGATGACAGACCATATATTACTCAGGCTGTTAATGCAACTGTAGGTCACTTTTTGGTACCAGTGAGTCACAGAAGCCTAACATTAAATGTAAGAGGCATCAAACAGACTAGTATTAATTAAAATAACAATTACTGCTAAGTGCAGCATTTGCTAGATACAGTGACAAATAAAATAGCAGTGAGGTGTTCACAATAATGAGCAAAATAAACATTTCCCCTTTGGAGTATGTACGTATATATACATATATATATATATTGCTAGTAGGAAAGAGCTGTGGAAATATGTAAATCTCCATGAATACGTCATTTTAAATGCTACAATAATCTTCCCCATTTTGAAATCTAAGGAGAGATTTAAAAGCCCCATAGCCGTTGCCTTACACAGACACTATAGGTCTTAATTGCCAGTGGATTTACCCAGTTCATGTGGGTTTTCTTTCACTATATTTCAACCTAAGCTTGTCTGGCTTCACTTACCCCTGAATACCTGTTGTCAGGGCATGGTGAGTCTAGGGTGGGCAGCAGAGGGGAAGTGGGGCAACCTGCAGCAGGGACCTCCCCCAGCAGCCCTGTCCCCCACACCCAGAGGTGACCAGCAGAGCCAGGCTGGGGATGTCCATGAGGACAGGGCACCTCTGGGACCAAGTCAGGGATGCCAGGCTGGGATCAGCAAGGGAGATTCATAGGGATGAGTACAGCTGTACTACAGCTCATAGGACCTAGCTTGAGGGCTGGAGCTGAAATGTGGCCCCAAAGCCCAGGGATGATTCTTCCCACTGCTCTTTCTGGCCATATTGCTGCTTTCCCAGCAGTAAGATGTTGCAGGAATAGCATAATGTGAGGAATCTATTCTGCATTTTTGTAGGCCTTGCTCTCTCAAGGCCAGGCACAGACAATGTAAACATCTTAGAAGCTCTGAAGCTGAAACAAAGGGAAGTCCGTGCCAAGATGAAGGTGGAGTTCCAAAAAGTAAACAATGTGATCATTTCGCATGGACACCTGAATGAAGCCAATCAGAAGTGTGTTACTGATGTATGGTCAGAATGTGATCAGTGCCTTGCAACCAATAGTGTGAAAGCAATCACGTGCTGGGGTGCGAGAAATGTATTTAACAGGCAGTCTGTGTAAATAAAAGGGACATTTTGAAGATCATATTGATCACATTCAATCTGTCGCCGAGCCCCTCCATCACTAGCAAGAACCCAGATGTGGCGCAGTATCAGAACAGCCAAAATACTACTGTCAGAGCGTGTGGCAGAGCCTGTCCAAAAACCTAATATTTTTTCTGGAAGTCTCCAGATCTACAATTTTACTTGGACAATAAAAAATACAGAAGATTGATATCAGGGTGGGTCCCCCAGCCTCAATCTCAGAGTGCCATTGAAGTCAGACCCACTCTTCTGACCACTTTCATCTGAAGAACTTTGAGTGTGCTTCTGTGCAAGCCAAAACCTTGGGTCTTAGTGGCATAACTGCCACAATGACTGGAAGCCTGCAGGAAAGCTACACAGATAGGAAATGAGGAGGTGTTGAGTGTGCTGCTTTCATCAGTGAGGATGTGAAATAAAGTATTTCCTAATGAAAGTTTGAGGGGATTTTTATATCACTTGAGTTTTGTGATTAGATCACCGTGAGACATGATCACAATGATACATGTAGGCAGGGCCGTAGATCAGAGCACAAAACTGGTGGGGGATACCATGCAGCTCCCTGTGGCACAAGGCATGTCAGGAAGGTCTGTGGAGACACCTAGACTGAGTCAAGAAGGAGCTTGCAATAAACCATCACCATCCCATATCTCTCAAAGACAGGCCATCCACTTGACCTATGAAATTTCAGATCAATATAGTAATTGTTTGAGTAATTATGTCACTGTTTGCTGATATGGTAGTCATTTCCCATTACAAGATTTCTACTCTGATAGATTAGAGGTATTCTGGTCTATCATGGAGCTGAAAGGGTTGTACCTTTCTGTATAACATTTGTAGCTAGAAGAGAAAAAGGTCATTCATAATTATTTTTCTGGTATACTGGCTTGGCTACTCATTTGATTTATCACGTGTCCTTTCTGACACAACATGAAATAATAAGAAAATTAGAATGTGTTTAGAGAAAACAGGCATCCAGCTCACAGAATACATCAGTTTCGGTAACACAGTTCAAATTAATCCAGCTCCTTTCAATATATTTGGGGATTTGTTCACAAGTTTGGGTTGAGCTGCTTGCAAAACAGATAGAAGAAACCTCTTTCTGTGATATAACCAGATGCCATTTGCAGAGCCTGTGACATATGGTCCTTCAGACGTGGAGATAATCACAGAAGATAATTCTTGAGAGCCCGTTAGGATTCCAAAGTAGCTGTCTCTGCCATGTGGTGCTTGCTGATGTCTAAATATGATAAATTCACTCACTTTATTTTCAAAAACACAGCTGAAAGGGTTTTAAAAGGAGTAGCATGAAAGCAAAAAAGTATCAACCCTAATTACTCAATCAAAGTGAGAAATATATTCCTGATTCCATCCAACTTCAAGGCAAATTAATGAACTAAATAGAAATCTGCAGCTGAAACTCACTGATATGAGAATAATCTAATTTTCCACAATGAATGCAATGAGGATTTCAAGGGAGCTTTTGTCCAATACATGGCTTGGGCAGGCAGTGGGTACACTTTGGTCTTTAAACCCTTTCCTCCTCTAAAAAAAAACCAAACAAAACAAAAAAAAAAAAAAAAAAAAAAAAACCAACAAAAAAAAAAAACCTTGTATTAAGGGTAAGAAGCAAAAAAACCCAAAATTTTATGGT
>JAWWLV010000001.1:103952239-103986398 GCA_035041135.1 Platyrinchus mystaceus
AGGGTAGGGAGGTATAAAGGTAAAAATCAAATAACTGAAGACAGTAAGTAGGAGAGACAGAGCTTTACAAAAAAAAAAAAAAAAAAAAAAAAAAAAAAAAAAAAACCAAAAAAAAAAAACCCCTTGTATTCAGGGTAAGAAGCAAAAAACCCCTAAAGTTTATGCTGTTATCACAAAAAGTATTTTAAAAATGGACCTTAACACTGAGTCTGTGAAGTACTGGATTTCCCAGCTGTGCAAAGGGGGTCCAGGCTGGTATTTGATCAGATGCCTTTCCCGGTCTGGTATTGGTCCATGAGCATTGACAAAAATAATGAGCTGGAAGAAAAAAAATCACAATAGATTAATGTGAACATCTAGAACAGCAGCAGTGCCTACACTGCACACCTTTACCCTACACAGAAGAGGATCAGAGCTTAAGCATTAAACCCTTCTCCTAGTTCACTCCTACAACCACGCCTGGGAAAGGTACTGGGGATACCCATGCCAAGGATGGTCCCAAAGAGAGTGTGAACGAGAGTACATCAGCATTAGCTTGACACACCATCAGCAGACTTTGCACCTATATGGACCATGCCATTGGACACATACAGCCACACTTTGTGCCATGAAACCACTGCTCAACTGGCCTATGGCACAAACCTTACAGAGTACATCAGAACTCGGGCACTTTGAAATAAAACACATGGAATAACAGCCATAGTTTAAGGCTGCAGGCTTATCTGAAGGCCAGAGGTTGTGCAATGCAAATGCAACCAGTCTGCTCTGGAGAGAACTTGCCTTAAATAGCTTGGTGCAAGGCACTTTGTGCCTCTTAATCCTGAGTTTGCTTCCTTAACCTGTTAGACATATCCTCTAAATCCCTCCACCAGTCTGAGATATGTAATGAAAAAAACAGCTCCACATACCAGGACTGATGGAAGCTAGAAGTTTCTTTGGACAGCAGACTACTCCCAAAACAATCTAGAAAGTATAAAGGAACATGGTTCCATCACTTGAAACACTGAAATGAAGATTTTAGTGGTTGTCATCACAGTAGCTGAAGGACATAAAAGAAAGTCCTACAGATTTCCTATGAAGTCTATAGGAAGACGTAGCACATAGGAAGACATCGCTGACAATATCAGCTTATTAATCTCTATCTCCCATAATATATTTGCTGTTATATTTTTTGGTCTTCCTGCTGGCACAAGGAATCCTTCTTGTGCTTTCTTTTCCCCAATGCAATGCAAGACACACTGGATGAAGTAGCATCTTTTACCATGCAGAAAGTGAAAGTCCTTCTGGCCCTTATACACCCGTGAAAGCAACATGTGCAAAGTCTCCTATAGGTATTTTTAAACTGATACTGTTTGAAAACTGCGGAGTACCCACCCTACCTCGATAGAGGACACTAAAATATCCTTGCTGAAAGTAGAATGGGGTCAGCTGTTGACAAACATGCCTCACCTCTAGGGCACATTCTATTTGTAGAGTAGCAAGTGGCTACTCACTTGCTATGGAGTGTCATTGGCCAGCCCAGCTGTGTGGATAGTGTTCAGGAGATCTCTTCATGTCTTTTAGATCCAGCATATCCCATTCAAACTGAAGAGTCCAAGAACATTACTTGAGTGTTCAATCTCTTACATGCATTTCAAGCAATGGGACGGGCTGCCCAGGGAGGTGGTGGAGCCACCAGTCAACAACTGGACGTGGCACTTAGTGCTATGGTCTAGCTGACAAGGTGGAGATCAGTCAAAGGTTGGACTCGATGATCTTGAAGGTCTTTTCCAACCTAAATGATTGTCTGGTTCTGTATTGCCTGAGAGGACAACCAGTTATTCTGTGTGGATTGTATAAAGCTTGGTGTGCAGGTTCTGGAAACCTGTGCTTCAAGACATCAGCAGGTAAATGAGGAAGAAAAGTCTGTTTCCGATTCACTTGTAAAGTTTTAACTGCTCCATAGCTCATCTATGACACAAGGAGGCAGCAAATTGGCATTATCAGCCTTGGGAAGGTGAATTTTGTGCATCCCAGAGTAACAGAATATCCTCTGTCTTGAGGAATAAAATAGTATGAGCAGTTAACTTTTCATATTTGTCATTCCTTCCATTTTAAAAAATAAAAATGCTTCAATCTCATTTAACAACAGAGGAACTAGAATAAAGACACAGTTATTTCTATGCTGCAGGAGATGTTTATCACCTTGGATTTGCTTCCTACAAAAATGACACAGAAAAACAATGTTTGAATGGAAGGAACAGAAATTTTGGACACCCATGATTAAGGCATTTTGGCACTTTTGGGTTAAAATTAAGCAATTTTTGGCATTCCAAAACTAAAGCCTTCCTCTTTTATTCACTGGTCTGAAGTTAAACTTTTTTGTTTTGATCTGAGTCAACATTAATTTCTGTGTCCAATCCAGCTGCCAAAAAGCCTTTTGGGAGTTGACTCCCCTCATCTTCGTGTCCTCCCAATGGGCACTCTTCCCCAGGCAAACTGTATTTCCCACGGCCTCCCCACACAGCAGAGGTCTAGGAGCATCCTGTGATGTATTGCACTGACTCAGCCACAAGGAGAAACAGCCCTTGTTTCTCATTTTTCATGGTTACAATTTCATCCAAGTCTTTTTTCCTGTGGCAAACTTCTATTTTGATGAAACACACTGTTTCTCATAGAAAAATATGTGATTTTTTTTTCCTATAGGCTATTAAACACCTCTCAGAAAACAGATCTGAAGAGAGAATTAATAAAGATCTATACCACTGAAGGCGAATTTTTCCCTGTGAAGAAAACAAAAATAATACTTGAATTAATTTGGTAGGTAATTCTTCTAAAATAATCAAGTAGTTATTTTTATATGTTACACTGAAAGACAGAATAACACCATCTGAATTCAATGAATCTGTATGTTTACATAGCACCAATGACTTCTTCAATTTTGTATCACATGGCTTGTATTTTTTAGAATCAGTATATATTTATTAAGCTAGAGGTTTAGGAAAAATGTACGGTCTGAATGTCAAATTTTGTAATCAGTTTTGTTGTGCTTTTTGTTTATAGGGGGCAAATTCAAAACAATTCATGTATTTTCCAATGTAGACATATGGGAAGAAAGTCACTTCTAATATCCATTTCAAAGTAAATTATTTAAATCTTCACATTCCTCACAAATTCCAGTCCTCTTTTTGCCTAGTAATTACACAGTCATGAATCTCAATTATCATAAAATATTGTGTTATTGATAACTTGCTGTCCAAAAAGTCAACAATAATATTCAGAGCTTCTCTAAATTTGCACATTTCTGCTACTCAGTGATAATCTTGATGGTTCATAACTGGCCATCTGAGTCAGATGAGGTTGATTTTGTTTCCCATTTGGATGACATCCAATTTGAATGAGAGGAAGAAAAGGTAAGAAATTATGGAGAATTACAAATGCCAAGTTTATTTATTTTCGTTATCACAGATTCAGTTACTCTCTCCAGCCATTCTGGTATGAGAGTAGATCCAATAATGTGACCTCAGAATCGCAGCTGAATGTGTCAGTTCCATACATGAGCATGCCAGGGTATTCCTGCCTTCTGTAAACTGCCATGCTTAGGCATTGTGTTAGAGGCTGGAAAGTGGAGCTCATATTTCCCTAACAGACTGTAGAAAGAAACCCTAGAGAAAAAATAGACTTTGGTATAGGTATAGGTGGTAGAGGTGTAGGTGTAGATGTAGATGTAGGTGTAGGAACAGGTATAGGTATATACTCTCCCAGAAAAACTAAACTATTTTGGAAATGGAAATTTCCTTGGTACCCTCCCAGAGATACCTGATAAAAAAGAAAGACGAGGAAGACAAGTCTCCTCCTCACCAGCCAGAGCGATTCTCCAGCACTTCACTGACAAGGTGGGGGGAATAAGAAGTTTCACGCTGAGACACGGAGCTGTAAAGCAAAACAGCAAAGAGCTGTTTAGACAAAGAAAAAACGTACTTCAGGCTCCTCTTACCTGTCAGGGTGGATAGCTAAAGGTTCTGACCACAAGGCTACGGGGGGCTCCTTGCGACCGACACCCAGCAAACACATCTTCCTCGCTGGGATGAACTGCTCTGGAGAGCGGGAGCACACAGCAGGGAGCAGCGGGTTGCAGCCAGCGCCAGCACCCTCTCCGCTCCTCGGCACGGCAGGGGAGCATTCAAAAGGAAGGAGGAATCTCCTCCCTCCAGCTCTAGCAGCTGAATTCCCTCGCCACCACGCTGGGAGCTGGCGAGGAGGACGGCCTGCACCAGGGCTGTCGTTACCGATGTAAATTAAACAGTTACCACCGCAGGGTGACTCTCTGCTCTTTTCCCTGAGCAGACAGCTGCTCCAGAAAACACATGCTGGAGCTGCTCAGGCTGAAAGGAGGAACCGCAGAGATTTTATTTATAGATGCAATAGGCAGGTGTTCCGCACTTAATGTCTGCCCAGTAAGAGCTGGAATTGTCTCTTTGCCCACAACAACTACGTACGTGATTACTTTCTGTGTACATAATGCATTATATATACTCTGTATCTCTCCCTTCCCATTTGGATTCAGTGCATAACCTCCATACAGCTGTGTTGCTCTCTCTCCCACAGCAAAACATTGACTGATCTTATCAAGACAGAGTACCATAGATTGTGGAAAACTAAACTTCAATGGAGGAGTTCACACCAAGGTGTGCCTGGTGTGTTTCTGGATGGCAGAAGAGTGTTGTGCAAGGAACATCCGTCCATCATTTCAGAAGGAAATGTTTCATCAAGGTTTGGAAAACCATGTATGAAATATTAATTAATTACCACTGAGTCTCACTATACCATTGTGAAACTGGCACAGTGCAGTTTTTTATGCAGGTTGTTTTCAGAATTGTTGTCTTTTATTTCAGCTACATGATCAAAGTACACTGCATAATTTATATGTCTTTGAGCCTTTTGTAGGGCATGCTGGTAGAAAAGCTCGTCAGTACCACAGAAGCTGGGATCTTGTCGATATTAGCAAGGATTTTTTGGGGTTGGCAAACAAACACAACAAAAGCAGCTTCTGTGCTTGTGCCATCCGTGATTTTGGTAACTGCAGGTTTGCTACAATGACTTGTGACAAAGCAGTAAGCAAGCAACACTAAGCTCTCCAAAATCCAAAATGAAACAAAAAGGACACCTTGCTGTAAATTCAGGATGCCAGCCATACCGTGGCACAAATGTATTTTGAAAATATATGAAAATGAATTTTAAAATGGTTTTCATTTGAGCTGAGGGAGAAGGCAGATCCTTTGGGGATTGCAGTGCTGTGCACCAGTCACCAGCAATGCAGAGCGTAGGAGCACAGGCAACTCCAGACTGCCACTGACAAAACTAGGAAATGTTTTTTCCACATTTTTTGATCAGAATAAATATTCTGACATGCCATTTTTACGTTGGAGGAAGGCACATTCAGGTTGTGGATAATTTCAAAACTCTTCCTCTCTTTGGAAACACATTTTTTGTGTTAGGAAAAATATCCACAGGAAACAGTGGAGAGTGCTGGGTGGTGGGGGGGAGTGTCCTCAGGGGCTACTTAAGATGCCATTAGTGTCATTGAGACCACCTGGTGAGCAGACCTCAGCTGGGAGACATCAGGAAGCACATGCACGAGCAGGTAAGGAGCAGTGATGCACAGGTCAGGCACAACAGCGTTGCTCTCGACCTGTGGGTGCAAGGGACATTAATCCCACCAGAGCTGCCTACCTAAAAGCTCAGTGCCTATCCCAAGCCAGGTATCCAGACTCCCTTGACCCGCAGGGCAGAGGGTACTTGTCTCTCCCTCTAGACTGCTGAGGGAGCCTTATTGACGAGCTTGGGTTGGACCCCCCAAGTTTACAAAGCTACAGCTGGGTGAGGGGGATGCGAGGGATGTGCCAGCACTAAGAATAAAGCTCACAACTCTTTGCTTTCCAGCTCTACAATTAAACTGCTAAAACATGTTGACAATATGTCTGAATCTTGTCGGAATATCTATGGCAGAAAAACAGCTTATGCCTGCGCCTGCAATTACTTATACTTAGGACAGGTAATTAGGATGTGGACCAACAGCCAGGCTCAAATGCACACAGAGGCCTGCCCCTGCCACAGAAAAACTTTTAGAATGATCAAACAACAATAATCACATTTTGTCACCGCTAATTTTTGTAGTGTGGTAAAGAAACATATACAATAACCAGCTAAATAATTCTGGTCTGTTTACAGCTCTGCACCCTTAAAAGGCAAACTGTAATCAAGATATTTGGAGAAAGCTGATGTGTTCTTTCACTTTTTTGATAAGGTCTATGTAGCATAGAGCATCACCCTGGTCTGCCCTGTGCACAGGGCTATGCCACACCAATCCCCCATCCTTTAAATAGTGATGGTAACCTGAGTCAGCAATGACCTAGAGCCATAGCACAGATGGCAAAAGGAAAGCTGGCCCCAGGTATCTTGTTGGACATGGGTGCAAAGAGCTGTGCTTGATGTGGTTTCCAACTGCTGTGGCTGCCCAGGGAAAGGGATGCAGCAGCAAAGGTCAGTGGCAGCTGGGGGACATGGGCAGAGGACAGTCCCTCAATCAACACAGCACCTCTCTTTGCCTCTTACTGCCATCCCTTGATACTCCAGGCCTATGTACTTTCTCCTTGGCACCTATGGGCAGAAAGGCAGCTGTATTTAAGACCAGAGACAGAGGAAAAGCTGGGAAAGAAGATGACTTGGATGACCAAGCCATCTGGGGGACACGCACCAGAGACCATGCTGAGACAGCCCATCCAGGCTCTGATGGAGTGCTCCACCTCACTGCCATCTGTATTCTGCCCCATCCCCCCAAGCACAGACCATGAATCCAAACACAAAGCGCTACTGATACCTGTCAGAGAGGAGATTTAAATGGAAGTGAGGTGCATGGCCACTTCTGCTCCCCCATTTTACTGGCAAGGGAACAATTCTTCAGAAAATGGAAAGTGTCCAAGGAGTTATTCATGAACATGGCACTGCCACAACATCACCCATGCCCCACCAAAGGCTTGATGCTGGGGGAAAAAAAACAGAGTATATGACACAAGAGACAGCACTTTCGTCCTAACCCTTATGATACAGCTGAAGGGCTGAAAAAAATGGGGAGGAAGGGGCTTAAAAAAAAATAGTCACAATAGCTCTGAAGAGGGAATTCAGTGGATATTTCTATCTGGTATATTCGTAGTCAGTAATATCTCCATTTTCACTTGAAAAAGTCACAGAATATTCCAAGTTGGAAGGGACCCACATGGATCCTTAAGTCCAGTTCTTAATGAATGGCCCATACAGGGACCATGCTTTAATTAACTGAGCAAATCTCTGGGTCAGCCATAATGGAGCTCCTCTGTTATTGTTGGGTTTTGCTCTCTACAGGTTCCCTACAGAAATGTAGGCAGATACCAAGCCTGCTAAACCTACAGGGAAAAGCAACTGGTGACTAGCAAGTAGAGCCAAAGCCTCAGTCAAAAATTGGATGGATTTCAGGATTCACTCAAACAGGAAGAGGAGGCACAGGTCTGGAACCTACAGGTTCCTAGAGAATTGGAAATGCATCTGAAAAGCACAGCTTATCTGACAGGCAGCATTCTCCATGATTCTCCATGATTTTCTCCCTGCACTCTGCATCAAAAGCTTTGCAGGAGGTCTACAGCAATGGGAGAGGAGGAGGCAAATTTTGGCCAGCAACATCCTTTGTCGTGCAGGAGACCTGGGGATGTGCAAATATTTCCAGTCAAAAACCTCAACTGCAGCCCAAAATCCAAATATTTGCTCAGAGACACCTATTTCCCCCGATCTTTACTTTTCAGAAGTATTTTATCAGATGGCGAATAAAAATTATTTCAAATCCCTGAAGGCACACAGGCACCTTCATGCTGTCAGGAACACAGTGCATGAGCTAATTGTTTAACTTTTCCAGTTTTTGGTGGTGGCAGGCTATTAAATCAGCTTGGAGCTGACTTGGTACGATGCACTCCAGTTGCAGAGTTGAGGATTTGTTCCTGTTCTCCCTAATTACTTTGGCATAATTAGTTTCTCCATTGCAAGTGACTTAGCCTCTCACCTGCCAGCACGGCATTTTGTCAGTGGCTACACCAAAGTTCACGTGTGCCGCTTCGCCCTTACCTATCACACCATCTATTCCCATGAGTAATTTGGGAAAAGACAGGTTTTGCCTGTGGTGATCATTTGAGCATTGAAAGTGTCCCTAATTATTTTCCTTACTAATTTAACTAGTAATGAGGTAAAGTAAAATTTCTTTGTAATAAAGGAACTATAACTCTGGCAAAATTCCAGTCCTCCTTTATGGTAGCTGGCTTTAATGATAGTTCATGTACTTTTGCTTACAGATGAACCATTCTTAAATTCTTTAGAAACTCGTGGATGAATACCATCTGGCCCTAGTGATTAATTTCATTTTTAAATTGTTCCTCATTCTTGTTACCTACAAAAAAAGAAGCTCTAGAGCAGTCCCCCCATGGACTCCTGATTTTGAGGTTCTTGGGAGGATTTTCACTTTCTTTCCCATCCCTACTAGTTACAGTTATCCGTACAGTGCACGTTCCTTCCCACTGAATTCACACAATCTTAAAATTTACTCTTTTTAACTTTTTCTTCCTTTGCTTGCTTATGAATATGAATCACTCTTAAAAAAAGTACAGCACCTCGCAAGTGTTTTAGCACACCTTTATAGCACAAATTTAAAAAAACAAAACAAAACCAAAAACAAAAAAACAACACCACTTCCAGAGAGTTTGTGCACTGAAAACCCCTTTTGTTTCTCTTAACTAAGCCTGTGGGTCCCAGGCCATCCACAACATGCTAGAGAGGCAAAGACAAGACAGAAAGCCCCAGCCCAGCCAGCAATGGCAATGCAAGTATACACTATGCAGCAACTTTTCAAAAATTAAACACTTACCAGACTCTATCCCACTTCACGTAGCATAAGATAATCTATTCTATAATAATACTGTGAAAAACTGAACAAATAAGTATATCTTCAATCTCTGCACAACCATATTTGAAGAAATGTCATTGTGGGCACAGTAGGAGCAACGTGTAATAAATGTTTCATTGCCTCCCACAGGTAATATTTTTGCCAAGGCAGCTGGAGAAACTGTGCAAGTTTACTGGCCCACATATTCAAGCTCAGCATCTATTTGGGGAAAACAGCTGAGGACTGTATACAAATTTATATCATAAAGTAATAAAAAGCCTCAATCACAGTGACATATTTAGCTCAGACAGTATTACTCTATTATTGTTGTTATTACTAATAGTAACACCAATATTACAACACCCAAAGCATGAGAAGTTTCAAAGTTTTGTATATAGGAAAAAAAGCTCCAGCCTAGAAGCACGATTGGGGTTAAGAATTTACCAGGGCTGGGAATCCCTGCCATTGCATTCATTCAGAATTAATTCCAAAGCTTTCTTTTATGACAGACCTTTTTCCAAGTGCAATAGATCAGGATGTGCATACCACTGGAATGAAAGAAGGCAGTAAAAGACAGTATATTCTCTTAGAGTCGGCATCTAACTTTAATGTTGGCCTCAGGATGAGTTGAGCTGGCTTTTCAGTGCCAAAAGTACTGAAGATCATTACTTCCAATTACTCCAAAGGTTGAAGTAATCTCCAGAAAGCCCAAGATTTCTGAAAAATCAGGCTACTTAATTACCGCCCATTGCTCTCATGCATCTCTTTCACCACCCTCAAATACCTACAAGGGATATTTGATGGAGGGATAAGCATTCATGACACCATCCTGTCCTCTGCCTTGTGTTTTCTAAGGTGCTCCCCTTAGAAATGGGATCTCCCTTCAGGAGAGAAGGGATCAGGCTTTTTCCTGGCCTGATTTAGATCAATAGAACATGTACTTGTGAATCACTCACTGTTAGTGCCATCGTAGGCAGGAAAAAGTGCTGATACCAACTCTTCCAGGAGGCCAACAGTTTCCAGGAGTCTGGTTCTGTTGTCATCTTTCATCTTCACCAAGAAATGTAAACCAGATCTGGAGCTGAAACCCTACTGTTTCTGCTGTGAACCTTTTATAGAGCCAAGTGCCAGGTTCATTCCCAGAGCATCACAGTCTATGAGAGCACACACTGTGAAGATGCTTGAGGAACCAGAAGACCATGGAGTATTCTCCCACTTGCTCTTCTACATGGAGGAAGGACCATGTACTCAGGATGATGTTTCAGCCCTTCATTGTGGGCCCCTAACTCCAGCATTTATCTTAAAAAGTGTATCCATGGATCCCAGTAGCCAAAGAAAGAAAACAGGTATTGAACAACATTCACCCTTTCATCTTCAATGCACATATAAATAAGAATGATCTGTAACAAGATTGGACTATTTCTGTTTGTCTTGTTGTATGAAAAATATTAATAAGGTAGGTATTAAGTTATAGTGTTCCCTTTTGCTACATCAGTAATTCTGATTGAAAGCAATATGGACAGCTTATACTGTCCCTGGGCAAATATTAAATAAACAAAAGGCTCAAATACAATAAGCATTAATATTTCATGAAGTTGGGAAGAGCATCAAGAAAGCTTTTCTTGGTCACTTTACCTAGCACTCTCCCTGTGGGATTGAAAAAAGCATTAATGAGAAACAGAAAGAAATATCTCAAGCAGCAAAAGTACACACTGAGTATGAAAATGAACTCCTTTTTGGATCTCTCTGAGGAGCAGGGCTGTGCAAGAGACAATATTTCACATGTCTTAGGAAGATATTTTGAGAAGTCAGGCAGCCAAGTTCTGTTTTGTTGGTTATTTACTATTGCCCACAGAACTTGCTAAAATTCTGCTCCATCAAAACACTTTGCTGCTTCAAGATGGAGACAGCTACTCAATATGGGATAATTTGGGCCAATGGATAGCTCTGAAAATTGTGGCAACCCAAAAGCACTCTGAAGTACCCACAGCGGTTTAACCATCACCTGAAGAGGTGCAGGAAGTCCCTTCTGCTTTCACTGCACGGATCCAGCCTCAGGATCCCTGGAAGTAAACACCTCAGGAGTGGGCTGGACCTTCTCAAACCAGAGGACTTAAGGTCATTGGTGCCTATGGAGTTTTGTGTTTGAAACCTACAATGGGAAGAGAGGAAACTTTGCCACCAGTGCCAGGGGAAGCAGAGACCCAGCTGACTATGCAAGCTTGTGTGTTAGAGCAAGAGGCTTTTGGATGTGTGCCATGGCTGGGGTGCACGTGGTGTTAATGTGTGTCACCTCACACAGGATTCGTTTTTCTTGGTCTTAGGCTATTACAGAACCAACATCTTCATCTGAGCTGGTTGTCTAACTCCACAGTCAAGGAGAAATAGGTGCTCCCAGGGCATAATTCATCTCCTCCTCAAATAGATGTCTGAAATAGAGCAGATGAATCATTCTCTAGAAGCACCTCCAGACTCTCCATTGTCTCCACAGTCATAAAGGAAGCCAGACAACCAGATCAGATGTAGACTTCTGCTTTGTGGGCTTATAAAATTAAGTGAGACAAGTGTCACCTTTTGTGACTGAATTGCCTTAGATTTGTACATGATTCAATATGAATGCAGCAAAGAATACAATCACCTTCATGTAAAACGAAGGACACCATAAACTATAATTTTCATCAGCCCACGTTTTATTGAGCTGAGCCACAAATAGTTCTAAGTCCATTTACAAGGAAAATGCCAAATACTCACTCTACCTGAAAAAAATCACAGGATAATGTATGACTTCTTGGAGAACTACTTTATGCCTCCTCTGACATTTGTAGTTTCAAAAAACATGCATTGGTCTCTATTTGCAGTTTCTAAAGTCCCAGCTTAGACCTCTAATATCCAGAGTTCATTTGCTCTGTAGCCAGTTATTTCTTTCTCTTTCTCAAAATCAGTCCTTTAAAAGATGTGGAGGGTTTATTCTGGCCATGGCCATTTATAATTATAATAAAAATCACAGTTTTATGGTGACCCTATCTTCTTTAACTATGTGTACCCTCTACAGATCTTCCTGACTTCTAGAACACAAAACATGCTGCATGCTCTAAACAGTGGTTGATGACTACTGCTCTATACCAGTAGCATGCCATGCCATAAAAATATCTTCAGTCTGCATCAGCAATGATATTCTGTAGTGCTCTTTTATTTTAATTCAGTTCAACATTGCACAGTGATTCTGTTCCAGGAGAAGGAGGAGTTGGCAATCAATATGTTTAGACTATCTGTAGACTTTACCCTGAATTAATTACCAATTAACTCAATGTACTTAGCACACTTGTAAAGCCCACAATGGACGTGCTACATATTTATTTATGGTTACAGACTTCTGTTTCTTACCCAAAGCTGATCTTCTAATATTTATGTAAAAAACCCATTTTTAATAGTTTTGAGGAAATGCAAAATGGTGGCCATAGTAGCCCTTATTAAATGTGTTAAATACTTGCTGCTAATTGATTATTAATAATTCAGAGCACTAAAAATCTATAGTAGATGTATCTGCTCTGACTTCTCTGCCAAAAGCATTTTTCCATTAATCATCAAACAGCATTGTGGTTAGCTCCAGACATTGCTCTTCAACCAAGACCACAGCATGGAAGTATAGAGCTCTTATTCTTGTGCATCAGGGGATTTAAGTGGCAGAGACCAGAAGAAGTTCACAGTGCTCCAGTGGCTGAAGATACCTGACTTATTAGTCACATAAATTCCAAACACGTGCCAGCTTTCCTGTATTTTCTGGGCCTCCCTTGAGCACGTAAAAACAAAGAGCATTTGAAGACTCCTATGAAGTAAAATGGACAAATTTCCAAAAATAAAATTAAGATGCTCTGACATAACATAGAAATTCACAGAACTTACAGATAATTCAAAAAGTGATTTCAAGAGCACGTTTCCCACTTACTACTGATATATATCAGCATCCAGTGAAGACTTTGTGTTCACCTTTCACCACAGAAACACTTTCAAATGAATTCAATTTCCTCTGCATTTTATACTAAAAATAGAGTTTCACTTAGAACAGAGTAGCGAGTAAGCTTTAATATACTCATTATGCCATAACTTAGCTTTTCCTTGATTTTAGTATTTTAAATTCAGTGTCTTGTAAGAACACCTTACCCAAGGAAAGAAAGAAATTTTAGAAAAGCGTCTGAATAGAAAATAAATGAGTTTAATTAAATAGCCATTTGCAGGTCTTTGTGGTTTATATTTGAGGAGCTGATTCTTTCCTAAGTACTAAAAGTGCACGTTGTTACATTAATTTAGCTAATAGGCATTAGTTATGACAGCCTGCCTGGTAAAGGTTCTGAGCCAGTGTCGTTTCTATAGATTTATACACTTGGAAATGTGCACTTTAATTGAGAATCTTGCCGGTGTCAAAATTAAATTCAACTGAATTAAATCATGCATCTGATCACAAAGACCTAAGATTCTTTTCAGAATCAGGTCCAAATTATAATCGTAACTCTAGCCTGACTACCGAAGAAAATTAAAAGGCAGTTCCAACCTCATTAAACTCTACTGAAGTTGCCGACTACATAAACAGAGGGCTAAATCCTTAGCTGAGCAAAGGGACTGATACTGGAGCACTTCCAGGACAATTACTGCCACACTCACAACTTGGCTCCCATAGCCATGATGTCCTCTGGAGAATGGCTCCTCCAGGGACGATCATCATCGGGGGGTCAAATGCTCACGAGATGAGCATCCAAGAGCATCCAGGTCCACCAAGTCCTTGCTCCCAGGGGACCTGCTAATTTGAAACCCAAAAGAATCTAGTAGTGAAGTGGTCTTGGGATTTGTCTTTCAATGTTGACACACAAATGCCTTGACAGGTTGGTGTCTACCTCGTCTGAAGTACTATAGTCAATCATAGTCAGTCATGTCTTGCTTCAGAGCAGCTTTCACAGGAAGCAAAGTGGTGGCTCTGCCAGCTTTAATCCAGTAGTCCAGTGGTTTACAGCATTTAGGTGTGGCACAGTCATAGTGAATATACAATGGGAGCTAAGAGGGGTTTTCCTCAAAGAGGCAACATGCTACTACTAACTCAATGATGGAGTAAGGCTTGGAGTAAGCCAGGATCCATCTTGCTGAATTTCGACTCCTCTAGGAATTAGGGGCTGGAAAATGGTGTCTCTCAAAGATATTTCCTTTTGTATTTATGTAGCTCCCACCTGCGCTGGCTGAGAGCAGCCCACTTGCTACTTTCATATCCAAGCCAAAGGCTCTTACCCTACCTTAAGCTGCTAGAAGCATCATTGCATGAGCAGGCAAATGCAACATCTGTAAGACAATGTATACTGGGAGCTTTCCCAGCAAGCAGCCTCTCTCATCTGTACCACACAGAATCTCAGACAAGAATCTCCTATAGACAAGCAAATGCCCCAAGAACTCTAAGCAGAATTTTAGAATCACAGAGTCATAGAATCATCCAGCTTGGAAGAGACCTTCCAGATCATCTAGTCCAACCGAGCACCACCATAATCACCCTTAAACCGTGTCCCCTAGTGCCACATCCAGCCACTTCTTGAACACTTCCAGAGATGGTGACTCCACCACCTCCCTGGGTAACTTATTCCAATGCCTGACCACTCTTTAAGGGAAAAAAATTTTTATGATATCTAATCTGAACCTCCTCTGTCACAACCTAAGACCATTTCCTCTCGTCCTTTCACCTGAGACATGGCTGAAAAGATCAATCCCCACCTTGCCACAACCTCTTTTCAGAGAACAGGTGTAGAGAACAGTGAGGTCCCCCCGAGTCTCCTTTTCTCCAGACTAAAGAACCCCAGCTCCCTCAGCCACCCCTCATAGGACATGTTTTCCAGACCCTTCATCAGCTTCGTTGCCCTTCTCTGGACACACTCCAGCACCTCCATGTCTTTTCTGAAGTGAGGGGCCCAGAACTGAGCACAGTACTTGAGATGCAGCCTCACTAGTGCTGAGTACAGCAGGACAATCACTGTCCTGGTTCTGCTGGCCAAACTACTTTTGATACAGGGCAGGATGCCATTGGCCTTCTTGGCCTCCTGGTCACACTGCTGCCTCATATGCAGCTGACTGTCAACCAGCACCCCCGGGTCACTTTCTGCTGGGTAGCTCTCAAGCCTCCCTTCCCCCAAGCCTGGAGTGTTGCATGGTGTTGTTGCGACCCAAATGCAGGACCCAGCACTTTGCTTTATTTAACCTCATGCAGTTGTCCTCAGTCCATCAATCCAGTCTGTCAAGATCCCTCTGCAGACCCCTTCTACCCTCCAATACATCCACACTCCCACCTAACTTGGTGTCATCTGTGAACTTACTGAGGGTGCAATCCCCTCATCCAAATCATTGATAAAGCTGTTAAGCAGAACCATCCCCAACACATAGCCCTGGAGAACACCACTTGTGACCTGCCACCAGCTGGATGTAATTCCATTCCCCACCACTCTCTGGGCCCAGCCATCTAGCCAAAGAGTACACCCATGCAAGTCATGAGCAACCAGTTTCTCCAGGAGAATGCTGTGGGAAACACTTTACTAAAGTCTAGATAGAAAACATCCACAGCTTTTCCCTCATCCACCAAGTGGGTCACCTTGTGATAGAAGGAGATCAGGTTGGTCATGCAGGAATTGCCTTTCATAAACCCATGCTGGCTGGGACTGATCCCCTGGTTGTCCTGCATGTATGATGGCACTCAGGATGATCTGCTCCATGAGAATGTCTGGCACAAGTCATAACACAAACCTACAAGACTCACAAAATCAAAAAACGAGCACCATTTCCTTATACACATTGCAAATATAGGCTTAGGCAGGCCCTGTGTCTGTCAGGCTCTTGTCAGTCAGAAATGGGGCCATGGTAAGAAAATTTGGAGTATCATTATTGATCATGACTAACCTCAAGCCTTCAATCAATATGGCATTTGTTAAGTAGGGAATGGAAGGTCTGAAGTACATGAATGTCAAAGTTACACCACATAGCATCAATTCATTTGTGCTTATCTTTGCTGGCCAGACCAAACACAGTCCTGCAGCAACCATGAACTTGTAAGAAATGGTGTTAGAAACTAACATGAGTGAGATGAGGGTTTACACTCAGATGAAAAGAAATTCTATCCCATGTATCTCTGCCCTAAAGATATGTGGCTCATGTCAGGGTGAGATTTAGGGAATCTCTCATCATACCGCTGGACCAAAGACATCACAGCCAATCTACAAACCTGACAAGTATCTGTCATTAATAGCAATGAAGGAAACAGCCCTGACATTCCCCTTTGATGTCACAACACTAAAAAAAAAGTGGACACAAACAAAAGGAAACACAATGAAGAAATCACCAGACATGACTGAGCTAGCAGAGCCCCTCTCCTTCCACCCACAGGGGCTGTTGGGACTGGTGATGGTAGCTTTGCTGTGCTGGTGATAGACCAACCTCTACCAACACACAGCTACCCTGGGAGAGGGAACGTGCTCTGCAGCTATTGCAGGTGTAATTCTGAGAGATATTCAAAATGTGCCAGATACCAAACTTACACCCAGCTTTCTCCAACTTTCCAAACCCTGCATAACCCATCACTCCCAAGGATCATCTCACTGGTTTTTCACTCGTCTTCCTTCCCTGCATAGAAAGCAAAATATCTTTTTCCAACAGATATTTGATACAATCAGGAGCCAGCTTTGTGCAGCTACCATGCCCAAAGGCGACCTTTTGTCAGTGAGTCTCAGAAGTCTCCTTGAAGGCTGGTTTATTGGCTGCCTATGAGAAGGCTGAGGCAGAGTGAGTTTTTCCCTTTTCTTTGTATTTTCTTTTAAAGAACTTTTCTGTCCAAGTGATGCTCAAAGGATTGCCTACTGCTCCATGCAATGTTCTCTATGGAAAGGGGGGAATATTACAGTTCAGCATTCTGTAGAAAAACATCAATTATTTTAACAGAAAAACATCAATTATTTTAACAGGATGCAACTTGTACTACTGTGCTTCCCAAACACATGCAACAAATACATATAGCACACCTTTATTTGGAAATTAGGTCTGATATTCCAGTTCTCCCAGATGCTGAGGGCTTCCTCACCCATTTTAGTGCAACCAAGGTATGTCAGTATATCTATCCTGTCTCACTTTTAGTTTTTCTGGATAACTGAAAACTGCTTTCCCTGGCAATACTTCCACATACATCTGCATTCAAAATAAGATCATTTGTGCCCTTCTTCAGGGAAGGGGTGGAGTGAGTGAGGGGTGATACAATAGCTGTCCTGCCAGCACTCAGCAGGGTAACACAAACAAAGTCAGCATCCCACTTAATTCCCTGAAAGAAAAAGCATATTCCTCTGGCAGAGCACCTTATAAGTACTATCCAGCAGGCATCTCTCCCACCTGTGCACACTAAAAGGCCACAGTCTGAATACCAGAAGTATTACAATGATGACTGCATGGCCTAAGCTCTCTACCTGTGTGGTACAAGTCAGGTTCAAGCCACAGAAGTACCTGCAGTGACCTCCTAATCTGATGTGGGCTGCTTAGGGCAACCCTTGACAATAAGCTGCATTGTCCATGGAGTAAGTAGGAGCAGCCACAAAGGGTAGCTACAGGCTTCACACCCTTGCCCTAAAATTCCTTACCTGAGGTAACTCCCACAGCATCCAAAACAGTCTTGTCATTTCCACCAGGACACTCGTAAAAAGAGAAAACCTCTGTTACTCCTGCCAAAAGTAACTGAGCCATCCTTCAAGCTTCCTTGTTCACTAATGAGTGATCATTAATCAGTGGGTATTTTCTAAGCACAGTTTAGGGTTTTAATAAATGCCAAATAAATAATTAACAAGGCCATAATCAAGAAAATGTGTTCCTTGATTTGAGATCACTGCAGCAGGAAGGCTCAGAGCCAGATAAACAGAGTGCTGTAGTTACCAGCCTTTCCCATGTTCCTGCACATTCCTCCACTGGTTGCTCATAGGGAGGAAGGCAGACTCACGTTGCCATAGAAGAAATCTGATTTTTTATTGCTCCCCTAGAGGGAGAATGAAAATGAGGGGAGAGGGGTTCCTCAACCAATTTAGGACAGTGCAAGAGTTCCCCTTAGAGGAAGGAAGCCACAGGAGGGACGTGGTTAGATTAAATCCACTAAGTACATATTTTTTTTTGAAACTCAAATGAAACAGTCCCTTCCTTCTCTACCTCAACTTTCAGGTACTTTCTTCTCTCCCAGTTACCTCCTGCCTGCTTCAGCTTGACCCAGAAGTCCTTGCTCTTCAAGGAGGGGTCAGTAGAGCAAACCCAGTACTAATTTGCTCCCTGTCCTGTCTCTCCCACCATGGCTTACTTTACGGACAAACAGGCTGTAGGCTGAAACAGAGCATAATTTCAGTGACCCATTACAAGTGAACAGGGAAAAACCCTAATAAATGTGCAATTTAACTTGAGACAAAACATAACCATCATGCTGCCAAGCAGAGGAAGGTAAAGGCAGTAACATTGCCCAATCACAACAGTTGGCTGCTGCATGGGCTGATGGCATTATAAATGCACACTAGGAAAAAAACATCAAGCTGAGATGAAACCATCTGGACCCAGTTAAGCAACAGCAGCTGGCTGGGGAGCGTGGAGGATGGTTTGAAGGGGAATAATGCAATCACGGGTTCCTTTCTGGATGGCAGTTCTCTAAACCACTCTACCCACTCTTCCCAGCAGGAGTCAGTGCCAGTCTATCATACCCAGGGCAAAGTGCAGTTGAAGAAGCAGTCTTGTCCTGTGCAAGCTACACCTTGTCTAGGAAATAAGATGATAATGACTGGATCTATCAAATCAATGGGAGAAGGGGAGCACAGGCAAGAGGGTGACACAAATGCTGTAGCAGAGGCAGTCACCACTCAGCCAGTGCTCAAGAAACACCCCCAGCATAATGATGGGGCTTCACACTTTGAGTACTTAAAATCTGCTGAGTCTTTAGCGATCCCAAAACCTAAAATGAGCTTTCTCCTTGTTGTGGACCTCACTACCCTCTACACAGTTGAGTGTATACAAGCCTGTCCAGAGAAGAACTGGATTTGTCAGTGCCCACTTCTACTGCAGTTTTGACACAGTGTCAGTCAAGTCACTTAAACTGAGTTGCCTTCTCCCTAATGGTGTCTTTTTCACCCCTTGCTGGTGTGACATGATGTGCCCTAGCCTGACATATGCAAGTGTCACAGTTGAAGCCAGAGGCAGTGATTCACAAAGCATGTGATGGCTGTAGGTGTTTATAACAGTCATGCATTTGCCACACTGAATTCATGGAGATCTGTGATTTCACAAGATCAACTAGGTCGGAAAAGCCCTCTGAGACTATCGAGTCCAACCTTTGACCTAACGATACCTCATCTATTAGACCATGGCTCTAAGTGTCACATCCAGTCTCTTCTGCCACCAGGCTCTGACTCCCTCCTTATATAATCAGGCCCAGTCTTAAAAGGCTCCCACTGAATCTCAACCCTCCTTTCAGCCTTCTGTCCCCTGCCCTATCCCATCCCTCCTTTCCCATCTGTTGCCATACCCCCATGCAGCCCAGGCCCTAATTGGAGCACTCCTCAATTCCCTTTCCCAGATTCTGTGCCCTCCTGAGCCCCAGCAAAGCCCCACACCGACCCAAAGCCTCACTGAAGCCCCTCTCCTTGCCCAGTGAGTCTACCTCCTCTCTTTCTCAATGGACATTCCCAGTGCCTGACACAGCTCAAGCTGCAGCTTTCCAGTCTCTAAATATTGGGGTTCTTTTAACCTTTTCTTTTTGCTGAGCTACTCAGGGCTTTTTTCCCCTTCCCTTTTCTTCCTCCTTTTTCTGCTACAAATCTCTTTCCCTCTCCCCTTGCTGGCTTTCATTGTCTTCAGACTCAAATCAAAGGCAGCTCCTTTTGCTCTCCCTGGACAGAGCACTGGGAGATGCCCCTTGTCCCTATCATGTCCCAGGATCCTGTCTACACCCTCCTTTAGGGGAGCTGTGGCTTCCAAGCAGCCTTTCATACCAGATTCTGTATTCAGTTGCACAAACTTCGTTTACTGTAAGAAATCTTGTCTATCAACTGACATGCATGTCCATTTACAAATTACTCAGTCCAACCCTACAATTAGTTGCAGTAGAAAATGGAGAGAAACTTTAGAAGTGTAAAATTGCATTACTGTTTTTTAAACAAAACTGTTTGCTTCAGAAAATGTCATGGTCAGCCTGAAAGAGTTTCTTTTACTGCATGTTGCCAAAAGGAAAAATAAATCTATTTTGGGTCAGACCACAAAAAACTTCTCCATATTTTGGGGGTTGGTTACAAAAGCAAAAATGTCACTAGCATTGTTCTGATGAAATGCACCTTTTCAAGTCATACACGCTAACATTTGCTTCAGATATATGGGTGGAGAATTTGTTTTTAAATATTATCTAATGTGCAAAAAGCTACATCTACATTTTATTCCATGTAGTAGTTATGAAGAAATCAGTATAAAATATATCATTTGTATGGTATGTGTTTATGTATGACTCTCCCCCCCACTATATATCCCATCAGGCCTGCAAAGTCTTTAAAATGGATTTTGAAAATGCAGAAGTCTCAGAAAAGAACTGTGAAAATTATTCCAGGGCTGGAGATAACACTGTGCCACGAGGCATTATAAAAACTTGCCAGGAAGAAGACTCAGACATCACTGGATTACAGTATCTAAGGACCTCTGGGGGAAGCTTTTCCAGGTGGAAGAGGACTGTTTAATCCACCAGAGAAAAGCATGTCAAGGGACAATGGTTGGAAGCTGAGGCTGATCGGGAATTAGGGACATGGTTTTAATAGTGAAAATATTAACCAGTAGAATAAGTGGTGGGAGATGTTATTGGATTCTAGAGGTCTTTAAATCAAAACTGGGTGCTTTTCTGGAGACATGATTTATCAACCATACATTACTAGGATCACTATAGCAGTATCAAGGTGAGATACATAGACCTGTAAATCCCAGTCATTTTAGCAGATTATGTCAAGATCCCTGCTAAATACATAACATTAATGTATTTCTTCTGCCTCAGAATTGAAAACACTGTGGATGGACTTAGTTTCCCAGGATGTGCATACCTATGTTGAGAGATGTCAAGGATTACAAGATATCCCACACTTTACAAAACAAGCCTTGGGATGTCTAATACCTACAGATGGTCTGAGCAGCAGCTTTACACCTTGAACAGCAGGACTGTATCCTGGTATCATACTGAGGGACAAGTATTTCACTGTTTCTGACCAGAATATCATTGACTGAATTCCTTATATAATTTACTGCAGCACCAGAGATATTCATGGAACAGTCTGATCCAGTAGCACACCAATTATATCAGGTATCTGACTACCTTTGAGATCTTGGTGGAGTCATGGACAAGGTGCAATGGAATTTGCTTTATCCTTTTTATTATTCCATCCATATTTCTGGAAATGGAGATACTCCCTTCCTTAGTCGAGGGAAAATCCTGGGATTTTTCATCATCATTCACAGTTTTATAACTCCTCCAGTTTTGTAACTCGCACCCCATCAAGACTGTCAGCTGCATACCTCACCAAACCTGTGGATGTGGTACTTCCACATCAACTCTGTCATTAGGTAAGACCACTCCTCCAGCAGAATTCCACAGCAGCTGGCAGATCCTTTTGCTTTTGGCCTTCCAGCCCAAAGTTCAGGGGAAGAATGCTGGCTGACATCTCTGAAGTGAACATGAGGAGAGAACTCCATCTCAAAGGGCTTTCTGCCCCAAACAGCCTCTGTTCTAAGGAATTAATAAAGGGGTTCGTACAGTTAAAAAATATTGTTTGTATGTTTTATGCTGCCAGCTCTCCCTGATTGCTCCTGATGTGCAGTTCATAAATATTTACTCACTTTTTTATTGGATGGATGAGTTACCACACAAGTTGGTGTTGCCATTTTTCTCAGTAATTCTATTTAAGAAAAAAAATGCTCATTGTTTTATTAAAGGATCATTAATTTAGCTGAAAATACAGTTTTCTATGTAAGATATTCCCTTCTGTGATTCAGTAACACAGAAATAAACACTGTAATTGTCCAGAGACAAACTGCCTTCTAGAAATGAACTTCCCCACATTTCATTCAGGCAATTGGTAGTTTAATACTAAACCAATTAAAAGCAATATTGAGCTACATGAATAGGATATTAATTTCCTCACCAGAAGTGGAAATGAGTGGGTGCTTTGATTCCCACAGGGAAGGCAACTCCACCAACCAGCAGCATGCTCTACAAAGGCTGCAGCACCAAATGAGGGATTCACAGAGCACAACGGGATCATTACGCTGTGTGGATACCAATGCTACAGCCAAAACCTCATCTACTCTGCAGTAGCCCCAGGTTATACGGAGAAAATAAAGCAAGATGATCTCCTCACAAAAAAAAGAAAAACAACAACCAAAACAAAACCAACTAACCAACCAAACAAACAAAAAACCAACCACTTTCCCCTTATAGCTTATGAGATTGGTATGAATGTGAACATTACTGTGCCAAAATCTCTCTTGCTTAAATTGTCATTCCAAATCAATTCTAAGTACAGAAGAAGCGCTTACATTGATCTGATCTGTTCAAACCCTTATTTCCAACTGCAAACTGTAGTGAAAAAGAACATTTCATGCACTTTCAGCTGTCAGGGTTTGAAAATTGTTAACTATGTTTTGGTTATTGTGTATTGTATGTATTCTGTTCTGTTCCTTATGTATGTGTATCCTGTGTTCCCATTGGTCCCCATGATCATTGTGCCACCTCCTTGCATTGGCTAGCTGAGTGGCTAAGCCCCTCCCTCCCTGCAGCCTTATAAACTGCAGGAATTTTGAATAAAGCTCTCTTCGCTGCTGGACTCCTGCGTGGTCTCATCTCTCTCAGTACCGGAGCCCCCGCCGCCCGTCTCGGCCCCTTAGAGGCGGGCGGCGGGGGGAGACCCCATCCACATAACCCCAACATTCAACAACTTTCTTGATTGAGGATTAGCCACAGGAAACAATATTAGTTATCTCTCTATGCACTAGGGAAGCATGTGATGCTGTCCATGTAGGGGTGGAAGCAAATTCAGCTGAAGTCAGCTGACAAAGTTCCTGCAGTCTCGAGTGGGACTGGACCATCTATGGATAAAAGCAGTACAGAAACCATTTCCTATTCCCCACTTGTACCCCTGGTGTGGTGGTCCAGCCAAGAAGAGAAGGATATAACAGCCTCATTGTCCCATCAGCCCTCCAGAAAATACACTGCTAAATACTTCCACTCATTGAGAACTAAACTGACTTTCATTAACATGAGAAACAGATCTGTAACAGATAAAGTATGACGAAAGATACAAAATACAAGGTAACAAAGTGAAGAAGCAATAATGATGATGGGAAACTTTGCCAGAGTTGTATAATGTTAATTGGTTCTTTAAATGTTGCACATCCCAGGCAGCCAAGATTCCTATTTAGTGTTCTATAGCAAAATTCAGCAGGACACCCAGAGAGAGGCTTTAATTTATTTTTAAGTTGCAATCCGCTAGTCCTCATAGAACAATTTGTCATATGTCACCAAATAAATAACACTTCAGGGCATTTAAGTTTCTTAAAACCACAGGAGCAGCTCTCCCAAGTGTTCCTAGATCTCTGCACATTGCTACAGACATCTTCAATATATTCAGTGGTTCACAATGAGGTTTTATGTAATTTTTATATTAGTATTATATGAAATATGATCAACACACCTTGCCAACTTCAATATGACAACAATTTATTCCAGTATTAGAGATTCCACCCAAGCAAGGTCAGATCAGATGAGGAGTTCAGGAGATTTGCCAAAGAGAAAGTGAGAGATAAGTTCCACCTATCCAAGGATCCCCAAGCTCCCCCAGTGCCATCATGTCCTGCTTTCCCCCAGAACTCACCACAAAAATCAGTTTTGCCATTGGCAGCAGTACATTACTTTGTTCCTCATGGATTAAACACTAATCTCAACTTTTGCCTTCATACACCTAGAACTACCTCCCTCCTCCTGGTCAAAGTTCAATGCTGCAGCATGAAAGGATGGCCAAAATGGCTTTCATTTCATCTGTCAATCTAAAACATCTCTCCTTTGGCTTATGAAACATTACTTGTCTTCATTCCTTGGTCCACCAACTGTTTCTTTCAATACCCAAAAAAGCAAAAAGGATCTTTATATCCCTCATAAGGCCAACAAAACAGTTCAACACAAACATACAGTTCAACAGTCAAACATACAAAACCATATTTTTTTCTGTCTTCAAATTGTCCAGCAGCATACCACAATATCTGCAGTGTGAGGTAGTCTCAATATCCCCTGTGGAGGATTTTAATCCCTTAGCTGATCAGCAAAATATATCTTGCCAGTTTTGAGCATGTTCAGCTAAAAGCAATTTGGTTTACAGAATAATAAAACAATATGTTTTTGTTCTGTAACTCTGAATGTAATACACTGCTTTCCTTGCAAGCCTTGCTGTGGATCTGAAAAAAGAAATCTATCATCATTTGCAGTATTTGCTATGATTTTCAATTTCCAAGAACACTGTTGCCAGCAAACTACTTTACAAAAACATTTGAGTAAACAAGAAAGGGAGTAAGTGTGAGTACAGTCAAAGAGAAGTTCCTTAAATTGTGAATGAATATTCACGCTGTTCCCTTGTCGTTTCCAGGCTCCTATCATTTGGAAGTACTATCCTGAAAGCAGCTTGCTGGCTAGAGCTGGATATCATTTCAAACTAGTGCACTTTCACATGGTTATCTTATTAAATCAGCTGGTGGAATCTCGCTCATTGCAATGGGAGGAGGAAAGCAGAGAAAATGCAAAGCAGAAAGAAGCATCCATAAATGATTAATCTGTAGGGCTTTAACCGAAGTTCTTTCCCAACACACACACAGATTTTCTAGGTTCATTTTCCATGTAAGTTTCTACTCTATAGAGCAAATCCAGTCCCACCAAAAGCCAACATCTAACCATCTCAGTGTAAAAGCCTCTGGAAGAGCCAAGCGCTTTTTATCTCCCTCTTCCATCCTTCAGTAGTTCCCGTTGTCACACATCTGCCTGCCACTGAAAATACACCCAGCATCATTTTTCACAACAAATCTGTGAAGACAGGGTCTTGCTCAACTACATTAATGAAAAGCTATTAGTTAGATTGCAAGTTGGTAATTGTTCTAGTGCTGCAGAAAATGCCATTAAAATAATTTTTGCAGAACTCTTTTAATAACTAGCTATTCTTGTAGCACAATTGTTTTTAAATCTCATGAGGCTAATGTGTAATACATGACTGTTCCAGTTCGCAGCTCTCAGCACTTGGAGGACATATATCAGGTTTCAAGTTGTTAATTTGTTATGGTAATCAATACCTTATTCTTTTTAACCACAGAGACAAACTCATTTGCTCTTTTCAGTTTGATACTGGATTATGAATGATTTACATCCATAACTCCTGCAAATGCCACATGACACTTAACAAGCATCAGCTAGGGATTTATAACTTGCCTTTCACTGGATTTTCAACAGAATTTGTCTGAAAGTTGCCAGATGACAGAAATGGAGCACCATCACAATTTGATGGTTTGGGACCATTGTTCGCAGATGATCCCACAGGTAACAATATAATAAAAAATATTCACATTTAAAATAATAATAATAATAAAAAAATCTGATAATCAGTCAGCCATTCCCATTTCACCAGCCAGTTCCATGAATGCTACGGTAGCAACAAGCAAGCAGTTGGATCTTAGCAGCTGCATTGCATCTATCAACACCTTTGAGTTGCGCAGGAACATAAGTAAATCTGATAAAACTTGCCTGCTGAATAGATTTGTGTCAGCTATAAAGAGGCTTTTCAGAGTATAATTTCTTGGAGCATTTCCCAGGTGTTATCCTAGGTTATAAATTATATGTAATCCAAAGTGTAATCCAGAAGGAAAAAGGATATGGAAATTTTAGCATTCTTTTCCCTGTGGTTGTAACTTAATCTTACATCATCTCTTAGGTCCTCCTTAGGCCACCAATTTGATGCTTTGGATGTTTAAAGAGCACTGTGAAGACATACATGAAGGCCCATGAATATAGATTTGTTTACAGGATTGGGTTTTGATGATATTTCAGGTATATTATTTTTTAATATTTGTAAAGGTTAGAATCGCATTTCTTCCTTCAATTATTTCTGTGAGTTTCTCTGTCATTCATGTGAAGCCTCATTCCTTCTTGTGATTCCTCTTTTATATATAGGTTTTAATTGCTTTTTATTTCCTCAGCACCACAGATTTCTCTACCTATTCTTTTAAAATGATAGTTTATTACCAAGTGCCACGGTCACATTCCAATATTTCATCTGGGTGACACTAAACTGAAGCAGCTTAGTTTATAGGCCATGTCATTTTGATGAGTCTTTGTTAATTTTGCATGAAGATCAAAATGCCAGGGCAGCAAAAGTCATTCATGGAAAGTGCTTTCTCTGTGGAAGAATACTTGTATGATGAACTTGTTCCTTGATTGAAACTCTTTCTAATTACATCAACCATATTCTCCTTCTAAGCTCCCACCATTACTAAGCTGCCTATTTCATTTCCTGAAGCCCATGCACTTTCTGAAGGATCCTGTATGAAAATATTATGGCTGTATCTAACTCCAGCATATTTCAGCCCAATGTCTTTAACAAGACCATAGATATTGAAACATATGAACCTTTTATTTTGCTAATAGTCCAAAAGAGAGTGCTTTGGCATAAGATCAGTCAGTAGTTGTCTAATGTAAATGGCCCTCATAAAGCACCGATTCAGCCATTTATTTTAAAAATTCTCATTGCTGTTTTGTTTGTGATAAGTATGTACTCGGAGCATTTCCAGAACAACTTGACATACAGCAAAATATGGAAAGCATTTGCAAGAGTTCAATCAGCCTACACTCAGTACATGAAAAACCTCAGGGGAGCAGACTTTGCCTTATGACTTAAGAGTGAGATCTGTGCTCTGCCAGAGCACAGTAGGAAGAATTTTCTACAATAAGAGCTATATACCACTGACACTTCAAACACTGAATCCCAGCCTTCAAATCTCAGCTGAAATGTCCCTTACTGCAACCATTACATTGGGAAAAAAGGTGCTTTACAAGTACCAACACATTAATCATGTTCAGTATCAAACCACTACACTGAATTATGTCTTAAAGTTATCTGGAAGGGAGGTCTCTCTAAGCAGAATCATTGCAAAAAGTTCCTACCTCACTCTTATCACTGAACAGAGCTAGCTGGATTTAAAAAATGTGATTCATATATGTATTTGCACACTTAGCCCTTGAGTTCAGCCAGCCACTATTTCGAAGTCTTGCTAAACATCAGCTTTCTCAAATGCATTAGAAATTCAAAGCCCTTTCCAGCTTGCTCCTTCCCTACAATCTCTGCATCAGTAGCTACACCTTACTACCAGTTTTATTTTCCACTCTATTTTCATCTAAGCACCTTCTATACTTTCTACTGCTGCTAGGAGAGAAAGCCAATGGAAGATATGCCCCATGTGCCTTCCTGAAGCACTCTTTTGCCTGTTGTCTGTAAAATATGTCAACAGTTGAGTTCTTGGTGTACTGAGGTCGCTGTATCATGCTGAACTCCTTTGCCTGCCTTCCCTGGGCTCCTCAACATCAGCTGTCTCCCATCTTAGACTTGAATCATAAACTCCTTCCACTTGCAAACTCCTCTTTACAGGTTTGTGCAATACTTGCTAGAGTGGGTCTTGGTCTATGACTCAGTTTCAGTAGCAGCATCAGTAACTAACTCTTGGGTTTTCACAGGCTTTGATACAAATTAATATTTAACTAAAAATTGATATAGACAATGCAGTGTTCAAACAGAAAAACTCTGCTTAGGAAGAGAAGCAAACGCACCACACCAGACTTATTCTGAAGGGCAGATCTTCAGATTACACCGAATAGCATAACACTGGTGTCATTAGAATTATGACAATTGATACCAAGGACAGATCTGTCAGTCTTAGAGTAAAATTTACACAAAGCATAGGTCTTTTATCATAAGGATTTATTGAGCTCAATATGTTGTTAAGAGTTGTCACAGGGCTTTCATTTCACAGCTTTTAAACCAGCAACATCTCAGTAATCCCATGCCACGAGGGAAACAAAATGTCATATGACCTAAGCAGTGTTCCTAAACAACCTCACAAGTCAAAGTTATTCACCCAACTAATCCCTGAGAAAATGCAGATGAAAATCTGTTCTGAACAAATTTGAGCAGTACTCACATAAGTCTACCACCCACATGCTGCTTAGTCAAATCTTCTAAGCTTTCTTCAGCACTTTCTATCATGGTGTCCAATTTTTTTTTTAATTACTGATGCATGGCTAAATATGGAAAAGACAATCTAGAAAAAAAAGAACAGTTGTGAGTTCATGTAACAACAGGGAGACAAGCAACAGCCTCTGACTGTAGCAAACAGTCCCACACAGAGAGGAGGGCTTCAAACTACATAAACAGAAAGATTCGAAATTTTCTGTCCTTTCTAGGTCCCTTGCTGGGAAGCCACCAGCATCCCTAATGAGCTGATGAACTTCTACCCATCACAGAATGTCATACAGAACCATCCCAAGGTCAAGAAACATGAGAAATACACCTGCCAGAGAGAAAACAGAGAATCTTTCCTTTTCTAATAAATTTCAAGTGCATGAGAAAGGCAAATGAAAAATTCAGGTCAAAACCCCCACACTTTGGGTTATTTTTTGGTGAGGTTTCAAGGAAGCAGTGGAGTAATGAAAGCACAGAAATACCTACCCCTAGCAGAGCCACCGGGAACCCAGCATGGATTTGCGGTCTATCATATTCAATGTCGCTGAGTGATCCAAATAAATTAGCACTGATTTTTCTATTTGTCCCTCTCCAAGATGTAATCACTTATTAATAATACCAGAACTGCTACTCTAATAGATATTTTGTCTCCAAAATATTGGGGGTTTTCTACTTTTCATATTTGTGTGTTCTTAAATATGTTATTAACAGGGTCAAGGTTCCAACAGCATGTGTGTACTAAAACTGATTTAGTAACTTCTCCTGTAAGGGATTATACCCTAATAAGATAACCTGCCTCTCCACCTTTTCCCAAATCATGGCTTCATTTGCCAATGTGCAGGATTATTCCTGACAGAGAAGTAACAGCTAATTTGTACAGAACAGTCTACATGGCACATCAGACCCTCTTTCTACCAATATTCATTTTTTGACCATACTATTTTTTTTCAAGAATCTTCCCTCATATAACACTAATTTATTTTTTTAATTAGTTATTTTTTGAGGAAAATACTATTACTATTGCAGGGATCTTGCAAACTCTCATAAAAGCAAGGAAAAATGCAAAGTTTGTGCATTGACACCAGCTGTCAGCTCAGCATTTACTGAAAATGTTAAGAGACAGAGCCAAGGATAAATTTGAAAGCATAATCTCATACATATCATGATGAATCATATCTTGAAATGTCTTACCTTAACTAGCCTGGAAGGGTGATTGTAAGTGAGTTGTAAGCGAGATGTCTCTCCCATTTTGGAAAGCAACTACATAGAGTGTGGCAGATCTATGTGCTGGAGGAATCAAAATTTACTAGCAGATCTTAAAGATGGTGTGAATATGTATTAATTAGCAAAGTTATAGTGACATCATTGGTAAATTTCTTTTTACAGAATTAGAGATATAGTAGAGATATAGTACTGTAGGAAGCCATGTAGACACAGGCAAGAAAATCAAATAAAAGCTCTACTGGTGATCAAGATTGCTAGTTGAAATTCAGAACAATATTTTTGCTTTCTAGCAAGTCCAGAGTGAAATGCAAAAGATACTTTTTTTGGCCATAAATATCAGTAATGCTAGGATAATATCACACAGGTATAGGATCCAGCATTGTCATAAATCATAAGACTTCCCTGCAAGTTCCAAATGTCATCAAGGCATGCATAGATATGATTAAACTGCTTTAGATTTGAATAAAGCATATTGCTTAAAATTAACATCACTGGAGAGGGGTACTGGTTCCATGCCCCATGCCCCTTGCATCTGTGTTATATCTAGTATAAAAGGTTAGCAAAAAAAAAAAGCAATCTAAATTTTTTTCAGGAATAACCCCCAACCCTGTCTGAGAAGCCTTATGACAAATGTTACATTATAGATGCATAGCTGCATTGCAATTGAGGAAGGAGTAAGTGTGAAAAATAAGCACTGCAAAGTGTCTCTTAAACAAGTACTGAAAAGTCTCACTTAAATGCAGAACAGTTTAAGCTAAAAGATCAGAAGCAAAAAAACCCCAGAGGGTGGAGGAGGGCTACAAGTTTTTGGAAATAATTTGCCCCCTCATCTGCATTCAGCAGCAGAGACAACAAACAATTTTTCCAGCAGTGAAGGGGGAAGGGACACAGAAAAGCCCCATTTGAGGAGCAGTTCTGAAACAGGGCTCAGGCTCAGAAATATCTCTTTGGCTTCCACAAAGAAATCCTGTGTGACAGATGGAGCAATCTGTAGCTGTGAAGTATATCTAAAGTTTGCATTTATTTATTTTTTCATTTTTCTGTACTATAACTTTGTTGCCAGTAAATAATCAAGAACTTAGCCCTTTGCTTTACTAATTTTTCTCTGAATGCCTGTCTAGAGCTCAAAGTGACTCAGATGACTTCTAAAAAAAATGGTGTGATGGAGATAACACACGTAAGCAAAGCAGTCTTTCAGAGAGTTAGGAGCCAAGAAAACTTCAGGACTTCCAGGAGCTGGTCTGTTTCCAACCACCTTCTTTTTGTGATCTGAGGTTGTGAAATAGTGGGATGAAAAGAGAGATTTCCCTTGGGTGTATTATTCTGACCCTGTTTGCCAAGAGGCAGGTGGTAAAAATGACAAGGCATGCTTTCAAGAAATTCCATATCATCACTGAGTGTTATAACTATCTCTGAGTACTTCTGTGAGTGAGAGAGAGGCATCCTGTCCTTATCATATCTTAGTCCATATGTCGCCTTTTCAAATCTTTTCAACTTCATGTCAACAAGATCATTAACAATTCAGTGCCAAGCCTAAGTAATTTCAGGACTGTATTGTTTAGGTGAGAATGAAATGGCCAGCAAGCAATGAGTTTACACATCTCAGATCAGTGATGCCAGATGCTCCTTTCCTTCAGTCTCCCTTGCTCTGGATAGAACTGCGTCTCATGCAGTCTGTAACTCCCACCTCTGCTTTCTTATTCCATTGTGAGGAAGTGAACAATGCCATTGGATTGGATGGATGGCTCCGGGCCCTCAGCTCTATGCAGCAGCAATAAACCAATATGTTGTGTTCTCCACAGCTATTCAGGAGAATTCATTGTGAAGACTGTACGTTACTTATTAATAATGTATCTATGAGATACTGAGATAGAAAGCCTTAGAATCTACTGGGGGGGGGAGGGGAAGCCAACCACATGGGCATGTGATTTAAAGGCAGTAAGAATTCACCCGTTAAACACTGAGCATCTACAACTTGCTCCCTTCCCTACAAGTTCAGGACAAACAGTATTTTGGACAATCAGGTTCCTAAAGACTTGGTTGCTCCTGTTAGGTTGGAAAATTCAGCTCCTAGGCACAGCAGAACTTTGTTGCACAAGTACAAGGACTGACTTATGTGGAAACAAAGGTTTCTTTCAGTTTGGTTTGATGTGTGAGTAGGAGCTCCAAGACCTTCAACCCTTGCAGATCTCAGCAAAGTAGGCTTCTACTCCAAGGTGTAATTCTGCAATTGTCATTTTTCCTTTAACTAAGCACCAAGTGACAGAATCATAGAATCATAGAATCAACTAGGTTGGAAAAGACCTCCGAGATCATCAAGTCCAACCCTTGATCCAACACCGCCGTGGTTACTAGACCATGGCACTGATGCCACATCCACTCTCATCTTAAAAACCTCCAAGGACAGTGAATCCACCACCTCCCTGGGCAGCCCATTCCAATGTCTGATTACCCTCTCTGTAAATAATTTCTTCCTAATATCCAGCCTAAACCTCCCCTGGCAGAGTTTAAGACCATGCCCTCTTATCCTACGGCTGGTTGCCTGGGAGAAGAGAACAACCCCCACCTGGCTACAACCTCCTTTCAAGTAGTTGTAGGGAGTGATGAGAATATAAGGGGAAAAACCTACTGTATTTAGAAAAAGGATAGCCCAAACAAACCTCCCCCTTGGGAGAGGGGATAAGAGCAAGAACAAATTTTGATAACAAGTGTTAGTTCAGTGTTAGCAAACGGAGTACGGTCAACATACTTTTGGTATTACATCCCAACTCCAGGAAATAAGGTAGGGTTGGGTAGGATAATTTCCTGTTGAGAAAGCAGATAATTATCTTCTCTTCCAAAGTTTTAATATGAATCGAAACTTGTGAAAGTCTATTAGAAAGCTCATTCAAGTTCAAAAAATATAGGAAGAGTAATTTGTCTCAACTACACACATCTGAAAGATCTTCTTCAGGTTCACAGATAAATCTAAGGTCATGTCCATTTAGGAATATTAATTATACAGCACATCTAACAGCCATATTATAAAACTATTTTCAAAATGGTGAGGATCTTAGTTCAATATTAAAGGTTAAATTTACAGTTTCAGAACTGAAAGACAGCCATGAGGTTTAAATAAGAATACCAATATAATATTAAGTGCTGCTAATTAGAGAGAAGAATTATTTTTTTAAAACTGATTAACAGTTGTTAAATGAACTGTTAAATTAACTAATAAAATTTAAAAACTTAGCATAACTTTGATATTTTTTATTTCAATGCTTTTTTCCATGACTAAAACAATTCTTTCTACTTTGCCTCATCCATCTGGCCCCTGCTGGGAAATGTCATTAATGTTTCAGACCCCACTGAGTGGCAATAGTGCTACTTGCTGAATAGAGATAATTGAAACAGGGACAGGTATTTCTAAAAGTGTTTCCAGAATTCTTTAGAGACAGACATACAAACCTGGTAAATATTATTTAGCTTCCTACAGAAACATGCTGCAGTAGGAGGGCAGATACAACTGCTGCTGCTTTGTTTCTTGAGTATAACACAATACTTTGATCTGGTTTCTACCAGGTTTGCAGGGCTTAGACAAAGGCCAAAGCTTCTCTGGTTTGCACCCTGAAAGACGCTCAACCACCTGGAGAAGGAAGGCAATTTTATATAGAAGAAACATATATTACTTATTCTGCTGCTTTCTGTATATCTCTGCGTAGGAGCTCTCTGGCATAACAGTCTCCTGGCCAGCACCTCTGGAAGCAGCAACTCCATGACTGGTGTCTGAAAGACAAGAGATTTGGAAGAACACTGACACACAGTCAACAGAACAGCTGGCATGGCTGGGCTTACCATCCCTTTGCCCCTGCAAGGGGATCAAAGAGCCTCACCTCACCATGGCAAGTAAATGCCAACTGCTACGGTGTGACTCTGGAGCATTTGGGGTGCTTTAGGGTAACTGGCAGGCACACAATCTGCCCCTGTGGCAAAGTGGGATGACCTCCATGTCCAAAAGAGGAGAGTTAGTTCACAAGCATAAGAGCATGCATACTGCTTACCACACAGCGTCCTGCTCACCTGCCCATGCCACAAAGGTAATGGGAAGTCTATTGAAAAGCAGAGTGCAAATGGTAGAGACATCTACAGAGAGGAGACCTTCTATCACATATCTATTTAGATAGTCACCACCTGTCATTTTCACAATGCTCTGAACAATCAGGAAAAGCAAGTGGAAGAGCCATGGAGCTTTCCAAAGACTGAAGGTAGCCCTGATACACACTGCAGTGCAGATAATTCTTCTCGGGAAACTGCTCCTGAGAACAGCCAACACGCCCAGATGTGGCCACCAGGCCTTTATGGCAGACCCTCTTGAGCTGGGCCACTTCTGAGAGACATAGGTGCACCAGGAGGTGCAAACAAACTTTCCTCTGCACAGCCCTAGATCCATCTCTCTCATTTATCAGGCACTATATTCCTATTTTGCAGATATACAGCAGCATCCTCAGTCTGTGAGTCATCATAAACTGAATGACTTGCAAAGTATGGGCACTCCAGCCATGTAGTACAGCCAAGCACAAATAATTTTTAACTAAGTAGATATTGGCTAAATGTAGGAGTGGGGAATTTAAGGTTAACGTGAAACATGTGGTCAAAAATGGCTTTTTGCATTGTCTGTAAAAGTCCCTGCCTT
>JAWWLV010000001.1:104002001-104049237 GCA_035041135.1 Platyrinchus mystaceus
CAATAAACGCTCTCTCTTGTCTCCTCTTCACGGCGTGGTCTGTGTGTGTGCGGTCCCTGCAGCCGCCGCCATGGGACAGCGTGGCTGGGGGGAGGAGGGAGCACCGCACCCCTACGGGCTCTGGGGCTGAAAAGCCTCCGGTCCCGGAGTTTCCCCCTTCCCCATCCACTCAACGTCGCACCTGCTCTCCCTCATGCTGGCTCACAGAGCACTGGAGAGTCACCAGACAAGTCCTACTGAAGCTGCACTCTGCTCCTCACCCAGCTTTGGGCCAGGTTCCCCTCACCAGCTTGGAAGCACATCCATTTTAGTGGCCTCTCACATATAGTTAAACAACACATTTCTAGTTGCTTCTGATTTAGGATGGAGGAGTTTATTTCCTACAAAGACAAGGCTTACCAGGAATATTTGATGGAATAGAAAGAACCAATTGGATCCCAAGTAAGCTCAGAAGGAGCGACAGATTACCTCTTTCAGGTACCACTATGAGAAGAAGCCTCACGTGTCTTCAGTGACAAGTCTTCCTACAAATCCTTCACATTTTTCAAAGAACTGTAATTCTTTCTATATCTTTACAAATATTTGGCTTTTTCTGTGCTGTTAACAGTTGCTGTTGCCAACAGATGTTCCTGATTTCTGTTTGAAATACAAGAAACAAACCATCATACTTTTGGATGCATTTGAAAAACAAAACAAACAAACAACGAACCCCAAAACAAAACCAAACCAAAAAACTAAACAAACAAAAAACCCAAAAATACAAATCTTCTCCAGAAAAGAAAAGACTTGAAAACTTTACCAAACCAGAAAGCAATTCATAGCCTATGAAATCTGATTTAGCAAGTTACAGGCTGAAGAGCCAGTATTTCTTAGCAGAAACACAAAGCATTTTAGCTATTGAATCTGCTACATGTAGTGCTATAACAAAGACCGCTGTAACTGGCAGCAGACTGATCAGCTTGCTTATATGCAAAGATTATAGCAGACTAATTCTTATGATTAGACATGAAGTGTTGAAAAATTAGATGCCTGGAAATTACAAGATGGAAAAAACTACACCTTGTTCTACAGGAGCTAAGCCCTAGAAGTATACATGTTCATTTGATTATATAGTCCTTCACTGTTTCCTCTACGTAGTTTTGGAAGGTTGCATCACAGGTTTATAAGCTATTTGCTTCATCAGTCTTTCCAAAGTATTTATGATTTCAGCTTGGTAGCTACAATATCCATCCTTGCCATGAATGTTTAGGATTGATGCACCCAGGAAAAACATATATATATATACACACACACATAAAAATATATGTGTGTATAGTCACATATATCTTTTATACACAGGTATATATTTCTAGATATAAATGTTTCCACTAACAATTTGACAGAGATGTGACCTTTCCCATTACTGAATGCTATTATATTTTGACTACTAATGAGAAGCAGAACTTAGATTTCTAACACACAAAATAGGCAGGCATTACTTATGTGTGATGCCTATTTGTGGATCTTGACATTTCTCTGAAGTCAGTCACTCAAGGAAGCAGCTGTGGCCACTTGGAGGCCTTAGAAAAATGAAGCCTAACCTAAGAAAATCAGATACATTTGTGATGACTCACTGTCTGACACATCAGTGGTACCCATCGCAAGATCCGCTGGGAAGGAGGACTTGCCCAGTGTTTCATCAACCCCATATATGAACTGGAATCACAGAGTAATGTTAATCAATATGGGGAGCTAGAGTAGTTTTAGAAGGATACTCAGAAAAATAATTGTATATGATGCAACAGTTCCTGACACTTTCCAATCCACTTGGCAGCATGATGCCCAAGGAGCACAGAAACAGCCAACATTCAACCATGCCCTTTAAACAGTTTGCCTGTAGAGACAATGCATGACTCACAAAGCAGGGTATTCTCAGCTGAGACAGCAGCTTCTGACTCAGCAGCCAGCAGCCAAATGTCTGCTGGTAAAGGTGATAAAAAGGTCAATCTGATAACTTCAAGTGAGGGAGGAGCTGCTGACAAGTTGAGTTCCCTACCTTGGGCAGCACACTTTGGATGGAGAAGCTTCAAGATGTTCTGCTGGTGCTGCAACTTATCAGTGAAGTAGTAGGTGCATTTTGAGCTGATTTACATGTTCTTGTGAGTATACCTGCCAAAAACAAGCTGTTCTCTGGAAGTAGAGAATGGCACATGGGGCATTGCCACACAGAAACTGTTCTGCAAGTTCTTCTTAAAGAACAGGAATTGAAGAACAAAACCATTCTTGCTGTTTATGGACTTTAAGCAAAACACGTCCCAGGCTAACATTCATCCATCCCTTCTCAATAAATTATACTTGCAAGTCAAAGTATGTCTCAGCATAAAAGGAAATTAATGAGTCAGATGTTGAATCAGCCCTTTGGATCCAGCAGGGAGGGGGCCACACTGAGCCCCAGTGCCTGCTGCTGTCCACAGAAGGACAGCTACCTTGCAGAGACAGCCAGCAGGACACAGCAGTAGTTCTCAGAAAAGGTGCTGGGGTACCACAGACAGCACTGCCAGTCAGAGTGAACAAAAGTTTCACAAGTAAAGACAGTGGCTGACTATTAAGAAAGGTCCCTCTTTTCTTGCATTGCCTTGTTAGACAGGAATGATGACAATTGGAAATGAAGATGGTAAAGATTAAATTAAATGTAAAGAAACAGCACTCAAGAAGATGCTCTGTGGTCCTGAGTTCCTCTGTATTTGGTGAGGAGTTCAGAGCATAACAAGAGCACCTCTAAAAGAAGCAGCTACAAAAACTCATCATCACTTTATGAGCTGTGCAATGGCATTTTACTTACCCATTACCTATAATAGCACCAGAAATAACACGCCAAGAAAATCTTCAGTGTAAATTTGAGAAAAGTATTACATACACAGAGCGAGAAGAAGTACTGCAAGGATGCCACGGATTGTCCAACAGCTAAAGTTTCCTTTCTTTGCCCAGGTTATAGATTCACTAAAAGGTACTGTGCTTACTTGATACTGGCAGTGGGAAAAGTGGTTACTTTGCTCCAGTAAAAGTGGAATGAAAGCCCTCCAGAATGAAAAGACTCAAGCTTGAGAGGATCCCATCCATCAGCTCAAATCTGCTCCACTTCTTCCAGTCTTTAAATATAGGTCTGTAAAGAGCAAACAACTGAATTGGACCATCATGATTATGGAAACAGAGGAGTTTCAGAGTTACTGGGATAAGAAGAATGAAAATCAGAGAAGTGCACTGGGAACACAGAGAGGCTGGTGCATAACCCGGGAGTGTGAAGTTTGGAGGGAAATCAGAGTTCCTGAACTCCTATGCCATGAAGACAAAAGAACTCACTGAATTCCCAGAAGATGATGTGAGGGCATAGAAGGGTTTCTGAAGGTGCAAAGCCTGCCAGAATAGCAGCAGAGAGCTGCTTAAAGTGCAGAGAGACAAACTTGGTGCAGTCACAGCCCTCTTGCTTTTTGGACATGGCCACTCCTACCAGCTGTTTCACAAACTGACCAGGCAACACCTCAGACAGCACTAATTGGCACAAGCCAAACCAGTCAGGGAATGTGCTGGTATTTAGGCAGCATGGGCAATCAGAGAGCCCAGCACATGTGTTATTCTGCAGCATATTTTTGCCAATGTAGCCAGGTTTGCACCATCCCTTGGCTGAGGGATCACATCCCATCTCTGAAACACAGCCTGCCTAGGGAGAGAAATGGGGTGTCAGCTCCCCCCTCCTCCCAGCTCTTCACATTTGGGTTGTACCTGTCCTCAGAGAATGCTACTGCTATTGCTAAGGTTGTTTTCTCTCCTCCAGGTCTCTTGCCATGCTTACCTGCAGAGATCAAGGATGCTACAGAAAATCAGAGCAGATGCTACAGAGCTATCAGACGGCAGTGATCCCTGGCTGATTGCAATACACCCTTTTTTTGTTCCTTGAGTCATTTTGCAGAGATTTAGGAATAAGGGAGTTCCCTGCAGCATAGGATATTGCCATTATGCTGCACAATCAGGCACTGTGATGAAATGCTCTTTTTTCAACAACAGGGTTCCCATGAAGCTCTGACAAGACACAGAGGTTTTCAGCCTTGTGAGAGACTGACTGAGATCTGGGCTTCTATTTCTCTCAGCCAGGTATCCTGAGCTCTGTGAATAAATGCCTCAGTGCAGATGACAAATGGACATTTTTCACTACCTCAGTCAGGTACCCTCCCCTGGCCTGCAGGGAAGGGTCTTCCCCCAGGCAGTGAGGAGGTCTGTGATGGAACCTCCTTGTCAGGGCAGAGCAGGTGCAGAGCTTGAACTGAGGAGCACCTGCAACCCACACTGTTACACATCACACAACCAGAGCAAAAGGGGGAGAGGGCAGGAAACTTGCTGCTTAGAGATCTGGTCGACTTCTGAACACTGCAGGGGGTAGGCAAGGTTGAAATAAGAAGTCTGACTGCAAGCCTGAACACCCTGGTTTCCATTGGTTTTTCTGATCCTTAACAGTATTTGATCATACAGACAGCTGTTTCAGAGTTTACCCATGCCATTAGTCTGGGCTGTGTAACCTGCAACCATTGGAAGTAATATAACCCACTTGCCCACACAGCAGGATCACTCATGAAAGCAAAGTGAATTTGATTTTCGAGCAGTCAGTCTGGATGCTGTGGCTGACACTGGCTCTCACTCCCCCTTCCGACACAGGCCACAACAGAGCACTTCTTTCTGCAAAGCAACATCAGCATGTCAAGAAAATCAATGAAAGCAAGGGGAAAAAATGCCTCTGGCTCTGTAGGGTTTTTAAAGCATAGCTGCACTTCAGAGCTTGGAAAAAGCACAATGCTGAGGAAAGCCCCAGGAGAGCAGAGGAACCTAAGAGTCACCTTTGGAGAAGTCTCAGGTCTCCCTCTCTCTCTTGACATTTTTGCTGACTTTGGCTAAGGTAGGTCAAGTCACATGTTTTGGTGGCTTTTCTGCAGTTTATCACCTGTTTCATTGGAATGAGGATCCACCAAGCACTAGTGCAAACCACAATGCAAGGCATGCTTTGAACCTGTGCCTCATGTATGAGAAATGCAGCAGAAACATAGCACCAGAAATCATAATCTGTATTTTCTTGTTTGTGCACTTAAGGGTTTTTCCATGACCAAGCTGTAGAAATAAGAAGTTTCTGTCTCATACAGATTTCTTATGTGGCCATTTAGCACTGAATGCCCTTCAGACACTGGTAACATGGCACTTAGAAGGACTATGCTCTATAGGGCATTAAAAATGTAAATGCCATCTGGCTGGGCCTAAGTCTTGTAGCTGCAATATTTTAGGATGAACTTCTGGCAAATCCAAGTCAGGGTTCTCACTGAAGGACTTGAGACAAACCGCAGCGGTGGGCAGCCTCAGGAGAGGAGATGTGATGCTTTCCAGGCTCTCCAGCTCTGGAGTAATGAGCCAGGTCAGCATTTCAAGCTTCCTGCTATGGACTCAGGTGACCCAGAGCCCAAGAGAGTAACCTGTAACCAGAGTCCCAGACAGATGGTGGGTGACAGCAATACACCCAACAAGGATGTCGTCTGCTCTGAGCAGCTGCCAGCAAGACTGAATTTCACTCATTTTAGAAGCACCTGGTTTCTGAAACATAAATTTCTCAGAACTTCTGGTATACAGGGCATTTTGAAGCTGTCTCAGTTCAGCCTAGTTCCTACCACAACTGTTCTTCAGAAACATGATCCTGAAATTCCAATCTTCCCTCAGACTAATTCCATACTCCTCATCCAACAGCTTCCTACCAGAAATCCCAAAAAGGCTCCTTCTTATCAACACAGCTTTTGAAACCCAGGCCCAACTATGCTTCATGGGCAGGTCTTTCAGATGATACAAATAAAGCTTACAGAACTACCTGTCCCCTAATAATTTTTCTTTTTCTCTTTCTCCATATTCTCTCCCAGGTACTTTCCTGAACTCCATTCCACAAATTTCATCTGTGCTTAAGCTTGGCAAAATTATGTAGTATCATTTAATGAAAAGTCAACTAATTTAACGGTTCAACAAGCAAAACACTCAAATCATAGATACTAAAATAAAAAAACACATATTCAAAATTATGCTTCTGTTTTACTATAGACATTTGAAAACTGTAATAATGGAACAGAGTATTTAATTCAAATGGAAGGATGTTCGGACTTTGAACTTTTTTGACTAAGTCCTTTGCTCACCCACACAGACTAAGAGATTACACTTGGCCATGTATCCATTTCAGAGGACATACGAGCCCCTGCAAACATAGATGGCCACATGCTTCATGAAGTTGACTGCCATCTTACTCCACTACACACCCCTGTTTATAATTTTCTGCTCATTTTCCTCCAGTTTACACCCTCTGAGTTTGCTTTCTCTGACTAACTGAATCTTTTGTTCAGCCCAAAAGTTTACACAATGTCTCTTTCACATGAGTAAGGTGAAAAAATTCTGTTGTTCAATACATCACACCAATAGAAAAAACAATTATTCCCACTCTTCTTCTCCAAATACCTTTCTTTACTTCTTCCTACAGTCAGGCAAACTCAAAGACTCAGAGGAATCCTTTTGTCAATATCTCTGTTGCAGGGAATGAATACAGGAGGAGAATACTCAATGGCACTAATGCAATAAGGAAGCTACCGTGCAAGCCCTGGGCCACGGTGACGGTGCACAGTATTTGTACTACCATTTCAAGAAGATTTTTTAAATCATAGACCTTGAAATCTACTATTTGCAAATGAAATTGTTTTTCACCATCCTGGGAATAGGGGTCAAGAAAAAAGCTAATGACCGCCTTACAAATTATACACACAAAATAAGCATCCCTTACGTGCGAAGCTGCTCTCAAGAGATCATTTCATTAACAGCTGCAGAGTCTGAATTTTTTGGTCCTGATATTTAGACAGGAACCCAAACAGCCACTGTGAGTCACACAGACATCTCAGGCTTATTTCTCCCCTGTGAATCCCAGCTGCCCTCAGAGGCTACTCCACTTATTGTCCCTGATGTTTCCAATCCCATGCTTCTCCTTCAAAGGCCAGGTGAACTGGGAGGTCATTTAGTCCTACAGAATGGTGGCTTCAGATTCAGCCAGCACAGGATAAATGGGGTTCTGAGCAGAAACTCCCAGTGTAATTCACTGGGAATTATGCTCAGCTATGGGGGCCTGGCCCAAAAGGGCCTCCACAACTTCTTTGTATAAGTTGTAGTATTTCAGACCCACTGCTCAGGCATGACATGGGTATTTGTGGGTCTGTGTTGCCAGCCTGGCAAGACAAGCACTACTTGTACGCAGAAACTATGACTGGAGTACAAAGATCAGAGCCTCAGGAAGGTTTAAAACGGCTCTGCCGTGGAAATGGATCACCAGGAGCACCCTAAGAAAAACATTCAGTAGAAGAGAGGCTTTCTTAATTAAAATCAAAACCCACTTACCCACTGAAACAACTCCTTCATCCCAAACATGCCTTGCTGCTTTAACACCTGCCTCACTCTGTATTGCCTCTCCAGCAGCCCTACTGACATCCTTTCCTTCAATCAGAGTTAGCTCTGCTAGAGTTAGCTTGCTAACTCTAAAAAGTTAAGCTGAAGTTAAGCTATTGTAATGAGGGACTAGAAAAGAGTAATTTTATTGTGTCATGAGTGCTAATGGGCCATTTTGTAGAAAAAGGTATACTGCTCTGTGGAGCAGTAAGCTCTGCAGCTTTCTAGTCATTATCAGAACTTGGTTCTTCAGCAAAACAGCAGTGATACATACACACATCCTCCACACTGGCACAAAAAAATTAGGCCAGGAGGCCTTTTGGCCCCCTTTTTCACTCTCCAGTTCCCAGAAGCCACACATGCAGATACCTGCTTCGTCCTTCAAACCGTTTCAAACCATTCACTTCAACCAAAGAAGGCCTAAATTACCCCTCTGAGAGAGAAGCTATCAAACCTATGATTTTACTACCATACAGCCCAATTTGTTGACCTTTTTGGATTATCTCCTCCATGGTTCATTCAAACAATGCAGGGAAAAATTTAGCCAGGCAAAGGCTTCGCATTCACAGCCACATGCCACCCACACGGTGGCAAAGCCTGGGCTCAACAGGTCAGGCTGGGAAGGAGGCACACGGTGGGGATCATCCTGGGATGTACGGCCTTGCCATGCCCTCTGTCCATCCAGCCACCAGGTGCTCTGATGCCCACTCAGGGTGAGCAATGTCACAGACACAAACACCACAATTGAAAACAAATAAGATTTCCTTTCCTCCCCTACAGACTGGCAGAGATGAGGAGAGGTGTTTATATTTGGCTACTCAGTTTCTGCCAGTCACTGCTTGAACTTATTGCAGAAGGAGTGACCATCCTACAGATGACTGGTGTTGTTTATACCCAAACCGGTAATGTATCAATCTTGAAAACATCCACATTCAAGAACGAACTCCAGTGGAGCATTTATAACTCAACCAGACGCTACAAGGTCACTCTTTCCTGCACCTGATGTTCAGGAAATTTCACACCAGCTGTCCAGAGACAAGCCAGTCCCACCACTCTTGGCTTGTCATTGCAGGTGGTGGCAATAACTAACAGTAAATGCACGAAAGAGTAAGAGCTGAAGGAGGAAAAGACAGAGAATGTGGAAGGGAGGGGTAAATCTTCCAGGTTGTTGAATTAAGAGGTGCCTGTTACCTTCTCCATGGGACTTTTCTCAGTACAGTCCTGCAGCCTTTGCTGGTGTGGATTATCTCCGTGACTCCCCGTCATTTCCTGGAAGGCAGAAACAGGCCCACAGGCTGCACCTGTCAGTGCTCAAGCTTCATTACGCAGAGTAGGATCCAAACAGGCATCTCAATTAATCACACTCATGTATTAGTAAGTAATTCATTAATTCAATAAATTGCTGTAGGCCATAGCATAATCAGTCATGTCAGAGATTATAACAAAAATCACAAACCAAAGTGTTAAACATGGGCCCATCCTTGCTGATTCATCATCTGTAGTAATCATTCATGGCAGAACAGGTATACTTTATATACTTTAAGACAGGTGGCATGAAAAATTTATCATCTTAATTGTGCAGATTTCCTCTATCAGATCTGCTGATTGAGCAACACAAAACCTAAGATGCAGAAAATTCAGAAGTGAGCCAACTAAGAAAAAATAAACATTTTTGTGATCTGCTCACTGATAGCGAGTAAATGCTTCTGCTTGATAAATGGGGACTTACCTGTACAGTAGCACGTAATTCTTCATCCCCTAACCCTCAGGCACAGGGGCTGAGAAGCTGCTGTAGAGATGAAGAGAAGCCACAGCCATAGCTGGAGCTCTGAGAGGACACACTAAGCAAGATCCTGCTGCAACGCTGTGTCTCCATGATCCTAGTTTCTATTGTCTGTTCCCAAATAGGCCACTGTACCACATAGGAAACGTCAATCAACAGGTTTCACTCATTTGGCTTATCCACCTAGTAATGATTTTCTGGCAAGGAAGAAGCTCTACATCACAGAATTCAAAGAACTGAGCTGGAAGGGACCTCAGACCCCAATGTTGTTAACCACACCTATCTCATCATTAGCAGGTGCCCATGTAATTTCTTCTTACGGATCTCAAATAATATAATCCTCAGGCAATGTATCCCAGTCTTTCACTTTTTCTCTGTTTAGAAATGTTTTCTTACTGTCTTCCTACAAGCTAAGCTCATTACCTCTTGTTATGTCTATCACGCACCTAGAAAAGAGACGGCTCCCTTGCTTTCTGCAGTAGCCTTTTGTACCTCTGAAGTTTTCTGCCCTCTTCTCCATCCAGTCTCTCTTCTGTACTCATGATTCAAACTGATATTTTGGGCTGAATTTCCCTTACCTATGCAAGAAAAAAAATGCAGACTCAGATAGAACAAGACTGCCTGTAGATTAATACTTGTGTCATTAAGTTGGTTAAAATAGGCAGAATTAAATTAAAGCTAGAAGAGAAGGAGAGAGCTTTTAAAAAATTGCCCCAAATACAACAGAAGAACTCATTCCTATTGACAGACCACTTCTATATCTTTTTAGGTCCAGAAGAGAGAGGACAAACTACAATGCAAGGAACAAAGTAAGCTGATTACTCCTCTTTCTGCAATTGAATTAAGCTATAAGATTTATAGTTATAAAAGGACAGAAGAAGTTGCCTTTGTGATCAGAAATTGAAAAAGCTTGCTGAAAAACACAAAGTTCACCTGTTGACATAAAAAAGGGGCCCATTTTTACCATAAAAAATTCCAATTATTTGGCAAGTTGTAATGAACTGAATAGACTTTTGGTATTGCTGCCCCAACTTGTGGATGGCATCTAGAGGTCATGTTATAAAGCTGCATAGAAGTGTGTCACTGTTTTATTCTGCCTGATTTTAAGAACACAGGCATCATCTAGTAGGGACAACACACGATGTACACATGAACAACTAGTCCGTTGCTATAGGACTCGGACATTACACAGGCTACTTTCACAGCATAATTCATAATTGTAGTTTGCATGATCTGCCTATAATCAAATCTGCAGTTCTTCACACACCCAAAGCTGTTACTTTTACATATTAGATAATCACACCTCTGGTGAGCCAGGTCTCCAGTGGTTAGGATTAACATTACTTCTGTAACAACAGGCTCTTGGAATTGTGCTTATATGCTCTGCCTGCTTATACATAAATTCCAAACTTTTCTGGCTGTTCATTACAAGAGGTGCTTTGAGCTGTCAGAAGCAGCATGAGATCACCAAAGGCCTAATCCTGGGGAGGGCTGTGTACCCCGTCACTGCACAGAAACCCCAGCTGCTATTGAAAGCATTCAGCAACTGGGGAGTGTCAGCTCTCTGTGAGTCCTCCTCAAAAAGGAAAAGGTCAATAATTATTTTTATGTTGTGTGTTAGGCTGTGGATAAGCTCAGTAGTTATTAGATGCTGTCCAGCCCTTGCCTGCTGTTACCACCATTTTCTTCCAACTGAGAGCCAGTACAGTAAGGGTAAGATTCATCACATGAAGCTGTCTAAGAGTCTAGCCTATCCTCAGTGCGTTTTGTCCCTGGGAAGTCAACAGAGATAGATGGGTGCACTCCAGAGGGCAATGCATTACGTCCTGAAACAGATGATGGAAATACATGAAACTGCTCCCCAAATGCCTGGTTTAGATTACACATCTAGCTTTGCAGTGGTTTAGATTTAGCAATAAAAATCACCTGAAAGGAAAAAAAATATTATTTTCCAAGCAAAGACCTGGCTTAATTTGAAGTTTGACACTCAATGCTTTGAGCAGGGGTTAAAGTAACTGAGCAGCAGCATGCACCACACAGGTTAGGGTGATTCTAATGTCTAGGATGTCAGGTGGTCACATACTGATGCAGCCCATGAGATGTCACTACTTGGACCATGAATACACCCAGATCATCCTCTGGTTATGGTACACTGTTTCACTGACAACCAGGAAGCCATGAGCTCCCTGACCTAGGAAAGAAGATGCATTTCAGGCTCTCTTTGCCCAACACAACCATGACTCAGGAATTTTTCTTCAGACTTCAAAAACTAAGCAATGCAGGCTTTCTCCTGTGGGGAGCAAGTCCAACCAACCTGTCACTGAGATGCAATATGCCAGTTTTCTGTCCATCTCCTGTCTTGACCATCAGGTAGGAAGGAGAGGCAACTCCCATCTTTTCCATCTGGGATATGTCCATGACATGAGTTTCCCTGACACACATGAAAACATTGTAAGGGCAAATTTACCAATAAACTGCTGCCTACCTTCCACGTACTTTCTGACTACTAAGCTCTAGGGCTGTCCCTGTAGTAAAAGTGGAGATCCTCTTGTATTCTCCCTAGTTCTTGCTCCTGCACAGCCAGTGTCATCAGCCACAGCTGACTGTCTAGACACACAGAACCCAGTAAAATACAGAACTATTTCAGACATTCATTCTGGAGCTGGAAGGGCAGAACTATCCTTTTTGTGATTGTTCTGACCATCAGAAAAGCTTATGACTCTGCAGTCACCTGAGAACAACACACAAACATCCCTCTTAAATCACTGCAGTCCAGTTCCAAGCTAGAAAGACTTATCTCCACTCATGCACCATCACAAATATCAGAGGACAAGGAGAACACACCAAGAACAGGACTTATGAAAAGCTGCCCTGGGTACAGTGAGAAGCATATTTGACCTTCCTTTTCCAAGCCCCACTGTTTTCTGCTGTGTGGTAGAAAACCACAGTGACTGTGCAGTGGCTGTGGATGCAGACTGCCCTGCTGCCACCAGCCCGATAAGCAGAGGCTGCTTGTATTTGCTGTCAAAGTTTTTTTTCTTCTTTTCCGTAATACTGCTTATTTAACACTTTGTCCAGATGATATCTGGCTGACAGCTGTACATTGAAAAAGCACAGAATGCACTGCTTTTGCAAAATTCATTATCACTGAAATGGTGACAAATGACTCAGGACTTGCAGGAAATTCTACTGTCAGGAAAAGCCATTCTACAATGAGGCTAATGACTTCTAAAAGAAACCTGTGATTTTAAGACTCAGAACTTTTAATAAATAGTATTCAAGAGGAGTGCATGCTAAGCAGTCTCATTATAATTATCTACTAGAAACCTTATTGACAATATTTACAACTACTGAGCATATTAAAAGGTTGCTACAAGTGATTCTAGAGCATCAATTTTATATATATAATTTATTATATGTATTATAGCTTAAGAAACTAGTAATTCTAAATTCAAATGAGGAAAAATAGTTTGGAAAAAGCAGATAAGTTTCAAACATCAGTATTAAAATGTGCAGTTTGAAAAAAAGTCTGAATTGGTTTTGGTGTCTTCACAATGAGCCTCCCTGGATCTAAAGCTATTTGATGTCAATGGGAAGGTTCCTCTAAGTAGTCTTTTGGAGCCTTAGAAACTCTTTATAGCCATCATAATCAAAGTAAAAGTCTTGCCTTTGGACAGAAACAGCTTGTAAGAATACAAAAAACCCACCATGTAATAAAAATCAAAAGCAAGATGGTCTTTCCTGAACAGCAGGAATTTCCTTTAACTTGTGTAGCCTTGGATTGGTGAGGAGAGGTGGAGTCTGTGGCCAGGAGCACATTTTTGGGCATGATGTCTATGGGCAAGAGCAAGAAGCTTCAGATACACAGAGCTGGACCACAGGAATCCTTGACTTTGGGGGTATGTCTGCCTGTATTTTGATGCAAATATGAGTATTTGTGGTGACTCAAAATGAAAAAAACAAAAAACAAAAAACAACCAAACAATCAGAAAACAGCAACAGAGAAACATTAAGAGTTGCACGAAATGGTGGAAATTCTCACAAATGGTCCACTGACACAAAACTGATGGATTTTTCCCATCTCTAGGTAAAAGCTACAGTTGTGCTGCTGAAATACTGAGTTTACAAGAGAGCAAATTTCCCAACCAAACAGATAATTTCCTCTCAAATAAACTTCTTCTAGGTAATTAAAAGGACAGAATATTAAAAAAAAAAAACAAACCCACAACAACTTTCCTACTGTAATTAGGGTTGCTCAAACTAATGGTCCAAGGAATTCCCAAATACTCAGATGCCCTCTTAATTGCAGCTGAGCAGCTATAATGGTGAAAAGCAGTTCCAGATAACTAAAGGCTGGAGGGAAGACAAGCTGTAAAATTCATTCTTGCTGGAAAACCTGCCAAGGCCAAGCACTGAAGGTGACAGCTGCATTCAGCACCATTTCCCCATCCTGCAATAAAGCTGACAAATTAAATGACATTTAAAACAAGAAATCTTGCTTGAATGTATGTGGAAAAATATGCCACACTTTACTCCTGGAAGGGAATATTCTGCTAAGACTGAGGAAGTGACTATATACAGGGACAAAAAGCCCAAATATTTTAAAAGCAAAGATCTGTCTTTTCTGCAAACATCGCTATTCTCATTAAATATGAAGGATGAAGACTAGTTCTCCCCACAGCACAAAAACATTCCCAACTCGAGGTAAATTTAACTAAATGGCTTTAGTAGGATACCTTCTCCATTAGGTATATGTTTAAGCACCTCAGTAAGCCCATGGCTGATTTTTCAAACAATTTTATTACACAAGTAAACAGCAATAAAAGGATTTGAGAAATAAATGTTCAAAGAATACCCTCTTTAGTTTCTAGATTTTGGGGTTAAAACCAGATAATTTCCCAATACAGGGTGTGAAAGAGGACCTGGTTTTCAAAGGGGCTGAGGAGCCAACTCCTTATTGCAACTCTAAAACACCACAGGCCATTCTTAAAAGGTAGCCACATGGATACTGAACTGATTTGAAAATATGGCACTTCCGTGCATATTTTTCGACTATTACCTTTAGGTGACCAGATAATTCCATAATATTCACGTTATTATATTTAAACTATATTCACAAATATGATCTGTGACCATCTTTCAAGTAGTACTTAGTGCTAAAAATTGCACGTCAAGGCTGACAGGTCAAATGTTTCAGGGCTTGCTACTGTAGGTTGGGACTCAGTAAATTTTACATGAAACTTCTATTTCAGCTTATCCTGAGGTTTTCATGTCCAGTGTGTTTGTAGGTGGGGCAGTGAGAAGAGGTGTGGTTTAGAGTGGAAGAAACAGCCTGTCGTGGGTTGGCTATTGGGCCAATTTTTTTTTCACTTTCTTCCCCCCCACACACACAATTGCTATAAATTGAGAGAAGGTTTATGTAGATAAAAGAGATCTGATGTGGGGGAAATAATATTAGGATTTATGATTTAACAAAATAAAAACTAAAGAACTATATATATATAATAATTTTAACTAAGTAAAAATATTATACATTTACAGAAGTATCCCTCCCCCCTTCGAATTAGTTAAGGAGGAGAAAAATAGTCTCTTTTTCACTTCTAGAGTTATAGGTTTTTTAAAATAATTTTGCAGTATTTGGAAGTTTTCTTTCTGTTATTTCTAGGACAACAGCTCCGATTCACTGCAGCTGGAACTGTCTCTCTCTTTCTCTCTCTTCTGTGTTGACTTCAGGGCTGGGTTTACCCCCTCCTGGGCTGAGACCCAGGCCTCGTGGGAGTCCTCCATGGTTTGCACAGGGGACACTGGCTTTGCCATGGTCTTCTCACAGTGTCACAGGAAATAGTGCTTTTTGAGTTCATTCTTGTTTTCTTGTGAGGTCCTAAATTTAGCTGCATCAGCATGGATCCCTTGCTGGGATTGCAAGTCCTACCTGAGCCGACTTGCTCCAGCGTAGGTTCTCTCTCTCCATAGGCCACAGGTCTTTGGTAAGACTCTGTTTCATTTTAGGCCTTCCACAGGAGTTGTAGTTTCTTCGTGCATCTACTTGCTTCAGTATAAGCTTCTCTATGAGCTGCATGGGAATCTTTTCACTTTATAATTTTTCACAGATGGCAGGGATTTAGTTTTTAGTCTTTTTCCCTGCTGAAGGGAAAGAGCCGGGGGAGAAGAAGAACAAACTCACCCTCCTTCGGGCTTCTGTCCTCTGACTGCCAGCTCCGACCTTGGAAGGTTCCGCTATCTCTCTGCCTGGAATTCTTCTTGCAGTAATCCTGTCCAGGCAGTTTTTCATTAAAGCTTTTCCCCCACTCTGTTACATGTCTCGGCCAGAGAGGCTTCAATGCCACAACCTGCCCCCGGCCCATGGCCGGGGTGGGGAGAAGACCTGGCCCCACTTGGGGCCTGGTGCTCACCCCTACATGGCTCCTAATTCTCTTGCCACCTCGTGGTTCTTATCTCTTCTGAGTCACAACTTTCTTTTCCGGTTTCTTAAAAATGTAACTGGCAGAGGTGTTACCAAAACTTTTGGTTGGGGGTTTTGCTCTGGAAATCCACCTGGCAAAACTATTTTCAGCCCCGGGGGGGCAAACCCATGACACAGCCTGACATAATTAAGTCCAATGGATTGTCAGAGGGCCACACCACAGACATTTGAGGGGAGACTGGTGGTGCTGGGACTGTTCAGGCTGGGAAGGGAGGCAATGTACTCATTGCCCACAGCTGATGGTTACAGAGCAGACAGAACCAAGATTTTCTCAGGGATTGGCAGCAAAATAACTAGAGGCAACGGGCACAAGTTAAAGCACTTAGACATATGGAGCACAATTCTCCATGAGAGTGGTCAGACACTGGAACCAGTGCCCAGAAAGTTCAAGGGATCTCCAGCCTTGGAAACGTTCAAAACTCATCTGGACAAGGCCACAGGCAACCTAGCCTTAATTTTTAATTTCACCTTTTTCTAGCAGGGAAGGTGACATCAGACCATCTCCAAAAATCCCTTGCAGCCTATATAATTCTATGATTGTATGATACTCTCTATACAAGATTTAAATGCACATACATTTTTGGCAAATATTGTCAAAGCGCTTTCTGGTGACATTTGCATATGGATTTTCTAATTTGCATATCCAAAATTTCCTGGATGTTAAGTATGCCGGTTTTTAAGTTTCCTTTTTTCTATTTTGACTGTGTTGTCTGTCATCAAAATGAGAAATAATAGCAGGCAAAACCCATTTTGTCTTATTGAATCTGAGGTACAGAATGGTATTTTCCCTTAAAATATCTTTTCCTCCAAAACCAGTAAGTCTGATTATATGTTCATACATTACTATATTCTAAAAAAAAATATAAGCAAGCATTATCCTGCACGATTCAAGAAAGTAATTATAAATATATCTTTTAGTTGCCACAGCTGGAATACAATAAACCCATAAGTCAGTTTCATGTATCTTGACCTAAGGATGCATGAACTTGTTCCGAACAGTGATACTTTTCTAAGTATCATGGGTTCGATATATCTCTTTTCTCTAGACACACACAAACAAACCATTAAATGTTTTGGATTTAGACAATACATTTGAATATATTTTTTTTCTTTTTCCTCTGATTCTGTCCAAAGTGAGAAGTATTTCTCAGTGGCTTAGACAGTAAACACAACAAAGAGGGAGATTTTTGAAAGCATAAGAAAGTAAGAATAACAGCAGTCCTGTCTCTAACTGATGGTCCAGAGATGCTAGAATTTTGCCTTCAACAGCAGCCAGAACCAGACACCTAAAGTGGAGTGTAGCAGGGAGGCATATAAACTACTTACCCTGGATACTCCTCCAGCCTCCACCGATTTGCAGCTCAGAGACTTTCTGATCCTGAGGTGATTTCCATGTAGGCAGCAACCTCCATAGATTGGTGAGTGCTAATGGCCAGCTTAGTCCATCTTTCTTATGTATGAAGTCAGGATTGTTGATTTCCTCTATGCACCATATTAGATTAAATTTTCTTTCTTTCTTACTTTACTGCCCAGTCCCTTAGCCATGCAGTATTTTTCTGCAGTGCTGCACAATCAGCTCTCATCTCTACTATTCTGAAGGATTTAGTATCATCAGTACAAGTTTGACAATAGTTTATATTCACCCACTTTTACAGAACATTATACATAAATGAATTCACAAATTCATATTTTCAATTCCACAGGTCTTGGCACAAAGCATTCTGGACCTCTCTCCCCTGAGAGAACTTACTATTTTAATCCCCTGTTATCTATCTTTTAAACAAATACTTGCTTTTGCAAAGGCCTTCCCTCTTATCCTTGGAGGCCTAGTTTTGTGAAGAGATCTTGGGGAAACTCAACAAAGGGAGGTGATGATCTCTTCTCCTTAGTATCCAGTTGCAAGATGTGTGGGAATGGCTCAAAGCTGTATTGTCAGGGGAGGTTTAGAGCGGACATTGGGAAGCATTTCTTTACTAAGAGGGTGGTCAAAAAGTGGAGGGTCTTCTGAAGAAGTGGTTGATGTCCCAAGGCTGTCAGCATTTAAGAGGCATTTGGACAATTAACAACATGCTTTAAGTTTTGGTCAGCCCTGAAGTGGTCAGGCAGTTGGACTAGATGTTCCTTGTAGGTCCCTTCCATCTGTTCTATTCTATTCTATTCTATTCTATTCTATTCTATTCTATTCTATTCTATTCTATTCTATTCTATTCTATTCTATTCCATTCCATTCCATTCCATTCCATTCTTTCAAAATATTTAGAAATGTATGTGGATGGTATCAACCAGGTCTGCTGCAGCTCCATGCAAAGAATACCAATAGAAGGCACACCTTTCCACTTCAAAAAATGTGGAGTGACTTCCTCTGTATGTGATATTAATTCTTATTTCCATGGCTTTTACTTGTCACTGTTTCAGCAGATCTGCTCAGTACAGATGTCTGTCATCATATTTTCTCTAGTTCCCTTAAAAATCCACAATCTATTTAATTCCTAACAAATGGCAGAAACCAAGGAGTTCTGCAAGAGAGGCTCTACACCACAGCTAGTAGTTTAGCTGCTTTATCCCCACATTCCCCTGGAATGCTGAGGTAAATACCATGACTTGCTGTTGCTCATTTGGTGCCTTTGTTCTAAAACCAGTCACACACTTTTGGTGACTCAAAAGTTCAAAGCTGAGCTAAGTGCAAAGCATATTATATTCTAAAGCTGTATAAGTGCCTCACTCCTATTTGTAAGAAAGAACAGTTATGAATATGACGTCTTTAGATGAGCTACAGCACTTCCATAGACATAAATATTTTCTAAATTAAAGTATGCATTCAAGTAATTCAAGTAGGCCTGTTGCTATACACACACTCCATACTTAAACAGTCCCAGCTATGTAGTCCTGCCCTGGTCTTGAGGTACCCAATTACCTTCAGTCCTATATACACTTAGGATTATTTAGTCAATGAAATATAATCAAATGCCCAAACACAGCAGAAATGCCACTGGTGTGGGTGAACACCACTGAATTGCATTTCATACAGTACTGTTACCCTCTGTAAGTACTTAACACAAAAGCACACACAAGAAGAAAAAAAGCTGGGGAAAAAAAATGTTTCATGCATTGGGGCAATCTTCTCTCTGAGCACAGTTCAGCTTGCATACAGTAACACACTACATCATGGTAACATGTTCATGGACTCACTTTCTTTATCAAGAACTCAGCTGCACACAATGGTTAGCAATAGACCACTACAATCCTGATCTATATTTTTCCACAGTGGGAAAAAATATGAGTTCACTGTTTCAGAGACTGAAAGTTTTTGTGCAGCAATATGAAAATTTAAGTACATCCATTATATACCCCTATGGATTTAGAGAGAATGCACTTCCTTGCCTCTGGAATAATTACTGGACTCAAAATATGTCTCTCCCTCTAATCTGTCTTTCTGGCAACAAGGCCAGCCCTTTATCATTGCCCTAATGTTGTCAATTACTTTCAGTTAATGCCAGATCCTTCTCATTAACGTCAAGAAAACATAAGCTCCTCTTTTTCCCTGAATTCCCCTTACAGAGGCAAGTTTTGCCTGTAATGGAGTGTGTGTCCAAATGCAGTCAGTGGGAATTGCTATATGAGGCTGTAAACACACTGGTTGCCTAATGCTCATGCTGCTTAAGACCTGAGTGGATGAATAAAAGAAGTTTCATCACTGTATGCCTCTCTTCTAACTCAAAGTAAGGATTAGGAATTGTGAACTTTTTTTCCACTGTAAACTAACAGGCATAATAATCATCATTTGTGGTTTTGCACTGGTGACTTCATTGACCAGTCTGTATCTACCTTAGACAATACACAAAAAACAAACAAACAAAACCAACCAACCAACCAACCACTCAAACAAACAAAAACAACCACACAAGCATTTAGCCAGTGCAGCATGTGTGTCTGTGCAGGGACCTGCCTGTGCCTCCACCCAGCTGTTGCAGTCCTTGCAGATCCACCTGGCATCTCATCACTTCATCCAAACCCCCTCCCTCACCTCACACCACCTCCGGCATCTCCCAGCTGCAAATCCTTCCCACTACTCCTCAGCACCAGATTTGGCAGAAGCTTTGTTACATAAATCTGTAACAGAACTCACGTTGTTGGGGGGGGGGGGGGGACACGACACAGTACATTTATTACTTTTGCAGGGCGAAAGGGAAACTTGGATTTTTACAGCTCAGTTTTCACCATTGATTAGGAGGTGGAAAAAATAGGACTAAAAGAAATGGTTTTACAAAGCGTTTAAGCTGCCCACCCACAGCATGTACTCAGCATGTGTATTCAGGTCAGCATACTATTTCCTATGAGTCACGTTCAGCTGTGCCTTAGCTGCATATTTTAGTCAGAGTGATCTTAGCTGAAGCCTGTGCCATGAGGAGGCTGGCAGTGTCCAAATTTGTTCTAGTATCCTGGAATTTGCTCCTTTGAGTGTTGTGAGTCATTATAATCCTACAGAATTAAACTGTTTCTGTGTACCATTCATACTGAGCTAATGAAATGGTTAAAAAACCCATCTGTGGCACAGAATAGCAACACAATTTTTATAGAATTAATAATACAATATTGAGGTGGGTGACATAGCTCAGATGCAGCTACACCAGTATTAAGTAGCTGAGCCTTTTGCTGAGGGAAAAAGCCAAGGGTTCTTTTCACAATGCAGTTCTCTTACCTGCTTCAAGTTCCTTATTACACTTGTCTCAGCTAGTAGTATGACTGTCAAATGTGGGACAGCTTCCTGACTGGGGAAACAGGCACAGAGCTGCTCACAGGAGACCGCTCTGCCCTCAGAGGGGTGGTTGCTCACCCATGCTTGCTCTGATGCCACTAGCGTGTTTCAACCTCTGGTGGTTCACCGTGGGCCACGGCTTGAGTGACATATGTGACCCCTCCCCAGTTTCCCCAAGCTGAGTAACTAACAACCACATTGTTATGTCTTCAAGAGAAACAGAAGTTCCAAATCCACCCAGTGAAATACCCATCTTCCTCTAATCTAGCTTGTCCTGGTCCCATGGATGCTATACTTTGCTGAAAATTAGCTGCTTCCATGAGTTCTCTGGGTCTTTAAGTCTTGCCTAGCCTGTTGAAAATCCAAGCCCAAGGACTTCAGTACTCCCAGTGTTGCAGCAGCAAGTTGCATAGTTAAGAGACGCTTTTTTGTCTTAAAATTTATAAGTCCAACCTGTAATGCCTGCGATGGTTGATGGGTAACACAGCCCCAAGGGATGGGGAAGCTCCAAAGTTTCTTACACAGTAAGTGGAGAAGGGGAAGAGCCAGGAACAGCAGAGCAGAGGGGAAGACCAAGCGGTTTACAAGATGGGTTTTTTCCCCTGTGACCAGTGAGCTCATGCCTGTCACTGCAGGACTGAGTCCTTTACCCAGCCTTGACTGCATACACAGACAGGAGTGGCAGAATGACTCCCCACACCCAGCAACCATTTCACCAGAGGCAGAACAATTTACTGACTTTGTGTTAAATGGGTAGACTCATCACTTGGGATTACAATTAACACTGGAATGAGATCCAAGAAGTTGTAAAAGTTTAAAGGGATGCCTGTCATGTAAAATTCTCTTCAACTTAAATTATATCAAAAATCTGGAGCATATGCTTAATAAGTAAGAGCAGAATTAATCCCCTAGCTGTCAGCACAACTGCTCTGAAATGGTGACTTACATCTAATTACATTTCTTTTTAAAGCCTGGTTGCAATCAGTTAGCTTCTGCCCTGGCTTACACAGAGAGGAACCATGGCTGTGATGTGAAATTACATATCAGCACTACAGGGGCATTTATGCTTGCGTTAAAATAGTTAAAGCTGAATGGAGTCAACACCTCCAAACTCATGGACAGCAGTGCAAAATGATAGCATGCAACCAATATCCACCAGCCCTTGTCTCCTCAGAAAGGGCATAGGAAAGTTTCTGTCTAATGCTCTCCTCTTCCCAGTAGCACCGTTCAGATCCATTTCCTTTTGATCCTGGCTCCAGCATCCCAGCTGTCACCACTAACTGGCCAGGCCATATCACACCACAGCAATGAAAGCCAGGTAAGAGACTTCACAGGCTTGTTTTGGGGTTTTTCAGGCGACCTATAATATCTCCTAATAAGGGAGGTTATGATAGGAGGAGCTACTAGAGAGCATAATGTTTGTAGGGTCTTCTTAATAGTGTTATGTTTCCTAAGACATTATAAGAGTGAAGCAATCTAACCATCTTAGAAAAGCCTTTCTGATTTTTCTTGCCTTTTTCTCCTAGATGAAAGGGATTTATTTTTCTGGCTTAATGTCTATTTCCATACCAAGGCCTGTGGGATGGAAGTGCAAGAGTTTTATTAGCTCTGTTTCCTCAAATGCAAGTCAGAAGCAAAAGATCATATCCCCACATGCTACTTGCTTGAGTTAATATTGCAGTAAAATAAGAGACTTTTAACCCATGAAATACTTTCTACACCAAGCTAGTGTAACATTTTAGGCCTGCAATTTCAGACTCATTTGTACCAATTCTCAAAATAAGGATTGTTACTGGCGAGGAACTGATTTAAAAAAAAAAACAAACAAACATGTCTGACCAAACAGGGATGGTCCTGTGCAGCACCAGGAATTGGACTCAATGATCCTTGTGGGTCCCATCTAACTCATCATATTCCGTGATACTGTGATTCTGTGAATTATGTCACAATCAGTCTTTGTACTAAGATGCATCAACTCAGATATATGTTCATTCCTTGTGTTCTAAAAGCATATCTCATGGCCCACTCTGTTCTTCTGCACACTTAGAAATGCATTTTTTCCAGTAGGGCCTGCCAAAGTCCACAGTAACATTTGCTAGTGCATGAAATAAAGCTGGTGACAGCACCCTATCTCCCCAAGTCACACCAGACTACATTAGATATAAAGCTTATATTCCTATTGAAAAACCTATCTCATGATTTTTTTCAAAAATGTTTTTTATTAAATCCCCTCTAGATGCAATTGATTGGTGCTTTTAATAACTTATTTGGGTTTTCTCCCATCAATCATTAATAAAATAGCTCGCTCTTTTTTTTTTTCATTATTATTGAAAGATTAGCTCCACCGTGCAGCACTAATTAGGGAGGAGGACTGATTGAAAAGGCAGCATTTCATTGAACAATCATTATTTCCCCTTTTTTTTGCCGGGTTAAGGCAGGCTTCTGACATTATTTTTACATAACCTAGCCCTTAGAGATAGAAGCAACATCCTGCAGAGAGCAGAAACGACTTGCTTAGGAATACATCTATAAACCTGACAAGAATCAGCATCCAGAGACTGCTCCAACTCCTGTCTGCAGTCCTTAAAGTTTTCAGCTGAAGTGTAGTGAAAATGAGTTTCTGCAGTGCTGGATCCTAACCAGAGAGAAAAGTGGGTACTGCGGGTTTTCAGTCAGGAATCTTTAACAAAAAGCAACAACAAAAAAACCCTCCCTTGCTTTTATTTGATAAAAGAGTCTGTAGGAACTGTCTGTGTGAGGAGGGTAAGAAATATGTTATTTTCCCTGGCATTGGGAGTGCAAATGAAAGCTTCCAGCAGGCAGTTTTGCTAATAGGAATTGATTTAATGTTATAAGTGGTCTCTGTGCCATCCTGGGAATGCAAGCTGGGGAGGGCTCACCCACTACAGCTGAACCTGCATTTAATCCAAGTGAGTGCAAAAGAGGATAAGCTAAGGGGCTCAGACTAGGTGCAGACACCCAGCACCTTTTCTCTCCTTCAAAAGTGAGAAAGTTGAAATCTGGACATCTGGCCAGAAATCACACAGCAGCAATATCTTTGTAGCAGATTGAAGTAACCCCAAAAGAGACATGTCCACTCCTTGGTATATGCCATTCTGCCTTTACAATATGGGTTAGAAAGGGGCCCAAAATACAAACTATGGATATCAATTTGGCCTAGATGTACCACTAGATTGAGAAGATGAAGATCCACAACATAAATTCCTGGGCAGGATTCGTGTTCACTTCAAGTTACCTGAACTTGGAGCTGGTTGGGAGGAGGGCTGAGGCATAAAGGAATGATTTCCCTAAGAAATAGCTCCTGACAGAGGTGGCCAGAGGACCTGCTCCAGCTACAAGAGTATCCAACAGCCTCTTCTGAAGTGGAGATAGACTGAAGGAGATAAAAAAATAGATCTTTCTGAGAAATTAGGTAAGTTCATAAGGACATCTTGCATTATTTCACAAGCTGAAGGGGTATCCAGCTTAGACCAGTAACTCCCATAAACTGTACTCAGTCCTAACAGCATTCTGAAAAATATCTCACAGGTCTCTTCCCTTGAGTCAGTGGGTCTTCACAAAAAAAGAGAAAAGCCTGGACACTTCTAGTAGCTTTATTTCAGGATTTAGCCCAGGCATGACTGCACTGCAGTTTATTGTTTGTTCAACCGCACGGCAGGAAATTCTCTCTCTGTCTCAGACAGAAAGCAGGTAGCTGAGATCCAGGAGAGGACCAGAGATATTCTAAATACATAGGAAAAGGGTAAAAAGAAAGACCAGCAAGTTTTGTCTGAAAATAGGAGTTAAAAGGAGCAGGTATGCTGTCCCCTCTGTGTGTCCACTGCTAACAGAAGCCCAATTTCCAACACGGTTTTCATAACACTACCACAATACCTAACTATTAATAGAAAAAAATTCTATCTGGATTGATTGGAAAATACCACAACACAGATGATTTCACTGATCTTGAGAAAAAGTGCGAAAATTAATTTCATCAGGGTCAAGGAAGAGCAGCTTTTCAAGCCTCTCCTCATTTCTCCACTTCCTAAAAGCAGGTTCCCTCCCTTGGCTTCACCTCCTGTATGAATCTTCTTCCCCTCTCAGACCAAACCAAACCAAACCAAACCAAACCAAACCAAACCAAACCAAACCAAACCAAACCAAACCACTCTCATCTTTTGCTGGCTCAGGCCACCAGAGGAGGGCAGAGGAATGAAGGCACAAGGATCCCAGTGTTCACATGTTCCTTAGGATGAGCTCTGAGTCTGTTTGTAGGTGGTAAGTAGACCAAGAATGTTTAATTCAATTTTTCACCTTCCTAAGAATTTAAGAACTTGCTGAGATCACAATTTGCCATCATCTGACATTGCTCCCCCTGTCTTCAATGCACCCTGATTCAGGGCTCCAGTGATTCACAGACTCTGTGCCATTTCTCTCCAAGTCTCGACATCTTTCCCACAAGGCAGCTTCCCAGAGCTGTTTCTTTCTCTTTTTCAAGGAATCCCAGCACATTAGCTCCACCTCTCTGCAAGGCTCCTCAAGAAAGTTCTTTTGTGTAAAGCATTGGCCCCGATAACTGCAAATGAAAGACAAATTCAGCAGATAAATGAGCTGGATATTATTTTATTGTAATTTAAACAATCATTTTTGAAGTGTGTAAGATTATATAGAACCTGTAATCAGAGCCAAGAGATGTCACTGAATAATACATGACATGCTATAAATTAAGGAAAGAATGATTATATGTAATAAAAAGAATAAGAAATTTCTTCTTGCAGGAAGGATAGGAACCACATTATTACTGAGCAGAGAGTGATAAAAATCACCTCCTTATGAATAAAGCAAGGGAAAAAGGAAATGCCAGAGAGAGTAGAAACGACCAAGGAAGGCTTGGCCAGGACTTCGTAAGCAAAGCCAGGGGCTTATAACTCTTCCAAACACAGCAGTGCAGTGATGCTCGCAAATAATTTATTCCACAACCGATGTATAAACTATTGACGAATGTTTTTTGTTTTTCAAAGGGTTTTGCTTCCTAGTACTTCTTGGCTGATAAAAAGCCTGGCATAATGATGAGCTGTGTCCTGTATAGAAATTGGAGTGTGAGGCAGCAGTAGAGCTACTTCCCCTGTGCTAGTGTTACTAACACTGTGTAAGGGACCCTGGAACAAGGTGCCTCACCAGGCCCAACACTGTGCTCACAGACACCACTGTGCTCACAGACAGCACTGCTCTACCCACAAAGTGATCTCATTCCAAGTCAGCTAATGGGGCAAAAGTGCATTCGTTCCATGGAAATTCAGGCCTCCACTATTTTCTCAATTGAATAGCTGTATAGTAAAAGAAATTGTCTGTGTTCAACCACCCACAGTGGCTAATCACTGCAGATACGATCATCAGCCACCCAGGTATGATGCACCTCTAAGGAGGTGAATGTGCCAGCCTGGTGACACCAACACTCAGAAGCTTCTAACTTGTAAGGACAGTCTTTATTAGTGCCTTGTATCCCCAAGGAAAGCATGAGAGACTTTACCTTGTACCCTTTAAACCAGACTTAGTCATGGTTGAACAGAAGTTCACATAGAGTTGAACCACTTTTCACCCAGCTTGGAGGAAAAAGAAAAGAAACATAAAGATGTGCCATACTGAGGGCAGAGCAGCGACCTAACAGTGACTCCTGTCCTGTGGTCTGAGCCTCCTTTGCCTTGCAGAATGAAAAATAAGGTGGTGCTCATACTCCAGCCAGTAATTCTGCCACAAAGGTGTATGGCAGGGTCAGATTTGGAAACATAAAGGGGTGTTTTCTGCAAACCTTGACTACCCCGAGGACAATGCAGTGAAGAATCAGACATTCATCTGCTGGGCTTGCAAACATTCTCTGGAAATCAGACAAAATTAAACTCCCAATAAAGACAAACCATGGTGTTGCCAGAATAGATGTATAGATAAAGATGTGCCTTCAGCTTAAGAATGAGCAAACTGCAAAAATCACTCTCACAACAGTTTAATTATCTTCTTATATCTATGCACTGATACTCTTATCCCGTAATATGCCAGCCCTTCACTAGTATTTCAGCATAGGTGCAACAGCTTTTCAATTGCTTTCTTTCTTTACAGCCAGAAGGAGGAAAAAACCTTATTAGTTTGCAGCTTGGGATGAGAGTAGGAGGCAAAAGGGCTGCAGTGCTCACTGAAGAACAGCTGGGTCAGCAGCCTGAGCCTGGCATCAGGCTGGGCTCCTGTCTATTCTGACTGGGTGGAGAAGCATGTTCCCCAAATCCTAGAATATAGGATTTTGCAATAAGCAAAATAAGGGCGTTTTGTCTGGGTTTTTGTTTTTGGGTTTTTTTCAGTGGTGTGACTTCTGAAGAGAGAAACGTCCCATTAATCAGGAAAGAAATTATGTTACCACAGCAATTTAGCATGCAGGATTGATTTCTAAATGAAACAATATGCAGTTTTAACATCATGTCCTGAGTGATATTATGTACAACACATACTTCTCCATACCTCCTTCATTATAAAATATTAGTTCTTTCAACTTCTACAGCTACTGTTCCTGATGGCTACATATCCATTTTTCCTTCACTATCTGTTTACAGTGTCCAGCAGGCTGCAAAATGCTCTGCTCTCTTCCTCCCCCAAAATGCTGGGGTACTTTTCAATAAGCAAAAAAAAAAAATCTGCATTAAGACCTGCACCTTGCTCCATACATGCATCACAGCTCTAGATTCTGCTGTGCTCTTGCTTGGCATCTCTGAGTTTCAGGGTTAATTTTCCAGCTGCTCTCACTTTCTTTGGTGTAAACCTCGAAGCAGCCATTGCAAAACCCTCCCAGTTTGGGCTGGTGTAAGGAGAGTAATGCACAGTCTTCAGTGGATGAAACATCAGACAGAATTTATTGTTTGTTATTATGGACAGAATTGATAGTTAATTATTTGTTACAGAGTCATCTAGACAGAAATTTTTCTGACCACAAATAATCACCTTCATAAGAAAATAATTCGATTCTATTTAGAAAATTAAATTCTATGAAGGTGATATCCTACATCCAAGAAAGAATTTTTAGCAAAAAAAAAAAAGCTTTTTTGCCTACTTCAAGTGAGACTTGCGATCTTAAACCTTACAGTCACAAAAATGCATAAGTTCAGACAAGTACCTTGCAAATTCTGCTTCTCTCCAAGGCAACTGAAACTTTCATTTAAAAGATTGGAAAAGCTGGAAATTGTCTTTTCTGACAAGCTATATTTACAGATTTTTTTTTTAATCTACATGCTTTTTCATAGTTGGCTTGCAAGTTAAAAACATTGAGAATACCTTGCTGAGTAATAGATATTAATGCAAATATTAATTTATCTAAGCTTTATTGAAGGACTCAATGTCATATCATGCTTAAAGAGACCCATTAATGTTTTGAAATACACATGATCTTGATAACCCTCTCCTGGTTTTCTCCATCTCTACTTGCTAAATATTTTAATCAAATTCTGTTGGTAAAGCCCAGTAAATCAAAGAGGCTACAAAACAAGTTTAATAGGTAAGTTATCCTTCTAAATATTCTGCACTTGCCCGGTCTCTCTCAGCAGAGATTTCAAAATATTTTATAAAAGCAAATGGAGTGATTGATAAATTACACCTAATAACACCCCAGGAGGTAGTACAGTTATATAAACAGAAACATAGAAAATTTAATTGTCCAAGGTCACATGGCAAGTGATTTGTAAAAACAGGCCAAGCACCTAAGGAGTCCTAACTATGGTTCCTGCAATTTTCTCTATGATATACGTCAAGCCTGATTTGCAATTGTCTTCATCTTTGTGTAACTATTTACTGCAGTGCAAGACAAGTGTAAAACAGGAGTAAAATTGGTGCCAAATCAAAATAGCACAGGTATATGAAAGGATTAATAAGGGAGAAGGCAATGCAGAATCCCTAAATTCTTACCCATCATGACCAGCTTGTCTCTGGTTCATTAACTCACTTGTTTACCTACCAACTTAAATGATAAATTTAATAACGCTCTGTTGACAAAAGAGTTGGCTAGTTATCATTTTGCTGATATATGACACTGCAGCAAATTAAATCATTATAGGTGTACTGTAGATGTCATATGACTTTTTCTTTCTGGTTTCTCAGCAATGACATGTAAGTAGAATTAGAATTCAGATTTTTTTTATGTGTTGTATATCAGGTGGCTAAAATCTGGGTTTTAAATTTAACAGAATCCTCTTAAATATAGTATTATATCAGATACATACATATCTGAACTCGCATCTTGTTGCATAGACCGCACTTGAGACTTGTATCATGCCACAAAATATTAAATCCAACTGAATTTGAACACATTATACAAAGAGTAAGGTAACATACAAATATACCTCTCACTGAAATACAAAGTTACTAATTTAGCAAACTCCTTCTCATAACATTATCCCTTCCTGTTACCAGATAGCTAACACCTCAGAAAACACTCATCCTCAGTAGCAACAAACATATCAAAGTATGGGAGGGGTTAAGAGATAGTCACTAGACCCACTATATTTTGGATTCATCCTACATAGAAATTAACTGGAAATTTTATATTGCAAATATTTTTCAGTGCATAACGCACGTCCCACATAATAAAATAATGCTGGGGAGGACAATATCTGATGATACTTTTTGTTTTCACTAACTACAAAAACTTTTAAAAGTACTCCCATTCAGATGTAAATAGTTTATTTTGACACAAAATGCTTGTGTTTTTGAAGCAGTTTGGCTGGATTTCATTGTAATGGCTGTTTCCCTACTGTGAGCTATAGGGCCGTGTCCACCTTTGGTTGGGCCAGTTTTCTTGAGCAGCCTCACCTTCCCTGTTAAAAAACAGCCTTCTCCCACCACTTGCAAGACCTACATTTGGCTCCATGTAATTCAGAAACTGCATTATATGCCCATTTCATTGTTTCCCTATCAGAATTTATTTTTTAAATTTTTTATAATTAATCTTTTTTTTCTTGATGGGATAAAAGTTAATGTTAGGAAAAAAGCCTCTAATTTTCATCCAGGTCTAACATTACATCTCCCAAACATAAAATCAAAAAAAGAAAAACAAATTATTCTTTTTTTTTTTTTTTTAAAAAAAAGGAACTAGCACAGAAAAAAAAGCAGGCATTTTTAAAATCACAAAACCAGAAAAGACACTGCAAGTCACTTTTAAGTGAACAGCATCACTAGCTCATTCTGCTAAACATGGTATTAAAAAAATCTGTTTTAAATCATAAATGGTAAGACACCAGATTAAGTGTTTTGATGATGATCCTTTGACTAAAGTGCTTTTCGTGGTACTGTCCATCCAAAGACCTCACAGCAATTTTCCAGCACTGATGCGCCAACTCCCATGACAGTGACAAATACACTGCTGTTCTGTTTAGCAGTTATGGGAGCTGAGTCACAGAATATAAAGTCTCTCACAGGAGGCCTTACAAGAAACCGAAGTTTTCTAGATGTGTTGGTTCTGCAACTCAACAAGCAGGCAATTTCCTCCACCCCGTGGGTGCCCAGCTCAAAATCCCCAGCTATACCTTCAGAAATGTGGGTCCCTCCTTTCCCCCCTGCCTTGTCAACACCTCAACCTAAATATCCTCAATAAAGTATGCCTGGCCACAGTTCTAGAAGGATCTTGATGGAGGATTTTACATGCTTTCCTTGAAAGTCACCCTCAGCTGCAGATCTACCCTAGGACACCTGATTGTTTCATCCCTACAGCTGGTGCCTCTCCCTCACCTCACTCCCAATTCACACACAAATTGTTTGGAGAGGGAGTGGGAGAGTAATGACAGGGAGGAAGAAGAAAGGCTGTGATTAAATGGACCCAAGATACATTCATCCTACAGCAAGAAATGGTTTTATCCTTGCTTTCCCCACCTCCCTTCCTCTCCTCCCTCACATCTATTTGCCTGCTTATGATCTTTATTTCTCTCACAAAGATTTGATAATACTTTCTCAGGGCAAGAAGAGGGACCATATTTGGCAGGAGTGAGTGGTGCAGTAGCTCACAGTCTTCTCCCCAGCCACAGGCCATGGCTGCTCCCCCTACGCCCTGCTCAGGATCCTCCCCAGGCAGGGGCTGCACCTTTGCTTCTATACATCAAGTGCCTTGTATGTTTGGGAGCACATGGAAAAATGCAAAATAAAGACAAAGTGAGTTCTTCAACTTGGCAAAGCCAGGACTGCTATGACAGAACCTTGGAAACCTCAGATGCCGCTTTCAATGTTTAACCTTTTAAAATGGCATCAGCATTGCACCACAACTAGTTTTTAATATATCACTGCTTAAATCCATGCATCTTTGTCCTGGGTATTATATTTGTTGTAGAAAATGTAGAAAATTGCCTGCTACTACAGCATTACACATGTGAAATACATTCCAGGATGCACCTATCTAATGTCATAAAATATCAACACGTCAAGCAATTTTCATCTTGCCGTCAGCCACGTGTGTATGCAAGCTAGGGAGTACTTACACCTTGTCTGAGGTAACACTGGTTTGCATAAACCACAATTAGGCAATAATCACAGTGAATAACAGCCAAAATTCCCAGTACAGCACATCAATCTTAGGGAAGATAAGAGTGACCAGGATTTAAAAGAGACACCAAGATCAAAAGATCCTTGCTTATGCTGGCAGCAAAGGCTGGCAGACACAGAACACAATGAACCCAAAAAGTACAAGCAATTAAACTTGCTGTTGCTCTTGTAAGCAATGTATGGACAGTAAAATGCCATTGGAGGTGCATTTGGAGCATGTAGGAAAATGGGGAGAGATGCCTCACAATAGGTGAATTTCCTGGACCATGCCCATGTCTTCTGCAAAGGCAGCTAGAAGTGTTGGAAGTGAGCTGTGGAACACCCCTTCATACCAGAAAAACATACAGCAAAACAATATTTCTTCCCTCCTTATTGAAAAGAAACATCAAGCCAAAGCACAAACTAGGGTTCTTCCTCAAGGCTTCCTAGCAGGGCACTGGTAGTCTCTCTTCTACTGCTCAAGTTTAGCAAAACTGTGCAGGAAAGGGAGGTGATAATCCCCTGGCGACATTTCACTTAACACTTCTCTGGGAGGCAATAATTCCTGTGTGCCACAGGAACCAGAGTAATGGAAGCAGGCTCTGTCTCAGAGAAGTGTGTTAATGTATTTGCAGCACACAAAGGCCATTATTATGAGCTTAATCCAAGTTTTTATGAAAGCACTGTAAAGCTCCTACAAGATCTTTGTGACATTAGGCACTTTCACTTCAGAGCTAATGTTGTTTGGCAACCTTAAACACTGAGACTCCAAACAAAAGGAAACTCAGGCCTGACCTAGAGACCAGATGTGCAGGTGGATTTCCACAAACTCAGGGTAAGTGAGCCACATCCTCCATCCCTTCCCTTCAAGGTGAGAACAGCAGTTTTGGCTGTAAATAAGCCAACATAAGCACATAGACACAAACCCAAAAGTAATAAATGCTCACATTGGAGCTTTTCTAAATGAGGGCTGTATGATGAGTTTCTCTTTTCACAACAGAAGGCTGGAACATAAAAACTGGAAAACTGACCCCCATCCCTTCCTTTTTTGATCAACTTATTCCCTCCCCAGACATCCCTTGGCTCATTCACCTTGAAGGCACAGGTTCTCTTCAGCTTCTCTGTACACTTAACATCAAGTTTTCTGTCAAGCTGGTTTCTCTACACCATCAATAACAGCAGTGTTTACTGCAGTCCACATGCTAACATATTCCTACAAATTTTTAAGGGCTTCTGTGGGCTGACGTGTTTCATGAGATAGAGAAAATAAGAAAGAGCAAGCAAATGAGTCTAACCAAGGCTGGAAGTGTTAGAATATCAGTATGAAACTGTATCTGTAAATGATGGCCTTTGCTATTTTTAGTTATCATTTCAGAAACAGCCATAATGATAGATACCACCTTTGCACCTCGACTCCTTACTGGCAGCTGCACCCCTTGTCCCTGTGGCTTTGCCACTGCTGCAGGAGTAGGAGATTCTCCCCAAGCAGGCAAGGAAAGCAGAGCAGCTCTGTATGGGACTGTGTCCAGTGATTTAGTTGCAGAGCTGCCACTCATTTTGCTGTGCTGCTGTAGAGAAGCTAATTAGCCCCAATGAGAGTCAAGCTTTATTAGCCTCAGTGCATGTTTGTTAACCTTGTCTTACCATCAGGGATAACACTTGGCCAGCACAGGACAAGGGTCTTTGCACCAGGCGCCTGCACATAGACATGCCACATGTTCTGGGTCTGTCCCTGGTGCAGAGCGCTGCTCCAGTTTCCCCAGTGCAATGGCCAGGTGGGGAAAGTGAGGGCATGATTCACCCTGCTCCCCATTTCTTTCCCACTACTATTTCTCCCACATGCAGCCATGGAAGAGAGAAGGCACCAGTTCAGCGGAAACAACATTGTGCCCTATAGCTGCTGCCCACCATAGGAGTAACCATACACACTTCTATTACAACAGTGGTGCTACTCCAACTTCGGGGCTAAGCAGAGGTTTACACTCATTCAATACTCTCAGCAAGTGTTTTGCATCTACGTTTCTGTTACTCCAACTGCAGTTTAGACCCAAAATGCTAATGTTACTGGTTACCAGTAACATTACAGGATACCTGGTAATGGACCATGCTTTGAGGCACCTTGACTTGAACCTGCCTCTCCACACTGGATGCAGGAGACTGCATGCCCATGGCAAGGCACCAAAGGTGCTCAAGTTTACGGAATTCCTCAGGGCCTGCAACCGCCCTGTTCTGGAGCAAGTGTAGAAGTGACTGAACAGTGTGTATGTGCACGGAGATTAGGTTGGATGGTATCTGTAGGCTTCCACTTAACCTACAAAGGGGTGAAAGAAAGTAATACCCTTATTCTGAAGAGAAGAAAATAAGGGAGACAATTTTGTGAGGACCACACAGAATCACTGAGCCAGAGGTGGAAATCAAGGCTGCCTCGAGTCCTTGCCTATCTCTTGTATTACAAGCCCAGCCTTCCTGCTCTAAGCATCATTTCAGTTATTACTGAGAATATGAATTAAGGTTGTGCATCATCTTTAACAGAAATGATGTTAGGCCAGAGCTCAGATGATCCAGGGCATTGGGAATGAGTTCCTTAAGCCTTTTGGCTGCAGTGCATGAGCTGATTTCACTTGCAGAGGATTTCTGGAGCCTGTTGCCCTTCTGTACTGAAACAGTTATGCAGATCAAGACCGGGCCACAAAATGCTTTCCATGGCACCTTAAGCCTACGAGTCTGCCCGTGGTCTGCCTCCTCCAGCTATCCCTGGGCTCCAAGGAGCACATCTCTGTGGTGTCTCTAACAGGCACAAGCTGTCTCTATGGCAATGACAGACAGGAAACGCCTGAGAAAGATGCTGCAGAAAGGACTGTCTGGCACCAGGAGGAGACAGCAGAATGTGCAGAAGACCAGAGGGAAACATTCCCTGCTGTCTTAGGAAAGTGATGTGGCCATGGGATGACAATAAGTGACCCACAGGAGGACAGCAGTAAGTGTCAGTTTTCTTCAAGTCAGGTTTTCCTTACCGCTAATGTTTTCATTACTTTTTATTTATAAGGGATTAAATTTTAACTACACAGTACTATAAAAAGTGCTTACTGCACACCACCCAGCTCAATCCTCATCGGGCTCCTGTAAACTATGAAATGTAACCTTTCCAGCTTTCTAGTGTAGAGCTGCACTGCATATTTTGTACGTTGTTGCAGCACAGGAAGGTGTATTACGAAATAACAAGTACTGCATAAGAATACTTTCAGGTTCTCTCTTTGTGTCAGGCTTTTCCCTCTTCAGAAGAACTGCAGTTAAAAGGCATGGCATTAGCATAAAAACCATATTTGACTAACAACATGCCTACTATTATAACTGATGATGCAGAACAGGAAAGGAAAGAAAGTAAAACCTTCTAATTCACTCTTCCCTATTTATTGTTTGTTTCCCTTTTAACACTTCATTCAGACAAGAACAATGAAATGGCCTTGTCAGGCTCCGCCTCTGTTTATAGCTACCTTTCAGTTCTCAGGTACTCGTGCCTTCTTGCCTCATATACAAGAACAAAGTATGTTTTAAAATGTACATGTTTTAATTTTGTCAGATTTTGATGTGTCACTAGAGAAAGTGCAATAAAAGTCTCCAAGCTTCTGCTTCTGCTATAGACTGAACTTGATCATGATCAAGACAATATGACAGAGATTATTAGTCATATTAATTGTTACAATTCATATTCACAAATTGGTTTTAATCCTGCATGTACTATTTGCTTTCAAAATCCAACAAAAACAGAAAGGCCACTTTTATATTTAAATCCCTAACAAGAAGTTATCTACAAAAGCTGCTGCAGTTCACCTCTATAATTTCAGAGGGCAGATTAAGGAACAGTGAAAATTTTTACTTACACCAACTAAAGTAAGAAACAATGCACCATGTATTTGCTTATTCACCTGTGCTGTATCCCTCTTTCACAGCAACTTATTCTCTACAAGTGGGTAGAAGTAAGGGGGAATGTGGGAAGGATGAAATACTGGGACAAGAAGTATATAATCCTGAAGTCACTGGAGAAATCAATATATAAATAATATATTCAAGTTCCATATGTGTGTATAAACAAAAGACCAGGACTTATATATAAATCTGCATATGGTATATGGAACTTTTTCTGAAACTACTCCCTGAGAACATATATTGCTGCCCTACTGCTGTGGTTTTCAAAACCCACATCTTTTCTAAAAGGGAAAATGTTTGCACCTAGCAGATTCTAAGTTTGTGTGGGTGTGTAACCGACTTGGTTACCAAAGAAACTAGTTCATGTTCTACACCACTTAAAACTAATATTACTATTAGAATAAATAATTTGAAGGAGAGGAAAGGAAGGGGAAAGAAAAAAAATTACTGCACTGCAGATTTGTAACAACCAATTAATGGCCAGGGAAGGAAATGCCATAGCCTCTGTCACAAAATTTTCAGTCTCCCTACACCGACCAAACAAGCCTTTGCCTTCAATGCAAATATTTCAAACCCAAGCCTACACTGCTGTGTTCACACACCACTGCACTGCCTACACGACGTGTTTTCTGCATAAGTGAAGGAAAGTTGCAGACATCTTGTACTGTTGCCAAGACACTCTGACACTTGCTCAGAGACACTCTGCTGCTGCTGCTGCTGCTGCTGCCGCCGCTGCTCAGGAATCCTCTGACTCTACACTCCAATGCCATACCTGGGCACTCCCCGGCTGCTTACATATTCCGCCTTGGAATTGGAATTGCCCTTCTTCTCTGCAGCAGCACCCTGTACCTGGGAGGGGAACAAACCCCCAAGGAACAGAACCTGACCGTTTCTTTGGGGCAGAAATATTGTATTACTTCACATTCGATACGCTGGCAGGGTAACACCCCTATGCTTTATGCAGCCTCACGCCAGCACCACTAGCTGCTTTTTTCAGAGATTTTGGACGGTTTTCCCAAAATGTCACAGCAGTCCTATGGGTCCCTGCCCACCCCGGCGGAGCCGCCCCCGCGGGGCTCGGCGGGCACGGCCGGACCCCGCCCGGGCAGCGCTGCCCGACCCAACACCGCCGCCCCGCGGCCCCTCCGCGGGTTCTCGCCCGCGCCTTCCCTCCTCCCACCGCCCTTCCCCGCCTTCTCATCTCCCCCTGGAGCGGAGCGCGCGGGGCTGCCCGCGGTCCGTGGGGAAGGCGGCGGGGGAGGCGGCGGTGGGAGCTCACAGGGGGCCTGAAGGGAGGGGAAAAGGGAAACCGAGGACAGAGCAGGGAAGAGCAGGAAACTCAGGGTCTGGATACGGACGTAGGGCACGACTATGCCTTGTGCAGCAGCCGGGCAGAAGCGAGCATGTGGCTCTGCACAGGGCCAGGATTTGGCCGAGCGCAGCTTCAGAGAGCCAGCGAGCACCGCGGTAGGCTCTTTCCAAGAACTGGAGGCAAGGGGAACCCACAACATCGTAATCAGTGTAAATGGAAGGCGCTGTTTTCCTCACAAGAAGTAATCGACTTTTTTTTTTTTTCCAGGTAATCCTCTGTTTATAGTCTGTGGCTGGTGGCATCCCCAGTGAACGCTGAAAGCAGCAGAGCCTCGGCAGTGGCAAATGGGAAGAAATTACAAAGCTTTACCAAGAGATGCTGGAGCTTAGCAGTCACTCTCAACCCTGAACTCCACCTTTCTGAAGGTTTCCCTTTTTTCAATATCTTTCTTCTCACACCTGTGAGCTTGACTGTGCCAAAGCCTGGCCACTCTTCATATCCTGGTCCCTTTCCTCTATCAAGCTGCAGGCAGTTTCACCTCTGTCCAGGCCATTCCACACCACCTGGACCTCTGGCTACAGATCAGTGACCCAGGGATTAATGTCACTTATCTTGATTTTCTCTTTCTCTCAGAGGATCTCCTGACAAGAAGACAGTTAACTTTCAGAAGCCAAAGCTGAGTTCACCCACCTTACTGCAGCTCTTCCCCACTTAAGCCCTTTCCTCCCATACTTTTACTCAGACAAAATTGTGCTCCCCAGCTCTCAAGTATCAGAGTCCTCAGGCAGGCAGACATAGTAGTGAGAGACAAGAACAAAGTTTGATTTGGAAGAGGGTATACAGCTACGTAACTCATGACTCTTTCCTTTAAATCGTCTTTCCTCTTTGTTCCAGTCACAGCTACATTCCAGCACCTACAGCAAATGACACAGGGTTTGGTCTCCCGGGAACAGACTCATTCCATACACAGCTCTGACTCCTTCCTTAATTGTTCCTGGACAGCTGGAAAGGAATGGCTTAATTCTAAAAAAAGCTAATGTGTTACCATGTAAGTAAAATGTATGTTCACACCGAGGCCAAATTAAGGTCTTATCAGCATCTCAAGGTAGGTGTTTCTGAACATTTCAGTGCCTGACTCTGCAACATGAATGCTCTTTAAGATATATCTGTATATAAATTCTGGAATGGGGTGTGGGGGGGGGGGCAGAGTGGGGCTGTTTTTAAAGCAAATGGCTTCCCATCCTCCACATGACTTCCTGAATGCAGTATCATCTTGGAGGACCCATTGGCAGATCTGAAGTCTTAGTATACAGACTTTGACCTCACAAGCGAAGAAGGAAACTTTTCAAGGGAGAATAAAACACTTCCTTTACTATGATTGCTGCTACTCTTCTCTGGCAACAGGAGAGACACAAACACAAAGAGAGGTGATGTGTAATGATGGTGAAAAACAAAACTCCCTGTGCATTTTCCAATATGTTCCTCAAAACTGGGATTCATTCTCTTATTGTTATATCCGACCCACTGGTCCCAGTTCCCCTCTGCACCATTATTCTCCATCAGCTTCCTAAGATTTCTGTATCTTCATGGACCTCTGTTCCTCTCCATTCCAGTCAAATTCACCTTCCATGAAATCAGAAATCAGAGGAGGACACACTAAAAAAAAACAAACAAAAAAACAAAACAAAACAAACAAACAAAAAAAAAAATCTCCCTGAACTTAGCAGAATTGCCAGGGACCAGAGCAGCCCCTGGCTTCCAAAAAAAGCAATTGCAAAGCCCCAAACAGCATATAGTGTGGTTTAAGCAGCCATCTCTCAGGAACCATCTGATAAGCATGTGCAAATAGTGACTTTTGAGATTATTATGATTTACTGAATTTGGGAAGAACTTTACAGGAACAGCAAGAGGAGGCTCTAAGTACTACGGTCACATCAACATTACAGAATAATGAAATACTGGGTTTAGTTTTAGGAATAGCGTTCATCTCCCATGAACCAAAAATGTAAGCTTGCAGCAGCCTTGAGGAAAAAATTACTCTTAATGATTTCCTCAAATGTACCGTAAATTTCATTGAAATATAAAAGTATTTCCTTGTATGATATTCCCATGCAGTCAAAATAAAGTGTGTGCTTTCAGGTGCTAAGCCAAACTCAATTAGTATTAAACCAGAATATACCCTGAATTCTGATCAGAGGCAAGCTGATGATTCATACTGCCATGGTCTGCACATTTGGATTTGCTAGGAAAGCCAGCGTACAGCTTGATAAGGGGTTTTGATCCAAAAATAGGCACACATGCGATTTTAAACATTTGCCTTTGAAAATTAGGTTTTGACACTCTGCTTTGATTGTGTCATCTAATGCTGATGGGCACTTACCCAGGTAGAACACCAGCTCCTCAATTAAAATGTAAAGCAACATGTAACATTTACAGTAATGTAATTCTATAATCATGAGCAGAAAACACCACTTGGAATGCAGCTTTCATAGAAAGCAAACCCCAAAACCTTATAAAGATCAAATGTACATCATACAGTAGGATAATTCCACGCTTCTCTTTTAATCTCAGGAACATCAGAAACAATCGGAAAATCAAGCCACTCCTATGAAAAGCATGTAAGAGAAAAAGGAATCTGGTGTTTTCCTATTTTGGATACACACCTGTCTAATTATCTGATGGTTCTGAACTGTGTGCCTTAAGTAAGTGCCCTTTCTCAAATGCTGTATGCATTTCACCTGCTTGTAAAAGGTACACCTGTGACTTACTGCAGTGGGTTTCCTCCAGCACTGTACATTCTGTGCTTTGTCATGAAAGACTTTTAGTGCTTAAAAACAAAACCAGGCAGACTACTGTCTTACCCCAAACACAGTACTCAAAGAAATCTTCAGCTACTATCCTGCATATTCTTTACATGACAACATGGGGTAAGCAAGTAACAGGACATTTTTAAGGGCTATTCAGATATGGTTGTGGTACATTTTTAGTGATCACATGTTACCGTAAGGGATGTATGAATAGCAAATCCCCTGCTTTATAATAATATGGCTGGGGTTTTTTTGTTTGTTGTTTTTTGCTTCTTAAAGGTCCTAATTGCTCGTCTTCTATTTTCTCCTGATTATATAGCCAATCCCTGGCTTCATTCATGGGTATTTACAGCAATGCAGGGGAAAGATATATTTGTGACAGACAGAAAGAACAGCAGCAGCTCAAGGCATAGCAGCACAAGGTACATCCAAACTTGACAAGCACATGCTTGGTACAATTTTCTGGTGTATGTTGAGAAAGCACTGGTGCAGGGCTGTGACAATGGCCATATGGAATCCATATTTGTGGGAAGCTGCAAATGGGCTGGTTAAAGAGTAGTTAAAACTCACTTCGCCTTTACTATTCACTATATTACTTGGCTCATGTTGACATCTAATAACAGCTGCTAAAACATAACAAAGCGTAATATTAATGATCTTACAGTAAGGGTTCTCTGGTCTGAATACAACTCTGCATTGGTATATCATTCTATATTTCCCAAATGCTGTTAAATTGCTGATTCCACTCCCTGTGAGCGGCAGACAACCTTTATCATCCCAGTTTTAAAGATGGGGAGACTGAGGCAAGGGGAGACTAACATTAAATTGCCCATGGCAACACAGCAGTTGTAGAACCTGATTCCTGCAGCTTTCAGTCCTTGGTCCATCGTTGTGCTGCATCCTGTAAGTGATGCAAAACCTCTGGGATATTGTATAAAATCTACTCAATCTGATACTGGTTCATACACACATTCTGAAAGACTGGGGAGAAATTACAATTTCTTTTTTAAATGTCCTTTACCGAAGGTCTCTTACTTTATAGCCAACAACACTGTCAATATGACTCAATATGCAATCTAGATGCAGGTGGAAGAATGTGACAGAGCAGTATGAAGACAATTCTGAGTCAGAGTGTGCTGTCCCAAAGCTGTACATCTGTAATTTATATTCAGATAATTGTCTTTACTAACAGCTTTAGAGACACAAAGCCTAGCCAAAGGCTGTAAAGGGGATGTAAGTTGGAATGTGAAGAAATTAAGCAGGGGAGAAATAGGCTGAACAGCCCTGTCTATACAGCTTGGCAGCTCTGCCAGGGACTTCCACCAAACCCTCATTTTCTCTTCTTGTAGGTAAGCTCGGTAGGAGCTGTTCACTATGCTCAGTAATAAGTCTCTTTGTATCTGTAAATCACAAGCTGTTTTTCTTCAACAGATGTGGATACATAACCCCTAATCTATCCTTTGGCCATATCCTGGAGTCACAGGAAATAGTGCTGGCTGACAGAGTCCTCAAAGATACTTAGTCCATTCTTCTACACCAAAATGGGATTAGCAATACTTATGTCACACCTTATACATTTATCCAGCTTGCTTTTAAAATCTGCCAGTACTGGAAAGCCTGCATCCTTCCCAGGTGACCTGAGTGCTCCACATTACTATTAGGAAGGTGTTACCGTTAAAAAGCTCCTTTAGTATCTGACTTAAACATTCCCTGCTTTTATTTAAGCTTATTTAAATATATATAAAATATATATAAATAAGCACTTACATATATACGCCATATACATGGTGTACATGTGTGTGCATTCACATACACATCTGCATATATATGTGTGCATATGTATGTATTTATTCCTAAATCTGAAATCAGATTCTTACATATTGCAATAACTCCATGTGTTTTCTTCTGCTTTCACTTGCAACCTACTTGTTTTGCCCATTTTTGTATGAAGGCATATAAACAAAAGAGAAATATTCACACTATTCTAGGAGTTACACTGCCAAAATCCCAGTATCTCCAGATATATTTACTAAACTCCAAGTTAATGTTTTGTTTTATAGTAAAACTTCTTTGCATTAAAGGTAAAGCACTGCTTTAAGAGACAAATAAGTCATACATTTTATACACTGTATAATTGTGATAGTTAAATTGCAAATTCCTATTTTCCTAAAATAATTTATCCACAAATTATACCTCTTTTCTATTTTGGTCTCTTGAATCCTGAATACTATAATAGTTTTTCTAGTAGTATTCTAATATTAGAATATTCAAGGTTATTCTAATAAGAATTCTAATTCTAACATTGTGTACCAGGGGTAGCACATACATGGCTCTGCTTCTTCATTGTCTCACAGACCTTTTTACCAAAGAATATACTGTTTAAGTCTGTCCTCTTCTTCTTTGGACAAATCCATATTCCTGACAAAATTTGTGTATTTCCTGTGCGTTTTTTTAGGAAGCTGCATCATCCAGTTATCTAACACAACTGCATTCAATTAACATCAACCAGACTGGGACACCAAGCAGATTTATTGTGTTTTCTTGTCTGCTTGTTTTGTTTCTTAAAATGTAGTATGAAAGCTGTAAATTGACTCGTCTGATTATATTAGCTGTAACATTTCAGTATATCAGGACCACTCAGACTGCATTTCAAATAAGAACTTAATCCATCTTTCTGCAAGGAAGGACCTTTTTTCAGGCCATTATTATTTATGGCAAAGGAAAGACCTTCCCTAAGGCTGACAGAAGCATCAGCAGTCACTGTTTTAAACAGGTGAGAGGCCATGATTAGTAATCTGGTCAATCACAAATATCAAATGGCATAGCCAAAAATATAGCCAGAGAGGGATCCAAAGGTTTCAGCTTAAAAAGCAAATCTACATCTAACATAATATGGGAGAACCCAAACAAAAGCAGAGCTGTGTTTTCGTGCAGCCTATGCCAATATGCAAGGGAACAGATCCATCCTTCCCCTCTGTTGAGTTTTCATACAAGCAGAGAGAAAAAAAAAAAAAAAAAAGCATAGGCTCCCTGTTACATTCCAGGGTTTCTTTTTCAATCTGTTCATGTTAATGGTACAATTGGGGATCTCCGGTTTTTGTGTCATCATTGCCAGCAGCAGGCTAATGGAGCATCTCAGAGACAGACCACAGAGCTGCAGTTCCAGCCACACAGGGCACTTTCCTCTTTTTATTATACTCTGTAAAAGATGTCACACATGCTTTCTCTTAGCAGTCCTCATGAATCAGCAAAGAGCTGCCGAAGAGTGACCACCAGGGCACTTGGGAAAGAATCAGGTACCAGCTGTCAGAGTATGTCTTGGTGATTTACATTCTTTTTGTATATCTCTGTACCCAGTAGAAGGAACAAGCCAGCAAGGAGCATTTACATATTTGCATTTTACAGGACAGACTGCAAAAAAGAGATACGGTCATGCAGGACCAGGAGGGAGGATTTCTTTCCTTTTAGCAGATGCAAAAAGATATTCCAGTTCCCGTGACTTCTCCCAAGACCTGCATTAGCAAGTCCAATTAGAACATGCGTGTCCTGTCACGGGTGGCAGCACGTCAGGGCACTGGGGAGCGCAATGCCTAAGTGGGTGCACAGCCAAAGCTTTTCTCCATCTTTGCCTCTCTCTTCCCTTCCGTTCGATGAACACTAGGGGCTTACACACACTGAAGAAAATATTACAACATGATTGATTTTGTCAGTCGCCTGTTTCAGGAACTAAGAAATCAGCCATCTTGAATTCTGGCAATGAAATCTGTGGATGCAGATTGCAAAATGTGTGGTCATCCCTTGGCAGGGTATTGCTTCATGGTCTGTACGTCGGGTTAAGAAGGTAGCTGTTGTTCACACAGCCCCATCCTTCATGACCCAAAGGACTGGTGTAGAGAGATGCTTTGTGATGCTGCTTTGTTCCTCTATTTCATTTCTGCTTTCTCTGTTTAAATAATCACCCTAGTTTTGGGGTTCTTAAACTCTGATCATGCTGTTTGTGCCCATGATGCACCGCTCCTTGGTGCCATCCAAAAAAAGATGGAACTGAGGAGAGAAAAAGAAGAAAGTGAAGTTTCATTGATTAAATATGAACTACTAACTGCACTGAGACCAGCTTTCAATTTCCCAAGGTTGCTTCTATAAAGCCCTTTTCAGTATAAGCAATTTGCCGTCCTTGTGGGAGAAGTGCAGCACATATGAGTGAAAGGAGTGATACTTTGGTGTAATATTCCTACAGTGATGGGACCCGGGCTGGAAATAAGGAGGCCTCCTTCTGCTTTGCTTTTCTGTTAACTGCAAATGGACAAAAGCTGCAAGTTGTGAGGATCCCTTACCAATCAGCAATGGGAGATTAACTTTATCATTAACCTTGTCTGTGCCCTCACCAATTTAATTGGCATTGGCCCAGGTCCCAGACCTAAGGCCAAGAAATACAGAGCAGAGCTTGATCAGGTGATCCAATGAGAGCTACTGCTTCCCTTTGCCATCCTGGACTGGCTACATGTCATTTTGATCCCTTGGCACAAAGCACAATGTCTTTGCATGTCACCAGCAAGACTTTCAGCAGGTATAAATGAGCCTAACACAGAGAATGTCAATTAAAAACATTTTGCAACCCTTAAAAGTCTAACCATAATTATTAAACTCTCCTTGAAAATTTTCCTTTTAATTCCCTTAAAAAAAAAAATCTTTGTTACACATCTCCTCACTGTGGGTAACCTCATTCTCTCCAAGCTCCAGCTGGAACCTGCATCACACATTGCTCAGTGCCCTGTTGCAAAAAACATTCCCCATTCGCAGCACTAAATCCCCTGCACACACTCCTAAAATATCTTCTCTGGTTCCTCATGCCTAACTAAACAATGCAAAACCCTGATTCTCTGCATACCTCCCGCAGCCATCCCAGCTGCTCCTGACACCTTTCTTTTTCCCTAGGCCCTCTTCACTCATCTGAAGTTACTCATCAGGAATCCACCCCTCCATCACTTCTCTGAGCTTTTTCTTTCATTGGACCACTTTGGGTGAGGTAGGAGAAAGAGGTTATTTTAAATAAAACCTTGTCAACTTCTTCTTCTCACATTAGTTTTAAAACTTGCTGTTGTAACAAGATTTGAGCAAGTGCATAGAGATATGCTTATTTCTGGATGCTCAAGTCATCCTAAAGCCCTCTGACCTGGGTTGTGGGGTGCTTAACCCACCAAGGCTTTGCAGGCCCTGGGAATGACAGCACGTCATTTGTGCTAATCCACCTGACCTGTTTGTCCTTTTGTGATGTTCAAAGGGTCAAGGCAGTCTCTTTGCACAGATCTGAGAGTCAACAAATGCTTCACAGCGCACAGGTCTGCTCTTGAGAGCAGACTTAAACCCTGTGCAGATGCTGTCTTTTAGTCATGTCTTCCCCATCTCCCTTTTACACTTTGTCCCCAAAAGTAGCTGCCCTGAGGCATTTGCTTTGAAAGGACATAATCATATTGTTCTCCCCCTCATTATCCCTATTTCCAGCATCTGCACCTCATTGTATGGTCATCTCTTCCCATCATTCTCTTCTTAATTTAGTTTAGAATCTCTCTAGAGCAATGAGACATCATTATCTATTTTGTAAAGCGCCATTCAAGAGCTGTAGCAGAGTAGCACATATACATGATAGAAATCCTACCCTTCCATTTCCTCCAAAAGACAGGTAGAGCTGGTTAAATGCCCAGCACTCACTGCATGACACGTGCTACAGGCTTTCCCCTACAACAGAAGCAAGAGCTCAGCCATGCGTTGGTCTTCACAAAGTGCTGTGGGAGGCCTCTGGCTATTCCACTCCTGATAACTACATTACCACAGAATGTATTTTGATGGCAATTTTTGGAGTGACAGAGCAATGATGATCTCTAACAAGGTGATTTCAGTATCTGCAGTCAGGAGTATGCATGTTTCCCCTCTGGTTTGGTAACATTCGCAGGATGCTTGTGGCATTGTAATGTACTCAGGGCAGTTTGAGCTCACACAGCACACATCAAGCTACCTCACTTCCCACCCCTGTATGTCCATCCCTCCCCTACAGGAAACCCCATAGTCAAAAGTAGGGCGATTCCTCAGGCAGAGGGGAGGCAGAATTTTGTGGGGTAAAAACCCATGCCTACCTATGGAAAGACATTTCCATCACAGCCAACAGTGCAGCCCAATGCTGGTTACAACAGGCAATAAGACTGACACTGCTCTGGGAAGACAGAGGAACACTCCACAGAACTGCTGATACATCAGTTTTTTCCTCTATGCCCCCGCAAAAATGGATAAATATTGTTAGTGGTTGGATACAATGATCTTAAATAGCTTTTCCAACCTAAAAGATTTTATGAGTCTTCCCGGGGTCACCTATGGTTTACCCAAAGTTAATGTGCTGAGAACTGAACTGGATGTCAGGTCCTCAAACTAGTTTTCCTGAGGTACCCTGGAGAACTGCAAATCAGCCACTGGATGGTTACTGAAATAATTAATTAATCTCCCTTCATTGTTAATGATGATAAAATATGTTTAATGGAGACCAAAAAAAATCAGTACAGATGATACTGTCAGCAGCAATGACAAAAGTTCTTGACTTGTTGCTAATGATGTAAAGCACTAGGCACATACCAGTGTTCCCCTGATATACAATAATGTGAGTAAGCCTGTGCTCAGAACTGTGCTGAAATGGGCAGTGAGGGGAGAGTGTTGGACTAGGAAACAGAGAGCTAGGCTCTGAGGCCTGATCTAATACCAAACTTCACCCAAACTTGGGTCCAATCCTCTCCCATGTGTGTGCTTCTGCTTATATTTCCACCTTTGAGGTTTTCTTTAAATTACATTTAATTTTCTTTCTTTAACTTATGTAGGACTGATACAAGCAGTGAGGACCCATCTCTGTGGGAGTGGAACTGAGCAGAGGCATGAGCATATTAAAAACCCCAGCAGCCCCGGGGCATTCTAGAGGCAGCTGCACTGACCCCATAGGCAGATCACTCTCAGGAATGATTCCTGGTCTTGGGCATGAAACCCAGAAGAACCAGGGGATGTTGGGACTTTACCTGCCGTAACTTGGCCGTGCTCAGTTAAGCCATTCACTTGCTCACCACATAGGTAGTGAAACATGGAAAGAGTTTAGCATTCAAGCTGTGTGACTTAGCTGTGAGCAGACAGCAATGATGTCAAAGAGGTTTTGTGCATGAAGAGTCCGTGACAAAACATCAGCTCAGGTCAGACACTATTGAAATGTAAACGGGAGGATGACTGTCAGCCATCAGTAACCAAACCTGGGAGCCGCTGCTATTTCATACAGCAACACGTGTAACAACTGTCAAACAGAAACTTCCTTTTCTCCGATTTGTAAAACCACTGGCCTGAGGAGTAACTGGACTCCCAACACGAGCACCTTTGGTTTGGGAAGTAGCAGTTGGGCCAGCCGACAGCACTAGGAATCAGCGTGCCCAAATATGCCAACACCCACAGCACTTCCGCACTTTCTGCTACTTAAATGCAATTTGCGTTTAAAAACGAGGCCGTGCCCCTAGATCGCATCCGGCAGGGACAGGCTGTACCTACACACAGGTGGACAGCGCCGGGGATGCCGGTTCAGGGTGAGAGGAGCGGCAGCGCTCCCCCGGCACGGCGCGGTGCCGGCAGGTGCGGGGCTCCCCGCGCGGAGCAGTGCCCGGGCAGTGCCGGGGCGGCTCCGGGGGCGATGCCGGGCGGGCGCGGACCGCGATCCGGGCAGGGACAGCCCCGCCAGCGGCACCAGCCTCCCTAATGGGCATGTGCGAGCGCTGCACATGCCCACTCGGGCGCGCTGGCAGTGCCGGGCTGCGCTGGCCCCGCCGCCGCGGCACCTGTGCGGCCGCACCGCGGGGCGCTGCCGTCGGGCACCCCGGGGCGCGGCCCGGCCCCGCCGCCGCGGGAAGTGCCCGGACGTTTGTGGCGGCGGATCCCCGCGCCAAAGACCCCCCACGAAACACACCCAACTCCCCCTGCACGGGGGGCGGCCGTTCCGCGCCCCGCCGCCCTCCCGCCCGTCGGTGCCACTGCCGGGCTGCGCTACCCCGCGGTCCCGGGGCCGCCAGTCGCCGGCGGCGGCGGCAGCGGGCGGGGCCGGGCGGGGCGGGGCGCGCCGCGGCGTCCCGAGCGC
>JAWWLV010000001.1:104049290-104116579 GCA_035041135.1 Platyrinchus mystaceus
TGCGAGGCGCCGCCCGGCGTGGCCCCGCGCCCCTGGGCGGAGGGCGGCGGCGGCGGGGGCGCCGCCGAGGGCTTTCCGCGCCCGCCCCGCCTCGCCTCGCCTGCCGCGGCCGGGGGATTAGTCAGCAGTCTGCGGGCAGCCCCGCTCCCGCGCGAACTCCGCGGCGGGGGCGGGGAGCGGAGCTTGCCCCTTCCCCTTCCCGCGGCGGGGCGGCGGCGGGGCTGCCCCCCTGCCGCCCCCCCCGGGCGGTCCGCGCCGCCGCTCCGCGGCGAGGGGCGGCGGGTTGGGAAGTGAGGCATCGAGGGGCTGGGAAACTCCTCTCGGGCACGGCGGCGTTGCGGGAGGACGGGCGCCCGAGCCGCCCCGCGCACGCAGCCGGGCGGGCGCGCACACACCGCACACACACGCACACGCGCGGCGGCGGCCCCCGGCCCCCCGCAGCCGCGGCTGGCGGGGAGGCGGCGCCCGGCGGGGCTGCCCCATGGTCTTGCGGGGGCCGTGGGGGAGCTGCGGGGGCCCCGGCGTGGCGTTCGCCCTCCTGCGCGCCCTCCGCACTAGGATGTTGCGGCAGGTCTTGCACAGGGGGCTGGGGACGTCCTTCTCCCGGCTCGGCCACTTCGTCGCCAGCCACCCGGTGTTCTTCGCCTCGGCGCCTGTGCTTATCTCCATCCTTCTGGGCGCCAGCTTCAGCCGCTACCAGGTGGAGGAGAACGTGGAGCACCTCCTGGCCCCCACGCACAGCCTGGCCAAGATCGAGAGGAACCTGGTGGACAGCCTCTTCCCGGTGAACCGCTCCAAGCACCGGCTCTACTCCGACCTGCAGACGCCGGGGAGGTACGGCCGGGTGATCATCACCTCCTTCCGCAAGGCCAACATGCTGGACCAGCACCACACCGATCTCATCCTCAAGGTAACCGCGGCGGGTCCCCCTGGCCATCAGCGCCCCGCATCCCGCCCCGCTCCCCGCACCTGCCCGGCGGCACGAACCCACCCGCGCACGCCTGGCTCTGCCGCCGCTGCCACCGCAGCTCCCCGGTCACCTCCCTGCAACAGTTGGGACGCCGGCCCGGCGCGGGGAGCCGGCACCGCGCTCCCTGCCGCGCCGCGGGATCCGCTGTCTTCCCCGTTTTTTCTTTTTCTTTTCCTTCCCTTTTTCCCCTGTTTTGCTTTTACTTGCTTTTGGGTGAGCGAGAAGGGCAATCTGCTTGCTTAAGTAATTTTTCTGTGTCTCTGTACTCGCGAGACAGTCGTGCTCCCGAGTTACGGCGTCTCGGGCTTTGATAGACTCAAACTTCAAAAGCAGTTTTGGTACCAATCTGCCAGGCTGCCGAGAATGGTTTTGGGGGCTGCTGCTGTGTCTGGACTGCACTTCTCCACAGAGAGGAGTAGCATAAAACCTTCTTCGCACTGCTCGTGAAGGCAAATGACATAACTCAGCAGATTATTTTTAGCGAGTAGTGTTTTTTCCCCCTCCGCTCCCACCCCACCATCACAGAAAATGCTGGTTTCATAGACGAAGAGAAAATCCAGCCCTACTGTAGATTGCAGGCATGGTGCAGCCTGTGCTGCCGGTTCAAGTTAGAGCGGGCAGCATCTTTCCCTGTCACTTGAGCAGCACGGAGCGTGCGAGTTACAATCTAACAGGACATCTCACCCTACTATGTGACATAACATGTCGGAAACCTGGGAGGATAGATGCAAAAACTGTGTGCTAAGAGGGTCAAGTTCACCCAGGAAAAAGGAAAGGAACATTTGGAAATAACCAGAGGTGTGGCTAGTTCTATCGTGCACGTTATTGCTGTTGCCTTGAGGAAACCCAAGAGACTCGGCACTGCTTTTTTTTTTTTCTTCTATTCTGAATGTCAAAGTGTCAGCCCATGTAAAAGCCAATGCTAATTTTTTTTTTAGTTGCTCCAGGGAATCTCTCTTCTAAAATGAGAAAACAGATGCAAACACCTATTGTGAAAGACTTCAGTGAGACCTCCCCTTTTACTAAACAAGGAAATAAAGGTTACAGTGGATTTATTTATATTTTATTTCAACTGTAGGTACATACAGAGCTATGGTACAAAGTCACTTAGTATTTTATGTTTTTCTTTTGACATATTACCCAACAGTAATGAGCAAACAGATTTAATGAGTGTCAACTCACTAAGTACAGTAACAGGAATGTTACTGGCGAATGAGAAAACTCCAGAGAGATGATTTTCATTCCTTCATTTTCTTGTACCATGAATTGCATTCACATCCAGTATGTGCACATTTACTCAGTCATAGGATAATAATGATAATGGATTTTTTTCTCTGTACTGCCTTCTCTAGAGATCTGTAGTTTTGTCAATAGCACAGTGACACACAAATAAATGGTACTCAGAATCTTTCCGCAAGCAAACTTCTGCAAGATTTATCACGTCAGCAAAAGAGGTATAACACAGAAAGTTCTGTCAGTATTTAATACTACCTCATTTTTAATGGACAGAATTGGCCAGCAGAATGATGATTTTTCATTTATTGAGATAATTAACTCCATTACGATTTGACTGTTTAGACATTGTCAGGCATATTCGATGCATTATTTCCAACTCTTTACTTATCTAGTTAACTCCGATATGCCTTGTGTAGAATAGATTATATTCTTTGTCTTGATTATTTTTCTGTTTGTGGGCAGAGACAGGCTCAGGCAGCTGCCCATCCAACCTTGTGGTTGGCCCTGTGGGTCAAAGAACAGCAAAACATGAGTGAGGGCTCCTATCTCCCAATATTGTTATATCTGTTGTGATGCAGGGCTAAATCATTTTGTGTTAACAAGGCCCACCAAGAGAAGGAGAAGAGAAAAGGTGGCTATCAAAGTTTTCCTATATATATGCAATTGCATGAAGGGGAGAAGGGAGCAAAGGCAGCCCTAGCCCCAGTCCAGAGCCAACCAAGTCAAAGTACTTTGCTTGTAAGTAAGTGTCCTGGATGAAACCATAGGTAACCCCACTCACACTTCTGAGAATGCTGGCATGTAGGCACAGTCAGGGCAGAGAACTGAAACGGCAGCACTTGCTTATCTTCCCTTTTCTGGAGGACGACCTCCTCAAGGGAGAGGTTTTGCTTTAGAATAAGTGTTAGGTTGGATCCTGGCTCCTCCTGCATGGCTGTTGCTGCATCTCCACCCACAAGCAGGAGGATGGGAGACACAGGAGGACGGTTGCCCCAAGCAGATGCTGGCTGCTCTTGCCGCAGCTCTTCTTGGTTTCCTTGCCTGCCATATCCCTCTCCATCTGCCAAGGAGGGAAGAGAATGAGCTCTGAGCAGCTACAGCTGCCCTAGTCATGTGGCAAGGGAAGGAGGTTCCCCCTGATTTAGGCAGAGGAAGAAGTCAGCTTCCATTATTGTCCCCTTACGTAAAGGGATACAAAGTTTGGGGGTCTGAGCAGTTGAAATTGAAACGTAGCTGGTTAACCACTCTAATATCCTAATCAATTAATTAGCCAGTGAAATAAGTTCTGTGGTGACATCTCTAAAACACTCTGGTTAGCTTAGTGCAATTCCTCATGGGCCCGTTATCAGCCTGAGAATTTCGCTGTTACCACAACTGCACAATGCCTTGCTGGCTGCCTGGAAAGAGATTCTGGGAAGGGCTCAAACCTCACCACTGTGTCAAGCCCAGGTTTTGAGCAGTGCTCCCAGAGCAGGAGCTGCCACAGGACTCCCTCCTGACAGCACACATCTGCCAGGGCCACGCTGGCTGCTCACATGACAGCGGCAGGTCTTGCTGAATGTACAAGCTGCTTCACACAAGGTGTCTCCTGTTCATTAGCAGGGAGGCGTGTGGCTGCCTTATATAATAGTTTTGATTTGGAGATGAGGCCGAGTCCTCTTTTATTATTTTTGTGTAAATCTCTATCCGTAGTTCTGATAACTCCCATAAATGCTTGAACCGTTCTAGGCGTGCGATCCCAATGTTGCATTTCCAGCTGGCATAGTCATTTGTAGAAGAGAGGGAGAAATCTAAACATATCCTCTGGTCTTGAATAGGTGATCCAATAAAAAGCCTCAGTAGAATCTCAGATACGGAAGAGATGCATCCTGAGACTGAGGTACTGTGGGAGGACAATAATGAAATTGTACTTGCTGCAGTACCTGCTCTATAGCTGAGCACAAGTGGCATCTTGTGCTGTCGGTGCGCAGGACCTTTCCTCCTCAAGATTTCACTCTTGAGAGAGAGAGAGAGGTAGGAAGTAAAAATACCTAACTTAAGAAAGTGTGCATTTACCCCTGTATTTCCAGTAACTGCTTGGAGAAGCAAAAATAATTGGGATATTTGGTATGGACCATTGTGCAGAAGTTCAGATGATTATGTAAAGTCTGTAGAGATCAACTAAGCCTAGAATCCCACCTAAGAATAGTGTTAAAACAGACCCCTACCATTTCATAGTGGTATTTCCACTTGCAGCTAGAAACTTGTTAGGTTGAAGTCGTACAGACTCACTGGAAATACAGACCTAGACAGATATTTGAACCTCAAAAAATATGGTCTAATTTAGACAGGATTTGAAAGCCGTCCTTTTGAGCCTGTTTGTTCCTCTATGCTTACAGTGAGTTAACTGCATTATACTACTGAAGACTTTTTCAAAAAAAATTTAAGGTTTCTTTTTTCTTCCAGAAAAATATCCTCTTTTCCACTTACATTACTGTGTTTATAACAATAACACAGTACTAATTTTTTTTGGCAAAAACTCCACTTAAGATATCAAGACATAAAGATGAGAAGGATTGAAATGTAACATGCCTTACTCCTTACTGAAGGAAATTGTATTTGCAGTTTTCCTCTATAAAAATCTGTACATAAGAGGTTTTTTCCTTTAAAGAAACCTCTACTAACTACAGTTTTTTAGAAGCGCTTATATTATCGCTCCTCTCATATGAACTGGCCGTTAATTGACCTAGACAACTGATTAAATATCTATTTGAACATGCAAACAAAGTAAAATTAGGTATTTCCGTCTAAAGGCACATTTATTTAAGAGCTTCAGAACTTCTGATTACTGCAGAACAAAACAATTTAACTTCAAAATCTTGCAGACTTCATACTTTTGGGGGGTTTATTTCCTCTCTCTGCTCCTTAATTATTCTGTTCCTATTCATGTGTGTGCCAGCATGCTCTGTCTACGGTCTTCACAGATTTCCTCACTTACTTTGTATGTGTGAGGAAACTCGTAGAGGAAACAACCATCTTTAGAAATAACATGTTTATGTTCTCTTGTCTATGGTATTTCCAATTGCTTTGCTGTACAGACATGGCACTCTTAAACCATTATTTTCAAAGCCGGTGGAAGTGGATTGCGTTTGTTCAGTGAATCCAAAACCTGGGTCTGTTTTGATCCTGACTAACACAAGGTACCCTTTATTTTAAAACTTTGACTACTTCTGAATGCCTGGACAGAAGCATTCAGCTGTGGATCTGGCAATGGATGTAGTAGGTCTTTACTTTCTCTAAGTAGGTCGGGCACTAAAAACACTTCCAGGGAAACAGTCTGTAGAACAAATAGTGCATTCTGCTGAAAAATATAAAGGATGAAGTCATGTCTTTAGAGCAAGGCTGTAAGATGAGGGGAAGAGTCCTAATACAAGAAAAACAAGGGTGTGAAAGCAGCAGAAGTGCAAGCCTGTTGTCATAGCAGCACAATGCTGCAGGGCTAAAATGTATCTTATGCGAAAACAGATGAGAATTAAGATACGCAGGTAAGATCTGGGCACAGCTAAGGAAGAGGGAAAATAAATACCATGTTGCAAGGACAGTGTGGAAGTGTGTACAGAAATCCCTCTGAGCTCCAGGTGTCAGCAGCAGCAACTCCTCCCTGAGATTCTTGCAGGCAAGAGAGTTTGGTCTCTCCCGCAAGTGCTGGTCAGTGGCTAGAGCAGAAGTCCTAAAGTTGCCTGTGCCTGGGAGGACGACCACATCCCACTGGTCCCTGCCACCCCCTGCCCTGCTCCAGTAGCACCGGCCGGGACAGGGCCCCTCTCCCCTTCTCCTGCTTCAGTCTGTGCTGTGATGCTCCCTACCACCCTGTGCTGCTGCCAGCCGGGCAGCCCATGCTAGGAATGCCCCAGCCATCCATCTTGCCTCGCCTTTCCTGCCTTTGGAAGGTCAAACCTCGTCTCCCCTCTAGCAAACAGGACACATGGGGGACAGGATTTTTCACTGCATGGCCAGACGTGTATATGTGATGGGGCATCACCCTTCTGGGAGAGCATAGCAGGTGGGCAGGGCGGGTGTGAGAGGCCAGGGAATTCTGTGTATCACAGCCACCGAGGCCAGGCCACCGGCACCCCAGGCAGTGCCACAAGGCTCCGGGAGAGCTGCCAGCAAATCCCCACTGACACATCTGGGCTTCCCAAAAGCTGTGATAGGGCCCTGCCTTTAAGTTGGAGTTTACAGCAGGAAAACCCCTGCTCTCCTGTTGGAAGAGAGAAGGAGGAGCCAAGTTGTTAATTAATGCGATGGGCTGTGAACTTGCAGATATTGAGGTTTCCCTGCAGGGCAGAAGGGACTGTTCCTCAGGCTTCTGCTGGAGGAGCCCTTGGCAAGAGCCTGCACCGTGTCTCCAGCCCTCTGAGAAGCAGTATAAAGATGGAAGGGTGTTTATGGAGAGATCTGAGGTGAATGGAGAAAGCTGCTGGTGGTTGAACTGATGCAAGATCAGGCACAGGAGCAAAGTTTGATTTTTCATGATGGGGGAAAAAAAAGAGTAAATCTCACAGCTGCACACCAGGCTGTGCAGAGGGGTTTCTGCTGCCCAGGTATCCTGTCCTCCAGCAGCAGTCAACCCAAAAACCAGAGTGGACTTCTTATGGTAGAACAAATTCAGGCAGATTTACAAGGGTGATTGTCAGAATTAAGATGGTATTGATTAGAAAATCTTCTCCACTTCAGAGATTAGAAAAGAAAAATTATATCTAGCGATTTTCTGTAGCTACCAAGAAGACAGATGGAAATGTAAATGCACGCACATCTGCCACTTTGAGCACTAATAGTTGTCCCTCCGTTGATGACTTGTAGTTTGAACAATTTTTAGGTTTTATTTTTATGAAAATTTTTTGGAGAAAATGTAATTTACTGTGTTTTGGACAGCTGAAAAAAATCAGTTGCAAAAATAAATACTGTGCATAATTAGTACCTTAGCATCTCTCCAGGAAACCTGATTATAGGACTGGTAGAAAAAGAGCCCAGCTAGTCATGGTCATCCTCACTGCATGCTCTCCAGCTGTGACTTCTAATGTTTATGCTGATCCATTAGGATCCTTTAGCTTTCTCCATGGTCTGTGTGTGCACTCTTCATCCCTTGGCTAGACTGACATGGTTCAGGAGGCCACTGCCCACCAGCCCCCTTTGAATCTCTGCCCTGGACCCATGCTCAGCAGGGCTCAGCCCTCGTCCGGGGCTCCCTTGCCTTCCCTCTCTGCACCTTCTGATGAAAATGTGCTCCTGAAAGTTTCATTCTGCCCATGTCTGCAGAGCCCACAGTGTTTTCTTTTGTGAATTAAGCTGGAAGCTGTGCAAGTCTTTTCCCTCTCATAACCTTTTTACGTTTTGTCTGAGGCCATCTCTTGACGTGAATAAAAAAAGTACACTGCAAAGATATGAAATGCCAGCGATTACTGAGATCATAGAAAATGTGGAGAAATTTATAGCTATCCATTAAAGGCTTTTCTTCTCTTCATTTTCCTTGGCATAAGTTACCTGTAAAAATAACTAAGAGAGTAAACCAGCTTCACATAAAAACGAAGCATATATTTAAGATTATTGTCTTCATCCTGCTTTCTAGTTTTTCAGTCTTGAACCCAAAACAGTGATTTAACAGAGATTTTAAGCAGTAATTGACAATGAGTTCAAAGCCTTCTCAGGCTTTCCTCCATACCCATGAGATCAAACATTTCTTTACTTTTTTTTTTTTAATGAAAGCTGAGATAAAAAAAAAAATGACAATACTTCAGGCTCCAAGAGTCAGAGAAAAAACCAGACTTGGTGAAAATAACAGTGAAAAAATTCTAAGAGTAACAACACTGTTGAGCAAAGCTAATATTTAATTTGAACCATCAGATACAGACTAAGAGACTAAACAGAGTCATACAATAACAGTAACAGCAAAGTAAAAGGGCATTGCAAAGATCATACTCCTGTGAGTAAAACATGTTTATGTGCCAGATCATTGGCAGTACAGCAGGACATCCATATATCTGGCTAGTTTTTCTTGTTGACAATTCATCAACTGTATGTCAAGTAGCGAAGTATAATCGAGTCCTTACAATGAGTGGTGTCCCCTGTAAACACCACATGTGGCTCAGCAGCAAAACCAAACATATTTTTGAGGTATATATGATAAGCAGGAAGTAGTTGTACACATCCCTAATAATAAAAATGATGGCAGCTTCCAGGAGAGTCGAGATGTCTTTTCATGAGCTGCGCATAGGACTTTGGCAAATATGGAAGGGTGCCACTGCGTGTTGTCACTGTCACCGTGGAGTTTCCCTGGACACGAAGCTGTGACAGCAGTGAGGTGAGACCCGTGTGGGACACCAGTGGCCATCGCTAGGCCCTTGTCCCTCATCCCTTTTGCCCACAGGTTTGATTGGGGCAGGAGATTATGTAATGTGAGCTTAAAGGATTTCTGGGGTTGGATCATTTTGCAGGTGAATCAGCAGTTTCTAACCCCTCCCTGCTGGGATGGGATCTGTTTCCTTCACGGGGAGGCTGCAGACTTTTTTGTTACCTGATTAAATTGACAACATTCTGGTAATAGCTGCTTACTTTTGAATTAAAGAAAGGATTTCTCAACAAAGCAAAGAGATCACAGGTTTTTCTTACCCCTTCTTGTATCTCCATGCATCTTTTGCATGGCATTAAGAATAAAAACAAGCTTTCCTTTCTGTCCTGACCATACATCTCTAAGTACAACCCCTTTGCCTTCAGGTTCAGCTTTGTTGCCAGTGCTGAAAGTTGTGCAAAGCTCTCTACAGTGGAGAGCTGTCTCACAGAGCCCGGTCTGGGGCTTGGCCATCCCAAGGCACCCAAAAGTGAGCCTACAGAGGGGCTCTGGTCCCTGGCGCCTGCCTTCCTGTGCTGGTGGCAGAAGTAGGAGGATCAGCAGACAAAAACAACTTGAAGAATTTGCAGCCGTTGCTCTCTGAGGCCTGGGTGCAAAATGATTTAGCCCAGGATAAGTGAAAGGATTTTAGCTTTTGTCTCCTGGCATCTTCTGTGCCCACAGGCAGAACCAGCTGGTGGGACAGTGCAATTTCACCACCTCTTGTCTCTCAGCTGTGCCACAGACTTAAATGTGGCTTGGTGTGGAGGTGAGACCAGCACAGCCCTCACCTGGAGGTATTTGCCAGAAGGGATTTGTCTCCCAATTGAAGCCATCTTTCCTTGCTTTCTAAAATAAGTAACTAAGTGAGCTTGGAACTTAAAGTAAACAAAGACCAGGGTGTTACCAACTGCAAATGACTAAAGGCTAGAGGAAGAGAAAACATTGTTCTAGAAATCTCTGACATGGTGCGGGACACACATAAGCATCATTTTCAGAAGAGAGGGGAGGTGCAAGTGATGGTCGCTGTTTAAATGACAACAACTGGAAAAGGTGAAAGTTACTGTTTTGTGCCTGAGCGCTTTCAGGGACCATGTGCCACCGTGGCATGGGAACTGTGCAGTTCTCATGCTGCAGTGCTCTGGCATCTCAGCAGTAAACTGCTTTTTGGTTCCTTGCACTGCTAGCTAGCTGAAAAAGCTGTGAGTGATGAGCAAGCAGTGCATGTCTCCCTTCAAGAAAAAACCTTCATTCAGCTTTTGTTATTCCTTTAAATTTCCCTTTCTCCTAATATGATCAGTAAGGATAAGAAAACAGCTGAATAAATGAGAGTCTGGTAGTCAGTCATTTGTCCCAGAACTAGATGCCAGGTTTATTCAGAGTATGGTTACTTGCTGTTAAAATCCTCTGCACTGAGGAGTGCAATATGCATTATGCATTACCATATTGCTGATGTTGTCCCCGTCACACAACAGCCTTTACCATGCCCTGTTAACAGACTGAAGTTTCCTGGGGGACCTCCTGGTGTACCATAGGCAAGTCAAATTGCAGACTGCATAATCCCTTGAACTCGCAGGATGTGTGTACCCTTGCAAGCTTTTGGACCCTCTGTTTTCTGTGGAAGCCAGTCACCCAGGGTTATGAGAGTGGGCTCTGGATGCAAGTGGGAAAATCTTTGTGGCCGCAGCTGAGTTCCCAGCATGGCAGAAGAAAGGAGAGTGCCGTGGGATTGCAGCTCTCAGCGGGGAAGAGGCAGCAGCCCTGTGGTGCACAGGCAAGTAAAGGGAGAGAAGAGAGAGCCTGCAGCCATGCTGCAGCATGCCCTGCCCTGCACTGATGTGGCAGAGGGTTTTTCCTAGGATCTGGTCTGAAAAAGCAAAGTGCAGATATAGTGATGTATTTGTCTTGAGGATGAAAGTCTAAGTCAGGCTTCCCAGTGTTGAGTCCTTGGTCATTCTGGGGCAGTTCTCAGCATACTTTGTTGGGATGGAGGGAATGGCAAGTTTTCCTCCTCTTCGACTGTTTGCTGCCAATTGGAAACCAAATGTTGTGGCCACTGGCAAAGCTCAGGATATATCTCACAGCTGCTCTAAACTGCACAAGTTGGCAGCCAGCTCTGGGGGCTGCTCAGCTGCCAGGTGTGCCAGGACACAGAGCTGTCTGCCTGCTTTCCTCTGCTCCCTGAAGCCCCACTGCTGGGAGGTTCCATGGGCAGGTCCCCCCCAAGCAGTGCCCGGTCCAGCTCGGCACGGTCTCACAGAAAGCACCAGGCCACTGCTGCAGAACGGGCACCTGAGTCAGAACTGATCATTGCCAAGAGGAAAGGAGTATGTTAAGTATGACATTTAGCTTCTAGCCTTTCACTAAAGGTGAAGTAACAGCTGTGACAGATAAGGTTATTTTATAACCTAAATATTAAAAGAAAGTGCTTCAGATGTAGAAGGAAGCAAATGCCGCAGTGAGGCAGGATGAGTGAATAGCAACACACACTGATAAAAGTTGCATGTCAGTTTAGTTTCTTCTGTGTCATTCCATGGATCCTCTCTGAAGGAGTTGTATTGTGAATTAATAAAGGCAGGAAATTCCTTCTATTCCTCCTCATTGCCCTTGGCTGCGCTTTTTTATGTGACGTCTGATTTTATAACTGTTGTCAATGAATACCATACAGTAGCTTCCATTGTAAAAAAATTAAAATCAGATATCTGTCTTTGATTCAGTAAATCAGGGCATTCTCTTCACACTATAAGGATGTACATATGAATTTGTACCCCATAATAGCTCTTTCAAAGCAGAGCTTTGCAACTCCAAGCTCAAAAGACGGGAAGAATTATCCATACAGGTTCATTTCTTTGGCATGTTCCTGCAAATATTCTAATTTGTTTTGTTGTTGGTTGGGTTTTTTTTTAATAAGAAAGTTGTGCAGAAGTCCCTAGTCTGTTACACAGACAGTTATTTGTTCTCCGCAACGGAAAATTTTGCTCCTCACCATGGCCAGGTATCATGTTCTCACAGTACTTTGAAAAGATTGTTAGTTTAGTTCATTTCTCAAATTTATCTTCCTAATGTCAGTATTGAACTGTTATTTCTGTAAAAAAAAAATAAAAACTATTCAAATGTGAAAAAATACACCCCCAAGCTGCTAGAAAAAAAGGTTGAGAATATAGGAATGTTGTAATCTTTGCCTATATGATGTCACATTATCCTGAGGAATGGAGGCAACATAACAATTTATACCCATCACAGATTGTGCAGTGTGATCACAAAACAATCAGATTGATAGTACCATATAAATAATGGTTTGGGTTTTTTCTACAAATAGGTCTCAAATACCCCACAAAAGTCACTATAACTGTTTAGTTTCAACAGATGCAGCAGTTTAGCCATGATTATTAGACATTTTGTCCATTGCCACCAGAGGAGTCTATAAGCTCTACTGCTCTCATGTATGCTCTCTTCTATTTTTTTTAAAACGATGTTTGTCATCAGAAAGGAGCCAGTTCCATTAAATATCACCTGTTTCCAGCCTCTTTATTGGGCAGAAGAGTCTTTGGGCAGAATCCCTCTTTAGATTACAGTGGAAAGCAGCACATGCAAGTAGAAAAAAAAAAGGAATCACATCCCTGTAGCCAGGTCTCTTGCTCAAAATCTGAAGGCACAATATAACTATTTCCCCGTTTAGGGAAAAGAGAGCCCTTCTTGATTTGGCCATTCAGCTCCCTGGAAGATCTGTGGTCTCCCCACTTTGCAGGCGAAGGAGTGCTTCTCCTTCTCTTTTACCACCCCTGCTTTTGTCACCACACCTTTGCAATGCACATCTGCATCAATTCCCTCGATGTAACAGGGACCAAAGGATAAATCCATGCAGTTCCTCAGAACAGGTGCAGTGATTTGTTCCCCCCATGGCATCAGATGTGGCATCCAAGCAACCGGCTGTGCAGCCAGGTCCATGGGATTGTCGCACCCAGGCAGCACAAGGGGTGTGTGCCCCTCTGCATTGTCCCTGCTCACACCTTGAGAGGTCACATCTCCCACCAAGCCATGCACACAGCAGATGCACAGGAGTGTGCAGGGGGCCCTGACATTTGGGTTGTTGGTTACCCCCTGTGCCACCTAGAAAAGAGCAGAGGGACCTCCTTCCTGGACCACCTCCTCTGTGGCTGCCCACCATGAAGGGCATCACAGCCACAGGGAAAGTCTGCTCAGACTTGTGGTGGGTAATGTAGTGTTGGCCTCAGCAGCGTCCTTATGGAAGGTCTTGGAACTCTCTACACGGCTAGGGTGGCACATCAGGAGCTAAATGGTAATGGTGGTGAGTGAGGCCTTATAATTTTACAAGAAAAATTTGCAAAAAAAACCAGCTTGTACTTTGCTGAGGCTTCAAACATTATTGAGCGCAATATTTTGTTTTTGAAAAATGTTGCAAACCCAGCCTATTAGGGCTATTCCCTTGCCATTGTTTAGATTTCTTGTTTCTTCTGTGTTGACTAAAATGGATTCAGAAAAGGTTGCAAGAGTTTTCTATATTTTTTCAAGAAGAAATGGTGAATTTTCTGTCTTTCTGATGCTCAAAAATAACTGAATGCTTTTGGGGTCAGAGCTCAGGCATGGCAAATTTCAGAAGCATGCAAAACAACTTACAAAGGAGGCTGCAGTAAAAGCTGCTAGACCTAACAATAACCTATAGACCCTGAAGTTAGGAGACCCTCACTAATTTACAGAACCTCTCAGAAAGAGAAGGAGAAAACCAGTGTCCGTCTCTGCGATTGCTTCCTTCTCTCTGACTTGCTGAGGATTTGGTGGGGGAAAGAGGGAGGGGGAAAGAGGGCAAATTAGTTATTGCCAGCTATCTTTTTCCTGCTGTGCCAACAGTCTCTATATGTAGGTCATGCAGCTGTGGCCCATCCTTTAGGTGAGTGCTAGTGCCCTGCCACTGCCAGGCTGCTGGTGCATCCTGCACAGGGGGTCACACCTGCCTTCTGTACCTCAAGTTCATTTTTGAGAGAGTCATTGGGCAATCCTGAGCACAACAGTGTCCCTGGACATGGTTGGTCTGTAGATTTCCCTTTTATTCTGGCCCAGATCACTTGACAGTGGAGGTCTGGACCTTTTGAGTTTGCTTATTTAGAGAGGCCAAACAGTAGATGCACGTGGCACAGATGCAAGTCATAATACAGCAACACAGTACAGTTACCAGCAAAGGACATGGGAGAATAATAGTGCTGTTTCGATGCATGTTTCCTTTTTTTTTTGCAATGAGTGTGCTGTTAATACTGCCGTCACCAGAACTTTTGTTGTTGCTGTTGCTTAGATCAGATAGGACAGGGATGGTGGTGAGGAGCTGCTGTTGTTCTGGCTGCTGCTGTGCGAGATGAACTGATGAATAACGTGTGTGATTTCTCTTTCCCTTGTAGTTGCACTCTGCAGTGACCAGGATCCAAGTTCAAAGACCTGGTTTCAATTACACGTTTGCCCATATATGTATCCTGAACAATGACAAGACATGCATAGTGGACGACATAGTGCATGTACTGGAGGAATTAAAGGCTGCTCGTTCTTCTAATCGAACTAATTTTGCAATCACTTATCCGATTACTCACTTAAAGGATGGCAGGGAAGTGTATAATGGGCATCAGCTCGGTGGGGTTACTGTGCACAGCAAGGACCGGGTGAAGTCTGCAGAAGCCATTCAGCTCACCTACTACTTGCAGGCAATCAACTCCTTGAATGACATGGTGGCAGAGAAGTGGGAATCCATTTTTTGTGACACTGTTGAACTTTTCCAGAAATCCAACAGGAAAGTCAAAATGTATCCTTTCACTTCTTCTTCGCTGAAGGAGGATTTCCAGAAGACGAGCAGGGTGTCAGAACGCTACCTGATCACAAGTTTGGTCCTTGTGGTCACCTTGGCCATTCTCTGCTGCTCCATGCAGGATTGTGTCCGCAGCAAACCCTGGCTTGGCCTGCTGGGATTGCTGACTGTGACCCTTGCCACCCTGACTGCAGCTGGGATCATCAATCTCACTGGTGGGAAATACAATTCCACCTTCCTTGGAATCCCCTTCGTCATGTTAGGTAACTATCTCCTATCTCCTCTATCTCTTTTGTGTGTTTGTGCCTACCTGACATTTCCCAGCAAGCAGAGAAGCATCACTGCATGGTTCCCGTTGCCTCATCCCTGCAGCGCTGCCCCATTGCCAAGTCCACACTGCCTCTTCTCCTAAACTGTTACAGTGTCAGGATGTTAAAGTCATACCAGGGCCTCCGGTATGGCACAGCACCCTGCCGTAGGATGTGAAGCCTGTGCAGTAGCAAGGAACAAGGATGTGCGAATGCCATGCTTTGTGCAGAGCGGGAGCACAGCTGCTGTTCTCTGTGCATGTTTGATTCTGGTTTCGGAGGGAGACCTTTGCAGTGGTCCCCATGAAACATTGACAGTGTCAGCTGTGCTGGCAAACTGAAGGGACTGCCCACATTGGGCATTTAGAGAGTGCTGGCTCCTTCAGAGAACAGAGCAGTGCTGTCCTGGCTTGGCAGGCACCTTCTGTGGGAAAAGGGTGGTGGTTGGTTCTGGGTTGAGTTTCTCCAGAAGTCCCTGTGTTGGCTGACCAAGTGTAGGGAGGGTTTCAAAGCCCTGAGGGAGAGAGCTTTGACACCCCTGATCAGGAACAGACCTGTCTTGTCAGCGCCAACACATCCCACAACAGAGGGTTATGGAGGGAAGCAGCGTTGGCTACTCCCTGGCTCTTGTGCCAGCAGAGGCATCCTCATCACCCTGGCTTTTGTATTGCCTTCACTCACTGTGGGGTACAGAGTGGTTTCAGTTTGTTTTGTTTTCTTCAAGGCTAGGAAAAGGAGCAGAGAAGGATGATTTTTCTCCCAATCTGAAGTCAGTGCCCTCTCCTGTTGGCAGGAGGGCGTTTGTAGGGATGCCACATGTTGTACTCAAACAGGCAGGAGGACTTCATGGGAGACAAAATGAGAGCTCTGGAGAGTTCACAGCCTCTTTGTTTGTGTTTGGTTCATAACCAGTGTGAAAAGCTCTGTGCGCTGTAGGTGTTTAATATGTCCTTGTTCATGCCATTATTCATTTGTGGAGAATAATGCATGCATTGATTTGATCACAGCTTCCCCAGCTGAAAATCAGTGCTCAGTAATACTTCAGGTTTCAAGTGTGAGAGTGTCTCCACTGACTTAGTTACATTGTGTAGTGATATGACACGTTGCAAGCACAGTTATTTTTATATCCAGCACCAGGTTCCTGTGCCATGGCAGTACTGTAGTACTGTTGCACTGTGGTATTGTTGCACGTTAATTAAAGACTATGCTTCAGTGCATCACACTACCAGTTAACGTACAGAATATATTCAGTGACAAAGAGAATTCAGCTACATTACATCGGCTCTGATTTTCAGATGACATCCTTGAAAGTTAAATTATATTGTAATCTAGAGGAAATGCAGCATGAGAAAATCAGAGTCAAAGGAAGGGTATCTCTCTGACCTGAGTCTTTGGTTTCTTTGGTGGGTTTTTATGTCTGTGCATGTATTATAAAATTCAATTCTTCAAACTAAGTAGTGTATATTACATGTAACGTTACGTAGGAGGGGATTTCCAGATATGTTACAAGTGTAGCATAAAGTCCAGCCATATGAAATGAAAGTACATGGGGAAAATTACTCAAAAATATGAAATACTATCTTTGTTTAGGGATCAAAGCATCTGCTCGCTGGGACAGCTTTTCAGATCTTTAATTTGCTAACAGTGACGGTGCTGAGACTTGAAATCTTCAGAAATTTATAGGTAACTGTGAAAAGTTTCACATTTCTATTTTAGTACTCGTTTAAGTGCTGAGCTGTATAGCCAGCTCTGCTTTTCTTTTCCTTTTTTTTTTTTTTTCTGGTGGGTTTTTTTTTTCGATCTTGCTTGGTTGAAGTATTCCACTCTTAAAAGGGCAGCTCAGCTCTCACTGTGAAAAAAGTCAAGATAGAGCAGCCAAGTTCAGGTGAATCTTGTTTGCTTCCCCAGCTGCATAAAATCTCCCGAGGGATGGGAGTATCAACAGGTGAACAGAAGGCACTGAAGGCATTTTGGAGTTTTTAATGAGACCTGTTTTAAACTGGCAGATAGCTAGGAAGGCAGGGTTGCCTTTTTTTTGTTGCTGCAGTACAGCGGAAAGACTCGTCATGCGTTTCAAAATGTATTTCATACCTATATGTTGTTTTGCTTATAAAAGATATTTTAACTCAAGGTAACTGAAGGCTAGAGATACTAACCACACTCCATTATAGCCTGCTCAACTGCTTCCATTTAATTTCAGTGACCATCGGATTAGATCATAGATTAACTGACCTTTAGAAAGCTAAAGGATTTCTGGCTAACGATGTAGCCCTGTATCTATTACTCATAATCTCAGGGCTAAAAGCAAAAATTAGATAGGAAAAAAGATTACACTGGACACATTTCAGGCAAGGCCCCTTTACTGGTATACATCATTAATGAAGTTTTCCTGGTTTATAGCAGCTGAGGAGTTTTAACTTTTCAGCATTGCGGAGGTGGAGGGACACTCTCCAGACATCATCTGCCCTCTGACACAGGACAAGATTACATCTTTCATAACAGATACTTTTCTCCGTGCACTTTGTCTTCTCCTGTGACTGCTTCCTCCTGTGTTTCACTGCACTACCGCTACAGCATTTGCATCATGTCTAACCTGAATTCCCCTTTTGCAACTCAGCTGTCCTCCTTATTTATCCACTGCATCTGGAAAATAATTTCTTTTCTTTTTCTTTGCAAATTTGGGACCACTCTCACTTGCCCAGTCCTCTTCCCTTTCATCCCAGGTTTCCTCAGACTGTGCTAACCAGAATTCCAGCAATCTTCTTGCTTTTGACCATTCCACATCTTCCATGGAGTGTGGTGCCTAAATCTGGGCGCAGCATTCAGGCTGAGGCTTTCAGCAGCGAGTAGGAGGATGATTTTGCACATCTTGCATGTGGCACTGCTGTTCATACATCGCCATATGACGTTCATTTTTTTCTCAGCAGTATGAAATGGTTGGCATTTGGTTGGTGGCACATGGTAATTCACAGATCCTTCATGTCATTTTCTACCCTCTTTTCACAGTCATTTATTCTAAACAACATGTAGAAGTTTGCCCTTGTCCTTGCTGGATTATAGCTTGTTTATCTCACACCATTTCTCCTCCTCACCAAGTTTATCTGGAGACCATCATTGCCCTTCCAAGATGTATTAACTGAAGTTGGTCAGCAATGTTTTGCAATTATTGACTTTTTCATATTTTCAAGAATTACTTTCTGAATAGTTTGTCCAGTTACAAGCCCATTCTAATAATATAGGCAGTATGTCTGCAAAATAGTCTGGTCAAGGTGCTTTCCTTCATCCTCTTTTCTGTGACGTCCCTTCTGCATCAGCCATTTCCAAGAACAAAAAAGCTGTAGTGAAGGGTACCAGCCTTTGTAGATGTTGAATCCTTAACTTTTGTGTCAACAGGACAATTTAAAGTTATTCAATTGCCCTGACCAAATTGCAGTCTTAAGCTCAGACAGGAATAAGGCAGGAATATCTTTTGCCTACCCCACCTGTTCAACGTGACATAACAGTTTAAACATTTCATGCTTTGGTTTTAGTCACCTTCATGGTAGTTTATTCTAATTTACTTTTTAATTAAGGCGGGTAACCCAGCTCACAAAAGGTGTCTCTGCATAGTCTGGGTATGTCACTGCTGTGATGATTTTTGTGTTGTGGCAGGTTTCTTTGTCCCCCTCACTGGTTGCTAACTGAGTGGAAGAATTAGAAGCCAGGAGAGATGTTGCCACAGACCTCCTTCCCCAGTAGGCACCAAAAGAGTAAAGGTCCTTTTTGGTGACTGGAGATTGAGCTGTGAGAGCGAGGCAGGAGGCGATACCTGGGGCTGGCCTGAGCCCCCGCTGAGGGGCTGTGCTGGGGGCGAGGTAGCAGAGGGAGGGCAGGCTTGCTGCAGCCACTGTTTACTCTGGGGATATTTTGTCAAGTCAAACTAGGAACTGTTAGTCCTCAGCTCTGGATTTATACAGGTACTTCTAACGTGAAAGTGAAGCCTAAAACCTGGAAAATTGGCAGGCTCCCACTGTTTGTCTGGACACACTTTGAATTAGTATATGCCTCCATGGTTTTTTAAAACTACCATCCACATTTATCAGTGTGTAAACAAGTAATTTAAGGACAAGTTTACTCACGTCTAGTTCATGTGGAATACTTTGTTGAACTAGGGTATTCATTTTTGACCCTATGAACCAAAAAAATAAATTCTACAACTTGGTTGAATTTAAAATAGCAGATTAATAAGGTCAGCTGAAAAACAGAATTAAAATTCTGATTTCCTGTTGCCTGCTTCATTAAAAACTACAGATGTTTGGTCTGGCACAGATGCTAACATATTTATCATAAGTTTCTCTTACGCATTAAGCACTGTTTAATAACTGCCAGTTCTTTAAAAATACCAGTTTCCTGAAAAAAAAGACACAGTGTTACCAAACAAACCACTGAACAAGAAGCAGCACTGTCTGAACAAGTTTTTGGCGTGACTTCTTTTTCTTCCCAGAGGTGGAGTGGAACGTAGGCACTCAAAAGAAAATTGCAGCATAGCCCTTTGCACTGAAGAGAAAACTAGCAATGTGTTTCCTATTCCTTCAGAAACAAATACAGCTTATTCAGGGAGAAGTGGCTCTCTTCAGCTGCCAAGTTCGTGAAAAGCATCGGCCCTCTGAAATCGTGGTGGAATGAATGCCAGGCGCTGCCAGATATGGGCAGGGACACAGGGCCAGCTCCATGAGCTTATATTTAGCCTCCGATGCTGGCAGGGGAAAACCAGGTAGAAGTTATGAGAGTGGCTTGAGCTTGTAGCATGCTGTAAAAGGAAATGATAGCCAGCCCTGTGTGAAACTCAGCAAAACTTCTTCTTGCCACCTCCTTGAGTCCTCCCATCACGTCCCACCCTCGCAGCATGCCCTTTCTGGGAAGAGAGAAAGGGAAAGCAGTCAACAGAGAGGTCCAGGGAGGGATGACTGGGAAGGAGCAGGTGGAAATGTCAGGCATGACCCTGGCAGGGTCCTCCTGAGGTTCAGTCACAAGTGGAGGAAAGTCAAGAGGGAGAAGGAGACCGTTATAGAGCTGTTGTCAGGAGGAAGCACAGGAGCAGGTGAGGTGCAGAACACTTTGTGAAGTACCTGGAGCTACCAGGGCTCATAGTAGCACTTCACAGGTGCAGAGAAGTTCTGGTCATTTCTGAGAAACGCACTTCTTCTACATGGCTTGCCTGGGGGACAGCAGTGCTGGTGGAGGAGTGAGCTGGGATACCTATACAGAGGCTTTACGGATTCAAAAAGTTGGAGCAGCAAAGATGGGATGTGAAGTCAGAGACAGCTGGGAAAGAAGGTCAGAAGGAAAAAGTTAGGAAGCAGAAAAAGAGGGGAGGTCAGTGTGTGAGTCAGTCAGTGGAGTGAAAAGCACAGGAGGGCCAGTGAGAGGATTGCTGAAGGTTAGAGACAATGAAAGCAACAGGCAGCTAAATCAAGCAGGCAGCTAACAACCAGCACACAAACCCTGAGAGGAGGAGGGTGCTCAGGCCAGCACATGTCAACATGGGTGACCCACTGGAGCTGCACTTCAGTGTCAGCAAGGCACATGTCCTGGATTCTTCTTTAGTTTTCTGGAAGAATATGTTGGTAGGGAATTGCAACTTATGCCAAATATATGCACCAAAAAGCATTCATTATCCTCCCTATCAAGCATCCAAGTGTTTGCTATATTCAGTAAAGCTGAAGAGTCAACATTGATTACATATAGTGAGTCTCAAAGAGAGAATACCAGCCCCTCCCCAGGTCTCCCCAGTGCCCTTCAGTCCACACACAGAGATAGCACACACACCCAAGTGTTTGACTTTGTATAGTATTTTTCCTGCTGTCAGTTAATAAAAATGTGAAGCTTACTGAGTCTCTTTTTTTTATTCCCCGAGCTAAGCTTTCTCACTCTCCCTCTCCAGCTGCCCCTCTGCTGTCTTTTCGTACTGGGAAGAAGCACATCCTCCCTCAGCTGGTTGCCTCAGCTTGCTGCCCCCATGTCCCATCTCATCCATCTCTTTTGCAATCTCTGGCAGCCTCCTCTAGCAGGTCTCACTCATCTTCCTACTCCAGGCCACAGCATTTCCTTCCTGATGCCAGCACTACTCTCAGCATCTTTTGGTCTCCTTAAGCTTCCTTCATCTTTTCTCCCGTTTTCCCCTCTCCTCTCAGTGGGTCCCCTCTGCCATCTTATTTTAATTTCCTTTAAATTTCTCTCTGATCCTCTTCTCAGCCACAGTGGGGCCCATTGCTCCTACCATTTTCCCTGTATTCTTCAGTAACTTCCTTGTCTCTCAAATAGGTCCTCACTATACCCTGCAGTTGTATCTCAGCTGTTTCAGATTTCCCAGTGATTTATACCACTCATCCTTTTCTTTTTTCACACTGCCAAAGCACTCCAAGAGTGGCCTGGAAGTACACTTGGGTTTTTGTCACTCCATCTGCTCAGCTTTCCCAGTTCAACCCTGTGAGCTCAAGTTACAGTCCTAAAACATTTTGTGGTTTGTTCCCTTCATCCCTCTTCTAAGAAATGAATAAAATTTCTGGTTTTATATACCCTGAGCAGAATACTAGGCATGTCACTTTCCTCATCATGCCTTTTTCCTCTCCTTTTTCTGTCCTCAGTCCCTCAGTCTCTTCCTGGTGTCTCTAAGCAGCCATGCATCTTCTGCAGTCCCTCAGGTATCACCCAGCATTTCTGTGCCTCACAGGGAAGAGCGGAAGGAAGCCCCCAGGCCACCCTTCACTCAGTGTGCCAGTGAGTCCTCTCACCAAAGTTAGTGTTTTCCACCCAAAGGGGAGGTGATTAATCACCTCCTTCACATGCTGGTCTCCCTCATTCCAGTTTCTCCTGAAGAACAATTTCCCAAGCCCCTTGAGGAGCCCAAACACAAGAAAACCACCATTGCATGGGAAGGAAATAGGCTTGAAATGCAAGTGGTGGCAGAGTGTTTTAGGCACTTTTACTAGCCCTTTCCTGAGCAGTGCCAATGCATTGACCACACGTGACACAGCCAGTATGTGTCCATGTTCCCCCCTCACCACCGCAAAGCCCAGTGAAATCCTTGCACACATGTGTGTTTCTTGGCTTCAGAAGACTGACAGTGACTCAGATAATTTGCAAAGCTTTTTGGAAAAGAGGAGTTCTCTCTGTAGGAAGTCGGTCCAGGGAACAGCTACATATTGAAACCAAGTGCTGTGCAGTCATTGAATAAGAGTGGCCATTTCCCCTTGACTTGTGGTGCTCCAATATACACTTGTTTCCTATGAAAACAGGTGATACAGCATGTTTAAATCATTTATGCAAAGAGTAACAGGGCGCTGTTACACTTTTACTGTCTGCATTTTTTTAACTGCAGACAAGTCGGTGTGTGCAATGGTTTAATGGAGAGCTTTGTCAGAGATGTCCCAAATTGTCACAGGTACCGAGAGTTTGGCACTGGCATCCTGATTTTAAGTAGTGAAGTCCCTCAAGAGAAACTTTCACTTATATAAGAATATACTGGAAGTTTAGAGGTTAGAGAAAAAAATCCATTTGCTACCTACCTCTCTCTCTCTCTCTCTCTGTATATATATATGTATGTATGTATGTATATGTATATGTTTGTGGTATACTTTGTGTACAGGACCTGTCAATGAAGACTGGGGAATATCAGCAGGAACTGATGATACTTTCTATTTTAGGTTTATCTGTGAGAGAGGTGGTGTATGTTTTGGGCTTCAGCTAAATGACATCCCCCAAATAGGAAATAGTCCAGAGGCATGTGTGACAGAGAGGGGGCCAGCCGTTTTCAGGTCATGAAATCTCTGGCAGAGGACTATTTAATCCAGAAGTGGATTAAATGAAATTGGAATATGTCTGGATGCTTTGTGGAAAGCCTAAGTTGAGTTCCAAACTTGTAATTATTTTTCTCCCTTTTTTTTAAATAGTAGGTTGAATTTTTGCAACTTTCTGAACATTGTGTTTCACATATGGCTTATCTATATACTGTGAGTAAGAGCAGTGACAAACATCACTTAAATAGGAGAATTTAAGGGTATGCCTGAGATGTTTTTGTTACAGCTTTCTCACAAGAAAAAGGGAATTTGAAATGTGGTAAACAAATACGTATTCCACTGGCCCATATTCCACTAGGACAACACTCCTAGAAGCAAGTGATATTTTAGCTTGTGGGTTTAGAAATTTAAAGCAGATTTAAAACATGATTTTGCCCCAGATGTACTCAATGCATCTTACTCCATCTTCAGGAGCTGTCACTTGCTGTATGTCTCTTGGCTGATCTGTAACCTGGTAAACATTAACCTTTCACAGGTGATTGCAGGAAGCTTTCACTTTTAAATACTTCTTTTACAACTTTTGCAGTTTTGTCCGCTGATACAAGTCATAGCATGTCATATGTGAGATGAACCTGGTGGTATTTAACATACTAACTCCAGATCTAACCACCTCCTTGGCTAGAGAGGCTTGAAGTACATCATGGGGTAATTCATTCTGCAAGCCACATCTGTCATTCCTTTACTATCCTGGCATCGGACTCTCCCTTCCTGTACAGCATCCCTGGTGCAGAGGGTGGTCCAAGGTACCCACACACACCCCAGGATCTGCACCCCATGCCAGCAGTGGTGGTGAGCATCTGCAGATCCTTGCCCTCCTCCTCTTGTCATCCTCCGTGCACCTTTCTCCCCATCTCTTCAAATAACAACTTAGACACGGCACACTGTGCTTCCCGGGGAATTTTCTGATGTTTCTGAGTTAAAGAGGATGGAGGAGCATGGGACTTTGGGGCAGGGAGACCCTTGGAAGGCCAGCCAGAGTCAGACTCTCCCCTGCTGTTTGCCCCAGAACCACGTGCAGCGCAGGTTTGGCTCAAATGCTTTCGGTTCAGATCTGCACGAGGTCTGGGTAGTCAGCAGATGAGTGTCCTATGCAGACATAACTATTCCAGCAGCTAAAACCAAATTTTACGAATGCTCTGCTCCTTCTGTTGCACTGAACAAAACATGACTTTTAACTTCTGCTATGTCTTCTGTGAAAACAGAGGAAAGCAAGTCACACACTTAAACAGAGCTGACAGCCTGCTATTTAAACACCAAAGCAAGCCCTTGCTGACTCTTAAGTGGAATTAAATATTCGCTTTATATATAAAAGTAGATTTTGAACCAAAACTTACTTTGCCTATCTGTTTTTCTGAAAATACAAGAGCCTCTCAGGTTTTCTCTCAAATGCATTTCTGATTTTGAAATATGTTTATCTGACATTCTTGCTATCACTGTAACAAGAAAATTGCAAATATTATATCGGTTCAATAGTAAATAAGGGTGATACAAGAAAAAGATCTAGCGTTTTCCCAAAGCCTAAATCAGAAATTTTTATTCTACTGAAATCAATGGGACTATTCAGGATTAACCGCATAACTGCTGAATTACACATATTATAAGCAGCTGTTAATTTAAACAGTTTGGTATACTTTAAAAAATACTAAGTAGATTTTTTTCATAACGAATAGCTTGAAAATGCACATACTCAAAAAATAAAAAGTAGTGAACCATGTTACCACCATTGCTGATTAGGGATTTTGGTGAAGTCTAGGACTATAAATAATGAGGCTTAATTCTCCTTAATTAAAATACTTCTCATTGTTTTTGTTTCTTTTCCCCTTATATAGGTAGAAATTCCAGGAACATGTGTGTGTATGTATTTCTTCAAAGCTAGGGATTTATATATAAAATGATTTTCGTTTCAGTAGTAATATGTAGATAATGCTTTTAAAATTAGCTTGTGACTTGTACCATTTTCTAAACATTGGCTCATTGTTGCTTGCTTGCCACATAAAAAAATAGTGTTGGGGATCTTATAGTTGGGGTGCATCATGTACCCCACACATCACTGACTGTGTCCCAACCATTTAGGGTGAGACCTAGAATGTGAGGGTGGTTTATTTTTGTCGGTCCCTTCTTTGTGCAAATGTGTACTTTGTAGTATAACGCACAAAGGGCTACACCTCACCAAAACAAACTGTCTCACAGGAGAACAGAGAGTTGATTGTGTGCTGCATTTTCAAAAGATAAGTTTAGAAATGTAGAAAATGTAGGATATTATGGCAGACATTCATTGCCAGAAGACTGGGATCAAAATTACTCCAGCAGCAGATCCATACGAGTCTTATGAGCCCCCTTTTGAGCTGTTCTTGGGAGTGCTACACAAGACCTAAATGAGGCATCAACCTTTTGCTGGATTTCCAGACGCACCCCATTTTCTTGACGGTGCATTAAGCAATCTGAGCGCGGGCTTAATGGCCCAGAGAGTCTTTCTGCAGGATCTATGACTGAAAATATCATTGTGGTCTCGCAGCGTGAAGCACTGAGCACCAGTTGAAGATTTCTTCTCTGCATGCACCAGCCAATACGCTGTGTTGCACGGGGACACTTTCTCTTCAGCGGTGTGCTTCTGTGGGCACAGCCACCCACAGCTGTGAAGCACAGCAGATACTGAGTGCGTATTAATAAACATTTTGGTTTCTCTTATTTTGTTGCCAAGTGAATACAGCACAAAACACAACTCTCTCTGCAGAGACTGAGGCAGGTTTTTATCTGGTGTGCCTGTGCTAATTTGCTGTGTGTTTGATGCTGGTAGTAAGTTGAGGAATACATGGGCGTGCCTGGGCTTTCTGACTGGGATGGCCAGTGTTGTTTTAAACAGCTTGGAGAGATCAGTCTGACACTTGAGGGTGAATGGCTAACACTCAAATGTAAAGCAAAACCAGAGGTTGATCTAGTGTTATCACATCTAGATGCCTAACAGACTGACATACCTAATTTCAGTATGTTTCTCTTTTGGGAAGATCCCAAGTCACATGTTCATATCTGCAGCTATAGTATACCTTAGTACCTATGTGTAACATTTATTTGTTTTTCAAACAATAATTTCAAATACTGAACCTACCGAACAGTATTGTCATATTTTTGAGGTATGTTGTCATACCTGTAATTCAGTTACAATACAGACATGTAAGGTCTGTGTGACAGGAGGTAAATAAAGCATTGCAATATGTACAGCCTATGCTTGTACCACCACTACATCCCATCCCATATTGCTTTTCATGTCTTCTTCTTAATCCATATACCATGCCTGCACATAGTGTTCAGTCTTACTTGGCCTTTGAACCTGTGCTTGGAAGTATGAAATGAAGTCAGGCTGTGTTTGGGTGGCTGGGACTTCAATCGCTTTGCAAATGATGATGCATTTAAGACTACTCAACTGTCTACAGCCTGCAGTCCCCTTGCCACAATTCTCCTGAGATGAACACTGCTGCCTGGAAACACAGTTGATCAGATGAATACCTTAGAGGATGTTAGTGTCCTATAGGACTCTCCAGTGTCCTATAGACTCTACACTGTGAACTGGGCTCCCAGAAACACTTAGGCAAGTGTAGGAAAAGCAAGTAGGATTCACAGTGCATTTTCTTAGTTCGACAGAAATGCTTAGGACAGACAAGTCTGCACGCTATGAGATGTCCAATGATAGGCACCCTCTTTGAGGTCTGACATTAACACAGCAAAACTACAAAGGTGGACATTGCTTAGAGTAACCCCCAGTTTGTTGCACCAGCATGGTAATGACGATTTAACTGATCGGCTCAACCTGTGCCAGTAAATTGTTACCCACTCAGTGAAAAGTGTTGTATAAATTAGGCTTGGTGCTGATTCTGTATGCATGCTGAAGGATCTCATTTAGCTGTAGTGTTTTATTATTTTAGTGAGAACAGGGTATGAAGACAGATGTTTCCTTCAGCTGGATGCAGATATTCTTGCTCTGCCTGTCATATTCAGTAGCACTTTGAACCTGCTATATGTTCCAAGTTGAAATTGTGCCTGCTGGGAGAGGCCACATGAGGCAGGATGGATATTCAGTCAACAACTGGTTGATTGCAACTCCTGTGACAAAGGGAGTCCAGATTAGTAGTTTCACTTGGCTTGTCAGAAGATGGGAGCTGATGAGCTCACTGATCTAGCTGGAAAAAATAAGTCAGCAGGGGAAAATTATCTCAGCTTCTTTGTTGACATTACTGTGGAAAGCAGTCCTAAAGTTGAGCAGTGTACATTGTTATTTTTAATACTGTCAGCTAGGAAAATTCATTGCATCTTCATTATATCATATGTACCATTTTGGAAAGGGCAGTTCCTGTGATATGATATATTCTGATCTCCCATGTACTATTTTTGCACAAGGGGAGTTCTTGAGACCTTGCCTGCATTGGCAGCAAGCTGGGATATGAATTTACAGCATGCTAGCTATTTCATGTTAATTCATCCAGTGTTTGTCTCTGCTGATGATATTTCACTCCACTTTGAATGTGAATCAAGCTGTGCTTCACAGATATCCACAAAGAAAGCTGGTGCAACATAGCTTGCCCTCTGTACCTTCACACCCTTTTTTACAGCACACTAAATTCCTCTTGCAGACAAGTGTTCCTATTCAGTGGGGTGATTTCAGGCTTAAATCAACCTAAGTAGGACAACATTTGTCCAGATGAACTGATAGCTTACAAGGATTGCATCCATTACAGTACAAGCAAAAACCTTAAATCAAAATCCATACCTAACCTCAGTAATTCCATCAGAGCATGCTTCCACTTCAAATTTTTGCCTACCAAGTTTACAAGGCTCCCATATATCCTACCATGACTCATTCCCCATCTCAGCCATTCTTTTGTGCCATCAGCATCAGGAAAAGATTTCAGTTTAAAAAGTAAACTTCAAAAAAACCCCAAAAAACAAATGAAACAAAACAAACACAAAACAAAACAAAAAACCACAAAAAAACCAAAACACAAAACAACAACAAAGACACAAAACAAAGGCTGCTTTCCAATCCCAACCATTCCTTTAGTTAGTAGCCACATGGGAGCAGCAAACTTTAGTAAGAGAGGGGAATTAATGCCTGAGAAGGGAGAAACACCCCCTAACCCAGCTCTGCCACTAGAGAAGTTTGCCCCCTTAGGAAGACAGTTTGATGCTTTATTGGCCTTAATTCTGGCAGTTAATGGGCAACATATGTACCGGTGCAGCATTCAGCCTCACTGAGGTGGAGATCAATCTCTATTAGCATTTTGTGCGACTCTATGTTAAAATGGGATTAATAAAATTGATTACCCCTGAAATGCAACCTTCCACACAGAAGGCTGGAACTTCACAACCTGTAAGTGGTGCTTTATGCAGAGAGATTTTACTCAAGTATCAAACACATACAGAGACATACAACCTTCAAAACAGTAAGGAAAAAACCCCAAGACCCACAGTGTACTATTACTCTCTAGTTTCATAGATAGGTAAAACCACAGAAAGAGGAACCAAAACATTGTTCTCAGCCATTGCCCTTAATTTCTCTTACGGAAGTCTATTTGAATATCCAAACCTCATGTTCACAAGAAGATCAAAACTTAACAGGGTGTTAGTGCAAAATCGAACATATCCCATAATCTTTAAACAAAAAAGCAGGCAGCAGCCCTTATTTCAGGGGAGCAGTTAAGCCAAGTGAATAGAGAACTGGTCTCTGACTGCAGTGACCAGAAGGTCACTTTGCTGCCCTCTCACAAGCTCTGGGGCTGTTTAAATCCCTTCACCTCTCTCTGCTTTGGCCTTGCAGTTTTCCAGTCAGGAGCAGAGCCAAATTAAGCCCGGGCTGCCGATGCCCGTTCGTAAAGGCCCCTTGCTTGAGCAACCTCTTAACAGGAAAGGATGCATTTCTATTTTGAGATTTTAAAACCGTACTAAAAAGAACAGTTTCAGTGCCTGCACCTCAGTAGTATTTTAAAATTAGGTAAATAATTTGATAATTTTAAAGAAGAGGAAATGTCGCTTTAGATTTCACAACTCTCTGCGAGTGCCTTTTTTTCCTCATGCGTGCTCTGCGTTGATTTTGCAGAGCATGTGTAATTGCAAGGCTTGATTCTGAAGGAGGAAAATGAAACTTTTTATAGCATTTTTAGGCTACTCATGAAAGTGCTGTGTTTAAGCTAGGCCCAAGTTATTGGTTTTGTCGGTGGTATTAGTATTAGGTTCTAAAGTTAAAGGTAGCCTACCTCAGCCTGTAAAAACTGTAAACTCCTCGGAATTAACAGTAACTATCTTCTTCATTTTCTTCAGCTACAAAAGCCTGAACATCTGTTCCCACTCATCCAAGACATGGTAGGAGTGTCTTCTAAATGCTAAGTAGCGGAAAAAGAGAATAAGGAAAAAAGTTTGATCCCCATTTTGTCCAATACCTTTCCCTATCCCTTTAACATTTTCCTTTGCCCCTTCAGAACCTCTTTTTCCTAAAAAAAATTTGTCTTTCTGTGTACTCCTTGTTAGCTCATGGTTGTGCATCCTGACTGTAGGGCACGACCAGTGAATCATAAAAGCAAATGTCAACAGGAAAAGATCTCCAGTAGCCCATTAGCCTTTTGAGATCATATTTATTATTTACTGAATGACTGTGAATAATGAACAAATTGCTCTAAATGATTACAGATTTGTGGCTAAATCTCTCTTAAAAAGAGAAAATCAGTAAAGCAATTGCAGAATTTATTTACAAGGAAAAAATTGCCACCTCCTCGTTAGTATTATGTAGAGTAGACATAGCACCAGTGAGAGAAATAGAGGTAATTGCTGCAAATTCGATACGGATGCAAAAAATGGAAACTCTGAAATAGCAGAAAAGTGAAAAAAAATCTCACAAAATGCTTCCATGGAGTTATCTGCTCTAATCTCTTGGGTTAGACTTACATGAGCATCAGTGAGTTAGACAGTGTTAGAGATTGCTACTCCAAGTTGTGTTTACGCTCAGTATTTAGAGGAGTAAATTAAGTTAGGTAAATCCCATCCTAGCTAAATACAGCTAATCGTTTGACTGCCATACCTAATTTGTGCATGAGTTGCAGCCTAATTTTGTTCTCAGAGGATACTGGTCAGGTCAGTAGTGCCACTGATATAAAAAGTGTGCAACTTTCACTTAGGCATATCCTCCTAAAGGTAATGATAATTCTGTAGCTATTATACAAGTGGACAGAGAAATCACAAACTGTACAACTGAAGGAAAATACCCATTCCTAGCACACAGATTGTGTAGCAAACAACAAAAAGAACCTGTCCTAAAATAGAACAGTATCCAAATATTTTTCTCTTGGCTTTGTGGAGCACATGTGGTGACACCTCTTCATGCATTTACTTGAGCAGTTCTCTAAATCAAATTCTGTTTTAGGGTAGTCTCAAAAAGTATGTATCGGCAAAGAGTGGTGTTATGTTTCCTACTTAAAGAAAGTATGTGGTATTGGAAGTCATCAGACATTATCCGAAATCTTATACCTGTTAAAAAGTCACGTTTAGCATCATATTTAACTAGCTCGAATTTCTTTCTCTTGTTGCAGAGTCAAAAGCTTTCCAAATTAATATGGCTATTTGAGTATTTTTAGGCAAGACCCTATTAACACTGAAATGTTTTTTTTTACAAAAGCATGCTATAGCTAAAGCTCATGATGGAAGTAATTTGTAATATTCAATGACCTCATTTTATTCTGTTTTGCTCAAAGCTAATGCGTATGATGCCATGTGAAATTCTCAACGAGCCTGTCTGCAGGACTTATGGGAGCCATAAATGGATTAAACCTCTCACTCCCTGCTTTGGCAAGTGATCAGTTACATTTACATAAAGGTCAGTCTGTCTTTACAAAGAACACACTGAAAGCAAGCTTAATAGCTTTCCCTACTGAGCCTAGAACATAACTATTTGAAGCATAATTAGCAACGGGGTGCCAGTCACTGATTGTGCTTTTTGCTTGATTTTATGTCTGGGGAGTTCCAGTATTCCCCATTAGCTTTAAGAGGGGGCACAGTGCTAGTTATCAAATTGACAGTCTTGACCTGGCCTCTGAAAGCAGCTGTAAAACACTGTTTGGGAAAATTAAGATGAGTGCCAAAACCAGGGCCATAATATTGCTACAAATTGGATATTCGAGGTCCATGCCATGACTCTAAATAACAAAATAGGTAAAATATCTGATATACATGAGAGTGCAGGCTTTGTTACCAGGTGATAAGGAGATACACCAGCTGTCCTGTTATCTCAGGAGCTCTGTATTGTGAATTCTTTATAAAACCTATTCTTTTCAGCATTAACAGAGTGCCAGCTCTGTCATCTATTAAAATCTGGATTTCAGGAAGGGTGGAGTCAGTCAGCTACAACTGCCTCTCCAGTAAAAGGTGCTGAATGAAAAAGAGTTGTTTTGTCAAGTTAATTAAATATTTAGCCTATATGATGCATTTAGGAATAAACACGATCATAGAACCCTAGAATGTCTTGGGTTTGAAGGCACATTAAAGATCAACCAGTTCCAACCCCCCTAATATATCTTGTGGTCTTCCAGTTCCCAGAATACCTGATTTGTTTGAGATTTCTTGACGACTATTTATAGCCCTTGTAGCAGAAGTGATAATTGTCTACAGGTGGAGAGAACAGAGCTCATACAGCAATTTTGGTACTCTGCAGACAGCCTGAAATTCTAAGAGAGATCTGTGAATTACCTTGACCTGCCTGACTGGAGCATAAGTTTCAAAAGTCCAGTGATTACACTTCAATGTTATCAGCAGCTAATTTAGCACTGATTATCAGGGAAGACATGTAAGAGCAAAAACACAGTGGACTGGCTTTTGGGAATTTCTGAAGATAATCTAAGAGCAGACCAGAGAGGTAGACAGGTCACAGCAAAATATGCAAAAGAATGAGAAGGAGGAGGAATTAAAAGGCAGCAGAGAGGGTAGGATTAGATGGAAAGACTCTGTTAAGTAAAGATGAACAAAATATAAACTTTTATGAGAAAATGTTAGTCTTACTTTTTAGGTGTGCTACAAAGACTATATTCTGTTCATCTCTGTGTAAATCATCAACCTACTTTTACCTCAGCCCCTCTCACCTGGTAGCTGGTCAATGGCTGCGTTCCCAGCTCAGGTCCACTATGTGAGAGCAGAGGTCTGTGTCCTCCAGATGCATCTTGACTATCAGTCACAAAATAGAAACTGTAAGAGGAAGATGACTAACCAAGTATTAATATAAAACCATGTACTTTTCCTGATTTACTTACACTCGGGGGTTAAACACAGGATTTTAGGTCAGCAGGTCTTAATATCCTTTTGTGAATGGTATATGCATTTTAAGAGTCAATTAAATACATTATCAAATGTAGGCATTGCCAAGGAAAATATGGTTGTATTTGGTTTTACAAGCCCTTAGATATATAGAGGAGACCAATGCCTTAAGCAGCTCTGCATCAGCTCTACCCCTCTGCATCTCTAAAATTTATTTGTGCTTTCTTTGTTGGGCTTCTAGGATTTCTTTTTCCTGACAGAAAATTTGTACAGGAAGTGGACAAATCAGTAACTAATTTAATTGACAATTTTCAGCTTATATGGAATTTTCATTTTTTACAGATTTTCTACAAAGCAGCCAACTACTGCTCTGCTTCCTGCATAGGCACTTCAGGTCATATTTGTTTATTTTCGCCACAGGTCAGATACGATCACCAGGAAAAACTAATTTGAAAGCATCTTCCATCACAGGCCCTCTGAAATAATGAAACTAAACGGCCAACCAGGAAAAAAAATCCTTTTTCTTTAACCCATGAATCCTGAGCCAGCGATACAGAACTCTGAAGCTCTGGCAGTAAGGTTTGCTAGTCAGGTAGCGAACGCGCTCCTGTGGCTCACACCTCCATAATCATTTCTCTTTTCTGCAGGATGTTTCCTTCAAGCACGGGGAATGGCCAGCTGTGTCTTCTTTGAGTTTATAGCATGTCCACATTACATTTTTCCACATGTTGATTCGAGCACTTTAAACACTCACTTTGTTCTCTGTTGTAGGTCATGGGTTATATGGGACTTTTGAAATGTTGTCCTCCTGGAGAAAAACTAGAGAAGACCAACACGTTAAAGAGAGGACTGCAGCCGTATTTGCAGACTCCATGCTCTCGTTTTCTCTCACCACTGCCATGTACCTGGTCACTTTTGGAATAGGTGCCAGTCCCTTCACTAACATTGAAGCAGCCAGGATTTTCTGCTGCAATTCCTGTATTGCAATTTTCTTCAACTACCTCTATGTACTCTCCTTTTATGGTTCCAGCCTGGTGTTTACTGGCTACATAGAAAACAACTACCAGCATAGTATCTTCTGCAGAAAGGTACCAAAGCCAGAGGTATTGCAAGAGAAGCCTGCATGGTATAGGTTTCTTCTGACAGCCAAATTCAGTGAGGACACAGATGATTCAGAGGAAACGAACACTTATGAGAGTCATCTTTTGGTTTGGTTCCTGAAACGCTATTATTGTGACTGGATAACAAACACTTATGTCAAGCCTTTTGTAGTTCTCTTTTACCTTGTTTATATTTCCTTTGCCTTAATGGGCTACCTGCAGGTCAGTGAAGGGTCAGACCTGAGCAACATCGTAGCGACTGCGACACGGACCATCGAGTACACGAGTGCCCAGCAGAAGTACTTCAGTAACTACAGCCCGGTGATTGGGTTCTACATCTACGAGTCAATCGAGTACTGGAACACCAGTGTCCAGGAGGACGTGCTGGAGTATACCAAGGGCTTTGTGAGGATATCTTGGTTCGAAAGCTACTTAAATTACCTTAGGAAACTCAACATATCTACTGGATTGCCCAAGAAGAATTTCACTGATATGTTGAGGAACTCCTTCCTGAAGACCCCTCAGTTTGCCCATTTTTCAGAGGATATCATATTTTCCAAGAAATACAACAATGAAGTTGATGTTGTGGCCTCCAGGATGTTCCTGGTGGCAAAGACAATGGAAACCAAGAGGGAGGAACTTTATGACCTCCTGGAGACCCTGAGGAAGCTCTCTCTCACCTCCAAGGTGAAATTCATTGTTTTCAATCCATCGTTTGTGTACATGGATCGTTATGCCTCTTCAGTGGGAGCCCCGTTACAAAACTCCTGCATTAGTGCTTTATTTCTGCTCTTCTTCTCTGCATTCCTGGTTGCAGACTCTCTGATCAATGTCTGGCTCACTCTAACTGTTGCCTCGGTTGAATTTGGAGTTATAGGTTTTATGACCTTGTGGAAAGTGGAACTAGATTGTATTTCTGTGTTGTGCTTAATTTACGGAATTAATTATACAATTGACAACTGTGCTCCACTGTTATCAACCTTTGTCCTGGGCAAAGAGTTCACAAGAACTAAATGGGTGAAAAATGCCCTGGAAGTGCATGGGGTAGCTATTTTGCAGAGCTACCTCTGCTATATTGTTGGTCTGATTCCTCTTGCAGCTGTGCCTTCAAATCTGACCCGTACACTGTTCAGGTGCTTGTTTTTAATAGCATTAGTCACCTTCTTTCACTGCTTTGCCATTTTACCTGTGATACTGACTTTCCTGCCACCCTCCAAGAAGAAAAGGAAAGAGAAGAAGAATCCTGAAAACCGTGAGGAAATAGAGTGTGTTGAAATGGTTGATATGGATAGCACCCGAGTGGTTGACCAAATTACAACAGTCTAACTCGATTTGTTGGTTGCTTTTTTACACTAGGTCTTACTGAAAACAAACAAACAAACAAACAAAAAAGCCAAGAAAAAAAGAAGAAACCAGTACTGGCTAAATATCTGGGGAGAGGAAGGAGTTTGGAGGTTTTCCCTCCCTCCTCTAAGCTAAATCCAGGAATATTCAAAATTATGGGAGAAATCAAAAATAAATTTAAAAAAAAAAAGAGCCAGGGGACTGTACCTTGCTCAGTTCCCATAACAGGTAATATGAGAAAATTTTCACACACATGCAAAGGGGGGTTGAATTTTAGATGCATGAAGTAAGATCTAATGAAAGAAATTGGGTTCTTAAGCAGTCGTCTGCATCGTCTGTTCTGCAGATACTGCAATTATTGTGGCTAAACCAAATCATATTGAAAGGTCAACTGTCAAGGCTGAAGTAGCACTAAATGTTCGCTGGATGTAAAGGCTTTACAAACTTTCTGCACAGCAATAACTCAAGTCAGTGAGTCAGCTCTTATAAGTCTTAGCCATCACATTTAATTTTTCTTTTCTCCCCTAATCTAAACATTTATGCAAGACTATATAAAAGATAGCAAACTGTACTGGGAAAGAAGGCAGTACACAGCAACCAAATGCTTTCCAAACACTTTTATGTTATAAATCACTTCTTTTTTTTCTAAAAATATCATTATTTTAAAATGGAAATCATCCCTTGTAACATTTTTAATCATGGTTTTATAGCTGTTTCTTTTTCTTATAAAAACAAAAAAGAACAAAAAAAACAAAACTAACAAAAAAAAAGAACAAAAAATCCAGGTGACTCTGTCACTCTAGAAAATATGTAATTCTATTTTATACATGTCTTGCTACTAGTTAAACATGTAATCTGCTTTACCAACTGCAATTTTGTTAGCACTCTATGAAGACATGTGAGTGGATCTAGCAGCAGACAGAAGATGGTGTACTGAATATTTCAGCACCAAAATCCATGATACAAACCTCAAATACTAAAATGTCATCAAGAAAGTGAATGTTAGGGCTCTTTTAGTGAGAGCCTATTTCAGGCCATTCACTGGTAATGCACACTAAGAGGATTAGTGGGTAGTTTTACATAATGTATAACTTAATCCCTCAATCTTCCTAGAGTACCTGTAAAGCAATAGACCTTACAGCTATGGGCTCTTCCAAGAGACAGTAGACCATGAGAGTTGTGTGGAACAAACTGAAGGCTGTGACTGTCGTTTAGCAGCAGCAAGTTTAACAATGTCCCCAAAGAGCCCATATCTAAGGGGCCTATTGAAAACATCACTTCTGAGAGAAAAAAGAAAAAAAAAAACAACTTTAAAAGATTACATTACTGAGTCTTTTTGGAGCTGTGAGTTCTAAATCAATAATTCTGTCAGCATCTGTGATGTGGAGTAATACAGATAAAGCAGCATCTCTTTCCTCCTCTGCCCCCTCCACCCTTAAGAGCGACAGGCTCATTACTGTAAGGTTTTATCATGTGGTTGAACCCCAGTGGGGATATGTAAGCCAATTCTGTAGGTTTTGCTGAGAGTATTCTGACTATACATTGCCTGTGAAAACCCAATATCAGGAAGCTGAATATCAGGTGTGTTGGGTGGTCTCATGAATATATGGACTGTTGCTTTGTGGTGCAAGTTGAATGTATTACAACAGGACTCCATTTTGCAGCTCGTCCGGAAAGTAAGAGTACGTGAAAAGTTTTCAGCACTTGGCATAAGGTTTGCTTCAGTGACAGTGTGTGGAGGAGAAGGGATATTGCAGGAGCCGTGAAGCTTGGACCACTGGGAGCACTGTGGCTCGGGAGGCTGCCTGTGGTAACTTGCACGGTTATTAGCATGTCTGTGGTCACAAACCCAGGGTATGCTTCATTGCATGAAACATCTCTTTAGCATCCAGTCCCAGAGACCCCCAAATACCCTGTGCGAAACCCGCAAATGCCACTGAGTGAATATTCATTTTCAAGCAAAGAGATACTTCTGAAGCATTCTTCCTAGCAGAAAAGAAGATAACCAGATATTTTGCCCTGAAGCAAAATGCTACATGCTCACTAGCAAAAAAAGTCAGCAGCGCAGCTGGCAAGATTTACTTTCCCCTGGATATGTCCCTTCTCTGACCAGAAGAAAGGAAGCTGTGTCCAGGAATGCACAGGCTCTTTGCTTAAATAAACAACAGTTGCTGCGGTAGCAGCTGGGAAGCTGTAACAACTTCAGCCTTGGCAGAACCCGGGCAGACACCTTGAAGACAGCCAAATGAATGTAAGGCTAGGAAAAAGATCTGTTTCCCCTGTTTTCTTTAGACTCAGGCTTGGAGCTATGTTTTCCAGCCAAAAATCATTCCGTAAATATACTTCACTGTAGATTTTCTGTGATTATCACAGTGTCATTTAAAGACGAGTCACCCTATCTCCTGGCTGTTCAACAAGCAGCTGCAGTGGCTTTTAAACTTCTGAGGACATTAGCAAATTAGTTGAGTGTTACAGAGGAATTGCAGTTCCTCTGCAGCAATCTACTGACTTGTGGAACACTTGGAAATGGGATATGTGTGAAAGAGGTTGCTTTTAACACTGCAGAGAGAAATACATGGCAAACACTGATTTTATACCTCTGCTATCCCTCATGCTATCACTTGCAAACACCAGACAAAAACGTGGTTACCATAAACCTCTTAACATCTAATTGCTGTGCATAGACAGGAGTGTCGTTAAAGAGATGTCCAAAGACAAGCTTGTAGTTTCAGAGGCCTCTCCTTAAATTTCAGCATGTGAGGCCTTTAGAGATCTCCAAGAAAATTACTTGGATAAACAGAGATTTACAGGGATAAAATTACTCCTGTGTCTCCAAACCTGTCAGAAAAAGGGATGTGGAGGCAGTCCTATGGCTGCAGAATGGGCTTGGGTGTCCAAGAAGGCAGAGCGAGAAGTAAGGCAGTCCACCCCCTTGCCCCAAGGCAGAGTCGGCAGCATTTAAATAATTTCTGAAGGATGTTTGTCCAGCTCATTCCTAAAAATATTTTTAAGGGCATATTCCTTTCCTAGCAGTTCCCTCCAGTGCCATGTTACCCTCTCCAGTAATTAGTAACTCTTGCTAACTGCCCAGGAGTGGGTCAGAGAAGAGGAGCCGTGCCCCTCTCTGCACAGGGACGGGACAGGCAGGAGACTGAAACATCCTCAAAAACAGACAAAACCCAGATCAGAGCCAAAACCAACTTACATACGTTTTTCACTGTGTTTCACCTCAGGCTGCCATTGCATTCCCCCCCTCTAGGGTTGGCAAGGTAAAACCATGAAAGTATCAAAGGTGCACTCAGCCTGGGCCCGTGAGATTTCTGCCTGAATCCTGATGTGTCTGAGGGATGCACCAAATATTCCTTTTCTACAGGTAGCTTGAATACCTCAACATGAACCAGAAACAGCATGTTCTCAAGGTTTCAGACTATGCTAAGCCACTTTGGCCTTCCTCCCCTTCAACTTTTTCCTGTGGAGCAATTATCTTCACCAAAGTCAGTTGGTCCTCCCTGCACTGATTGATCAGTAGGTGCAGATGCTGTGCTCTGTTCTCAGTCCGAAGCACTCCCAGTGGCTAACTGTGCGTAAGAGCTTGCCTTTATTGGTGAACCTCCATTTTGGAAGACTACCTAGGCTTAAGCAGATTTTTGTCATACTCTTAAGTGGCTTTTAGCCCAGGTATCACTGTGGTTTTGTTTGCAATATAGATTACCCAGTTTTTTTATAAATTCAGTGAGTAGAACGGAGTATTGTACGCTGTCAGGCACTGACTAAAATCTAACAGTGAAAGTTTTAGCTATGGCTAACAAACCCATGAGCACATCTTCTACAAACATAAAATTCCATATAGTAAGGTATGGTGTACAATTTATTTTTAATTACAGGGTAAGCATGGAGAAAAAGAGTCAACCAACGTGCAAATGGCCCTCAAGATCAGTCCAGTGTTCTCGTAACATAATTTCTAATGTTGTCTTAGTACAAGTCCACTTCCAATTTACAAGTATTCTAATGGGAGGGAAAAAATGAAGAGAGAAAATTTGGTATAGCTGGAAAAACTACACTATAAAAATTAATTGATGAAGGCAGAATTTGCTGCCCAAAGCAGAAATATGAAAGTGTTCTAGTTAGATTAAAATTAGAGTTCAGAAGGTTGAGAAAAACCTGTCTGTCAAAGAAAAAGAGCTGCTTTTCCAAAGACAAGCAAATACACTTATCATGGTCAACTGCATGAACCTGGAGGGAAAACAGTATCAAAGTGGCCTGAGGTTATGTAGAGCCACGAGAGGATTTGCATCTGCTCTCAGAAGCTTTCTGAGCCAGTGCTGAATTCAGGTAAAACGTGTACTGTAAATTGAAAGGTGTGCTTTTAAATGCTTTTCTCTAGGCTGACTGTCCTCCTGTGAGCCATGAAATCCCCCCTCAGCCAACACCTTCTTTATTTTTATTCAAAGGGAAAATAAAACAAAGTGGTGACGTGACTGGGCAGAGATTAAGGGAATCAGAAGGAGGACTGTGAGTTCTCTGAAAAACTGAGAGCCAGCAAAGGAAGTGGGTTTTGTGGTAGAAGAACTGGTTACTTCGAAACTTAGCAAAATGGTCATTTTTCCTATTTGTTAACTTCGGAAGCAGATAGCATGTTAAGGGAGATTCAGGGAAGGGAAGCTGAGTTAATAGGAGTTAGCTGTGGATTTGCTATGGGCCCCAGTAGCTCCTCTGGTGTGGTTGGGAACTGGCAGTAGGATGGGAGTGCAGGAGGGGCCAGGACAGCACTGGTGTGTGGGCACTGGGGATGCCAGACCAGGGGCTGTGGTGGTGCCATTGCCCTTACCCCATGCCACAGCCATGCCTGGTGGTTCCCAGGGATACACAGCCTGCAGAGTTCACTAGCTCCCATGTGGGCATGGCTCATTCCTTCTATGCCTCATGTTGGGACAGCACTGCTTTGTTTTGCTGAATCAGGACTTGCATGGTAAGGCACGAGCCCTCTGGGAACACTTTCTGGAAGATCTTGATTGGAAAGAATTACCCAGGGCCTTTTTCTCCCCTGCCTTTGCACATGTTAAAACCCAGATCCATACAAGTCAAATTGTACAATTAGCTATGTAGGGACAAAGTATTTCTTCCATGGCTTTATCCTTACATTTATCACTAAAAGTACTTGTCATTTATTTTCTTATAAATATTGTGAAATAAGTAAGCCTTCCTGGGGTACACACAGATCTGATGAGAAGGAGGCAGGGAGTGGAGAGAGCCCCTTCCCCTCCCTAAAGGTAGGAAGCATCTTCCACCCATGTCCAGGCACTACACCATTGCTGCAGGGCACCCCCAGCGACCCCAGCTCAGTGCAGGGCTGGAGGCAACCTTATCCCTCCTCCCCGATCTTATTAGAGAACAGGGAGGACCTTGAGCTCCAAATTGTGGTGGGGTTGAGCCCCCAGGGAGCTCCTGTGAAACCCATCCACTGCCAGGAAAGCGTAGTGGCAAAATTCTGGTTTGTTTGGGTTTTTTTGAGAAAGATGTGGCAAAGGTATCCCAAGAGGGGATTTGAACACATATTCCTGTCCATGGTGCATGGGTTGGAGCAGAGTGGAGTGCCCTGAGAGGCCACCATTTGTGGTTGCCCTGGCACAGCTTCCTGCCTGGAAAGAGGGCATCATGTGCGCCTGCCTGGGGCAGCCGCTTCTCAGGCACAAATTGTTCTGATGTTGTTGACGTTCTGCAAGTCATTACCTTTTTTTTTAATTTTGGAAAAAGGAAAAGAAAAAGAACAGATACAAACAATTCTAGGTTATTTAAGCTCCAAGAAGTCTTAACCTGTGCGTCAAATAAATGGCTTGCAAGATGTCAGGGGGTTTCTTTTGGGCTTTTTTTAACCAATTTTTACTATTTTTGTATTAATTTAGGGGAAAAATTGTATAATGAATCTCAATGTATAGCATAAGCCTGAAATAAAATGGCTGTCTCTCTCTTTGCTTCCTGTGCTCCCAAATTGCTACAGAAATCCCTTGCCATCACCTACATAACAAACTGATTTTCCTGGCCTAACCCGAATAATCAGGATGTGGGTCCTCTCCAACTCCCCTCAGAGAGGGGTGGTAGAGTAGTTCAAGGGCACCTGCTGCATCATGGAGCCAGCAACATCCAAAAGATGATGGGCACACTGCTTCTCCAGTAGCCCCTCTTGTTCCAGGCTGCACACTGCTCGGCAGCAAGCACAGGGAAAATGCATTCCTCATCTATTAATTTCCATGTTACTGGGATCTTAGTCGTTTTTTGGGGGGTTCCTAAACAATCCAGCAGCAGAACCACACCAGCCTGAGCAGGCAAAGCAACACCTAAGGTAAAAATCTCAAACTGATTTCATCAAAAACTTAAAGAGTTACCTCCTCAGACAACAATTATACCTACTGAGATCTGGTAGGAAGGTAGAGCTGAAATATTACTATTATTAAAAATTTTCTTTCCAAGACCTTACCATCAACAAACTTAGGAAGCCCCATCATCACTGAGAGACCTGCCTCTCCCACCAGCAGAACAACAGCAGCTGCCCCTGGATCTTCTGATGAATCTTCTGATGTGCTCCATCATCTTCCCATACCCAGGCAGATCACCCCTTTAGAGTTTTTCCCTAATACTTTGGAGAAGGGGAGCAGCACCCCTATAGGCCTACCTGGCCCTACTGCTTTGATGCAGAACCAAGCCACTGCACCAAGGGACATGGATGACAGTCACAGATGCTCTGTCACACCTGGCTGTAGCAGTGAGATGTTATTCACTTTACTGTAAAAAGCAGGTGAGCCAGATCCAAGCCCGAGTCACTGCAAACAGTAACAGGCCTGAGAGCTGGTGGGTTTGGGCTGCCACATTCTTTTGACCAATTTATTTTAAGGGGAAGTTTGGGTCTGCAATTTAAAGGTGATTCCTGACACCTGTTATGGATCCTGACCTTGTCCCTTTCATTTGTTCTTTCTCACATTGCCTCAAATACAGAATCCACAAAATTCTGTCTGAAATTGAAACTCAAATTATATCAATTTTTCCTATTGCTAATGCAATGTAAGAAAGGCTGCGTCTTAAGCATCGCACAGGAACCCAAAGAACAAAACCCCTGTACCAGGCTGGTGTGCCTCATTTGTGTTAGCAAGAGCTCCTCCATGCAATTCTCCATAGATCTAATTTACAAAATTCAGGCTTTCCAAATGTGTAATCAGCACTTTTTGTTCTGAAAATTCATCTGTATGTATACCTTCAAAATAGAGGCATGTTAAATCTGATTTTTAGGTTATCAAGAAATACAGTTCAGCCCAACAAACATTCGTGAGCAGCATCTCTGAATTCCACATGCAATTCTTACACTGCTACATACAAATCAGAATATTTTCATCCCAAAATACCACATTTCCTTATTTGTACAACTAATTTGCAAACAGAAACTAGGCAGGATTGCAGACCCAAAACAGTGAAGTGTGCTCATGTTTACATTCATCTTGTAAATATCATTTAAATATGTAAAGGTTAATGGCAATAACCATTGAGAGGAACAGGATTTTTTTTTCTGACTTCAGTTTACTGGCAGAGAATAACTGAAATATATGCCAAGCACCTAGCTAAAAAGAACCAGGGAATAAGAAATCTAACAGTCCATCAGCAGCAAAAAAAAAGTCCACTTGAAAATTTATACATATAAGAAATCTAAGAACAACGTTCAAGGCCTTAGCTGGGTATCCGGACTATATAGAATAGCGTATATTAGAAATCAATGCGGAATATTCTGTTCTGATTCTTTCTGGCCACATTCAATCATCTGAAATATGGTCTGTTCTGTGAGGAGGCATACTTTTGAGCAAGACTGACATTTATTTTTCTAGAAATTACTGAGTTGCACAGGTGAAGTTTGCTGGAAACAAAATTTTAAATGTATACAAACAAACTGATGCCAGAAAACACAATTTGTAAGAAACATGCCTTCACATGCTGATTATATTTCATAATAAGCAATCTGTTCCTTGATGCTACAAGTAAAAAATGATTTTATATTTGTCAGCTATATTCAGAAAAATGAGATGCCCCACTAATGTATATATAGTGCATACACCCCCATACCAATTATGTATTTCTTATACGCCCAATTCAAGTTGGCTCTGTATAAAGAGGAGGAAAAGCCAACCTAGAAACATAGTTGAAAGCTGGTAGGAAAAATAGTTTAGCTGTCCTGAAATTAGTAATGAATCAGCAGGGGAGAAGCAACAGAGAAGTTGGTAAGGGGTTTAGGAACAAAGAATTTTCCTGCAGAAATGCTGTTGAGAAAGGAGAATACTCAGGTTTTAATGTGTGAGGAGGATGGGAAATATCATGTAAAAATCTTCTGTGTTGCAAAGGGAAGGAAGGTCTAAGGCAGAATGAAGAGCAAGAAAAATTATATAAGTGTATGTAAGATTGGCAGCTGTAAGGTATATTAAGGCTGTCTAATAAAAGGCAGGGTCTGTCCATATAAGGAAAATAAAAATTCACAGCTGCCTAATTATGTGATTTCAAATACAGATTCAGTACTTCATTGCTTTGGAATAAAAGCAGGATGTCATTTGTAGTCTAATCTGGAGCCCAGAGCTACAGACTTTAACATGATATATGAACAATATCATACAGAAAAAGAGATTGGTCAGATGGATTCTGGCTCATAACTTACTGAGAAATGACAAATGGAGCCTCACTCTGCATTTTACTGCAACTCTTACTTACAGAAGAGCAGCAGACTTTACTGGTACTGAAATAGCCATACCTTCCTGATAAAATACTCATGTGTTGGAAGGATTTCTTTTCTTTTCTTTTCTTTTCTTTTGAAAATGCGATCAATTTTCTTTCTGGACAAAGTAAGCCCTCAGGCACATTACCTGCAGTGAGAAGTGGGAAATGCCAGCTCTCTTAAGGTGATTCCTGAGTCAAGAACATCCCTCTGCAATTGAATTTCTCTCTTTTCTTTCCTCTCAGCATGCTACTGCAAGCTGTTCCAGACTTGTCTATTGACAGTTTTACCAACTGTTATATCGTACCCCTCTTTGCAAGAGAGGTGGGATTCTGCCAAGCCTCTCCTGGTGTTGGCTCCAGGGGCAGTGGCCACATTATAATTTTTGAATTATTCCTGCTCATTAGCCCCTCTCATGGGAGCCATTTCTATCAATTTCTTGCATCTTACTGGAAGGGTGGCTACAACAGCTTTTAGAGGAATGCCAACAGCATTTTGCTGATCTGACGTGCCTCTGATATATACGAGTGACAGAACTGTATTAGATCTAGCAAGAAGAAGCATTCAAAGCTCAGTGTCAGGACATCATATTCTATTTAATATCACCATCTCTGTAGATGTTATACACAACAGATTTCTAATATGTAAATTGCAGAAATGGGGAGAGTAAAGAGAGAGAGAGAAAATACCATTTATCTGCTCATTCAGCACTTTCCAAACCTCTCCATCAAAGGAAGAGTTCCTGCCTCACAGTCAGTGGTGACACCAAGCCTGAAGAATCTAATTTGCAGGAAAAGGTTAAAAGTGTTTGGCTTAGAAAGGGGAAATGTGGAGTTGAGATATGTGATTTCAGAATTATGGAAAGGATTGCTAACTTCAGTGAGGTTTTTTGGGTTTTTTTGCTCAGTGTGTGCTTCAAAAGCCAAAATCTCAGAATACAAAATGTTTGAAGTGAGAAGCAAATAATAAATTCATGGAGAACATTTCACAGGTAGAAATGACAAATACATATTGGAAACTGTAAAGTCAAGGCAGACAAAAAATCAACTCAGATGAGAAATGCCTAAGTTTATTGTAGAGAACTCCATAAAAACCTACACAGAAAAGCTCCCAAATGTACTCACAGCCCTGGAGAGCTCTTCAGGTGGTCTGTTCCAGCACCAGGCCAGAAATAAGGTAAGAGTTTTAAATTATTGACAGCTACAACCAACAGAGCTTTAAACTGTGGAATCTGGGTAAGGGAGAAATGGGGGGAAAACGATGGGAAAAATAATGACGTACTTACTCTTTGTGTGCATCAACACCTCTCCACCAGTTTCTTGGGAATTACAGCTCATAAAACTTTTTTAAAGCATGGGCCAGCACATTCCGCGTTCCAGGCAACTGTTTTCCTCTTCCCCTTGAAGCCAAAGGCTGAGTTTCGTTTTGTCAGTCTGCTTTCAAGGCAGAGTGTCCCTCTGACACTGCCTGACTGACAAAGGACCTGATACACAGGGGTGAGCACAGACCAGCATGGGAAACAGCCCATACCTGAGCCATGGCAGGGTAAAGCTTTGTTACTCCTGCATCAGAGAAGGAGTGGGCAAAAGTGGGCATTCAAATTTTTAATGTACTTTAAAAGCTTATAAGAAAAATTGGCCTCTGTGGTACACTGTGGATGCACTAAGATGTGGATATGCTGTGGATGCTATTCAGGCATACTTACATTTTTGCAAACCTAGGTAGCCCTCAGCCTTTGGCTTTGTGCCATGCAGTCCTTCTGAGATTCATATTGCAAGTTTTATTGAGATACGTGTTTGGTGAAAAAGATTTTGTTTAGATCAAACTGATCTTCCTAGATATGAGCTCTTTTATTCACCCCAGGAGGTTTCCACACCTGACATCTCTATGCTCTGTTAGTACACTTGGAAATTAAGGTGGCCACAGCTGGAAGGAGAGAATTGGAAAGCAAGTAAAAGTCCCATTATTTCAGTTAAGTGGCAGCTAATTTTGTGAGGCTCGATTACCAGTGATTTTGTGAGCTTCATTTTTTCCACTACCAATTTTTAAAAAGGTGCTCAATATTCCACTCCTAAGCCAGGAATAACTATGGTTTTCAGTATACTCCAAGCAGAGTATAGCAGCATTGAAATCATGTTGCCCAATAGAAATAAAGCATTGGGAAGGGGAGAAGAGGTGGATAGAGTTGCTGGATTTGAAATTTTCAGCAGAAAAGATGGGTTTTTCTTTTTTTAAAAAAGAAGTTCACATTTTTACCTTTACTCTGATAGGAAAGTCTTATTGAGTCTGATAAACTCAAAGCATATAAAATCATTTACAAAAACCTCTGTGCAGGAGGGAAGAGGTGGAAGGTGAGCTGAGAAAAGACAAATCTCTCCTGACTTTCTTCTATAATGTCTGCTTTATCACAGATCCAGGGAACAACAGTATGGCCGGTATCAAAGCAGTGGGGTAACTGTGTTTGGATAAAATTGTGTTGCAGAACAATAAAGTGGTAAATAGTTACCTGGTAAGACAGGTACCCACCAGGCTTCTTTCAAAATGCTGACGAAGGGAAGGAAGGCACTGAGCTCCAGTGACTGGAGAAGATGGGGTTTCCCAGCAAGGCAGTAGCAAATGCAAACAATAGCAAGCATTGCATTTGTATGGAAACACAGTTTTGACTACAGAATCAGCTGATCCAGGGAAAATAAAGTCAGGAAAGATTGTGAAAGTCCAAAACCTCCCTACATTTTTTAACTTCTTGTTATGGCTTCTGTGTAACGTCACCAGATCCCTGGTGCTCACACACCATTCAAATCTGTAACTGTTTTAGACATAGTTCCCACTAATATAAGTTCATCCAGAGAGCAAATATAAACCATGCTCGGGTGACCATTCATAGATCTCAGGTAGTCAAGGGTCATCCCTTATAGCTACCCCATTCCTAAAATACATATAAAATATATGTATTTCATAGAATAATAAGAAAAATCTATACAAAATTCTGATCTACCTGAAAACAATCTGCTTTAAACAGGCTAAACAGAATTGAAAAATTGTTTCCAGCAGATAAGCTCTAAATGTGAAGGGAAAGTAGCTCTATTCAAGCTTTTTGAAGAGAATGAATGAGACAATGAACGTGAAAAAGCACATGGAATGCAATTTAAAGAAGCAAGCAAGCGAATCGTGACCAGAGAATGTCTATAAAACCTTGGCCGTTGACCTTCACTGGGTGAGGATGGTAAGTGGGTTTGGAGAATCAGCATTTCATCAAGTGGTTGAGTATATTTTTACCCTTTTCAAAATATGAACCAGCTCATCAGGTAAAAACTGATCATGCAAGGTTTGTCCATTTGCCTGCTCTCAGTGAGCATGAAAAAAAAAACTTTTTAAATGAACCTATGGTCTCTGCTGACTTTTGTTAATTCAATATATTTCTGTTAACTGCTAAGGGGAAGAAAATCAGAAATAAAAATTCTCAAAACCTTTATTACTTTTTCTTTTCTCAAGAATCCTGCACCTCTCATTACCTTCTCATTTTGCTATGCCAGGTTTCTCTTATGAAATTCCCCAATTTCGGCCAATTGACTCAAGCGCTCCCCTAATACACTCTTGCAATTGTAAGCACTCAGGGGTTCCACTAAAAGGGTGGCTGGATGCAGCTTCAGGACTAATTGTATCCTATGAGTTATAGAATTATGCACCAACAGCTAAAAGGACACAATTACAAGGTGAACTATTGTGACACACACTGTGTAATGTCATACAATCAAATGCAATGTTTAGTAAACATGAACCTCTTTGCCATTTTGTATTTATTTATACAGGTTTAAAATAAAAAAAAAAAAAATAAAGCACACATTTAAAAATACCCTTTCTCCATTGTGTCTCTGCAGCATTATGCAACTTCCCGATGAGGCCGACGGGTAGGCAATGACTCCGTCAGTGTCTGGGGAACGAGGCAATGACTAGCGAGGAATATGCAATTCTTGTTTGATTGAGTTACACCTGCAAAAAGAGATACAACCTTCCAGAGAGTGTAGGAGAGAAAAGGAACGGCTTACTGGGGATTTTCTTGGAGCTGCCTAGGTGGGAACATCAAATTTCTGCAGAAGTAGGAGCCTTAACTAGGTCACTGCCTAAAGGACTGCATTTTTCCAGCAATGTACCAGTAATGAAACACTGGAGGGTTTCTAATGCCTGAGCTCTCCCCTCAGCCATAAAGTTAAGGAAAGGGGAAACAGGTCTTCCACTTATGGTTGGGGAATGGGTAAGTCTCTGGCATGCCCTCAAAACAGAAAAATGATGCACAGCTCTGCAGAGGGTCAGGCTCCTTCCAGTTTGCCCAAGGAATCATGGGTTATTCCACCAAGTCTCCATAACATGCAAAAGCTCTGCTTTGCAGACCTCCAGCAGGACTCTCCCCCTCTCCTCTGGGAGTGACAATACACATTTCCAGACATTTCAGTCTTTCTTGAGAGAAAGATTTTCCTGACACCTTGCCCTCCTGCAATGCCACCCTCCTTCTCTCTCCTTGCTTGTTCTCGTCCTCATTTATGTCACACATATGCACATAAAAGATTCCAATGCAAAAGGGTGATCTCAGTCCATTCCCCTACAGCCTAAGCCAACACAACTTCCATTGGCAAAGGAAAGCAAACCATAATTCTGGCAAAATGATTATTTTTCTCCTTTCCTCAATACACCACAGGAAACAGAGAAAGATGATCTAATGACTTATGTCCAAAATACTGCTGAGGGAACAAAAGCATGCTACTTATCTTTACAAAAGATTTACTGTGAGTTCAATGGAAGTACAATGGGTGGAGAGGCCATACCACTAGTTTCTCTAATGTTTTTTGTGGCAGCAGTTTTGGTCTGTGCTTTGAATACAAAGCAATTACAGTGTCAAATGGCTCTATTTTGGAAAAGGGAGGTGACTATGAAATTTAATTTTGTTCATATCCCAGAGTAATTGTGGTACAATAGGAATTATCATGTCAAATTTCAACTCCATCTCTACATCTGCATTGTATGTGTGTGTATGCTCACATTTTGTGCACTCACTGGTACCCTTAGCAGTCATGTCCCACGTGGGCTGTTCAGGGCCAGCTCTATTCAGTGTTTTCACTACTCCCAGCATGGATAGTGGAAGGGAGAGTATATTAATAAAGCGTTGTCTGTCTAAGTTTGGAAGGACTGCAGAATTTTGAAGCCTGACGAGAGTCAAAACGCACTCAGATCCTTGAAAGAATGATGTGAAATCAACTATAAGAAATTCAAAAAAGACGAGTCCACAGGGGAAAGAGAAATCAGTGGTGCAAACACAAAACTGATTAAACAGCACTTTTGCAGAAGAGTATCAGAGGTTGCACTTGGTCACTGCTTCACAGTGAATAAAAAGTATGGCACAGCTACAAAGCCAACACATCTAATCCTTACCCAGTTTATTAAAAGAATCACATACAGAAGACATGGAAGACACTTTTTTTTCTGTTCTCCTTGGAGGTGATGAATCTTCAACTGAGCACTGTGGGCATGACCCTAGGAAAGAGTACGGAATTGAATGAGAATGAGGAGTCAGGAAAATACACTTTCTGCAGGAAAGTCTACTTAGTTTAGGAGAGAAAAATTTGAGAAGAACCACAGTAACAATTTTCTGTATGAAAAGGATATATAAGAACAGGTATAAAATGTTTCTTTTGTCCCCTGAAGGTGGGACAAGACACAATCAGCTTAATTTGCAGCAAATATAATTCTATTTGAATATCCTAATTCCAAGAATAGGCATGTACTGGGAATATGCTGCCTAGGCTGGCTGTGGAACCATCTTTAGCAGGGTTTAAAAAACAGGTTACACAAAAAACTGCTTGAAACAACCTAGATACTGATTCAGCCCTTTTTCTAATCCAATATTTTCCAACTTGAGTATGGTATGGCAATTTAGGTTGCCACAAGCTATGTCCCTTTAAATTGGCTCAGATTGTATATTCAGAAACAGAGGCACCTAGAATTGCTTGTCATGTTATTTAATGTAAAAGCTGGATTCTTGGCCTGTAGAGGCTGGGATGTGTTCAAAAAAACCGGGAGATTTATGTATCTATAGCTAATACTTTTAAGTATGGTAATTTAAAAATTTGTAGCAATTCAGCCGCAAGTAAGTGGAGAAAATGTGATGTCTTCTACTGTTTTCTGATGCACTTTAATATGTAGCTGTGAAATTCAAGCTTTTTGGCTCACAGAAAATCTCTGCCATAAAACATTCAGTAAAGAGGGTCCATGAAGTACAGAATAACAGCAGAAGAAAGAGACAAATTAATTTGCTGGATAGACAATTATTGGAAGCTTAGGAGATGAGAAATACCAGATTAAATACTTTCTCCATTTCTTTCTTGCAAATCAGTCTTTCAGTGTTTAATGAGTTCCTATCGGCCTATGCAAATAATTCACAATGAATAATTTATCTGATATTTTTTTCTGTTTGTGGGATATCTAAAAGTAAATTGGTTTCCTCTCACATATTCATTATTCAAAAATATAATAGCACAGCCTTAGGTGAGTGTGTTTTTGCTGCAGTTGCTTTGCTGCACAATTCAGTTTTCATACGTGTGGCAAGCGTCCCACTGAATTCCTTTTATCCTCAGGGCAAAGATTCCTTCAAGCTGAATTAAGGTCCCACTTTCAACAAGCTCTGCAGGGTCTCTCTCTCCACTGTTGCCATGGAGGGGGCTAACCTCCTAATTCGAGCATCTGAATCCGATGTGGCCATCTGGATTAGGCTGGCCAGTGGGAATTGCCACCAGAGCTTAACTAAGAACTGTCTTGAGCTCCCACTTTCCAAATTCACTGGCTGAAGTTAAGCAAAATTTACCAGGGAAACAGAAGAAGCACTCCTCCAGGCATCCCATTTCTGCCTCTAATGTCCCCTTTATCTTCCATTGGCTGAACTGTTCTTAGTCAACATATTGTCATAGAATCATGGAATCATTTAGGTTGGAAAATACCTTTAAGACCGTTGAATCCAACTGTGTATTAATGTATATGCTTATACTTGGTTTGTACACAAGTGGTAGGAAACGGATTATGACCTTAGTTTCAACTCTTGTTTTAACAGTTCCTACTTGAAGGAAATTGCCAGCATATTGGAAGTCTCCCCCATTTCAGGTACAGTACATGGACCCACAGGAGGAACTCTCCTTCTGCTCCTTGGAACAAAGAATTAAATGCTTGCATTGACAACTTTCAATTCACCTCTGTCCTGAAGTTTAGGAATGCCAGACAGACCAGCTAATACAACAGGCGTTGTTTCTGTCGTGTAACACACTGAGAATGCCAAATAATGACAGAGAACTGGCAAGGTCCTTCAGCAAGCAAATTTGGAATAAAAAGGAAAGCCTAAACAGGACTACAGTTGTTTTTCCAGTCAGATCTTTTGATAATCACATTATACAGAGTCAGTGGAGACAATTAAGGGGTTCAGTAATGGTGCACAATGAAATATTTGTGTTGCTATCAGCACTTGATAGCAAGATACAGTGTATTAGATGTTTAGAGTGTCCAGCTCCATCAAATTCCTTTTTTAACATTTTCAGAATGCAGAATGTAATATCCACCGCAGCATTTACCTTTGTAGAATCATCTTCCTCAGAAGCACACCTCAGACTTCCTCTTTCACCATTTCAAACTGCTAGAAAGAGTCATTCAAAGTTATCAAGAATATTTTTATTCACAAATGGAAAGGCTCATTTTCTTTATTGCTATAAAAAGCCAGCTTAAACTGCTGACTGCTTGTGGCTGGCTTATTAATGTAAAAGTGAGAGAGCTTGCATGGGGGAGATAAAAAGGGGCAAATGAAAGAACAGAAAGTATGCAGGGAGAGAAAAGAGATTAACATAAGAGTGGAAGAGTCAAAGAAATAAGTGGAACAGGGGAAAAAAACCCAGAAAAATAAGGCAAAATATAGTGATGCCCTCAGTAGAAAGGACGAAACAGTGAAGAAAAACAAGAATATTGGGAAAATGCAAGGATGATACCAGATCTTAAAATAATTCTGAGAAAATAGATAGTGATGTCAAAATCCCAGTAATTGAATTTTTGCCTTGAAAAGCCAGTGACAGCTTTGCTTAAATGTTTAGCCACATAGAATCAAACTCCACTTCTCTGACTGCATGTATCTCTCAATGAAGTCAAGAAGAATCAATAGCAACAGCAGCGTTCAAAACCATGCTGTTTTCATTGCAGAAAAAGTAAATACAATACTCTTTCCACACCTGCACCATTTTTCCATCTTTCTGTCTATCCCAAAACCACTGTTGTTAGCCTTCCTCTATTGATGGCATCCAGCTAAAGAGAAGCCAGAGAGAGAGAGCTCACATATTGTCTGTTCTTAATAAATAATCATTAAAGGATAGATTTGCAGCACCACAGCATTGTCCAACACTCAGTCTATTTGCCTTGAGTCAGCTGCTCTGTAATGTCTCCCTATTATTCCATAATTGAATACTACATCTTACCTTTCTTTTTTTATTGTGCAAGGACTTCTCTTATCTGAAAAATATTGTAAACTCATTCAAATTTCATGAATCCACATTGGGTCTAATGCAAACTAGTTGTACAGGAAAACCAAATAAATGAGTAAAACGACACCTCTCCAGTACCCATCAATAGGGTTTTTCTGCTGTTTCTTTTAATTGCAACCCAGGCCTGCCTAGCCTCTCCCACCTCCGTTGCAAAGGGCACTGAAAAATTTATGAGCAACCAAAACTTACTGTCATTCATTATCTCAGACTTACAACACATTGCATAAAGTGAGTACTCAGATGCTTGAAATCATCACACTGAGGCCACATTTCTTGGACCAGTGATGTTTCCAACCATTCACCCGATAGCTCTGATGAGACAACCTGCAAACAGGGGCCAGACAAGGAAGTAATAATTCACATAAGAGTTAGAGAAATGCTTCAAGTGGCACCACTTCAAAGATTTTTTTGGCAGTTTAGACAAAACCTGAATATCGTCATCACAAGAGCAAATGAGCAAGTAGGTCTCCTTTCAGACAGGGGTGAAACTCAGGTGATCATGGTGATGGTGGAGGGTTGTGGGTAAGCACAGGGGGACACAGGGAGGGGCGGGGAGTGATATGTCCATGGCAATCTGGATGGGGTGGCGGATGGTGAGAGGGTTTTTGGAGTTTGTGGGGATGCCTGTTTCCTACCTTTCCACTGACCTCACAGGTGCAGATGCACAATCTCCCAGCTTATTTTATCTCTCTAGTGGGGCTCTGGTCTATAATAGGGACATAGCATAACATCAGCCCCCCAGCCCTACTCCCTCATGGACCCCAGTCCATGCCTTCCAGTGGAGGTGGTCGGGCTGCCAGGTTGTCCTCGAATTGTCCCACTGCAGTGGCACAGCTGCCAGAGGGGAGCCCCACTTCTTCCCAGATACACGGTTTCCACCACATCAGCTCAGCTGCTGCACACCGAGGGGACAGGCAGGGGCACTGCAGGCTGCCCAGTGTCCCTGCCTGTCTGCTGGCACACAGGGAGATCAGCACATCAACCCCGTGCATTAGAAACACTAATGTTGGAAAGCACATTCTAAAATGTAGTGGGCTTGGGTCTTGAAGACAATCTTGTCTGTGCAAAAGCCTAATGATTCTTCATTTTAACATCATTGTAGATACCAGAGCCATGATGATCTCTAGGGAACCATCAGGCTTTCAGGCTTCTCTATATGTTTCATTTGGGATGGGAAGACAGATAATATACAATCATGGTGATTAGCCAGAAGGAGTGACTTACATTTTCATTCACTGTGTGCTTTGTACACCTAAACAACAGAACAAATTCAGAAAAATTCCCGAGTGGCATATATAGTCAAAAATATCTATATCTAGGCCCTAAAACAGGGAGAGGATTTGTATCCCTTTTAGAAGTCAAGGTGTCCAAGCACATAATATTGAAGGAAAGAAAACTTAGTTTTTCCCTCTGGAAGTCTTTTAACAAAAGAATATGTCACAGTGATGTACAGCAGGTAGAAAATAAATTTGATAAAAATATTTAATAAGTATTATTTTTTAGGACACTGGCCCATAATATTTTTGTTATGATGCAAAAGCACAACTTTGATTTGCACGATATGAGCCTTTCCAGAAATATTCTATTAGTTGTAAAATGTCACGTTGTAAAGCAGAATCATCCATCAGAATGCAGAACAAGCAGGTTTCTTATTTAGAGATAGACAGAGTTCACCTAAGCTAAGAGGTCAGGTGAAAAGGAAAAGAGAAAATTTCTGCATTTTTCAGTCACCAGGGTTGTGAGAAAAAACCTTTCTGAATTCTTCCCATTTATGTGCCCGTGATATACCTGCACAGCCCGAGGTTTCTGGTACACAGAAAGCAAGATGCATTAATCATGAGGAACAGAGGGCCTGAAGCTGCACTGTGCCACTCCACTTGAAAAGCCTCTAAAATATGCTAGTGCCAGATCTGCCTGGGCTGAAAATTGTGTACTGTTCACAATGGTGCATCTGAAAAGAGTAAAATTAGATGTATGCTCTCAGAAAATTTGCTGCACATCTACTTCCAATTTCTTTCCATTTCTGCCCTACCATAGGTTTGTAATTTCCATCTCTGTCTTAAGTGTGCTCCCTCTGTATCCTTCATCAGAGCTACACAGGTCCTGCCTGCCTTTCTCATGCAAGTTCACCTAAATGAAATCACTGAAGTAAATAAGGCGAGCAAGATTTTCCCATTACCTTGTGGGGAATTCATCTGCTTGAGGCTTCATTTTCTGTAATGCATGGCTTTTGTTCCTGGCCTCCTCCACACAGTTACACACCAAGGCACGATGATAATCTGACTTTCTCTCCGTGTGCACCTGCCAGATGGTGGTGTGTATCAGCTCTGACGGCAAGCACTGAGCAATACAACCTGCTTGTTGTAACACTGGAGCAGGAACAGCCTCGGCCACATTCCCAAGCATTTACTCTTTGTCTGGAGTTCCTCGGATATTTCAGTGCCAGCCATACATCACAACTTTAAGAGCTGAGGTGACAATTCAAAATATGAAAATCATTGCAGAGTAAATGAAGCAAATGATCGTTTTTGACAAATACACATGAGTGTGGCACTCAGAAATCTGGCTTGAATGTCTCTAAATAATTAAATTTATCTACCTCAGTAACTACATTTGAATTGCAAATTAATTCTCCAACTCAGCCCTGCCACATATGTACCTGCTGGTACTGGGCTCTCGCTGACTGTTAGCCCTGAGGTGCACGAGCCCTTTGGGCAAGTGCATTTCAGTGCAGAGAGCACACAAGGGTGAGGACACCTGGCTTTGCTGCACGATGTTTTGTCAGTCACCCTCCTTGAGCTTTCTTTTGGTGCTTTTAACTCAGCACTGCACGGTGCAGGACATCCATAGCCCAGGGACAGCTGGCAGTGCCAAGCACAGAGCTCCTGAGGCAGGGATAGTCTTGCAAACCTGGCTTAACTCCATCACGTGTTGTGCTATCCTTTAACTGCATGGTCATAAACTAACCTCTCTGCCATGCTCTTGTCCTTCCTCTTTTTACACAGAATAGATGGGGCATAACTGCTCACCTGATATTACCCACTGGGGGAATGATGAAATGCATTGTTAATTGCCTAACATCTTTGGTGCTCCACCAATGTTCCTCAAATTCCATCACAAAGAGAGAGAGCTATCCATCTCCCCACCACTCCTCAGCATATGAGCAATGACTCTGTTCTCCCAGATGTCCTGTGAGATGAGGAGACTTCCTTACATCCATTTCACAAATAGACGCTTGAGGCACAGAGATATTAATGTCAACAGGGCTAACTCACTTGAAACGTTTACAGTTTGACTTTCTTAGGGAACCAGGCATTTTATTGCACTATATTTCTCCAAAGCAAAGCAGGGTTTCCTGGTCTCCATTGGAAACCCCAAGCATTCTTCATTTCATTTCAACAAGTCAGATTGAAGGGGTCAGATAAGAAATCCAGAAACTGAAGAACACACAGGCATCACCTGTGAGAAATGTCTGTGAAGTGATGTGATTTAAATCCCCATGGAATTTGGGCACATCAGAAAGAAAATCAAGTTCTCCAGGGCAGTATTTAACAGCCCATCCCAGGAGACTTCCTCTTGTTCCATCTTATTCACTGCGTACATTTCCAGTTCCTGCAGCAAATAATGCAGAGGTCGTGGAGGCAACAACCTGTTTCTCTCCATAGCTGTGATACGTTCCCCAGCCCATGTATCCTGAACTATTTGCAAGTCCATGGAAAACCCTGTGTAACACAAAACTGCACTTGTTACCATTCAGGACAGCAAAATCAGGTGTGCACAGGCAACTTGAAAACTGATTTTTTTTTTTTTTTGTTGTCCCACTACCCTCTCTGGCACTGTAAGAAATAGGACAAGTGAAGAAGGGGGTAGGAAGTTCCCAGGTTTCATGCTTGCAGCCCCAAAGTGCCCATGAGGCAGGAATAATCCTCTGCTTAGGTGTCACAAAGATGGCAATGGGAAACAGTCTCTCTGGTTTAGTAAAAGGAGATACACTCCACAATGGCAGTAAGTGAACCCTTGCACCCTGACCTATTCTATTTCTCAGGCCAGATTGAACCTTCCTGGCAGCTTGTGACTCCTGATGCCTCCAGTTCAGTCCGGCCTGAGCCCCACTTTCAGCCTGCAGGGTTCAGTCCTGCCTCCTGCTCCTGCCTACTCATCCCCATTCTTCCCTTACCCATTCCCATGTCCCTCTTCACCACAGACACAGTGAGCATGCATGGCCCCCTGAACACAGAATGTAATAAGACAGCAGAAATCTCAGTCTTTCAGGGATATTTTCACAGGCAAAGTAAGGGACAGATCCTGACACCAACCCAGGTCCTCAATCCAGCTTTCCAGCCTTCCAGCCCTGCCCTAAAGCTCTACCTGTACTAAAGTGTTGGAGCTTTTCTACTTGAGAAAGGCTGTCATCTCTTTCTTACAAACAGCCAAATTGTTTCAGAGAGCAGAAATCGTGCATGTTTTGGCAGTGAAAGTTTTAAATTTAAACTCTTAAATTTGGCAGTTATGAAACATAGAACAACAATTATATAAATATTGCTGTATCCTAAAGTGTGGCTTGATTACCTGGCTTCACTAGTTAAGGAAACAGAAAGAATATATATGTGGTCTCTGGATAACCAGACAACCTCAGCTAATAAAAGAGTAACTAAATGACCACAGTATTCAGTGTAATTTTTTCTGTCAGGTGGCCAATCCTCTGCTAGTCAAAGATTGAGGGGTGAATCCTCTCTATAGTGTCCTTTCTCTGTATCTGAAAGTAAAACCCAAAGCTTTTTAGCAGCACTTCCAATTTATCCTTTCCTCTAACAGGCAGCATCCTCTCCAAAATCTTTTCATCTCTCTCTACAATACTAAATTACACAGTCCTAATCCCAGCTGAATCAGATGATTGTGCCCATCTGTACTGTGGAGGCACTTGCAGACAGCTTCACTCAACATAAGCAGCATCTGCCCTGCAAACATCATACCTGCTATCCACACCTAAAAGTGATCATGACTGACTGACAGGCATATTACTTTTGTAACATTAGCACAGCTGTGTACTATTTATTTATATAATCTGTTTTATAGGTATGTGTTTATTTATTTACTAAAAATAAATAGTATATTAGAATAATATAATGTAATGATAAAATATATAGTTGGTTTGTTTGATTATTTATTTATTTATTTATATAATCAATTTATAATCTGTTTGCCTAACTGCACCTCTAGGTGTACATGGAAGTATGGGACAACTATAGGTTATCTGGTATCATCTGCCATAGTTACTGGCTACAGATATTACAGATAGCCTTGAGAAGGAGAGGAGGTTCATGTGAGCATGCTCCATGTATTTTCAGAAGGAGTTTCCTCTAATCTATCAAATGAAGAAAGGATGTTATACTGATTCCAAGTGACACCCTTACTGCAGCTGGATATCAAATGCTGGGCCATACTGCCACCTTTCAAATGCAGACAGACCCAGCTTTCTGCAGAACATCCAGCTTGCCATTTAGGCCCAAGCCTGAGATCTGGGACCAGAAGCCAGTCTGGTGAAGTTCCCAGCCTGCCTCACTGCTGTGATGGCCAAACTCATCAGCAGCCACCCAGCTTGAGGTGGTGCTCTGGCTGGATCCCATGCACCTGTAGCTTCAGATTGCTTCCAGTAAGACAATGGAAGCTTTGGAAAATGGTTCAAACTTTGCAGATGTTCATCTGTAAAATAACATACAAGAAGTTAAGGAGCTGCTGTCTCAGCAGGGAGCTCCCTCTCACTCAGCTGGAGGCCACAACAATTACTGAAACAGCTCAAACTTGTTAAAAAAACTATAGGCTTTTTCAAATGCCTGTGGCGATTCCCTGGTTTCGTTCATGCTGGCAGTTAGTTTCCCAGCACTACAGGCAGAGTATTTAAGGAGCAATTTCAAACTTTCTGCGTGTCACCAATGGAACTGATCCAGCAGGAGCTTGAAGACTTCACCATCCAGCTAAGAACCACAGTTCTGGGCTGGCAGTCTTGGGAAAACAAATGTGGGGTCTGGAGCCTGCTCCTGGATTCAGGGCAAACTTGCAGTATATATTTCCCTGAATGATTAATGGAGCACTCACAGAGCTAATCAATAACAGGAATAATGACACCTCATCTGTGCTTACTGTATGCAATAAATACATGCCCCTTAAGGCTGGCCAGCCCTGGCTCTGCCACTCTCTGAGGATGGCAGGAAGGAGGACTTTGTCACAATCTCAGTAGCAGAGCCCAAGATGAGCCGTGGCTGTGAGAGGGTGTCCCATGTATCCTGGCTGGGCACATGAGGTTTTGGTGCAGGCAACCTCTCCTAGCTCTGATCACAGCAGAGGATCAAGAGCAGGTGACTGGAGCTGCTGGGGCTCTCCTGAGATTCACGACTGCCCGTTTGGCTCAGGGAAACATCCTGACAGCCCTGCACTTGCAAAAGTCACTGGAGATTGGAATTAGGCTATCTCAAACGTCATTTCCAGCCCAAACCTTTCTATGATTCTATGAAATCTAGGAAATATCCTTCAGGGTATTTTAATTAGAAAATATACATCTTCTTCTACGCTCTGATTTCTGGATCTTTGGAGTGTCCTTGTCCAGGCTGGTCTCTTTGACTATGAAAGCCTCCTCGTAATATAGTATAGTGACATGAGTTCAGATAGGGGACCTCCACGGAAAATTCTGAAAGCTGCAACTGCAGCAGTAAAGCTCCCAGAGCCAGCAGCTCTGGGAAGGCACCACATGCAGACCCTCAGCACAGTGTTCACCAAGGCTCTCTCTGGCTGTCAGGCCGTTTGATTTTCTTCCATTTCCACTCCGCCATCTCTCATCAAAGTGACAGGTGTGAGACCATGGATCTCAATTAATGTCTGTTAACTGCTTGGATGGACTTTGACAGAATAAGAAATGCTATTATTAAATGCCTGAAAATAGCTAAAGAGAGGATGAAGTGTACATATATATATAAAATTACATATATATATATATATACACACACATATATATATAGATATGTAGATATGGATGCATAATTTTTCTCAAGAAGCCAATGAAAGGGGCTTTTATCCCCTTCTGAGATAGTTACTTTCTGATTAGGTACAGTCTTGACAATTATTCCACTGCTTGTTATATGAAACACTAGAGTGTCTCATATGTAAGCAATACCCTTCCAGAAATAATTATCCTTTTGACATAATGTTATATATGCGCTTCTTTGTTTAGGCGTCCTGCAGGTTAACAAAATCAAGAGCCAGATGCCTTGAGACGAATTAGCTATTTCCTGTCAATAAAATATTATGCAGCACACTTAATTTATAGGAAACACTGATGCCATTAAATGCTTTGGGCTGCCTCTGCTGCTCATACCCATGGAAGCACTTGTGGTTATTGCAGCCCTATTACCACACAGCATTAGTCCATAAGTATAGAAGAGTTTACCTAAATAAGAGTCATGAGCAATGTAAGGTGGTTCTGCACTGAAAAGATCCATCTGACTTTGACTTTGCTTAGTCACCCTACAGTTCACTTTTCATCTACTGGATTGACTATATTCACTCATAAAACCAGGATGTTTTTACAATTGTTTCAATAATGACAGTGCTCTGCAGCTGTTTGGCACTCCTGAAATGGCATTTGTGAGTGTGAAGATCCCTCTGACAAGACTAAATGCTCATAGAGTCATAGAATCCTTTGGTTTGGAAAAGACCTGTCAGATCATTGAATCCTCATCTCACAAGCCACCTCGTTGTTAATAGATAACTTGAGAGAAGAAAAATTCTGAAAAAAAATTAAAAAAAAACTTTGAAAAAGCCCTCCTATCACCCTACATTTTTCTTGTATATTTATAATTCATCTAAGGGTTGTTTTCCTCTCTGGACCTTGATTAAAATACTTCTGTGCTCCTGCCTAGTTTGAAAGAAATCAGTGAGATTCATTTGCAACCAGCACAGTTAATTTTGGAAGACCTGTTGCTATGCCGTAGTTAAACTGCATTATGTTTTATTGTTTTGTTTAACATGCGAAACATGTGGTATCACCCTCAAATGTTTACCACATACTCTCTTTTTAAAACATGACATTTGTGAGGTTTCTCAACAAAAAGAGTAATTTAGGCTCTAAGTGCTAAGTGATTAAAAATTACTCTCAAAAAGCTCATGTTTTGAGTTCTGTGGTTTATTTAAGATCTTCTACATTGACAAGGTCAAAACAAGGAAAGTGAAAACATACAAAAAATGAACATTTTGTGGCTTCTCAGTGGCTCTGGGTTTATTTTACTCTCAAAATTCAGACTTTCAGCAGTCAACCATTAAACAAAATTTCTGACAGTTTCTCCCATTCTTCAATGCTATATGAAAAGCCTTCTTAACCAGGTCAAGAGAGAAGTATGATGGGACCTGTTCACACAGGACCCTCTCTGAGGCTCTCAACCTGCAAAGCCAAGGACATGGAAATAACCTCTGTTGGGCTTTTTTCTTTAATATAAAAAAACGGGGGGAGGGGGGGCAGGGGGGGCATTCACTAACAGTTTGTTGAAGACAAGGTGGAAATCCTGAACTGGCTAATAACTGGTTTAATAGAAACAAAGAAATCTGGTTTTTAATCAAAACTTATAACTCCCATGGAGTGCCCAGCCCACTCCCATATCCCTTCAATTTATAGTAGACTGTCTATGCCTTGAAAAAGCTGGATTTCTGCACTCCCCTCCTGAAATAATTTAACAACAAAACCAGCCAATAAAAAACAAACAAAAAAAATCCTCTTTTTTAAAACAATTGTGACCTTTTCTCAAGAAAATGACAATTTTGATAGAAGTTTATTGTTTTTCCCAGACTTCTGGTGACCAGGAAGGAAAAGGTCAAGTTCCTACTAGAGCATTTTTCATCTGAGCAATTTTGAGAGGATGGAGAGCTCAGCATGCTGAACGGGAAGCTTCAGAGGTGACCGTGTCAACCTGAGCACTGGCTGCCATGGGTGATCCATCCCCCTCCCTCTGGCCCTGATGTCCAGAGCCACCACCCTCCAGCTGCCTCCCTTCCTGCCACAATGCAGAGCAAACCCACCAAACACAACCTTGCTCGTGTCACCCTGCCAGAAACCTCAGTGAGCAGGAAAGCAAATAGCTTTCTTACAGAGCCTCTTACAAAGCAAAAGACCCTTTTTTTTAACACAAAACAGAAAGTTCCGCTATGAGCTATGTGCCTCTGTGAGGAAAATTGGATGTTGGGCAACAAAAAATCCCAAATCTTTTTCATCTATCTGAGTAAGTGATAGTTGTGATTAGATGTACCCACTTCGGAAACGTGGCAAGGACCTGGTACCACAATCCTTCCAAAAATACCTGTGGTCCTAGCAGGGACCCTTCAGACACTCGAGTTGACCCCACCCTTCTCCTGGTTCTGTTGTGTGTGTCCCTTTTACCCCTTCCCACACTGGGAGTCCCCATCCACCTACCTACTCCAGCACAGAGAGTTTCTGCACTTTGCAATGGAAAAAGCAACAGCAGGAAGCTTCACAGCTCACTGCCCTTAGCCCTGCAGCCTGGAACACGAGGAAGAAAAGCAGGGATGAAGAATATAGAGACTTTGGTGGAGCAAGGGAATGTGGATGTTAAATTGCAGCAGAACATGGACTAGAAGCAGTTGAACCTGGTTTGCACACAAACTCTTCGACATCTATTGCCTCTGCAAAGCTACATTTGGCCAATCTGCTTGTAGCTTCTGGTACAGTTTATTTATGGGCAACCCTTTCATTTTTGTTCATGCAAAATTAGGAAGTGCAGAAAGCTAAATTATTTGCAGCAAATGGAATTTGAACTGAAAGGGAAAATGCCTCCTTATATCCCATGGAAAATGAGTTTCTGGTGTCTAGTGCACGAATCTTCTACTCGGCACCTCTGGATTGTGTGTGAGTTGCAAACTGATGTGCTTTGGCTGATAGGGGAGCCCTTTCTACTCTTTTACATCTGTCTTTTCGGTTCTTAGAGAGAAAAAGTGAATTTTATAAAATAACTGGAATTTGTGTATGTGAATGTCCTCACTAGAGAACCTACTCAAATCAGCCAAATCTCAGTATAAAGAACACTTATTCAACCCAACAAGTTCATTTCAAAAGCCCAGTATACAAGATACAAATGGAAAAAAATCTGGGTATTTACTGTGTATTTTCAGTGTTCAACTCACAACTTTCCATTTTAAGGAAAATTATAATAGGATTTTAATTCTGCAGCATCTCCAGAAAAAGATTTATATTTCATACTTCCATATTTATCATGTCGATGGGTAGAAACAAATGAGCGTTGTCACATTCTGACATTCTGACACTGAATAAAATGTCATGAAAGCCAAATGACACACTTAGAATTTACAATTTTTTATTCCAGGAGAGAGAGAAGGTGTTAAATATATTTAAGGGGGGAAAAAAGGAAAAAAATCAAAGCAATGAAATGCAGGTTCTTCCTTGCTTTATTACCTCTAGAATTCCAACCTCTTATTTTTAACAGCCAAGGAGACAAAGACCTGTCATCCAATATCTTCACAAATTACAGCCCAACCTGTAAATACAAACTGAGCACTTGATATGATCTTGAGGCATTTCTATTTTCTATTTAATACTGTTTCATGCATTCATGTGCTAATAAAGGTAAAACTAGGTGATCCTTCAAGCTACCCTCTACACTTTATCTGCCAGAGCTATAAAAGCCAAAGAAAATTGGTGCATTTATATTGCAAAAAGAGAAAGACTGCAAGCATTGAAATGAAGTAAGGTGTTTGTTCTCATGTATCATTTCAGCAGCAGTTGTTTACAACAAAAACATTTAGTCAGAACTGGATTTTTATGAAAAGTCCTCATGTGTTACTAATCTTCTGCTGACATTAGACTGATTCTCCTGGATCTTTCATTTGCTTCTGGTGAATCACCCTGCTCATAAAGCAAATTGCCTTGTCCTGACTTTGATTTCCACGTTGATTTGCAGTGTGGCTTCAGGTATATGCAGCAGTTTGCCCCTGAGAAAATTCAGCATAGTCAGCTAGCACAGTCTTCTTCCTAAATTAACACTCACCACAATTGTGCAATGAAAAAAAATAAAAAGTTGGAGGAATCAATTCTAAACACTTCCTGTATAGAACAGCCTTTTTACCTCAGACTCCAAAACCAGAACCAGATGTGAAATTAGTTATGGCCCACATAACCACAGATGAGAAGCAGACAGCAGTGTCTATCAAAATATCTGCTTAAACCCCTTGACTTCCCAGTCCTTCCTTCAGCCTTCCTAAAGTATCAATTTCTCCTCCACCATACTCAAATACACTAGTCCCCTTTCAACCTTCTCAGTAGTCTGAAATACATACCAAAAAAACCCTCTGTGGAGTCCCACAAGAGACCTGTGGGGGAAAAAAAGCAGCTGACTAAAGTCACCTTTTCAGGTCTCCTCATCCTTTGAAAGAGAAGAGCAAGGTCCTGATCATAAATGGTTGGTTTGGCTGAGAACTTTCAGATTTGGACCACAAGGTGAGGAAAAGGTGTAATGAAACCCTTCATAATGCATAAAGAAAACCTCAGATTGGCCTATGAATAAAGCCAAAGAAAAACATGGATGGAGAAGCTGGGTTTAGCAAAAGTGTTTCTGCTGTTTCCAAATAGCTGAGATAAACATGAACAAGCAAATTTGATGTGTCCACTCATCAGGCTAGAGAAAGAATTATCATTACAGAGTAAATGGTATTCTACTTTGGGCAGAGTTGATAAACAACAATCTACAGGGAAGAAAAAAAAGCAAGAATGTCCATTGCAAAGGAATTACAATAAAAACCCCATGTGTTACTATAATATTTCATGATCACACAGGATGAGCCAACACCAATTAAAGGACACATTCTGCTCTGAAAGTACAAGCTCATCTCCCATTTACAGCAGCAGTGATAGAAGAGGCAAATTTTGGCCATGACCTCGTCTTTTATTAACATCCTAGATGCCAGAAGGCAGATTTACAAAGGCATTTTTCGAGCTAAAATTGCATATGAGCCCATTGACACAAATACAGGGATTTGCAGAAAATCCTCACAGGATGCCTGAAGTGGCTTTTTAAATTTTTAATCACAAACAAATGAGTCATGTTAGAAAGCGTACACAGAAAGAGAACTACTACCATCACCACCAGCACTGATTGTTTTAAAAAACCTAAATTAAACTTGCCAATTCTAGGCACTTGAAGTTTCTTCTCCCTGTCATTTGTATGCACACACACAGTCTGACATAGATTTAAAAAAAAAAAACACACAGTGCAAATTTATAGAAAAACCCACTATGGCACAGTAAAATTCTTCCATTATTTTCTCATCTTTTCAACTTAATCTGATAAATGTACACATTTCTCTCAATAAGTTTTTTATAATCAAGCCAAATCTGAGGTTTTCCTACATAACTATTCTGAACTACTTCCTTCCTTTTCCAAAGGCGTACATTGACTTAAGTTGCTTTTTGCATTTGAATTGGAGCAACTAAAATTGGAACTAAGCAAAACATTTAATTTTCTTAAATCAGCAAATTCTTAGCACTTTCCAGATATTCTTTAATTATTTTGGGGAAAAATGTGAGCTATCCCTACTAACTCAGATCAGGTCTAGTGATTTCCCTGCATGGCAGGCTAATCAGTGCTTCTTTAGTCTAGAAAGCAGTTCACCTTTTAAAATATTCAGTTATGTTCTTTGAACCATGTGTTTTGTTGCATCACATTACATTTTTGCTGGGTTTCTTTTGCTGAAATGTCTTCCTTGAATATTTTTTTACCAAAGTTGGTAAAATGTAGATTATCTAAGCATCTACAAGTGTCTGCATCATCCTTTTCTATTTACTGTAGTTTACAGATCTTGAGATTCTGTACTTGATAGCAGTGCCATCGTCCAATCCACTTGCAGAAAAAAAAAAACACTGTGGCTACAGCAAAATCTTGAATTAATATGCTAGAGGATTTCTGCATTTCAGTTATTGTTTTGAGGTGATTCCTTTTGTCCTCAACAGCAAACTGATCCCTCCTAGGTATCAGGTGATGTGTAATAAAAACTGAAAGGGAAGATGAGAATAACAACTTGTTGACTGATCTTTTTTCCCCAGTTGTCATTTATGCCCTCACTCATGCCTTCCTTTCTGTTTCCAAGTTAAACGTTTTAATTTTGACCAACCTTGTGCTGCAATTCAGCACAGAGCTATTTAAAATACTTAGGGTCCAATCTAACTCCTGCTCAAGTAGATGGAAAGAAAGATGGCTGTTATTTATTCCAGAATAGAAAACGTTCCTGTATTTTTGGTGAGACAGAGGCCAGTGCAGTATGTCAAACCACCACATTCAGCCATGTCAGAAGTATTGCCCATGCGTGTCTTAACAACATGGCATGCAGATGAAAACAAAAGCCTTCTTCCCAAGCAACAGCAACATGCCACTCCCATCCCATGCTCCTCCTCACTCCTTCCTGACCCAGGATAATTGCTCAAAGTCTTGTCTACATTTATTTCTATTTACTTTCCTTATATTTACTTCCCAGAATATACAGGCCTGGCAATGAAGCTGGCCAAGTCATTCCTTTTTGTCTTGAGAAGAACAAAGGTGGATGTGTTTTTTTGTAAATCATTTTTAGGTGCACAATATTTATAGTCCTAGAGATCAATTTAAAATTCTGCTGTAAGGATTGAGCAGAAGTTCTTAAACAAACTTGCTTGGTTTTATCACTGGTGCTTTATTTTTCCTTTCTCCCTCCTCTCTTGCAGTTTCTGTCACCAGTACCAAGCATTTTCACTCCTGATATCACACTGTAATTTAAGAAAGCTTTTGCTCTATAGTTTAAAAAACTATTATAATGACTGCCACTAATTCAGATATATCATCTTCAAGTCTTTGTGCTATAGCTATTGAAGCAAGCAGGAGTCTCAAAAAAGTATTTATTGAAAGTACTTATTAAAGTGTGAAAAGTACTTATTAAAAAATTTATGTCTAAAAAGACTTACTAAGAAATCTCTTCACAGACTTTGATACCATGAAGGAGCCATGATCTATCTCCAAAATCAGACAAAAAAAATCCATTTTGAGAAAAATAAAAAAAAATGCATAATACAGAAGGACTACCCTGAAGCAGAGTTCACATCCCAACAAGTAAGAAACTCAAGGACTGCGTAACATCTGCTAGGATATTTGTTGTTGGTATTGATGTAAAAATGCACATCTTCGGTGAGATGAAGGATGGTAGTGCAGAGCTTGAGAGAGAAACAGGCCAGCACCTGAATCCTTTGTTTTAAACATCGAATCATTATAGAGTCATTAAGGTTGGAAAAGACCTCTAAGATCATCAAGTCCAACCATCCCACTGTATAGCACAAGAGTGGTGTCCTTTGAGATACAACAGCTGTTTGTGCCCTCTTGCATGAAAAATGTTCTTTAGCAACCACTCTGTCACATGCTATGAGTTTGCAAACCATGTACCCCTATATGTCAAAAATAATGTGGAGCCAGACTCCTGTGAAGTAGGAGCAAGAAGCCCACAGCACAAGTGGTGCCATGGTCTCCCTGCATCATCAGACCCAGCTTCTGCTGGCTCCCAGGAGCCAAGAAAGGAATAGAAGAGGTGGGACGCAGAACCTCGAGGGTCTTTATTGGCTGTCAGAGCAAACCAAAGCATCTGGAGAGATCAGGAACAGGAAATCCAGTAGGCCTGAGTCCCCTCCTCCTCTGTTATCCCTCTGTGCACATTTAGGAAATGCAGTGTTCACATCTGCCTGCAGCTCAGTATTCCCTGCACTCCCACTGCAGTGGAGCAGCATTGCTCTGCCCCTTGCAGAGATCTGCAAGCCTCATCTGAAACAGTTAAGTACAATGAAGTACAGTTTTAAGTTCTTTCTGTAACTCATACTGAGCTATTATAAAAGGAGGAACATTACCCATATTATAAATGTTACATGAATAAACGAGGAATATGAATGAGAGCTATTCATCTCAATGAGCACATCTCTCCTGGAGAGTGTTACAAAGCCACAGGATGTCCCCAAGTTTCAAAATTTGCATTCCCACCTCTGAGATGAAAGACTTGCGAAAACATATATATCTAGGTAGCTCCTTAATGACCCTGCCTCTCAGGGGAATTTTGTGCATTGCATATTCAGGAGAAAGACAGCAACAGGTTGTAACATGCACACCTACCAATAATAATTGCTATTTAAACAGCTTTTTTCTCCTGCAAAAAAAAGCTTACCAGGCACCTACTATCACTCCTCTGAATGAGAGGAAGCCACAAATCTTCCAAAGATGTAGACAGGGAGCACTGGGTAGCAACTGAAGCCATTTCCATAGCTTAAGGCTGTGTCTACACTGCCATTAGAAGAAACATGTGGAGACAAACAGTGCTGAGGACCTAATGCCACATTATTTAAAAAAATAGGGAGGGCGGAGAGGGGGGATTTACTTCAGGCATGCTCTGGTCTGATCTGATGAGCTGGATTAGCAGTGGGACTGCTGGTCTCCATTTCATCCAGCAGGAGCTGAGTTCATGAGCCCTGAGACCACTCAGTAATGCAAATCAAATGACGTTAGTCCAGGTAACTGGACGAGCTGTTTCAAAATGCCTTCGAGCCAATCTGAACAAAACCACTAATATAAATGCACACTTCTTCATCCTGTTCCTCAATACCTTTGAAAACACTGTGATAAGTCATGCACAAAGGCACAACTCAAGGAGAAGAA
>JAWWLV010000001.1:104116679-104131232 GCA_035041135.1 Platyrinchus mystaceus
CTTCTTCATCCTGTTCCTCAATACCTTTGAAAACACTGTGATAAGTCATGCACAAAGGCACAACTCAAGGAGAAGAAAGGTTGCACAGTCATTTCTCTTTCGTCCAAGCATCTATGCCTTTCATGTTGCTTTGATAATAAAGAGAATGAAAGTCTGAAGCATAACTATTCAACTAAACTACACTCCATTGCCTGGTTTTGAATAAAGAAATTTCAAGCTTTTCTACCTTACCTATTAAGCTATTCTAACACAGTAAAATTTCTATAATTTTAAAGGGTCTTTTTTTTTTCTTCTTTTTTTCTCTGAGAATTCAGCACTTCTCTCAAGATTACCATTCCACCTCCAGTTTCTTTCATGCCTATTTCTGCATGGCAGACAAGAATGAGCTGCTTTTTGTTAGGTAGCGTCTTCTCAATAGATGCTGCCACTGCAGTGCTGAGCACCTCTCACAGCAACATCAAACTCTGCTTTGTGAAACTTCAGTACCAAAGTTGCACATTGATTTTGCTGCACCAGAATTCATGCTCCAAAAGCATCCTTCCTGCAGCATTAACAGGGAGACACCTGTGCTGGTGCAAGAACCCTAACAAGGGTGGGCAGAATTGCAGCCTTTCTCTCTCCCAGATTGGTTGAGAGGGCAGATGCTTCATTTAACATCTTTCTTAAACTGGGTATTATTAAAAAGAAAAGAAAACCACACACAAAAAAACCTGACTACTCTTTTGTCAGTCCTGATGCTCACAGAAACATCATTTCTTTCAGGTATAGGGAGTGTAAATGACAGCATTAAACCAAAGAGATCTGTTTCAGACAAATACATTTTTTTTTTCCTGAGACTTCTTTCCTTCCCTTCCACATGCCAAGGCTGGTGGAGTGAGATCAGGAAGTGGGTACAGAAACTCTACCCTGCCAGGAAGGCAAACCACAAGCAGACACCTCCAGCCTGGCCAGCCACTGTCCAGGGATGATCACAGGGAGGGGAACGAGCACAGGGAGGGGAACAAGCACAGTGCAAGCTGGTTATAAATCATGTCCACACCAGGTGGGTGCCCTGCAGTAACCCCCATTCCCTCTGAGGCTGCCCACTTGAGTAGGCAGCAAGAAGCTCCTCAGCTGCTCTTCCCTTTCCAAAGATGCTGTGGCCCCAACCTCAACCCCTGCTTTGGTGTGGGTGGCTCTTTCTTCCTGGGCTGGGGAAATAGCTCAGTTCTGGTTTTGATATTAAAACACTTGTCTAACAGGTCTCCCAGGATCTAGGCACCATCACAAAATGCCCTGGCTACATCATCAAAATTTTTACATCTGGCTAGATCAGAGAGTTAGGTGGAGAGCAGAGCAGCACTTTCATCAAGCAGCTCAAGGAAAGGACACATTTGGCCTCACTGTGAAAGGAGAGAAGGATTCATACTGTCTCAGGACCAGACATTTCCATGATGCCAACCTGAGCTTTGTGAAGGAGCAGGTAACTGGCTAACTCCACTGGCTTCACATGGTCCCACCTCAGGGTCTTAGATCCGGCTTTACTGTACTTTAAAAATAAATCCATTGTATAGGATTGGTCTGTTTCTGCTCCTTCATGATATGCATGACAGCAACACAACAGAAATATAGTGCATGCCCTTCATTTAGTCTCTCTAAAGCTCTCCTGCTACTGCTTAATGTAATCAATTACTGAGTAATCTGAACTGTGCCCACAAAATGAGCATAAATTGACATCGAAGCCAGGACAATGCAAGTGGTGGTGTTAATTCCCAACCATCTATTGTAATCCTGTATTCATTGGAGAGATTTCTCTTCTGGTACATTTTAGAAGCTCTTTACACAAATTACTTCTTTCCTTTGATGTGGAGCAACAGGAAATGTCTTTTTAGCACTAAAATGATACAAAACATACTAGGCATGTATGTACACAAGCAGAACTGAACAAACAGTATTAATAGAGATTCTGCCTCATTTGCTTTAGTGGATAAATACTGGGTTTAGGTAAAGTCCATATAGAAAAACACAGGACACATCCATATAAATGACACATTCCTTCAGTACAGGAAATTCCCTTTAAAAGTATTTAGAACTACACTTTGCATTAACTACAAAATAAGCCACATGCACTCTTCTTGATGACAGCCAGCAAAGGGGGAATGATTTGCATTATTCCAGAACAAAGTAAGGCAAGCAGCATGGGAGTCCTGCACTCCTGTTCTCTCTGTTGTCTCTGGGGAAAGGAGGGAGCCGGTGATGTTGGGAAGGCTGCAAAGCAGCACTCCTGTGCTCCCTCTTCCTCTCCTCCTCTCCAGTCCTTTCCTTCTCACACTGCCGCAGAGCTTTCCAAATGAAGAAGCTGTTTCCATGACACCAAACCCTTAATTTGAAGCATACATGTAAACAGCCTAGGATTGTGATCACAATGCACCATTTCTTATTTATTTTTTTTCTTTTTTTGATTCTGCTTTGGACAGAGACAGGCAATGCTTACGAAACCAACATAAAAATCACTGGTTTTAAACATCAAGCAGTTTCACCTTTAGTGTTTTACAAATACCTTGATTTTGTTCTCTATTAAATGTCTTGTCATGATTAATAAACCTAGGAAGCAGATTAGTTGACTAATCAGAGTGCTTTGTGTTCGTGTTTTGTACTTGTGGCCAAACACGTCCGTGGTGCTTTGTTTTTCGGTGAGGTCTTAGCTTAGTGTCCTTTCTCCTCGCTGTTTACTTTTCCTCGAAAGCTATATTTTGGTCACTTTCTTCTTTTCTCTAGAGAAGTGTTTTATAGCCTTCTATTGTGGCAAACTTCAATAAGAAACTGCAAATGTAAATATTCTCTGTTTTTTTTAATTTAAGTATTTGTCTATTTATCTAACTGATAAATAAAAGAATATTCTTCTTGCATAAAAAAAGCTGTACAAAAATACATGCCATATTAGAAAACCTAACCTTAAACTGATATTGAGCAGCACTACCATCAGTGGAACATGCCCCATAAGCAAACATTTTAAATTTTAATTCCTTTTTTGTGTCTACTTAGTCATATAGATATCTTTGTCTTTCTAAACAAATACTTTAGTCAAAATATCCTCCAGTTAAAACGCTGCAATTTGTTTGATTCCCAGTGAAATGTAAGCCAAAAGTAAAGATGGCAGGAGGATGAAGGTTTTTTGCATCCATAACATCCCCCCTCTCACCCAACCACTGCTACAAATGAACTGCAGTGGCAGGAGCATCATGCAGTAGCAATTAAGTATTATTCATATCCTTAGCTTTATTAACAAGTCTGAGACACCCACAGCAGATACACCCCCACACGCGCTAAGTCAACGGTGAGGGAAAGCACGCATTTGCTGAATCCCTTAAATCCCATTGCTCCTCGAGGCAGCTGCCCACAGGATGCTGTGCCCTCAGCTCACTTCTCAAACACCGCAGCTCTCACCCCACTGCTACAGGGTACAAATTACGCTGCAGCTGCAATTCACGTGGCATTACCTACGTGCGCGGGGGAGACGCAGGGAACGCGACAAGGTGGCACATTTCCATCTGGCCGTCATTGGTATGCTCACTGTGGAATAGCAGCTTGTACCTTTGGACCAGATGTTTCACTGACTTGAAAGCCATGAAGCAACAAAGAACAAAGACAGCATGGAGAGCAGCTTTTTAATACGGAGGCCTGGAGACTGTTCCCAAAATCAATGCACAAAAGCCAGCGCTAAATAAATCAAGTGATTTGATGTAACAGCAAAATCAGCACTGTCCCTTTTCCTGTCCCCAGATTATCCAGAAATTCCTGCACAAAAAGGAAAAGAGAAAACTTCATGGCTTTATGTGATGAGTCAATCATTGACATACTTGCAAGCAAGTGATGAATTAGGGTAAAAGATGCAGGGGGATTTCAGAATTGGAGCAATAAATTATTTGAATAGTATCTTTTATCAATTAACTAATTAATAAATTACTTTATTGATATCTTTTCCCTGTCTATGGAGGTTTCCTTATGATATAGACTTTTCCCCCAAAGCAGCCTGCTCCAAAGGCCGAGGAAGGCAATAAGACTCCCTGAGCTGCTGACACCAGGAGTCCCATGAGGTGAAAAGTGCTACACATGAACATGGGAAGTGGCTGTACCACCACCAAGGGCACATCTGCAGAGATTCACAGGAAGCAACTCGGTGAGTAAAGCCTGAAATCCCCTAAGTAGCAGAAAACATTCAGGATGTAGAAATGCAAAACACAGAGCAACCAGCAAAGCCTAGGGCATGGCACCCCAAGTTTAAAGGGATAAGACTAGTGGGTGACCACTGGAGTACCTTCACACCTGTGACACTCACTTCTGCACAGCTACCTCAGCTAGGCATGATGTCCCTCCATACGAGACCCCAGAAGAGCCAGGCTCAAGCCTGCTCCATGTAGTTGTCCTCTACAAACCTCAAGCAAGTTTTTCAGTCATCTGTCAGAGAGGAACAGCAGTGGAGCCACACATCACAGGGGCAGGGTGAAGACAAATATGCAGGAGCACACATGAGGCTGCAGCAGCAGATACCAAGTGACACGGAAAGCCTTGAGAGAAGCAGCAGGTCTGGGGTTTGCAGCATCCCTATCCCTGCCTTACAAAAGGGCTACCTTACTGTCAGGAAATCCTCAAGCAACAAGAGCATCAGGCCTTGAGAGTGAAGTGCAATCCAAGCCCTGATGAGGGGTCTGAACACAAAGTTATGAGCTCACAGCTTCTTCATCACTTGAGGAGAGCCCAGTCTCTAAAAATAATTTGGGATATGACAAGGAAATGAAATAACGATGCATTTGAAAGTCAGCTATAGGAAAGAGATGTGGTGCCTAAGGAAGGACCGTTACTTGCTGGATCACACAGTCAGGGAGACACCAGAAATAAGTGATTGGAACTGCAGAAGATGCTTTTTCAATTTTGGTGTGGAGTTTATTCCATTAGGATGCTGCCGTTCCGCATGTTATTCTGAGAGCTATTCATGCGTCTCTATCTTTTAGTTGAATTATATTTTTTCCCTTTAATAAACTTGCTTATTCAGTCTCACTATCACACCAAAGGACTAATTTGGGTCTAATTTATCTCTCTCTGTGTACTTGCTGTAGCCAGTGCTGCTTTTACTTTTCCTCCCCTATCTGCCGTTCTTCTTAATTCTCTGTCTTTTGTGTGAGCCTTGTAGGGCAAGGATCGTACCTACTTCTATTTTTGGAAACCATTTATGCAGCGTAAATTATGGTAATTAAGTCCAGCAGAATTAGATTGTAGTGACTGCCAGACATGGAATAGCCACTGTCAGATATCCTCAGAACGAGATAATCTGGTTTTTGCCCTCAAGAAAGAAAGAAACAAAGAAGATGCACCACAAAATCAGTATTATGAAAGTGCCTGTAACTCTAATTTCCGGAAAAGTACATGGTCAGTGCTGCCTACAGCCAGGGAATCATGAAGAGAGCACCAGACACTTGAGCTTTACCACAGAAAGGATATAATAACATTAGTGATTGCTGAATTTAAAATTGAATTCTACTAAAGTTCCCATTTGAAGCTAAACTTATGCCCTTGCTCAAGGCTTTGAGGGTGGGCAAAAGAGTGGAAAAAAGTTTTGAATGCAATCTTCATTTTACACATTTCTGATATTTGAAATGTTTCAAAATAACTAATGTGCTACATTTGGCCTCAGTCCAAGCAGTGGCTTATCTAATATTATGTTTGAAAACATTAAAGAAGTATTTCCCATATATTTCAACTAAAATCTGTCTACCTGTGTAGCAGAAAAAATGGTCAAGTATTTTAACATTAAAGTAAGTGTGTGGCATAGGCCTCCCAGAGGAAGAAAAATAGATTCTTATGTGAAGGTTTAAGGTGAAGGATGCTGATGCGGAAGTAGCTTCACTTTTGACTCAGACAGTTCAGACTGCACTGGTGAGATGCTCCAGAGGTAAGGCAAGAGGTAAGGAAACAAAGCATAGGCTCAGTTTCCCCAGCTTGCTCTTGACCACTTTAAGCACTTTACTGGTGCCTCTAAATGTTCGAATATGGCCTATGAGGAGGGAAAGAAAGGATGCTTGCGCCCTTATCCTGCTGTTTCTTGGTGTGTTAAAGATCTCTTCAAGATCTGGGAATCTGTCTTATTTGGGTTTGACTGCCTTTTTCTATCAAGAATGCAGGTTTTGTTTCTTGTATGAGGGGCAGTCTTTGGTAAACAGGGACATAGGAGTTCCACTGACTATCCTGGAGTCAGGAGCTTTCACAGCTCTGGAGAAGACTGTCACTCAGCACCCAGAGCAGGTCTGGGTGTCTGCACGAATGAAAAACAGGTTATCCTCAATATGTTTCACCTTTTTGTCTAACTGATGCAACCACAATAATGTGGATTAACATTTCCATATTTATCTTCCTGTAAAATTATTAATATAAATTGCAGAGCTTCACAGACTTTTGCTGTGGTGGGCTTGTTTCTGTGGGCCCCCTTCCAAGTGGAAGTTCCCAAGTTAAGAAATCCAAGAAAGGGTTGGGTTTTGTGGGTTTTTTTCCAGTAACAAACCACTCTGCCAGTGTAAGAGGAAACCAGAAAACTCCAAATATTTTTTCTCCATGCTGACAATCATGATACACAGGTGACATGATTGATGAAGCATCAGGAGGCCAGAAGGGAATAGACATTTCAGGTACGTGCCAGATCTTCTTTTAGACTGTTGCACTGTGAGACTGCCTAGAGCAGTTTTGCCTATTTTCCAGCAGCACATCATCCCAGAGCAGCAGAGCTCCTCCACAGTACAGTGCTCTAAAAGAACCCAGGGCAGAGCAGTAACCACCTGGAGTCCTCCCAGCTGAAAGACACTGGCAATATGTGCCTAAACCCTGAAAGTTTCTAAATAGACATCAGAACAGACAGGGAAATGCATCCCTTTTTAAGGCAGATTTACATTTTCTTGCATTCATGTTGCAACTGTTTTTGTTTTTGTTGCAATCAATCCCTTGGAGATTCCTGTGATGGTTGAAATAAAAAGAGAGGATTTCAGGTAACACATGACTGTTGAATTCAGGGGCCTAAGCCCCATAGTCTTCAAAAGGTCAGCATCTTCTCCTGTGAGTATGTGACTGATTGCAGATATTAACATCTCCTCAACCACAAAAAATAGCCTTGAGTGAGGAAGAATTTCAGAACATTAACCTCAGTAATTAGTCTCCTGTATCACCTCCTTTAAAGGACATACACTGAGAAGGAGGCAATAAAGAAGATCAAAGAAATTAGCTCTTTTTAAATATGCATTTTCTTGTTTCCTCAGGCTGGCCCTAAGGAAAAGAGAAATTTCACCCTGAGAGCTGGCAACCTTCCTATGGTTAAGCCTTTGGGCATCTACTCTTTTCCCTCTCTTAAGGAAGAGCTAGTTTTTGGGTACTTGTGTAAGATGTTGCAGATGTTTTTTTCAAGGTGCCTTGGCTGAAATAGCCCCCCAATGTTTTCTTTCCTTATTCCAATGTCCTTTCACAACAGATTTGTGTACACCTGGCAGAGCGATGTGTACAGTCAAGCAATTTGGATAGCTCACCCAGCAGCCTGTGGTTCATCACTAGCATGGGGAAGTCACCATGATATCTGCAAGATATCTATCATGAAGATTTTTGCCATATTTGTTACTGTCAGGATTGGTGAGTAGTTTGGAGGAAAGCAGCCAAGGCTGCAGAGTTCAAGTAAAACTCTCCCATTTAATGACAAGCCTTTACTAATCACAGATTTCTGAATCACTCGGTTCGTTCTGTCTTAATCCATCTTCTGGCTCCACATCACTCCAGCTAAAAAAGCCTATATTGGACATGAACAAGACATATAAACAACCCCCACATCTTACTATAATACCATCGTTTGCACATCGGGATAAGGAGCTGAAAGAAGCATGAGATGCAGTTGATAAGACAGCAGCACCATCCCAGCACACAAATGCGCTGCCTTCAGAAGAGGAATCCCTGAGATGCCATCGTGTGGGGAACATACGGCTCAGGCTCTGTAAGAAAACAGTGGGAAAATCTGTTCTCTTTAAGAAGCTGATACAGTGTCACTGACATATAGAGCTATTGAGTGGCAGTGACCTATCGACTGAGCAGCATTTTTACACTGTGAAATCATATGTCTTTTTAATTTCAAAAAAGGTTGCCTGAGGCCATTTATACCTGTGTTTCCTAGGGGAATTTTAATAGCCAAGCAGCAAATCACTAGATAAAGATATTTATAACAGTAATGCTGTCAGATTTCTGACTATAAAATCCTAAACTGTGGCATTATAGCAACCTGCATAGAAGTTTCTACACCCACAGAATTTCAGTCCTAGCCCAGTTCTTGAGACTGCTATATTCCACTTTTAAATGCAAACCTAACAATTATCTGGATACTGAAGGATAAACCTGACCAAGTTATGTGAACATTTTAATTAAAGCACAACTTGACAAAAGATCAAGAAGAGAACAGTGAGTTAATATCCATTAAAAAAGTGTGGAGACAGCTCTGATATATTTTCCAGTCATAGAAAAGGTAATTGGATGAAATGAAGGGGAAACAAATTCAATGTGATAAATGTAATAGATATTTATTGCTACAAAGGATTAGCTAAAATTACCTTCAAGCAAGAGCTTGATCCTAGATATGATAATTTGATAAGAAGAAACTGCCTTTCCCTTTCATATTATATCAACTTCTTTTATAATGATGTACCATAAAGGGGGGGAAAAAATCACATTATGGATTTGCTGGCCTCTGGGATAACCTTGAAATTGTGCCACTAAATTTCCACATCTTTTTTTAGATCTCCAGTATGGAACCAAAATAGTGTTGAAAGTACATGGAAGATTAGAATGCAGGTAAATACAGAGTGTGACCTTTTCTTGCTGCAGAGAAAGCCCCTGTGACCTCCACTCATTGGGAGTCAAGGCACAAATGAAAGTGCCTAAAGGGAGAAGAAAAAAACTTACCGAGAAAGACAGCAAAGCCTTCTCAGCCATGAGCATTCCTTATTGAATGAGAAAGTGTTACTTTAAACTATCTCTCCATTTATATTATGTGCATACCAATAGGGGTGACATATCCATTTCACATCCACAGATTGTAATGAAGCACATTGCTTTTGCCTTGCAAGTAATGACTCATGAGCTATCTACAGTAAACTAAGAAGAGAGGGGTGGCACAACAACTACAAATACAGAACAAATGTGTGTTTTTTTTAATTTCTGTCTTCTTGTAACTATTCTCTTCTGCTCTCCTTCAAGAAAAAAGAAACAAAACACATAAGTAGCAGTTTTGCCTGAACAAGGAATGCTATAAATAAGTGCTATAAACAAGTGTTATAAAGAGTTGAGAACCCACAAGTCTGCAAAACAGACTTGCAGACATCTAAAACATTAAAAAGTAAATGGATTATTTCTAGACTGTAAGATAATTCCTAGCACAGTAGTGTTGCTATTAAAATATTAAGAAAACATATACGTAGCCCGAAGAATGGGACCTTTTGCTTAAACTGAAAAAAGCCCACTGAACAAGTGCATGACACCATCAGAAACACTCACTCCAATTTGTTCTAACTCAGTATTGATATTTTTCTCCATTATCCATCACATCCATGAGATTTTAATGTAATTATTTCAGAACATTGCTCAGCTCTTGTCTGTTCTTGGAAATATACCAAAATAGCTACAATATTCCAAGATGGTTTATTTCAGTATAAATCCCAAAGAGGACACTCTTATTCCAAAATAAGAGTTCCTATTTCCAATTTAATTTAATCTAGTTCTAAAATATCCTCCTGGGAGCTTATTCTGGAATAGCTATTTTGGTATATTTCCAAATGTAGGCAAACCCAAAGTCAGGGATTGGAGATTAGAGTTTGTTAAGACAAAATTCTGCTTCCACTTGAAAAAAAAATCCAAACCAAATAAGCTTAAGAAATTCATCCCTTTCAGAAATATAAGCATTTACACAAAAAGGGTAGAGATCCTATTTCAAGAATAGCAGTTTTGTTACCTCTTCATGTGTAGATACCAATTAATATTTCACATCACAAATCCTCATCAAATGAGCCACTCACAAACTTCCTCCACCCCTTTTTTTCATCTAAACATCTACTGTCAGAGCAAAAGAGCATAAAATAAGACAGTCAGAAACTAAACCAAGAAAATAATCTAGCTCAGGCAGCCTCCTGATCCTGAGAAAAGGAAAATGTAAAAGTCTCCACCAGCTCAGCCAAACATTTTCCATCAGCTGTTAATTTTACACAAAAGGTGTTTCTATGCTGACCTTCTAGACAGTGTACAAAACCTGCAATAAGCAAACTTTAAGAGAAGTAGAATGAAGCTATGAACCTATGTGGGGTAAAAAAAGGATATTTGTTGCTTTTGAAAATCAACTATACCTTTTACTACACCAAAGCCTAAACTTTCTACAGTTTCTAGAATGGGAATTTGGAGAAGATCTCAGTTTTATCACAAACAAACTTAGGGTTGTGGAATCACAGAACATTTTGTGCTGGAAGGGACCTTAAAGATTTTCTAGTATCTATGGTTTAACAACTTCCTTTGTGGGCACAGTATGGCAATCAGTGATGGTGAAACAGCACACTGGGAGTGTTTGATGTCAGAGTGGTTCAAGTCATGAGTGAACATGGGGACCTAGTTTGACTCAGCAACTTCTTCTCTATCACTTGGCTTCACCAACCACTTGATAGTATTTCCAAGGGTGAAACAAATTCTGTTATCAACAGATATTGACAGATGGTCATTACCCAGAGCCTCTGTCCACCAGTGTGTATGGGCACAAACAAAAAACAAAAACAAACAAAATTCAAAAGAGCTTCATAATTCACAAAACGTAAACCTTTGATCCAACCAACTTGTTTCTATTACATCTGTCCAACAAGTGTTACTAAGATGTGGTCTATCCTTTATGGATTTTGAAGACCAGCAATGACAACACACCTTTTTTTCTCATTTGCCACTCAGCCTAACAAGAGAATTCAAGGCTTTCTTATTTGTTTTAGAACTCTTTTTCTTCCTGGTTATGCACAAAACAGTCACAGCAGCATTAACCAACACTGCAAACAGCATCCCAGAGCCAGAACATGTCAGATCTATCATGTATCCCACGGCCACCTTTGAAATCTGCCCCAGGTACCAGTGACATGTGAATCCCCTGTTCTTATGACTGTGATCTTCTCTGGGACTGCCCAAAGCCCATCCTAACCCAGTGGCTCTGGGGGCTCCCAGGGCCCACAAAGGCAGCAGTCATGTCCTTGTGAGACAGTCATCTCAGCAACCCATCTTCAACCCAGGTCACGCATCACAGGCAGCCAAGACTTCGGAGTCAGGGAAGGAGTCTCCTGCTTTAAATGAAGTCCAGGTCCCTTTCCTGTCCCCAGGAATACATCAATGGCACCTACAGCAGCAATGCTTCAAGTCCAAAAAGGTAACATGCCACAGTTTTGGTTCTCCCTCTGTCATAGGCAAGATTTCTCGCTTCTGCCTCCAGGAATAGAGGAAGAGACACGGTCATCCCGTCACCCATGATGCTGAGCTGTGTTTCACAGCCAGAAGAGAAACTTCAGCATGTCCTGAGCTGTACAGACCAGCTGTGTTTGAGACGGAAACCATAGAGGGAGAAGTGGCAAGAAAGGTGTAGGTTGCCCCACAAGTCCCAGGCAACCTCCTGTGATCAATCCCTTCCTTGGGATGTCGCCAGCCCTCCTCGTGTCTCAGAACATCACCACCTCGCCAAAGCTGTGTGGGGTACCAAGAGCCACAAAGTGAGCAAATATCCCCATCTAGTGTCCCTGAGAGCTACAGAGCATATTCTGCTGTTTTCCATCTCTTCTATCCCTTTCTGATCATCCTGATTTTTAGTGAGAAAGAAGTTGGTGGATTTTTCCTCTCCCCAAAGACAGACTAAAAGTTACCACTGCCCCTGAGACAGGCATTGTGCAGGCTCTGGGCATGCAAACAGCTTGGCCAGCATGCTGATAATTGCATTTCTGGTCCAAGCTTTCTCTTGAGCAACAGCTGCTTATTATTTCATGTCACACTGTCGATCTCTGTGACGTTTCTTTCTTGGCTCCATTCTGCTAATCTGACCACAAGGAATTGACAAATTAGCTATAGAGGATAAATCAAAGGGGTTTTAGTGTGGCCTTTGCCCTCTGTTTTGCATACAGTGCTTCCAGCTCATGACTGTCTCCTCAGTTCTTCTAGAAAAGCTGCTTGGCTACAGAGGCGTGTTATTTGAGGGTGAAATGCATTAGCCTCTGTTTGCTCCAAATTTAATTCATCTATTTAAATAATTTAATACAGCATCCATCAGTATGAAAGCTGGGCAAATTGAATCCAAAGGATTTGAAGACACATAGATTAAATAAACTACCTTCAAATCCTGGCTCTCAAATTATCACTGTCCCTGGATTAATTCTACCTTAATTAGGCAAAATAATCTTCTCAAAGTGATTAAATTTGTGAAATAAAGATGAAATAAACATAAAGCAAAAGCAAATGGAATATAAACAGCCAGAAAGCATAAGCCATAATACAGAGCCTTAAATCATACACTGAAACTCATTCAGTTTAGGTTCTCATTAGAGCTCTATAAAATCATGAGCGGTATGAAGGAGATGAATAAGGAGTTTTGTTTCTCAAAACACAAGAACTAGGGGAGGGTATCACATGAAATCATCAGTCAGGGCTTTAAAGCAAACAAAAGCGAGGACTTTCTGACAGAGCGAGTCATAAAATTGCTAAACTCATTGCCAAAAACGCTGCAGATGCTGAAAGCATAAGTAGAATTTGACAAATCAACAGAAGATAAGGCCACAGAGAGTTATTAAAGACAAAGATCAGAAAATCTTTAAGCCTTAAACTGCTGCGGGGTGGGAGAACACATTGGGAAAATATCACACAATACTTTCTCTGCTGTTACACCCTTTCCTTAATTATCAGCCACTGTCAGAAACAGGATACTGAGCTCCATGGGCCTTTGGTTGAGCATAATGGGGCTATTCTTATAATCTTACAGGTCAAGAACTGGATTTACTTTAAAATGTTGACACTGGCTTCAGAGTCTCGTACCAAAAGGTGACTAAAGAGCATCCAAGTTAAACTCAGTTAATGGAGTTTAGGATAACAATTAGCCTCTCAGGCTTATCTAACTTGCAAGAGTTGTTCGTGTTGCAACTCCAGTTGATTGTCAAATCCATTAAGCATCACTATTATAAATGATAAGGCAGATGTTTTCCTACAGCAATGGCTCATGATGACAGCTAGTCAGCATATTACAGCAGAAAAGACAACGCTACTCTACAGAAGGTCCCAGACAAGAGTCTTGATTAGCAGCAAAGATTTTAGAGACAAAAAAAAATGGTTTACAATGTCTGTGCCATGCAGGTAGCTAGAAACTACAGTCAACACTGCTTTGAAGTTTCTGGAGAGTCTTTTGGAAGAAAGCATAGAAGAGCCCCATCTGGATTGTAATGAAAAGCAACACTTGGAGATCAGGGTCAGAAAGATGTTTGTGGAAGCCAACCCTCAGAAATGAGAAGCAGACCAGGTCACCACTCCAGATGACAGTTTACACCTGGTGCTAAATTCAAAGAGAGGTAAGGAAACAATCCAGTTTTAAACTCTTGCAGTAAGTGGTGCAGGCCCATACCCCATCATGTAACAGGGAGCATCACCTGGCAGACTGATCTTTTCTTCTTTGACCACAATACCAAAATTTCTAAACAGAAAAATATCAAGACAGCTCAGTTTTAAGCTACCTACTCTAGATAACACTAACAGCAGAGTCACCAGGATTCTGAGAGCAATGCAGCAGTTGATATTCAATATTGCCATACCCTAGGTCTACTGACAGCCGGATCATCACATCACAACTGCATTTTTCAGAAGGCCAACACTTCATTTTTATCTGTTAGAAAAAAGTCACATATAATAGGAAAGAAACACACCAGATTGACACAGCCTGCAGACCTGATTCAGCCTTTACTGTCTTCAACAGAAAGACCCTTGATGCACCCCTGGGAGAGGAATGCAGCCCTCAGACTTTCCTGGAAACAAAACAGCAATTACCAGGAGCAGCAGAGTGAGTTCACTGCCTTTTCACCCACATCAAAAGCCCTCAAAAGCCAGGCAGGTGGATGCTCCCAAAGGTGGCACTGGGGCATGCAGGTAGATGTCTAGCATGGGGTCCTCACCACTGACACATTTCACAGTGGCATCAAAACAAGCGCTTTTTTCCCAATTTTCTCCTGTTCTTCCCCCCTCAGTCCCTTATGCAAGGTCTGTCTTCAACTTCTACCATCATCTTGCCATAGAAGGAAAAGCCAAAAACCATAGCCCAGAGTCAGAAAAATGTAATGCCCACCCTGCCAATGCCCTGAGCCAGCTCTCACTTTGCATCTTCCTTTGGGTAAGAGTTCTCAGCCATACACATTTCCTCCACCAGACTTGTACTGGTACTGACCTCTACAGCCTTCAAAATCCTTATCAAGGCTTCCCTTCACCAGTCACCATCCTGACCCATATTCATACAGCCTT
>JAWWLV010000001.1:104131332-104162628 GCA_035041135.1 Platyrinchus mystaceus
TCTAACTTGCAAGAGTTGTTCATGTTGCGACTCCAGTTGATTGTCAAATCCATTAAGCATCACTATTATAAATGCTAAGGCAGATGTTTTCCTACAGCAATGGCTCATGATGACAGCTAGTCAGCATATTACAGCAGAAAAGACAACACTACTCTACAGAAGGTCCCAGACAAGAGGCTTGATTAGCAGCAAAGACTTTAGGGACAAAAAAAAAAAAATGGTTTACAATGTCTGTGCCATGCAGGTAGCTAGAAACCACAGTCAACACTGCTTTGAAGTTTCTGGAGAGTCTTTTGGACCTCTACAGCCTTCAAAATCCTTATCAAGGCTTCCCTTCACCAGTCACCATCCTGACCCATATTCATACAGCCTTAAAATGACAAACCCTGGAATCCTGCCAGCTCAAATAATGTAGATCCAAAGGACTTTAAATCTCTCTATTTTTTCCTCTCTGCATTTCCCATACACAGTGTTAAGTCCCACAGCAGAAAAACTCTGCTTCCCTGTGTTATTCAGTAATTTGCAATGCCACCCACCAAATGGTACAGTAGAAATAGCTAATCACATAGGCTTGGGATATGTACAAGCTGTGTTGTAAAAGTGCTAATAGATATATTTGAATGCAAAAGAGATCTGAGAGCTGGAAAATAATACCTTATTAGTATGCTACATGTGTGTGCAAAGCAGCAGCCTGTTCTCTAAAAGATGGGTGGAAAAAATAGTGGAATCAAAGCCTTTAGCCTCTACTATAAGAACACAATAAAATCAGTAATCTTTATAACTTTTCTCATTAGAATTATTAATTCCATTTATTTCCATATCTCATAATTTTGTACCTTTGCAAAAATATTACACATAGTAAATCTGCAATTCTATGTGTTCACAACCACTCCTATCTCTGGGTCCAGCCTCAGATTTCAGCACCCCCCGTTTCCACACACTTGCAGTTAGCCCAGCATTTGGATAAGTGGGTTGAACCTGAATCAGCATAGGAAATGGGCCCTCAAAATGAGCTGTTAGTTCATCTTCTGAATATGGGCTGAAATAACACAGCACAGAAACGTCTTCAACTTGGTTACCTTTATTTCCCAGAACAGACATTTTCCTCAAATAGACATAATTTACGTGAATCGGTGTTTCTGTCTTTAACACGCTTCTGTTTTGCAGGTTGTTTCCTCCCATTCCCTTTGCGCGTTGTATGAGCAACAGCCTTCACAGAGCGTGTCCAACTGCATCTATGACTGAGCACTCATTTTAGTGGGTTAAGGAGAGAGGTTCTCCATAGAGCCAAGGGAGAATAAGAACAGTGAAGTACACATATTATGCTTAGGCACGATCATAAGTAAAAAAATATTACAGAACAACTATACACAAGAAATTAATCCAAGTTTCACTATGACTACTTAATTTGCTCGTTAGTCAACTCAGTAATTCCATCACATCCATCACATTTACATCTCAACTACAGAAAATGGAAATTATGCTGCAAGATACAATTTGAAAAAAGAAAAGGGATCATTTCTTTTTAAATTTTGGAGCATAAGGGGGTAATAAATACTAGGCTATTTGAACTTACTGTGAGAGTTTTCATTGGCAAAGGGAGGCATAGGATTTCAACCTGTTCTCTTTTTAAACTGAATTTTACATTAAAAATGGATAAATGGGTTGTGCCACCCACTGTCACAGCACACTCTGGGGACCAGGAGCATGACTGAATTTAAAAAAAGCATTAGGCAGACACTGCCTCTAGACATTCTCCACCCCCATTCATTTCTCTAGTATACAAACTGGAACAGTGAAGCATGTCAGTAGACACCCTGTTTCCATAAGCAAGGGGCTACTCCTGCAATAACTCTTCTTGGTTAATCTGGTCTCAAACAGCAAACCCAGATGAGATGAATGTTGCTCCCATGGGCTTCTGCAACCTTGTTGTACTTTCCTTTGTACTAAGTAAGCAAAACAAAACAAAGCAGATCCCTTGGAGATATTCCACTCTCCTGGACTGTTCTTCATCTGACCTCCCAGGGTCCTTAACAACATGAATCAGGCTGAGCAACCTCTTCCAGCCAGGGCAACTGGAAGATGCCATCCTGAGTGTGATGCAAACGCACACCATGAGGCCACCATGCAGCTCCAGTGCCTGCAGGAGTGCACGACCGAGTGCCACCTCAGCCACTTTGAGCATGGAGGGCAAACACATTGGTTCAACACGGACTTTGCAAGCCCCAGCTTCCAACCTAACGTTGCCTTGTAAGGCATGAAGTTTGTATCCATGTTGTATCCAGCACACTGGCTGACTCTGCGATACTAAAATGATAATAAAAAACAGACAGGAAAAACTTCTGTAAAAAACGTTTTCTCTTCTGCAATCACAATAGCTGTCAAGGATCCAGAGGCTGGAAAACGAAGCTTCCAGTTCATTCTGAGCACTAGAGCAGGCTGCCCTGAGAGGTTGTGGAGTCTTCTTCTCTGGAGATAACTAAGAGTCATCTAGACACAATCCTGAGTGATGTGCTTTAGGGGATCCTGCTTGAGAAGGAAGGTTGGACAAGATGACCTCCAGTGCTCCCTTCCAGCCTTACCCATTCTGTGTGATCCCGTGATTCGTCATTTCCTGGGAATGAGGTGGGACTCCAGCAAAGCACACAGCACACTTTACATGAAAGTGACACACTAGATGGGTAATATGAAGCACATGCATCTACTCAGTTCTGCAAGAATCAAAACATCTATTCCCTTATCCATACCCTTTCTGTAAGGATGAATCATGACTATAGCAATCGTGTTTTCATTAGTTACACTGATCCTGGCTTAAAAAAAAAAAAAAAAATAAAAAAAATAAAAAATTAATTTTTTTTATTATGACTCAATAAAACACTGCTCTTCTGCAGAACATTTGAATCTTGCTTAATCATGTGCAAACCTCTAAGATCAACATTTATATAATGCTTGGACCATCACTTTTTTAATTATTCACACAATAAAATATTTTATTCTTTCTATCATGAGTCCTCTACATCACCTTTGGAGAGTATTACACAAAGTACAAGTGCATGTTCATTCAAAAGATACTTATATAAAACCCGTAGTGCAAAACCTAAAACTCTTAAAACTGGTTCATGTGCACATGGGTTTTCAAAGTTGAACTGCATGAAACCCCAGCAGAAATGTAAAACACTAAAGACTTGCTTACCATTTTTGCACTAGTACAGCTTCCAGGAAGATGCAATATTTTCCAGTATTCTTCACATGAATCTTTATTAAGAACACTATTATTTCGCTGCCATTGTGTTTTGGTTAGTACCTGTTCACAGATGTTTCAGGTTTGGTTTTGTGATTTGTTATGTTAAGCTAGAAATTCTAGGGTTCCGTCTGACACAGATATCATGGAAATTATTTGACACTTTGGGGCTTTTCTTCTGTCCCTGGGTTCTTTCCCTGTCCCTGCACAGGCAGCTTCACCATAGGGTTTAGGATCTCCTAATTTCACTCTCAAATGAGTGAAAACTATTGCTGCTGGGAGCTCAGTGGGTAACAGACACACCAGGTGCTGCTGAACACTCAGTTCATGCATTGGGCATAACTGGAATTGGAAATAATGAGATGATTATTTCAATTCTGAACTGTGCCTGTTCCCTTAATCCTCTCTGTAGCAACTGTATTTGCTGCTTAGCGATATCAGTTTTAATACACAGTTCCTAATTAGTGTTATCAAGCACCACTCTCTCGATTTCATTACACAAAACTGGATGAAACGTTAGGTCAAGTGTAACCCCCAGGTGAGCTTATATTACAGTTTGCCTCCTGGTTTCCATATGAGCTCTGCGTGTTCCACCTTGAGCGACGGCAGATCCTTTGTAAGCACTGAGATTGTTCAGCCTGGTCCCCAGGCACCCTAAAACACAGCAGACATCACACAACAACTGTCACTGCCCTGACTTAAGGAGGTATTTAGCTATGGCAGAGCAGCTGATAAAAGTAAGTAGACAGCTTAATAGCTGATAAATTCCACCTGGGTTAGCTGAAAAAGCATAAATCGTCCTTCGCTTGGTGTTTTTCCCGTTCTTTCCATCCTCTTTCCTGACAAAGACTTTGAAATAAAGTTACATAAGAAAAAACTGGTAGTTCACATCCATGACAAATTATGAGCATGAGATATGTGACAACTCTACATATTTACAAGGCTTGGAGGAGGCATTTGGATCACCAGGAGCCTCAGCCACATAGTTTTTAATATGCATTTCTCACTCTCAGGGATATGGTGAAAAGTGTTTTACTGCTGGCTGAGCACTAATGGATTTGGAGCTGTTAACTGCAGTCCACAGGCAGCCTGAAGTGGTGAGCTAATGTGCATTTCATTTTGCTCATTTAGTTTTTAGCAAAACTAGGTTTAGTTATAACACTGTAGAGTTGGCATCAGCAATTTGGGAGTTGTACACAGTGGGAGAAAAGGGTACAAGTGGTCAGTGAAACCCTTTGAGAAGGGGAAATTTAAAGAGATGTAGATGGAAAACAGAAGAGAAACAAGTAGTGAAAAGCAATCGAAAAAATGCCAGAGAAACAACAGCAGTAAAAGGCAGAAGCAGAATAAGCCCCAAAAGGGAGTGCCTTGAATAAATATCCACGTCTGGTTGCTGGGTAAAAGCTGGGTGCTGTCGGGAAACCCTCTGAAAATATTAATATCAGCAAATTGAGAGAGGCCAGGATTCCTAATTTAGATATCAGCCCTCAAATTAGGATTTGGGCACCAGATCCTCTCCTGGAAAAAGAACAGTCCTGAAACCATTCAGTTAGTCCTGAAAACACTTGGGGCTGCATGGCCATTAAGTAGCTCAGGTTAAGTTTCCTCTCTGAAAAACATTTTAAATATAAAATTTCAAAACAAAGGAGGAGGAAATTCTTCTAAGGGAGGAAACTTAACCTAAGCTACTTTGATATTTTACTGTGGACTTTCACCTCTAAGTTTTCTAAGTAGTAATGGGCTGGCAGGATGTTGGCGAAGGAACTAAAGGATGACAACCATGCATGTGTACAGAAAAACAGGATCATCTAAAGCTGTCAGGAGAGTTGCTACCAGCAGGAAGAGACTCCAAAGAAGCAAAAGGGTAAAAGACATGAAGACTAGAAGATCTGAGCAGGGATATCTCTTCTATAAACCAGAACACAACCCTCTTCCTCAGCTCCAGATATGCACTCCAGGTACATTCCAGCTTGTAAGGACCTGAAACCCAGACACACATTCCCAGGGAGAGGAAGGATCCAGCAGAACACAAGCAGAAAATGGTGCCTCCCCATATACTGCAGGGTGAAGGAAAAGCAAGAGTGCAATACCATGTCCTAAGCTGAATGCACAAACCAGCAACTGGACTGATACCAGTTCAGCCAACTGGCACCAGCACAGGGCAGCATCCTGGCAGGAAGACCATGAACCAGCCACAGCCTGAACGATTCTTGGCATTGACAAATGGACCAACCATAAAAAAAATCAGAATAGTTCATTTTCATTCTTACAAATTCTGTTACTAATGATTTCGCATAGGTTCAAAAGAAACTTCCATAGCTCTTACCCTGGCAGAGCCTGAAGCAGAGCCAGCTCTGAGTAGACAGTAAATATATTCCTCTCTTTTTTAAGACTAACCATGTAATATAATTTTGTCATCACCACAACAAGGACTTCCCAGGAGGCAACCTTGGAGAGCTTGGGTGGGGACTTTTAGAATCACATAAATATATCCCCTGTCTTTAGCACTGGCCAGAACTTCACTGTTTTTCATGTGGGAAAACAAACCAAAGACAGAGAAAAATCCACCATCTCTGAGTGATTTGAAACAAGCAACAGTTAAAACTGTTATGTCAAACACACAAGATTTTACCTGGAGTGTGGACACAGAGCCTGCTGTCAAATTAATATTTTACAGGAATCTCAGGACTTTAGCAGTTTGCTGCACACTGAAGGCTTTTTTATAGTAAATAAAATAGACTGAATCCCAGCTAAGGCTTCCTTATACATACTTGTAGTGGGACATTTTTACAAAGCACTCACATACCAAAGTTCCATAGCAGTTTAGGCCAGGTATGGACAGGGATCACAACATAAGTGTGCTGCCCTCCATCATGCTAAAGCTGCTTCTCAGCTGCATGAGCAACCCCACCTGAAGCTGGATGCTGCTGGATACTGCTGGATACAGGGCCAAGCTGTCTCCTGTGACAAATCGGCTTGTTTGGCTCAGGTACTCTGATGGTGTTTTGCGGTCGAAATTGCAGACAAATCTAGAAGGATTAGTGGCTGGAGAGCAGAAGTTGAACTGAGAAACTTGTTCCTTCTGCCAAATAAACGCAGCAAATGAGTCTTGGGGAATGGAAGTAGAAGGTGCTGTGTAAAAAAAAAGCATATCACTGTCTCCTGTAATGAGGGGCCCGAAGGACTGGCTGTACCAATTAAATCAACTTCATAGCCAATATCACACTACTGCACAATCATCTGTAGACAGTAATATTTAAATCAAGAGCATTTTCTTTCAGTTAGGTGAAGACAGTTCATAGTAATTTTTTTAATATTAATATAAAACATTGCTGAAGTGAAATCAGAGCCTTGACAGCACTCCATTAGCTGATTTCATGCAAGGCTAGAAAAAGTAACTTCTCAGCAAGATACATAAAGTTATGAGCAAGGTTTTTGTTTCTAGTGAGATTTATTATTGCCACTACTATTTCTAAAATTCATTTCTAAAGCATAGTAAGACTTCATTTCAGTGTGGCTGGCTTTGTTTTTGAGTGCTGCAAAGCAGTTTGTCTGCATATTGAAAAGTTTTTTCTATTAAAAGATACTGAGTACTTAACCCTCTTAAGCTTGGACTATTAAATGGCCATTGAAGTTCTACCAGCTCCCAAGGACAGTTTTTTTTAAATTAACTTATGAATTCATATTGCTAATAATTACACAGCATTTTAGAAACTTCTAGGATATTTTTTGTTGGTTTTATTATAAAAGAAACTCACTCTTGAATGGTGAAGCTGGTGAATGGTGTTGGTAGGTAAGACCATCCATCAGAAGCAAGAACATTCAGAATTGAAGTGTTCAGTCAGACCGACACAGATTTACCACAAAAAGTGAAAGATACAGACATCTGAGTTAAGCTGCCTACTGGGAATATCTACTGGAGTTTTCTTTCCCTGCAGTGAGATTTTACTGTCACCTCATCTCAGGCAAGGTCCTCTTTTGGAATATTTGCCAGTATAATCATTTCATGTGTATATATGAGGAAGGAGGGAGTGAGGAGGGAAGAGAGGGAGGAAACAAGGGAGAGGAGAAATGAGATCATATGGTATTTTTAGACTTGACAGGTTAGATATATTTCTGTTGGAAAATCACTTTAGCTAACCTCATTTGTTTTATTCCTATACCTGGTATAAATAACAATGCCAAGTGTAACTTTTTTGCTGTTAGAAGCTTATAAATACTCCACCTATATTATACAGCTGTAAGCAATGAAACTACTGCTCAACTAGAGGTTATCTGAGATGTAGTGAATGGTTTTGCACATCTTCTCAGCTCAGTTTAGTACAAAGTGCAGTGGCTTGGATTATTTCAACTCAGATAGTTTGAGATAGCACTGCTAGCAGGCAGAAATCACTGCACTCACACTCTGAACAGGTTCAACAGACAACTTTCAGTCTGAGAGCAAGCTAAGCAATCACACTTCTGCACTGAAAACCTTTTGAACCATTTAAACTCAGGAGTTTGCATGTGCCTGATGATACCATAGGAGGGCTAAGCAGTAAAGCTATTCCACTACACTAGACATCTTCTAGAGTAGCCTGTGGCCATGACCTGAGAGGATACAGCCTACAGCTCCACTTGCTTTGTTCTGTCGTGATTTACGGTCACTTCTCCATCGCTCTTAAGAACAGGCAGAAATATCAGCCCCCAAATCATAGCAAATATTTGATCCTGCCCCTCTGACCCTTCCAGACCTCACCTCCCTGGCTGTAGGGCTTCTTTGAAGACACAGTGGTACAACTTGTGTAAGCAGCTCCAGCCTCTTAAACTATTCCCCAGGGAGTTTTCCTCACCTTGAAAAGTCAATAATGTCCTTATTTCAGTTGAGCATTCATTAGCTTTCTGTAAGCAAGCCACTGAGTGGGCAGGGAAGAGCACAGGAAGGGATATGTATTGAGGAGACACAATGTTCTTCTCTGGCAATGTGGGAAGACTGGCACATCGTAACATTCAGGAATAATAATTGGACCTCTAGCACTTTCACTAGCTACTTGATCAATCTTTAACAAAGACTTAACATACTGATGTTTTTGAAAAGTAGCCACCAGTCCAGATACACAGCTTGTGAGGGTCAGGAAATGTTATTAAAAATAGAAAGAGTTGAAAAGCAGGTCACTATTTCTGACTTTTGCTCTAGAAAAGCAAAATCTCAATTAAAAAAAAATAAAAAGAAAATAATAAATAAGAACGTATTTTCATCAAAAGCACTGTCAAAGCAGGAACTTTGTAACTGCCATTTGACTGATTCATGTTGCCCCTGATGTAGGCCAACCTCTGTGGTCCAGCTGTATGTCCCATCATGCCTGATGATATCATTCCCCCTCACTCATGAAAATCATTGTTTCTGGGAACCCTGGCTTACAGGGCAGAATGGGGGCATGGGGAGAACAAATGACAGCTTTCCTAAGGATTTGGCATTGCACTTCAAAACCAAAGGCATAGGTTTTGGCTGTACTACCTCTGTTTTCAATGAAAAGCACCTATTTCTGCCAAAATGCTATTGAAGTTCAAGTGATCATTTCATTACACCTTAATTGATTGAAAATGTTAACTTCTTAAAATTTGTGAATTACCCTCCCTGAACCATTGGAGGTAATGATGGACTAATCTTTCTTGTTACATTAAAAAGGAGAAAATGTGGTGCTATAGTACTTGACTAATTTTGCTAGACTTTCAAATCTAATAATAGCATTCTTCATAATTGATTGGGTCTTTCTCAATTCCACTTAAATTAGCTTTCTGCTTTAATTAAATCACAACATATTTTATGCCAGGAGAGAACTGGTCATTTTTAACTGCTGGTATAATTACGAAAAATCACCACATTGCACAAGAACATCCTGAGCATCCATAGTTATGCATAAGCTTAAGAGTTAATTTTATGCTCCTGTTTTCCCTCTAATATTTACAACATATTTGCACTGCTATGTTTTATAGTGTTTTCAGACAGTCCTGTAATTCTCAACATGCAATAATAGGAATTAAATATTTATGGTTGTGTATAATTTCAATTCTCTCTGCAGTCTTCAGAGTTCCCCTTAGAAGACAGCATTTGTCAGCTCGGAGCCTGCGCTGGCACCAGTGATGATTTTACTGGCACTGCCTTGTGCTACAGCAAAGACTGTTTCTAGCCCCAGCTCATCCATAATTTCAGTGCATTTCATCCCATCATCTTCACAGGAAAAAGTTATCAAAGTCAAAAATGTTGCCCTACTTTTCAAGCCTGAGGAAGACACAGTCTGAGCTGAAATTTTACTTTGATTTCCATTCATCTCATGCATGCCTTGGAGTGGGAAGTTTGACTCCTTATGGGACATTTGTAACTCTCGCCTCTGATCAGGCCAAGACTTCAGACTTCTCTTCACCTTATGTGAACCATAGTTCACATAAAACACACAGGGAAGAGATGTACAAGCACTCTCCATGACATTTGAGTCTTGCCTAGAGGCTGCAGTAAGGGACCAAAGGATCAGGTTTCCAGGGATAGTTGTACTTCTTCCATCTGGAGCGACAACAAGACAGGACCAGGAGAGTATCCAACCTTTCAGCAGAGCCAAACCTGCAGGTGACACACACAACAGCTGAGACAAGCCTTTGCCTACTGCTTCCTGAGTCCTACTCCCTCCTGGGCCTGGGTCTCATCCTTAAAACCAGTTCTGGTGCTGTTCACAAACTTTAAGATCCTTTTCCATGTAGTGGACAGAGAAGCCACTGAGGAATTTAGATGACACAAGGCAAGATAATGGAGTCAGTAACTTCAGGAGAGACATAATCTAATTGTGGATCTCTTCAAGTCCAGTCCCCAGCTACCACAGGTACAATGGAGGAGCACTGCTCCCTTATACTGAGCACAAGCCATGAAGTGCTCCAGCAATTTACAGTGAACTCCAGGTGCATAGTAAAGAAAATGCATAAAGGATCCATAAAGGATCATGTGCCTCAAGTAGCAGTCAGAAGGATCAAAATTATCACCAGTGTGAATGGCACTGGCACTGGGGCTCTCTGACCTTGCCCTGTTAGTGGCAGGTCATCCCACACATTTATTCTAGAAATTTTAGAATTAAATAAGAAGCAAAAATTAAGTAATGTCCATTAAAAATGTCTAGACTTTTTATTTCTTTCTCTGTTCCTTTATCTGACCATTTGTGCTGCTTTAAAAACAGGAAGTCAAGTTGCTGTTATCTCCACCATACATGATGAAATGGACCTCAGTAAATCTGTAGGTCCCTCCCTACAACTTTTGTTCTCTGCAGTGTAAATGACATTACTTCATGGAGTTATTTTAATGATAATATGGTATTTTTACTTTAAGCCTAATTTCCTTTCAACAGGGCCTCTGAAGAGGGAACTCATTTACAGTGTTCAAAAGCACCTTCATTTCCTTATTGCCTGAACTTTTTTAATATGAATTCTCCTAAGACAGAGTGCAACAGGAATTGTCTGTACCTTTATTCACTCATAAGTCTATAAACATTTGCATCTACTTCCTTCCTGCTTTTTCTTCTTGGATTTGTTGGGTTTTTTCTCAACACAATCTGTTAGGGGACTAGTAAATCATTTACATCAGTACATGTTGCTATTTTCAACCTTGAATGTAACCACCTAAAGAAAAAAACACCTAGAAAGTAAAAAAATTTCTTTACTATATGTACTCTTTTATATTGTTCCTAAATATCATTTCAGTTTTTATCTGACAGAAGTTAGGAACGGACAGCAATGATTTCTCTTAAAATGAAAAAAGCTTAAAACATCATGGAACAAGATTTATGCTTCCAAAGGCCTATTCACTCAAAATGTCCTGTGCCTCAGTGTGAGCAGTGTTACATGCATTCCCATTTGAGAACCATCATCTCTCAGTGCTTTTTCTGAAAGAACGTTCAGTCTGTAACTTGGACATTCATTAATAGAAGTGGGGAAGTCCTGTTTATAATGGTGTGCATAGATACAGAAAGTTACCCCTTGTGCGTAATTGCATATAACATTTTAAATTTTTTATATATGTGTGTCATTATATTTATGTGTGTGTGTGTGTGTGTGCATAAAAATACATTATTAATGACTCACAGCGATAATACTGTTGCCTATTCTGGTGGTAAACAACTCTAAGAAATCTTCCAAGGGATGTTGTCATTGCAACAACATTGTTCCAAAGTTATTGGAATTGGACAAGTGGAGTGGACAATTGCTATGGACCACTCATTCTGCATGTGGAGATTTACTGACAATACAGCCCATGGTAGGTTTCCATGACAGATCTCTACCTATAGCTGCACCAGCTCTTTGCAGAAAAACATAGGGAAAGCCTTCAAACCATGTGAAGACTCACAGCACTAAAGCATATGATCTGAAAACATTTTATGGAAATATTAAATACTTTAATGAATTATAGCTGTGTGGTAACTGAGCTGGTTCAGTAAGTGCTTGATATAGTCATGTATACATGGCAGAGTTGTACTACATCTATCTGGAGATTTTTGTCAGTCTAACTTGAGTTTTAATAAACATTGCTGAATGAAAATAACTAATTAAAGGAAAAAAGGGGGAAAAAGGTAGTAACTTGTTAGCTTTCAGTTTCTACCACTATGATCACAAACAAGTAGCAGAATCCAATCACTGATTTTATGTCTAAAGTCACTTAGATGTCACCCACAACATGCTGATATAATAGCTGAAGACAAAAGAAGTAAGGTAAAGAATAATTAAGCAACTCACTGTACATTACTGCTATACATAGACACAACATATACAAGAAAAATCACATTAGTAAGAAGAATGCATGGAGGAAACCTAGTGGTTTTCCTGAAAAATTGTACAAACTTCTCCTTGTAAGTCCTACTTGGGAACACATTGAGTTTTACAGCCAATTGTTCTCACATATTGATGATGTGGGAACATTGATTTTCTTCATTAAGCCAGAGTTATAATCCGTAAGACTGACAATAAAACAATTCATAGTACTTTGTCCAATTATCAACTGATTACCATCCACTCCAAGCAAGGCTGCAGTAAACAAAAAATTGAGTGACTCATTCAAAAATGGACCAAACCGTTTTTCTATCAAAAATTAAAATACCCATCTTTGGGAACACACTGGAAAATTTAACTAGAAACACATTTGTCCATGATCTACTCAGCATATGATTGATTTCATATGTTATTATTTACTTGAAGTAAATCAATTCAAGCATTGCCAGTAATCAAGTCTTTACCTATTGAGCTCTATTTGGCTTAAACTCAAAAACTCCTAACTTGGTTTGAGAGTCACAAATCTTTTTAAAAACTTGTGCAAGTCTGTCTAGTACTTCTTATAGAAAGGACAACTTAGCTATAATCATTTAGCATTATTAACATGAAGGGACTATTAGTTTTTAAAACTGACACTCATTTATTTATACAGGTGATTCTACAACAATTGTCACAGTTTCAGTAATAATCAACTGGGCATGAAAGAGGAAGAGAAGGCCCACTGCATGCTGGAATAGATGCAGTAAGGATTTGCACCTGCGATGACACAGCTGAGCTGGTCAGGTCAGTGCCAGTGCAGACCAGGCACTTCACAGGGAGAGTGACCAGACCAACCACTCATCTGCAGTGTGATTTGTGACATTTGACCTCTGGCCTCTCTACCTCACAGCTCCAATTGCTCCTCCAACCAGGCCAAGATCAGCATTTCTCACATAGCTGGAGGTGACCTTCCCTCCCATGGGCAGGAGAAGTCTTCACGATCGCCTGAAACACATGAGAGGCTCAAGCCTTCCTCTCATTTTAGAGTCATAGAATCATTTAGGTTGGAAAAGCCCTCTAAGATCATCAAGTTCAGCAATTAGGGCTCTTTCTGCAGCAAGTCCAGAGAAACTTTTGGCTTGAGGATACCAAACCTGCTCACAGATTTCAGTAGACTTGCAGTGAGGGATACTCCAAGCCACAAATCCTAAGCATTTGCAAGAATGTTCTGGGAAGTATCACTGTGTGCTTTCTCTGACTTTCCTCTCTCACTTGAGTATCTGCAGCTGGACAAAAGGAAGCCTAACTGCTTAAGTGGACCCTAATGGTATTTCTTTGCTTATGCTGGATAGGATTACTGGCCAAAATTTAATATTCAGAATTCAGAAAGAGAATGAGGCAACATCAGTTTCCCTTGATCCCTTTTTTCCTTCTCTTTTTGATATTCCAAGGAGTGCAAATAACTCACTGTTTTTAAGAAATCAGTGAAGACTGTCATGTCCCTGCAAGTAAATGAATGACATTTAGACTTTCCACTGTACAAGTTTGAATATCTGATTGATTTTATGCTGGAGAATTTAGTTTAGGCAAGCAGTACTGCTAAAGTCTCATGCATCAAAACTAGACAGACTTTCACTTGCGATCTCCTGAAAAACAGAGTGAAACTGTCTAAACTCTTCAAGTACACTTGGATTGCTTGACCTTGTAGGAGAGCTATTTATATCACCCAGAGAAGTGCAGCATAGAGTGAGGCTACACTTCCACCTGTGTGGCCTCCTCTTTGCCATACCCTTCCATATGAGTGATACAGATTAAAAACCAGGTCCAAGATATTCTCAGAACAAGTGTTTTAGTAGCAGAGCAGCAGTTAGCATAGTTTACAAACTGTGCCATCAAAAGAAGCAGCACAGAAGCTCTGCATCTAGCAAACTTCCTGGAGAAATAAGGTGGGCAGTGGCTGAAGAATTTGTTCAGACCTCGGGCACATCTGAACAAAACTGGCCCCTGCCATGTCAGTGACTCCAGAAGGCCATAGAGGATCACAGCTTCTATCCCAGTACCAAACTGTAGGTCTCACTTAGCTAACTAGTCTGCAGTTAAATCTCACCATCTGACTTAATTCTGAGTTTTCAGACTAATTTTATGTTTCTCTCCAATGTTCTGTCATTTGATTGGGTTTTCTCACCCTAGTTATTAAGGAGAGAGTTGGACTTGAGTTTGAAATTATGATAGGACCCTTCCCTGAGACTATGTGCTGATAAGCTGACTATGTGCTGTCGTGGGTTTGATATTGCTTATGGCCAAAGCCAGTCCATTCCAGAGATGGATGTATTCACACGTACTCCTGTTTGGGTGAAAAAAAGAAAACAGTGCAGGATGAATGTGCCAGCTCAAATCCATGCTAAGGTGTGCTGCTGCGTTTCAAGTGAATTGCAAGTGGCAGGTCAGTTTTACTAAACAAGAAGGGAGCCACGAGCATGACATCTGAGGAAAGCACAGGTTATGATCACCAAATCAATACATGATAAATAACAGCGTACCCCACACAGGCTGTGTATCTTAAATCAGTGCTGCCAAACTATGCCTGTTGAAGCAGAGCTAAAAATGACACTGAAATTTTTCATGCGGCTTCTACTTCAGAGTGAATTCATTCAGCCTGAGGAGACATAAAGCAGGAGGGGATCCTCTCAGAGAATCTGCTCTTATCTAGCAGCAGCAATCCTGCTTCACCAGGGATGAGGACACTTTTAATGCATCTAACCAGCAGTGTCACTCAGGCATCCCTTCCCACAGAGCTGAGTCCTAATTTGACGAGTATGCAGAGCATAACACACAGAGAAGCGAATCACGACAGCTTTATACCCTGTGCCCTCTTCATCTCCCCAGACATCTCCACTTCTGCTTTCAGTGACTAGTTTCCAAACTTTCTGACAAATGAGTCACTACCCATCACCCATGTTTCTTCTGGCAGAAAAAAAAAGCCTTGTGCAATATCCATCACAGTGAGGGACAGCAACACAACAGTGAAAATGGCTATTGCCAGCAGATCGCTGCTCACAGAGAGCATGGCAGCAGCGTACAGATCCACACACCAGGCTCCCCCAGGTCACAGCGTCTGCAGACCACCACCCAGAAACCCCCACCTCAAACAGAGGGACAGGACTGGCTCCCCAGAATCCTCCATGTCAGGTTTTTCCATGCTGAGAAAACTCGGCCATTGCAACTGAGTGGGCAGATGGAGCCAGATCTACAGGAGAGCTGGTCTCGGAACCACAGCCCCCATTGCTGCACACAAAATACTCTCATGAAGTGGCTGAGGGCTCCAGTTAACATAATACCGTTACTAACAACTATCTCATACAACGTAAACGGCATTTTTCCTGAACATTTGAAGGATCCATCTCCTAAACACCACCTTTCTTTTGAACTTCTGAGTTTACCCAGGTAGCCTCTCATTCCATGCCTATCTCCTGCCTGACTCCAATTTTCCTACCTGCATTCCCTCTCCCGTTTGTTTTCTCTATTATCAATGTGCTCCTGGTTAGATTCATTGTAAAATTAAGTTTTCATGTCAAGTCTTTAATAAGTATCTTGATCTAAATTTATTCTCTTAAAAAGAAGTAAATGGCATTGAGCAGGTCCCTTCCAACCTAGGCCATTCCATGACTCTATGACTTCTGCAATTTCTTGTGCAGAGTATAATCTGCACTCTGCTACAGCTCCTTGTCATATCATGCTTATAGTGGCCCTATCAGCTAATTAAAGATTTTACCCTCTTTGAAAATGTGAGTCCTTTTTTTCACTCTGTTTTCTCAGGAACAAAGTTCTGATTTTTTTAGTAACACCTGATTTTTATGGAAGGCATCTCTTCCAAATAGACACTCTGGAAGCAGTAGCAATAATTTCTGACCTATTATGGGCAAATCAGCAGTATTAAGTGATCTTCAAAGTACTTCCGTGGATGGTACAAAATGTATATAAGCTGCTACAGCCAGTTATTGACAAAATTATCTACCTTCTGGTGCCATTACACAGAACAGCCTAATGTGCATAATTACAGTAATTATGCAGAGTACAGCACAAACAAAAACAAAATTATATGCTGCTTCACACTGGCACTCTTTCAGACAGAAATTCATTTTCACATTTACAGTATTGCAAATATGGACAACATTATTAAAGCAGAATTTGAATATGGTACTCATAATTATGAGCACCAACTCCACATTAAATTGATGTTTTCCATCTTCAGTAAGTTGTTGGTAGCTGCTGTGATGTCTTTTTGATGGTAAACTAAACCACCTAAAGTCTAAATAGCTGTAAGATTATCTCTGTTTTTCTTTAACAGTATCACTGAAAGTTAAATATTACAGCATCTGTAACCATCTGCTGCCTTCGAGCTAACAGATCCTGCTTTACATAGCGCACGGAGCAGGTAGCAATTGCCAGATGAGAAGTCTTGACTTTGGGACCAAATGGATCTAAAATTGCATCTTCAGGTAATTCTGAAAAGAGACATCCTTTCTGGATTGAAATTTAAAATACACCTTTTAAATTTCCCCCACAAGAGGAGAGAGAAAGTATTTCAAGTACAACTGTTTCATTTCAATTTGATTATTTTTAAGCAAAATGAAACCTTGGAGCAAAAGATCTGAGACTTCCTACACTGCAGTAACCTGCATGAGTTCTCTCTTTCCAGAACACATATCCCTCTATATTCTATGAGAAAATTCAAGCTATTGTTATTTTATGCATGTGGCTATATAAAAGGAGAACCCTTGCTGGGACACAAGACTGTTCTGATTTTGGGGCTGACACATTGGCTGGTGGCTGGGAGGTGTCCTGGACCTTTTCCTCCTAGAGCAGCTGGGCAAGGCTCTGGGGTAATGAGAAGAGGGAGATGAGGTTTGCTGGCAAGAATTTTAGGTCAGGATGTTGAGAGTACCTGGAAAGAACTTATCAGGCACAAGAAATAAGACACTGTTGTGACTGAAAGAGTATCCAGAACCCACCTAGACAAGCAGTTAGCGATTCCAGTGCTGGGGTGTTACTGAAGGCAGCGAGTGGTTGCTGGCACAGACCACTTGAAAACTATGTAGCTGGAAGAAGAAGAAAAAAGTGGATGGCCCAGTTTAAAGCCTCCAAGGGAAGAGGGTTGATTCCAGCAGCAGTTTTGAAAGTCTCTTTCACCAACTATTTGGACATCAGGTCTTTCACAAGTGGTTTCATCTATCCAGGCTTTTGACACTTGGGAGTGGGAAGGCATAGAAAGAAGGATCACTGCAAGCAAGACACTGAGAAAAGCAAAACTCTGAATAATTTGTTAAAGGATTAAACTAGTAGAACAGTTTTTCACACCAACACATTATGATGTCCCCTCCTAGCTCAGAGTGGATACCTTGGCGGACATTAAAACCAAGACCACCAGGAAATACAGAGCAATGGAGAATCAGCAAAGGTTGCACACATGAGAGGAAACCTATGTGAAGCCGTGCTGTGGGTCACCAGGGACAGGGATATTCAGACTTGCCTGGGCTGATGAAGCATGGGAGAGATCTTGACACCAACAGCCAGACTCCTTCAGCCACTGACCTGTCCTGAAGATCCCCAGGCCTGAAGAACTACATGAGCAGAAAAGCACTGTTTCTTTCCAGATGTTCCTTTAGTCAGCTCTGTTTCTCATTTTACAAGTGAAAGCTAGAATGCTAACATTTCCTAAAGAAAAAAGGCTCTTGGTGTCTGCATCCATGCCTATTTATCATTTGTTTGCATCTCTTTCCTAACCTTTTGTGAGCCCATTGGACAATTTTGATCTAATAAGACAAGCAAGAAGTCTTAAAGTCATTAAGTTCCTACACATTTCCTGAAAATAGGATGTGGGGGAAAGAGAAAGACCTCATTAATGCTGCCTGTGAGGGAAAGGCTGATGAACAAACTCCCACCTCTTTAGGAACCAGATTGCACACAAGAGAGAGAAAGCAAGTGGTTATGAATATCCTGAGTGTGGGGAAAGCTTGACTGAGAACTCATACCTTAGAGGTCTGCAGAGGACCCAGACAGAAAGCTCAAAAACACAAAAACACAAACTTTCCTTCTTCATATGTTTTGACATTCAGTCTCACCACTTGGGGTAATCCAATCTATTTTAGTTTCAGGACCTGATATGAGAAGGGGACCAGATGTGTTTGTGCTTGAGATCTAAGTGTGCACATCTGTGAGCCCACATAAGCTTCATGCAGGAAGGAAACACTCCTCAAATAACACATGAAGTTATCATGTATTTTTAACTGCCCTGAGACTGGGGAATTGCCATCTGTAATTGCCGATAACTGATGACCATTAAAAAATTTGATGGAGTTCTGGCTGTCAAGTGGACCATTTAATACAGGCAGGGCAACAGCTGACAGGAAAGTGAAGGAAGTGTTTGTTTACCACAAAACAACTTAAAACTAGGATGAAAGCTTTATAAGCGGAGATGGTTGTGGTTCACATATTAGATAAATATTGTGCTTCTGTGTGGAGATGAATAGATCGGGTTTGACTCTTTGATAAAAGTATCTATTTAATCAAACTTAGAATCAAATAGCAGCCAACTTCTTCAGTGTTAATATGGGGGGTTGGGGTTTTATACATGATTGATGGCAAGTTTTTTATATATGTTAACATGTTGCCTTCTGTGTGATCTCTGACAGGATCTCCACCAGGTACAAGGACTCAGTCCTTCCCTTTTCTTGGCAGAAAATATCCTGCAATTTCCCTAAAGTTCAAGCCTCAGTTCTCACTTCTACAGAAGTCTGCCTATATAATAGTCTTCAGATTGTCACTAAGGAGCTATGGTAACTGCTTGAAGACAGTGACCCAAAGCAGATTTTCAAACATCTACTTTTTTACCTTACATTCTTTTAATCTTGATAATCCCAGAAACAACATATAAAAAGATTAAAATATTTTAAATAAGGCAGAGGATATTTTAATTTCTTTGATCACAAGATTTGCCAAAATGTGACCATTCAAAAGAAAAATTTCCACTGCAAATACTTGAAAAATAAATTGAATTACATAGAACAATTTCAACTTCTTAGAGTCACAATGTTTAATTTCAATATCCAATTTATTTTATGGGAGTGTTCTGTCCATTTTGCTTTATTCCATTATGTTGTTAGAAAAAATTACTTTTATGCTCAGATAAAACCACCTCCCTTATAGGTTTGTTTATCCTTTTGGCCACAGTGCTGGTGCTCCAGAGCACAGCACCAAAACTGCTGAGTCAGCACATCCAAGCCAGTCACAAATGAAGACTGATCTGAGTGGAACTCACTTATTGCCAAACGCCAACTTTTCACAGTCTGCAGGGATGGCAGGTTGATATATTTGGAACTACAGCCAATCCCCAGGAGGAAAGCTGTCTGAAAGCTGCATGGGATGTTGGTTTTTCAGCAGGACAAAAAGTAAAGGATCTCAAGGAGCCCAGTTTAATCATAAGAGAGAAACCCTTTTCAGCTATCCCTACAGGAGTTCTGGGCCATGTTCTCTGCATCAGTTCCCAAGAGAAGGTCCTAGCCATTAAGTAAAAATGTATTCTGGGTTCACAAGATCGTAGATTGGTTGAGGTTGGAAGGCAGATCATCCAGTCATGCCCTGTGCTCAGAGAGGGTCAACAACAGACAGTTGCTCAGGGCTGTGTCCAGTCGTGTTTTGAATAGCTCTAAGGATGGAGGCTCCACAACCAAACTGAGAATCTTTTGCTAGTGTTGGATCACCTCACAGTACATGGAAAAAAATTAGTCTTATGTTTAAATAGAATTTCCTGTATTTCAGTTTGTGCATCTCATCCTGTCACTGGGCATCAATTCAAAGAGTCTGGCTCCATCTTTTTTATGCCTCCCATTAGGTATTTAGACACACTGATGAGGTCCACCATGAGCCTTCTCTTCTCCAGGCTGAGCACACCCAGCTCCCTCAGCCCATCAGTCTCAGTCGTTCCAGCCCCTTAATCATCTTCATGGCCCTTCACTGCACTCTCTCCAGTATGCCCATGCCTCTCCTGTACTAGGGAGCCCAGAGCTGGACACAGCACTCCAGGTGTGTCCCAACGGTGCTGAGTAGAGGGGAAGGATCACCTCCCTCTATCTGCTGGCAGTACTTTGCCTAATGATGCCTAGGGCAACATTCACCTTCTTTGTGTCAAGGACTCACTGCTGGCTCATGTTCAACTCGGTGTCCACCATGATCCCCAGATCCTTTACTGCAAAACTGCTTTTTAGCCAGCATGTACTGGTGTCTGTGGTTATTCTTCCCCAGGGGCAGGACTTGGCCCTTCCCTTTGATGAATTTCATGAGGTTCCTGTCAGCTCATGTCTCCAACCCACTGAGGTCCCTCTGAACAGCAGCACAACCATCTGGTGCATCAACTATCACCTCCAATTTTGTTCCAACTGCAAACTGGCTACACTTGGACACAGGTGACCACTTCTTGAAGCAGTTCCAATTTTATCAATCACCTGAAAGCACTGAAAACCAGCTCTTTGGTAAAATATCAGTATCTACCTACCTTTTAGCAGAAAGACATGAATTTTGCCTAGGGGCACTTTTTTCTATGAAGTTCAACAGTAAAAGAAGTGATGCTATGATACAACCTGTGTCAACAAACTTAATAAAAGCTACCATCCCTCTCTAAAACATCACATTTCTTAATAGACCAGAATAGTCATTACTAGTACTACTGCTATTGCTACTATAAAATTTCAATTTTCTTATTTGGGCTTTAAAAGTAGGTTTTACAGTTTCTTTACCGGTAGTTAAAACCCCCTGCCTCTTACCTCTCCCTACTTGAATAAATTGCCTCGTATATTCTGTAAAACTATTATTAATCACATTTATTGCCTGAAGATTTAAGCCTTCATTTGAGAGATCCATATAGAGAGTAAGGAGGTACTTTTAGAGGGGCACGTTTCTGAGCTGTCTATTTCTTCCATTAATCAAGGCACCAAAGGAAAAATCTCCACCAATACAGATACACCAGTTCTCAGCAGGCAACAATCTCTCTTTAACGTCTGTAAAGCATTTCTTATTTAACAATTCCAGCTAATTAAATAATCAGAGAAGCATATGTCTATGGAGATTCAGAGAAGTATATGCCTATGAAGACTGTTCAGTCCCAGGCACAAGCGTGAGAATATTTTTTTTTCCTTCTAATTAGTATTGAAGCTAAATTCCTCCTTAACTCTTTATCTTATTGCTTATTTGAATTTCTCAGAAGCATTCATTTTGACTCTAAGAAACACTGTGATTCAAATACTTGCAGCTTTGCTGATGTACAGATTAGATCTCCTCGTGGAGCAAAGCGTTCCCCGGGACGGCACTGCTTAGCAGGGTGCAGGGCTCAGTATTTGTCTGAATCAATCCAGACCATTTCAGGGTCACTTTTAGCAAAGGAAAGCCTGCCTGCTAAGACCAGATAAGAGTGAGGTCATTGATTTATTTTTTCCTCATTATCTGGCAAGGTTTCAGTTGAAGCCTAAAGTCATTATCTCTGTGGAAATACAAACACAAGTTGGTCCCTTGGAGCAAGTTAATTTAGTTTGAAAACAGTTAGGGAGTTACCTTCTGAATTCAATTAGCTAATAACTCCTGATGGGTAAAGGTCACAGAAGAGCAAGGCGCCATACTGGTTTAAGTTAAATGCAATTCCAGGTAATATCAGAGCAGCATTTTTCCCCTTCTCACTGAATCACAGCTGCAGCTTCTGGCCACCATTTCCAAATTCTCCATCAACAAGAGAGACAAATTTATACCAGAAGGGATCACCTTCAGGGATGAGAACATCAGCAGTACCTTTGAGCCACAGCTCCTTCAATATCTTCCCTTTATACAGGAAGGAAGTCATCAGGGAAGACCTTCCCCCTTTCAACCAAACTGAAAAAAGCTTCTCTACTCACCTATGTTAATCAGAAAAATGTGTACATTAAAATCCAAACCCCTCTCTGCAGCAAGGTTGCAGCCAAATTCAGGATTAACTTGCTTTTCTCCCAGATGTAGAGGTGTTGTAGGAGAGCCTGTGTTTCTGCAGAAGAAATGACACTTCTGGATCACTCATGGGCCACCATCTGCAGAGGCTGTTTCAGGCTGGGCCAGGAAAATATTTCCAGCTTAACATCCAAGTTTGAAAATAATAGTATGATAGAAACACTGACAGGCTTGATCACATTATAATAACTGTTGGTATTGCTATAATAGAGGGGAAGTAAATGGTGGAAGGGCGGCACATCACAATTGTTCTCTCAAGGAAACACCAGGCTCTGAACTACCCTGGTCAATCACGATCTACAAGCAGCTCCCTCTTAGAGAAACGATTTTTCATTTTACAATGTGAAAGCAAATTTTGTGCCAGTATTACCTCAGGTCATTAGCTGTATTGTAATTCTTGTGTTTTTCCAAACTGATTTCCCCCTTAATTTGATTTTGAGCACCTGATTAAATTTACCCTCCCTGAAGAAACAGACATTCAATTTAACTCCAGCTCAACATTCTCCTTGTACCAAAATACAGTTCTCATAGCTGCACTTCTAGCTTTAGAGTAATTTTGTCACTGTTTTAAAGCAGCATTCTCTAATCAATGACAATATGTTGCCTCGCTCCTGCACATCCATGTTGTACGCAAGCTCAGAAAGCAGAACAATAAACTGAACAGTGCAAAAGGTACTTCTTCAGAGAACTACAAATCACTGAATTACAGGAAAGCCCAGTGTAGCGCTGGTATTCATTTTACTTACTCATCCCACAAGGACCGAAATTCAGTACCCAAAAGCATGGGTGTCTCTTTGGTTCATTAATGTAGTCCTCAGGGCTCTCACTTCCTCAGATGGCTGGATCAATGCAACCTTCTGGATACATTCTCTTTCCAGACTCTGAGTGGACATCCAGGCTAAGGCTAAATTATTTAAGCAGTGATCAAGCCTTGGGACCCTGTGTGTCTCTGAGCTATTTTATGTGCCTTTCTCCCAGACTGATTTCTCATAAAAACATTATGCAGAAGAATTACATTTTATCAGATCAAAGGTCCAGTTTGTCCAGTATCCCACCACTGACAGAAGCCAGCAGCAGATACCAATGGAAACCATTTTAAAAAGGGGTAACCATGCAGTCATGTTCTCCACTCTCCCCTCCCTACATCCAGCAGCTGCCACGCAGGCAGCTCCTCAGGCAGGAATGTCATCTTGCTTCCTAATAGTCCCTGATAGATTTTCTTTTTCCATTAATTCGTCTGACTGGTTTTGAGCCTGTCTAACCTCTTGACACCCAGCAGATACTGTAAGACTGGTTCCAGTTCAATCACACCACAAAGCACACCACAAAGACCAAGTTGTTTGCTGTTGTTTGCTTAAGCCACTACCCGGTAATTCCACCTGATGTCCCCTGTTCTTGTTCTGGGAGAAATGCAAATAATCATTTGCTACTTATTTTCTCCATGCCACTCATGATTTTAAACACCGCTATCACATGCCTTTCCACCTTCTCTTTTCCCATCTAAAGAGTCTATTTAATCAATCTCAATTCAGAAGCCGTTCAGTTTGTGAAAACACTTGTCAGGTTTCTCTGGCCCTTTCAAGCACTGCTATGCCTTTTCTTAGACATGGAGACCAGAACAGCTCACAGTAATCAAGAGGTGAATGCCCAGCAAAATAATTATTTTGTTTTCTGTGTCTTCCCTAGCAATTTCTGACAATCCATTTGCTTTTGAGCGTTGCTCTGCCCTCAGCCAACATTTCTTAGAATTACTGACAGCTAATCTGAGCTCTCTTCCCTGAGTCATAATAGGTAGTTTAAAGCCCATCTTCAGCATCGTACAGTCAGGTTTATTTTTTCCCATGTGCATTATCTTGTGGTTATTGGCACCAAATGCAGGCTGCTATTTTGCTGCAATGCCACTTGATATCACGAGATTCTGCCATGTATTTAAAAGCAGATTTTTATTTTTTCCTACCTTAAGTAACTCAGTTAAAGGAATATCCAGCACTATTTAGGATATTTTCCAGACCACTTATGAATATGCCAGACAGCACAGAACTCAGTGCAGATCCCTGTGGGATTCGACTTGTTATCTCCCACTGAAATACCTGACTGTTTATTTCTACTCCTCCCATCAGTTCCAGCAGGAATCTTTCCTTTCATCCTGCTACTGTTTTGCTTCTTTAGGATCTTCTGACTGAGGAGTTTATCAAAAGCTTTAGGAAAATCTGAGCACTCCTTACCAACCAAATCACCCTAATCCACAAACATGTCAGCGCTTCAGACAAACAGCAGAGGATTTCTCTCAGACACAATTTCTCTTGACAAAAGCCACATTGACACGTTTCCAAAGTCCTTTTTAAATACTGGCATCAAATTGCTATTTTTCTGTGGCACAGTAGATCTGGGGGAAAGAGGTGCAGGAGTTCCTGTTTTGCTACTGGAAGTTGGCTGAATTAGAGTATGCCATGGTTGCAATGATCAAAGTCCCTCCATCCCTAACCATGCAAACAAGACCCCACTTGCCCTTGTGAATGATGCCAAGCACTGCTTTTTCTCCCACGGATTCCCCATTTAGTGGCTTCAACAAGCAGTCACTCATGCTGCTTACAGCAGCAGTTTCCCTTCCCATCATGACACTTTCTCCTTTAACACTCCTATTTTTTTTTTTCTGAAGCTGCTTGGTTCTCTGGATTGCTTCCACTCATTTGGTGCCCCACAGAATAACCTTCCTCTCAGTAGCCGGACCCCTCCTGCAGCCACGTTGCACCTTCCTTGTGAACTCAGGCCCTTCTGGAGCTCCCAGGGGAGGGAGGGATCTGCTCTTACAGGGGTGAGGCTCCTGCCTTTCTCTCTCACCTTCAGCCATCCCTGATGAACATTACATAATAGAACTGTCTTTTAAGAAGGTTTAACAAAACTCCAATTTAAAATTCATGTGGGCTGCCCAGTGAGGAAAATTTTGAACCCACACAACTACACTGGTGCTTCCTGTCATGATCACAGATTAATCATCTTAGTGTTATGGTACTCATCTAAAGCCTGAGACATCAATTAAATTAATGCCAGTGACAGAGTTCTTCTGATAACATCCAGCTATTTGTCAAGAGATCTGGTAGTTGTTTCAAATTATTTTAGTTATTCCAGCTAAAATTTAACTTTGCAAGCACACATGGTTCTTTCTAATTTTACCTATTTTCATGTTAATGGGCTTATTCTTATCTCATTCTTATCCCCTTTCAGATTTTTCATTCAGTGCCTCAAAGAAACATAAATGTGCACATTTCAGTGGCAACCTAGCTTTTCAGAATACGCCACAAGTTCTTAGAGCTGTATACATACAGTCAGTAAAATATCCACCAGGATCTTGGGCACTGCTTTGCATGTATGAGGTGCTATCTGTAAAAGAATTCAATCAGAAAATTCATTACAAAATGTGAGAAATGGCCCAGAACCTCCTGTCTAGTGTATGCTGAAATTTATGAAATGGTGTAAAGTGAAAATTGTTTCCAGAAGGCATCAGATAAGATAGCAAAGATAAAGACTTCCAAACAAGAAATTGGAAAACAGACCACACAGTGATGCCCAAAAATATGCCATTATAATTCCAGATACCCGTGCTCTAGTTAACAGGTAGATCTGTGTTCACTCATGTGAAGCAAGATGGGGGATTAAAAATGTTCCTGTCTCTGAAAACAGATATTATGAAGAATGCTAATATTAATGGAGTATTCTCAGCTGAAGAGGTAAAACCTCTCAGTGGAAGAAAGATAATTCATTTAATTTTTTTCACTGCCACACTTATGTGTCTATGTGTGTACATGTACATGCAGAGGCCATATGAGCTCAGAGAGCATTGTGAAAACACTTCCCTTGACCTTCTCAGTCTTTTTAAAGATGAAACAGGTAAGATGGCACTACTTTCCTGTTGTGAAATACCCTCAAATTTTTCATTCCATATTAAATGTCTTTTGAGCAGGACCATTTATGTCACTGGGCTTACAATAAGTACCAGTAGGCAGTAACTGGTATCATTTACTGCAAAATTTAGCGTACAAAAAGATCTCCCTACACAGCACTCCAGAAGCCAGAAGGACACGTATAATGAATATTTCGGTACTTAGCACTCAAAAAGAAAGGAAAACCCAAAAGCGTTAGATGCCAAACCCAAACACATTAGGACAATCTCTGCATAGAAACAGTCTGAGTGAACGGTTTCCAACTAATTCAAACCTAATAACCATAGCAATGTTTCCAGCTCTGCATGCTTCACTAAATGTTTCATTTTTTCCATTAGCATTCATTTCATATAATATTTTAGCAATATTTGTGTCTCTTGATGCATTGCTGATGCTCAGACTCAGTTCAGCTTCCCCAAGTGTTTATTCCATGCTATTTTCCTCAGGTGCCTGCCTCAACATTTCAGAGATGATGTTGCCCCAAACAGAAGCCTGGTTCAGCTGTTTTGAGGTATTTAACCAGGGCAGAAGGGTCCACTGGGCAGAGTAGAAGCAGATTAATGTCAGACTCCTCCTGGTGACATCTGTAATGGCCTTTTCTCCAACTAGACTCTGAAAAAGGCCCTGACCCTGCTCCATCTCCCAGTTGCCTGCTGGGGAAGGGAGGGTGAAAGGAGCTTCTGTCCTCTCCCTCAGCCAGCCCATGGCAGGCACAGCAGAGGCTGAGTGGCTGCATGGACACTGTGCACTCTACCTGTACACACACACCTTGTGTGAGAACCAAGATCAAATATGGCCCATGGCAAAAGGGTCCTCCATGCTCTTCTGCATTCAGCCACCCAAAGGCTGGGCACAGTTCCTCAGGAACATCACAATATTTGTTTGTTTCCCCAAAGTCTCCTCTTCAAATGTCTCACAGTTACAGGGAAACTCATCTTTCATTTAAAACAAACAACAGTTTGGGACCTCCATGGAAACCCAGACATGGGAACCTTACATGCACACAAGGAATCTAACAGGTCCAAAGATCTCCAAGTCTATTACCATTACCTCTTCTCATCTTCCAACCTTTTAGCATCTAGGTTTAGCAACACTGCACAAAAGCTCAAGGCATAGGGCTTCATAATTTCTTTCTTCCAGGCTTGGGACCGCTACCTGGCAGTAAGAGTGAGGAAGGGAAAATGTTTCGGCTGGTCTGCTGAGAAGCAATTACTGCTGTCCAGCAAAGCTCAGGCTCCTCCACTATGGGAGCATTGCTGTCACCAACAGCAGGCTTCACACCAGAAATGTTCAGGATAAAAGCAAAATCTTTACAGCTTTTAAAAAAACAGCCAGCCTTTGTAACTACAGACAGGCAAAACTCAATGCTTCCTTTGAGTGGGGGCAGAAGGATTTAGTACATTTACTGACCAGGCTATATGTTCTGTCATTTGGAGCCTTCTGCTTGCTCTTTATTTGCAATATTTCAGAGAAACCCCTTGCTAAGGAAGCACATACTGATGACAGTCTTTTCCCTCCCTCCCACAATAACAACCCGGCAGTGGCTCTCCTGCAATTATCGAAAGTGCCCAGGAGCACTGAGATGGGAACGTGAATGCATTGAAGCATGAAGTGGTTTATAATTAACTGCTGACCCTTAACAAATAATTTGGTCAATATAAACAGCAGTTACCTATGGTGACCTATTCAATTACGTTCAGGCATCAGGCACAGCAAGCAGGTGACTCTCAAGGTGTGCTGTCACTGCCTTGGGAGGAGCTGAGCACAAAGCTCGTGGCACAGCCAAGCCTTTCAGTATCAATGCCAACTTGCCACAACAGTTTCTTGCTGTATGCATGGTTTTCTAGTGAGAAAACTGACCTGAAGTGTAATAAAAATAAAATAAAATAAATATGGGTAATAAAAATGAAATGACCACAGACACTATGTCAAGTATGTTTAATGAGGTGTCTTTAAAATGAATTATTTCTTGTTAAATACTAAGTCTGTTAGTAACATGGCTGTAGACTTACCAGGACAAAAAGCACCAAGTCAGCCCTCTGCAAAATGGCAGCAAACAACCTTGAAGTCTGCTTTCCTATAGGATGATCAGGAGATACAGAATCTGACTTTTCTGTTTGGTTGGGGTTTTTTTTAATGATGCTTGTTTCACTTCCATCAAAAATACCATCTGGCAGAAATCTTATCTCAGAAATCAACACCCAGGTCTAAGAGAGGAACTCTGCCCCATGAACTATTCTGTGTTATCAGCTTTCTTAACTGGCAACTTCAGCCAACTTTTCACAGCAACTATTTCAAAGCGTAGGCCTGAGGAATAATTCCTTGTAACAGCTAGCTGTGCAGAAGGTCAACACATTATTTTATATATCTCAGCAATACTTACCATCTTCAAAATCTTGGAAAGTTTTAAAATCTTTTTAAGATAGGGGGAATTATTTGGCAGCATCTCCCACACAGTGAGCGAGAGAGATGACACAAATTTTGACAAGACAGCTGCAGTTCTGGAGCATTTTGGAAATACCCACTCCTGTGTCTGGGGACAGGCTTTGGGTCATGACAAACTCCATGGGGAGCAGCCCTCAGCATCAATGGGAACTGTGCTCTGATATAACTGCTATTTTATTTTCAGATTACACAACGGTGTGAACCAACCCCTTCCCTTTCTCATCACTTTAGAGTCCATACTGAAGAAAATAGTCCTAGTATTCTGATTTTCACTCCTGAATTGTGATTTAAGTAAGTTGCACACTGTGCTCTATTTTAGGCTTCAAGAGCAGCAGATACAAGAAAAACAGCTGCACCAAACTATAGCAAGTATCAGTATCTTAATATTTGCATCCATTTTTTGTAATGGTGAATGAGATTGTAGGGTGTATATATATCTACATGCTTTGCACATAGGCAGTATACTTCAACTGTACTTCCTTTAACACACACAGTATCTTGAAATCCTATGGTTTCACTTAGGAATTTGTAAACTTGCAAACTTTTCCGAACTTCTAACAATTATGCCTTTCTTGGGAAAAAGTAAGCATGCAGTAATAAATAATAACAGGCTTTTTTTCTTTCCTTTAATTGTGAGAAAACAACAGCACTCCATTTCAAGTTTAGTTGTGGTAGATCAAATATTGACTCTTGCACAGAAGCATGGCTTCTCAAGGCCACTTGGAAAGTTTACAGACCAAAGCAGAGAAAGAGCTTTGACTTAAATAGGGGTTATTTTAGTATTGACCTAAATTAATGAACAGTTTAATACTCAACTTATATGCTAAATTAGACTATTGGAGTTAACTGAAGGAACCTTAAGACACATACCTATGGTCTGGAGAACACAAATATTGGATCTATTTCACTTCCAATGAATAAGAAATTTTGCTTTGCAAGAAAACCTTTATGTCCTTGCATTAGACCAATCAGACAAGCTGAAATAATTGAATCTCTAAAACATTTGCAAAACTGAATTGAAATGGGTGAGGATGTTACTATAAAAAAGGTAAAGTCTTCATTTATTTTCAGCAATTCTAAATGGAGCATGAAGATTTCTGAAGCAGCAGAGATGAAAAAAGGCCTGTGCACTCCACTCAGCTTAGTTAAATTAGAGGTGATAACTTTCTGGACTGCTACTTAAACTCCCAGAAAACTGTGTGTGACCAGTAAAACAGGGAGCAGAAACAAAAATCCAGTATTGATTTCAGTACTCCATAATGACCAGGTTAAAACTTGTTTTCTGCTACAAATTTCCATTTCTTTCACCACGAATTTTATGGTCATTTTTTCTTATTTTTTCCTCCTTTTTAAGAGACTGTAGTATCCCCAGCATATTCACTCTGAAAGGCACAATAGAGTAAACATTTTATTGAAAAATTATGTGAGCTTGATTGTTGTGATGTGTTTACATGAACAGGGATTGTTTATGAGGATATAATATAGATTTCTACTTACATTTCCTACACCTGTGGACCTTGTATTTTAGAGAAGAAAATGCCATATCCTCAGATTTTAGGAAATTTCTGACACTTGGAGAATACATTACTTCAATTTTTTTAATTACTATAACAAGCATCTTACTGCCATCTAGTGAGCAATGTAAAAGCAACTAACACATCAAGCTGTATGAATATTTTTCACCAAAAGCCATTTTTCTCTTTCGTAAGTCCAAATAGAAAAGAAAGGCAAATTTAGGTATGTAACACAGCTAGAAAATAGATAATATAAAAAGCTTTGCAAGGTAGTACTGAAGATGGGCAGGCAGTCCAGCATAAGGAGGGGAGTTGGAAATTTTTTAAGACCATGTCATCCCACTATCCTGGGAATGCAGCCTTCTCTCCTCCACAGATCCTGATGTGATCAGCCGTGCTTCAGACAGTAGGGTATATTTATTTGACAACAGCTATATATTCAGTTTTTGGTCTCTGCCAAAATGCAAGGCAGGTAGCACATCTGTAAGCTCAAGCAAGGCTTTAGTGGCTACTCACAGAAGAGGCGTACCCAGGGGTCACCAATAAATATCAGCACCATCTGTCTGTGTTCTGGTTTGAGAAAATATGAAATTGGGTTGCCACAGGGCTTCTTTCTAACCATGAGGTGTGGTTTAGGCATCTGCCAGGGCAGGACACAGCTCTGCTTTTCATCTGAGCAGAGATGACAAATTTTCCATCTTTTCCCAAAGGCTGACGGAGCTCAAGACTTGGACCAGAGTTTGCCAGTCTCAGTTCAGACCTGAGAAGGCAGAACCATGGGTGGGACCCCAGGGCAGGAACCTGTGAACCCCTGTGAATGTCACTGATGGAGATCACTACACTTGGCACAGTGGAGTTACTGCTCTGTGGGTGAAGATATCTCTTGGTCAGCAGCACCAGACAAAGCTAGAAGGGTCATTTTGGATAGCAAGCTCCTAGCTGTGATGGTCTCAGGACACATCATCAGCATGCTGCCAAGGGTAGGTCCAGATGTCCAGCATTGGTTTTCTGGAGCAATATCTCAACTGTCCTTCACAGTTCACTGACTCGTAGAGGACAGCATATGTCTAACAGGTGGTGTTCAGAGCTGACTTTCTCTGTCCTCACTTGTCAGTACAACTGTCCAAAAAATGTGCTAATGCACAGAGACGTTTTGGGCACTTTCTTTGAATACATGCCTGTTAAAGGAAGAAAAAAATGGGATAGAGCATAAACACACTTGAATACCCCCTACCAGCCCCTCCCCCCCCCCCAAAAGAATCATTGAAAATACCTACATGCTCTTTGGCGGGCTACTGCAACACCTTTTCCTTTTTATTTTAATCTGTAACTAAAGTTGTCAGAGATGGTTTATGTGATTTGTTAC